>CP010924.1:0-716888 GCA_001010845.1 Sporisorium scitamineum
CCTAACCCTAACCCTAACCCTAACCCTAACCCTAAACCTAACCCTAACCCCTAACCCTAAGTTGGTGAAGTGGCCAGCTTGAAGATCGTGAGCATGGTCCTCCTCCCACTTGTCAGCGGTCAGCTTCTTGGGCCGGATGAGCTTGCAGTCGATGCTCACAGCCAGCTGATGCCAAGTGCGCATCATCAAACCACCAGATGTGGTGGAGATGTACTGCTTGCAGAGAGACTGCAACATCTTGCTGATCATGTTGGTATCCCATGGCTTGCCAGCATGATCCACAAGAAGCATGGCACTGGACTCGCGGGCTGCACTGTCGCATTGTACAGCAGGTGCACAAATGGCACCACCTGGCACACATAAAAGACCACCAAGCAGCCAACGGCATGCGGCAAGAAGCGTGGAATGATCTTCTGCCGGCCGGTGCCTTTGTTGCTGGGCAGGGCAGTGAACACGCTGCCGTCGTGCACAAAGACATGCGTGGACCCAGCAGCGTGTTGGTGTGTTGCAGCTGGACCAGCTCTGTTCCTCGGGCTGGCAGACCGCTGCTGAGCTCAATGAGCACAGCAAGCAGCTTGGTGAACTCGTCGTGGAGCGCAAAGTAGGCCTGAGCAGCAGTGCGGTCCAACCTGACCTCCTTGGAGTAGGCATCCAGCAGCGGCAGAGAGGCTGCTGGCGCAGAGCCAGTGACCGCACGGCAGAGGACGCTGGGCAGCGTTGGCGGCTCCAGGCATGCATCCGCCACACTGAAGCCAGGGCGCATGTTGCAGATGTTGTCCTGCACCAGGGCCAGATCGACCATGTTGGCCTCTTTGGCATTTGCCAGAAGACGTAGCTCTGCCAGACGCTGGTCTGCTTGCTGCAATGTACCGTGCATCAGAGCAGGAAGCCGCTCCACAGCAATCTCCTCCAGGCCAAAGGTGACGGTGGCAAGATCCTTGCTCCAGTGGAATGCAAAGCTGCTGCCGTCATCGTGCGCCAGCGCTGAGCCAAAGCAGTGGAGAGACTGCAAGTGTGCGCTGGCAGAGTGGCTATTGTGGTAGGCGTACTGCTGGAGGATGCTGTCCACCTCTGCCATCTTGCCCGCTGCGTCTTGGTGCGCAAGGAGGCCGTGCTCTGCATGAAGGAGATGCTCGTGCAGCACACTGCGGATGCAGAACTCCAAGGCTGCAATGGCAGAGGTGGCAGCGCTGACAGGCTTGAGGGTGCCGTCAGCACTGACGCACAAGTGAAGGAAGAGGCGCGAGAGGGTGAGCTGCTCTGTATGGCCAAAGTCCACCGGCTCTTGCGTGACCAGCAGGACAGACAGCTGGAGAAGCAGTGCCTCTGCTTCCTCTGTGACCACAGGGTTGGCCGCCATCTTCCTCCTCCACACCACAATAGAAGTCCCGCAGCTGCAGAAGGGCATCCTCCAGCTCTGCATCCAGGCCATGGTGAGCATACGGCGTTGCTTTGCCATAGTAGCCAGCATCGTTGCCGTCAAAGAAGAGGTGGAAGAGCAGTGCCAGCACGTGCGCCCACAGCTCTGCACGCTTCCTGACTGTCCTTGTTGAGGCTGTATGGCTTGCTGGCGTTAGGACCATGAGCATGGAAGAGGGCCTGCGTGGTCCGGCTGGAGCTGAGCAGCCCGCTCATCCACTCCACTGCCACCTTCTTGCCAGCAGCGTACACCCAGTGTGCTCCGTAGCGGTGGGCACCTCTCCAATTCTTGGGCTCACCACGTAGGAGGCCAAGGGCAGTGATGGGCTTGCCAGCCCAGTACATCTGCCAGTCCAGAGCACGCGCCCATGGGCCAAGGTTGCCAGTGTACTCCTGTGGCTGGATCTGCGGGGTGAGAAGACCGGCACTGTGGAGCAGCTCCTTATCTGTCTGGAGCAGGGTGCTCACCTTGGCCTTGGCCGCATTGTCCAGCTTGTCTGTGGACATGGCCGTACTGAGTGCTGCAGGCAGAGGCAGAGGCACCAATGTGGGGTGGGTGGCATGTACATAGCGGCGGTAGTTCTGCGTGTTCTCCCAGAACAACTGGATGGCATCGTTGCAGTGGTACTTGCTGGCACCGTCGGCATAAGTGTGCTGCTGAACGTGGCTGTTCATGGCCGACTTGCTCTTGATGCTGTACGTGCAGACAGTGCAGTGGCGACCACCGTAACTGCCTGCCAGCTCTGGGATGTACAGCACTGGCAAAAGCTCCTTCTTGAGCTCCACCACAGACGGAAGCTCCAGGTCCAGCTCTTGCAGAAGGCGTGAGCTGGCCTGCTGACCATCGTCCAGCGCATAGGAGTGGAACTGCTTGATGTGTGCCATGATCTCCTTCCCAATGGTACCAGTGCAAGTCCATAGCCGCAGTTGGGACGCGTGCAGACCAGGATGCGTGGGTGAGCCACCAAGCGGAGGTGGAACTCCTGCAGCTGCGTGATCTGTGCAGCGCTGATGCAAGCAGGAACATCAGTTGCACTGTTGCAAAGCAGAGAGGCTGGATGTCAGTGGAGTGCAGTTGACGTGTGGTGATGCTTGTGCAAATACAGTACATACCCGTCATCAGGCACGCTGCAGACCATGTTGGTGTTGTCAGTGGTGGCGCTGTTGGTGCCAGCACCAAGAGAGCTGTTGGAAAGGGCAGACATGTGAAGAGGATGCAGAGCTGGGAGCGGAAGAGTAAAGAATGAATCTTAGACCATCCAACAGCAAGAAGGCAGCCTCTTTATACTCAGCATCCGCCCAGCAGCCTCATGGCACGATGGGAAGAGACGCACAGCAGGGCATACGGGATAGACAAAGGAGCACGGCCAACTCTCTTGCTGGAGATCATCCTGGCCACACCAAGCAGTTGGCAGCTGTAGGCACTTGTCCTGCCATCTCAGAGGTTCTCCACCATGGAGACAATGGTGGACCGTAACTCAGAGAGGCTGCAAGCTTTGTCTTTTGTCTTCCTCACCCCTTTCATTGACCGGCTACAATGCATCTGACTCTTGCCGTCCACAATCTGTTGCCTGCAGCTTTATGGTCACAAAGCATGGTGCAAACAACCCAATCTGACTGACCGTGAGAGCAGGGCTGCCAAATTCCCATCCTTTGTACGGCCTTTGCCAGGACAACTGTCATCGGTTGTTCAGCTCAACCCACTTCTCTGACGGTAGCCACCTTGGACTGCTGATCCATTTCACACGTCTTTTTGCATCCATCCTTTTGCAAACATTGACGGTGTACCATTCCAAACTGAAGTCCTATCAATGCATACTCTCTGACCATCAAACATTGACACCCCCTTGGACAGCGGCCAGCAGAGGCAGTCACCAGGCCAACGGCGGCCATGCCAAAACGGTGTTGCGGCCGTAACGCATGTGGCCTGTGTCAGCAGAGCAACGGCCGCTTCAAAGGGACAGCGGGCCGTACCAGCCAAAATTGCAAGGTGGCCGTAGAGCACTTGAGCAGTGTCCGCAAAGGGACGGCCGCTTCGAAGTGATGGCCGGACGGCCTGCCAAAAAGGGGAGGGGGCGCAGGGCACAAGAGCAGTGACTGCATTTCCGAGAAATTCACGTGTCGCGGCCATCCCCAATTTCAAACCGTACGAGGCACTCCACCTGTGTCTTGCGACCGTGAATTGGTTTGGATGTGAGATCGCGGCGCATTGGGGCACACGGACTAGGGCGCTCCATTATTGGAGTTGGGCGCAGAGTGCTGATGATGGTACAGCGTGGTCCACCGATCCGCCAAAGGAGCGCGCCGCGGGCATGCCGTCATCGCGAGCAACGGATCATCCTCCACCCTCGGTGCTCTGTAGGACCCACCCATCCTATCGCAAACCGTGAAGTACTGACCGTAGTTGCATGTGAAAAACAAATGGTGCAAAGTATGATGCGAATGACCATTGATAATCTTTTCCAGCGGCGAGTTGCAAATCATATGCAAATCGTGGATCAAGATCGACCACAGATTCACAAAGACGAAGGAGCCGATCGAGATAACGCGGTGCAGGGGGAAGACAAAGGGGAAGACATGATATGGCAACAACTGAAAGTACCCATCCAACGGGTGGAAGGCATAACTCGCAAACGGCGTTGGGACCAGCCACTTGTGGTGCGGCTTGTGAATATGCTTATACAGTCTTGGATGATGTTCGATCCTGTGCACCCAATAGATCAAAAAGTCGGTGAAAACCAAAAACAGCAGCACCGACAACGCCGCATAGCCCCACCCGTAATCGCCAATGTTCTAGTACAATTTGCTATAACCCCTAACCTCAAACACAAACCACAGCACCGTCAAGAACACCAGCGGCAAAAAAGCATCCATCGACGACTGAATCTCCAACCTAACCTGGTTTTTGATATATCTCGGATGGTTTTCCATCTCCTTGTTGAAAATGTACTTGTACAACAGACTCACAAAGGTGAAATACAGCACCAAGATACCAAGATACATCAAGACGCAGAGCGAAACCCACTGACGAACGATGTTCTCCCTCGGCAACACCGACACATTCTGCAACCCGGACCAGTTGACTGCATTATCCCTCAACGCGTCAGCCACCACCTCCTTCAGCGCCATATTAGCAAACCAGTTGGATGGCGAGAACGCCGAGGTGCTAGCAGAGCCTGCCCATGTGGCTACGTCTGATGGTAGACCCAACATGCTGGAAAAGTCGCTGCTCAAAGTTGCGTCAGCAAGCGATGCTAGCGCGGAAGGATCGTTGGCGATCTTACGTGGCAAAGCAGGTAAACAGCAGCCCAGATCTTGTCGAGCACGAGATCCATGTTTTGGGGGGGGGGGTGAGAGAGACCTGCAGATAAGCATGCGTGGATGCGTTGGTGTATGGGATTTGCAAAGATCGGCATGGACAAAAAATGAAATGAAGATGATGGAGTGGCCGAAGATAGATGATGAAGCTGAAGAAGAGGGGAGGTCGATGCTGGATGCGCGACTCTTAGAAATTTGCCGAGAGAATGCGCCACCAGATGTTACAACCTTGAAGGAAGAGCCCCGTCAAATGCTGTGTGACGAGTGAATGTAAAGAGGAGAGTGGCAAAGACCAATGTGTTTAATATGAAGGTCGAAGAAGTACGACTTCGAGAGGAGTGACAGCAGAGCGATTCGCAATGCTATAAGTAGGTTGAGGAGGGGAAGGATTATGTGGTGGAGAAGGAAGGAAAGAGATGTAAGCTGCAGCTGAAAGATACAAGTCAGCTCTAAGGTTTTGTAGAGCAGCAAGAAATGGTGGTGCGAAATGGCCAAAGAAACAACCTTGGAGCCATTGAGTCTGCACAGAGAGAGACACACACACTTGACCTTCTCTGTAGAAAAGCACAGACAGCTGTCCAGTAACAAGAATCTCAAGATTTTTCCTCTTGGTTGGCCGAGTTGTAGCTGAACTCTCTCGCTTCTTTTCTTTGCCTCACCAATCTCCGCCGCTGAACAATAGAAAGAGAGAATCAGCGCGTTCTATTCTACGCAAAAGCATGTGCACACCATTCTATCATCTACAAAAGTGGCCTGTCCTTCTGTCAAATTTTTGCGAGATACCAACAGGGATTCATACGTCGTCTTTCTGCCACGGAACCACTTCTCCAGACAGCATATTTGCGGTGTGATGCGCTGCAGCACTGGATCTCGCCGCACAGAAAGTATGGGGTTTTTCTGACGGGCTGACGGCATAGACGCCGTGCAAAGCACAAGGAGAGCAAAGAGATCTCCATGTGTGCGCGTGCTTTTTGAACTCACAGGCACAAAGGCATACACTCCAAAATCTGGTGATTCTGGTTGTTTTTGCTGCGTTTCCAACAAGGCGCGAAAAAAAGAGCTACTGCTTCGCCACCGCTCGGACCTAAGAAACTTGGAAGAAAGCCCAAAGGCACGAGAGCAGAGGACCCTCGCTTCGAAAACAGAAAATTTTCGCCACAACCCAAAAAAAAGCTCGCATCCCAGCTCATGCTTACTCGGCCAGAGAGACACAGGGGAGGGAGGCATAGACGGTCATAGGATTGCGGGTCAGCGACAAAGTCTGCTGGCTCAGAGGCTCCCAGCCCACCATAGGGGCCGGTCGAGCGCAGAGAAGAGCGGAACATACAGGCGGAATGCAAGGGAGGGATCGGGCGGGTAAAAAGAAAGAGCGAGTGCGTGCTAACCACAGCGCTCGCCAAAGGAAAGATGATGGAGGAGAGAGAGGAGAGAGCGATGAGAGACCTGGCTGTGGGCGCGTAAGCGAGCTCAGATGAACACGCCGTCACGTGATGCAGACTCACAGACTGTCGCCAAGCTAGCTGGAATCAAAACAACCGGCAACGCAATAAAAGAAGCTTCTTTGAATTTTGGAAATGATTCCACATGAGCGAGTGTCTTTGCTTCAGTCGTTCCGCAGATAAGACTTGGATTGCGCCTGAAGAGAGGTGAAGAGAAGAATGTGCTGGGTTTGAGGGAAAAGTTGTCATGCCATTGAAGAGAAAAGCGGCTTGGTCTGTGCCGCTGTGACTTTTTGCCGCTTAACTCACCGCGATATCGTTGCTCGCAATGTCGTATCGCTTGATCAGGGCCATTCAAGTCAAGTGGCACAGTAACCTAAGAAGCTTCTCATCAGATGTTTCCAAACAAGAGAGATCAGCACCTCGTGGCCTTGTCCTTTCGTGAGAATTGGTCATATGTGCAACCCTGTCATACATTGTGGTGTGGAAGAGGCCCAAAAGTGCAAAGCAGAGCTGAATGCCGACAATGGCTGAGGGTAAGCTTGCATTCCTTGCACAGGAGAGGACGGTGGAATGAATATGCTAGGCAAAGACCGGCCAAATCAGATAAGCAACCGTTTCTTTGCCGGCGCAGCAAACTTTGGCCTCTGACACCCGATACATTTCTGCATCGGGAGATGACTCTGACATCCAAAGTCTGCCAAATCTTCTCCACCTTCTGATTCTTCCAACCTTCCGTTTCTTCTTGACCACATTTCCAACTCTCCTTCAGAGCCATTCTTCTCCATCACGATCTCATAACAATGCCGCATTCACACCATTCTCTAGCGGCCAGTTCTGCTCACATCCCAAAGATTCCCTCGCCTACGTCCTCCACCGAGCCCACTCTCTCGGCTTCACCCACTTCCACCTCTCTGAACACGTTCCACGAGCAAACACTTCTGAGCTGTATTTGGAAGAACTCGAAGCATCCATTACCCCCGCCACATTGCGGTCCACTTTTTCAGCATACGTCGTCGAAGCACCCCGACTGCAGGCTGAATATGCGGGTAGCTCACTACAAGTGTTGGTTAGGGTTACAAGGGGATTCCCAGTTAGGGTCAGCGACGTAACACTCCCTTATCTATGCATCACTGCAGAGCGCTTGGAACGAGCGCTAGCTTCACTGGAGCGGTGCACGTGACTGCTCACGTAAGCACTACGTCAGCAGTGGAGGCGATGTGTACAAAGGCTCAGTCCGCTTTGTCGTCGTCGCCTCTGTCTCACCACCATCACACACTCGCCGTTTTGCTCCGGCATTCGGCTTTTCACCTGCCCGTCCCGTCCCGTGCGTTGTTTCTCTTGTTACTCATGTTAGTTTCAATTTCTGCGGTCTCCCGCACCCTCTGCTACGCTCACACGCGACGCTCGACCGTCCGTTGCCTTGTACGGCCACGGCTGGGAGCTCGCGAGTGACTCGCTCGAGTTAGGCAATCAAACTTGTTTCGTTTCTGTTCCCATGCGAGTGGAGTGATGGCGTGTGTGGCTGCGTGCCCGTGATGGTGATGGGCAGGCAATTGGCACAAATCTCATTGGCGAGCTGCTGGGTGGTTACATATTGCCGGGTAAGCCGTTGCCCAACATGATCTTCAAGACTTTTGCGCTGCAGGGCTTGTTTGGCGGACTGCAGTTTGTGCAGGATCTCAAGCTGGGGCATTATATGAAGATCCCGCCTCGGTTGACGTTTATTGCACAGCTGTCAGGCGTGGTGGTGGCGTGCTTTGTGCAGCTCGGTGTCAAGAGCTGGATGCTTAGCAACATTGAGGGGATCTGTTCGCCCAATCAGCCAAACAGCTTTGTCTGTCCGAACATCATGGTGTTTTACATGGCAGGTTTGATTTGGGGTGCCATTGGGCCGGCAAGGATGTTTGGGCACGATAGCATGTACAGCTCAATGTACTGGGCAATGCTGCTTGGGGCGCTGAACCCGATCCCGTTCTGGATCCTTGCGCGGTGGTATCCCAGGTCGTGGATCAGGTATGTCTCGTGGCCGGTCATCTTTGCGGGTGTCGGTTTCATCCCACCGGCATCCGCGATCAACTATTTGTCCTGGTTCGCGGTCAGTTTCATGTTCCAGTATCTGGTCAGGAGGTACAACTTCAGGTGGTGGAGCAAGTACAACTTTGTGCTTGCTGCTGCGTTGGATAGCGGGATGATCATCAGTATGATTGTCATTTTCTTTATGCTTATCCTGCCCAAGAACGGCTCGCTGCAGTTGAACTGGTGGGGGAACACAGTTGTTAGCACCACGTATGACTATTGGGGGTATGCGTTGAAGAAGGCACCGACAGAAGGGTTTGGATCTTTCCCAAAGTATTGAGCTGGACACACAGGTGCGGGTGCAAGCGCAATTGCAAAGATTTTGTTGTTTTGCTTTGCTTTGGTGGTGTATGCAAGTGTGTGCAAGTATATGGGGATCAGTGCGGAACGACGTTATGGCTTGACCAGCTTCAGCTGGTTGAAACGTGCCTTGCTGGTCACAGCAGGTGCTTCGGTGGTAAGACAGACTATGCTTTCAGCCTGGCGGGTCACTCCCCTTGCCCCTCGCCCCTCAACCTCTGCACAGCTCCTCCTAGCGCAGATTGTATGGCAGACCGATACGGGCTAAGTTATGACTGATTTACATTGGAATAATTTGATGGTAAGCTTGGGCCAGTTCACTGTCTGGGTTGTTGACTGAATTAGCATCCTAACTGAAAGCTGTCTGGCAAATGATGTCCAAGAGGACTCTGTTCACCCACAAGTTGCAGTCTACCACTGCGAAAGGCTTCTTTGATTCTTCCACTTGCTTCTTCAATATCTGTGTGAGGGGGTTCATTTTAGAGTAATAGATAGGAAATTGTTAGATCAAATTAGCGAACGAGAAAGCAGGATTCAGGTCAGTTGCTGATGGAACCCTAACCCTAACCCTATCCTAATCCTAATCCTAATCCTAATCCTAATAGATGTGTGTCATTGTACATGATAATTCTGTGTGGTCTGCTGGTGGACCATTTTGTATCTGCCATTGTGACCTTGTAGCTGCCACTGTCCAGTTTGTAGTTGCCACTGTCCAGTTTGTATCTGCCACTTGGCCAACAGTTGCATTTGGAATGAGATGCATCTTGGTTTGATTTTCCCTCCAATTTCTTTGTATTTGCCACTCTGCATTTGTAGCTGCCACTCTGCATTTGTATCAAACCAAACCCTGGACAAGCTAGGTATCCTCAAAAGCCCAGCATAAAATGTATAACAAGGCTATTATAATACATACAAACACATAGCATTGTTTTTTCATTGCTCACATAATGGTATGCAAAAAGGAATACATTGGCAGTCAAGTGTAACTGTCAAATAGTGCACATTAATTTCAACTGACAAAAGAACTGTCTTGCTGTTGAACAGTGCCACAACTGGGCCTAGGATTTCAGTAACAAGATATCAACCATTTTAGGTTGGCATCAGATCTGGAGCCTGCCTGAGATGCCTGAACAATGATTCCTGATGTAAGCATGTAAAATGTGCAGCCAGATCAAAGGCTGGTCTTGAATTGGCAATGCAACAGCTGCTGGAGCCAGTATCTGATTTCAAAGTCACAAAAAAGAAATTTTGGCCACTCCATGTTCATGCCAACTGGTGCTCCTGACATAATCTGACACTGCCAATTCATTCCTGCTTAGGGTTAGGGAGGCACCGCTTATCTGAGCCAGTATGGGAGCTCAAAGTGCCAAAAAAAATGGATGTTGCTCCCTTTCCATGTGAATCCTCAGTTCTGATGTAAACAGAGTGTCCAAGTGGATTGCTGGCCTTGTCAGCACTGTGCAACACCTTACACTGAAATCATACAACAGCTTCAACAGCAGCAACAAAGATGGCAAAGGCAAGGAGAACACACTCCCCTTTGTATGGGACCGAGGCACCAAGCATTTGCTCCACATGGCTGACACGGGTGAAGGAGCATCCAAGCCACTGCATCACCTCTGCACAGTGATCATTACTGTGTAACACAGCAGCAACCACTGGAAGGACAATGTCAGCATACCATCAAGTACACCAAGTCTGGCCCTCAGAGCTGCTGCCACTGTGGCAAACATCCATCAGCACCAAGCAAGAGAACCACACAATGTTCTTGGCCTTCTGGATGTGTGCTTTGATCCTGCCAATGTAGGAGCTGTTGATCCACTCACCATGGTTCCTTGGCAGCAGAAGAGATAGCAGAGGGAGCACATGTTGGTGAAGCCATCCAGTAGGGCCTTGGTACCAGTGGTGTTGACCTTGGGTGGAGTATCTGGGAGGATCACATGGTCAAAGGCAGAGTTGTCAAAGGTCAATGGCCCTGGACTTGGCTCCTGTGGTGTCAATGCTGAGGCAGTGAAAACATCAAGCACCTGCCTGCTGCTGCTGCTGCTACTGCTGCTACTGCTGCTGCTGCTGCTGCTACTGCTACTGCTGCTGCTGCTACTGCTACTGCTGCTGCTGCTGTGCTGGTCCTGCTTCTCCAACAGTGGAGGCAAGTCCAAGCCAATCACCTTTTGAGGCAGTGTCGATGGACCAGCAACTTGGGACTTGCAGAGATCACAAAGTGCCAAGTCTGGCTGGCTGAGGCACGTCACCAGCATGCCATCCAGCATGCCATCCAGATACGTGGAAAGGACCAAGCACCAGCACATCTTCTCATTGATGTACTCCTCAAGGGTGACCTCCTCCTTACGCTGGGTGGCCAGCAGCACCACAGAGGCTGGATCACCGCTTTGACCCACCCAGCCTGACTCTTGGACATAACTGACCAAGTCCCAGGCGTCACCACAGTGAACCACAAGCTGAATGTGAGGTGGGTTGATGCCAGTTCCAATGGCAGAAGTGCCAACCAGGATGCGTAGCCTGTCTCTGGTCTCAGTGGCAGCGCACTTGAGCCAAGTATGGAGCATGGCCATCTTGCTCTTGGCTTTGATCTCAGAAGTCACAAAGGTGCAGCCAAGCTTGCCAGCCAGCAACTCTGCATTGCTTTTTGACTTGCAAAACACCATCACCAGACCACAAGGATGAGCACACAGCAAGCTCTGGAGGTGGAATTGGAGCTGTGCTGTGGATGCAACTTGCTTCACCAAGTAGGAAATGTTCTTGCAGTTAGTGGCAGCCCAGATCAGACCTGCTCCATCTTGCAGGAGCATCAGGGATTCCTTGAAGGAGGCTACCATGGAGGGTGGCAGCGTTGCAGTGAGGAAGTACAGAGGCACCATCACACTTGACATCAACTGCTTGATCTTGTCCATCACTGGCTGGAAGTGCACTTGTGTGATGGTGACATGGCACTCATCAAAGAAGACCGCTGCCAACCGCTCCTGCTGCTGCAGACTCTGGATCCAATTGCTGAAAGCACCAAGTAGCATTTCTCAGCTGCAACAAAGACCAGTCGGCTGCCTTCCACCTTGTTGGGGCACCAGTAGCCAGCCCACTTGCTGGCTGCTATGCCAATCTCTCTTCTTTGCCAGATGAGATCTTGAATGAGCACAACAAAAGGCACCACCACCACCACCACCACCACCACTGATGCAGGCTGCAGCCAGAAGAGGGGAGCAGTGAAGAGGGCTGACTTGCCTGAGCCTGTTGCCATCACAATGATCAGTGGAGTCTCACCTTGGTGGATGGCATTCAGTGCATAGGCCTGCTCCACAGTCTGTGTACAGTGATGACCAGTAGCCTTGAAGAGAGCATTGCTGATCACAGCAGAGATGGCAGCAGACCAGCTGGAAGTTGCAGTGCCAGCGTGGCTGCTGACTGGGTGCACTGGGTGCTCCAGCTTCTGCTTGACCAACCACAAATCCTCTTGAACAGTGTTGAGCTGTTGCTTCATAGCATGGAAGACCTTGGAAGACCTTGGATGACTCAGTGCTGCCATGATCCACTGCTGTTGGTGTCAGCTCTGGTACATCTTCTTGAAAGTGGGACCACAACTGCCAAAAGGCATGCCACTGCTCTGAAATGTCCAGCATCACTGTCATGCTCTCTTGTGTAAGCTGGTTCAACATGCTAGCATCCAGACCATAATGCTGCTGTGTGGTGCTGGTGGAGTGCCCTGCTTGCAGATCATGAGCATGGTCCTCTGGGTCATCAGCCCTTACTTTCCTCAGTCAGATCAGCTTGCAATCAATGCTGACAGCCAGCTGCCACCATGTGTGCAGAGGTAGACCATTGGTGGTGGTAGAGATGTACTGCTTGCAGAGACTCTTGAGCATTGTGCTGATGGCCACAGTATCCCAAGGCTTGCCAGCATGGTTGACCAGCATTGTACAGCAGGTGCACAAATGGCACCACCTGTGAAACATAGAGAACCACCAAGCAGCCAATGGCATGTGGCAAGAAGCATGGGATGATCCTCTGCCTGCCAGTACCTTTGTTGCTGGGCAAAGCAGTGAATACACTACCATCATGGACAAAGATGTTGCATGGGCCAAGTAGCATGTTGGTGTGCTGCAGTTGTGCAAGCTCTGTGCCTCTGGCTGGCAGACCACTACTGAGTTCCATCAGCACTGCAAGCAGCCGAGTGAACTCATTGTGCACAGCAAAGTAACTTTGAGCTGCACTGGGATCAAAATCCAAGCCATTGGTGTATGCATCCAGCAGTGGATGGGATGTTGGAGCATGGCCAGCAACTGCACAGCAGAGAATGCTTGGCAGTGTTGGCAGCTCCAGCATTGTGTTGGCAAAGTTGAAGCCTGGCTGCATGTTGCAGATGCTGTCTTTGATGCAGGAAGAGCCATGAGAGTGCAAGGCCCTCTGTATGACCTGACCAAAGTTGGCTGGCTTTTGCTGCACCATCCATACCAAGAGCTGCAGAAGGAGTATTATGGCCTCTGCAGTGACCTCTGGATTGGTGCAACCATCCACAACATCATTGCTGTTGTAAAAGTCATGGAGCTCCAAGAGCACATCTGCAATCTCTTCATCAACACCATGATGATCAATGGGCTCATCACTGCCATAATAGCCCAACACATCACCATCAAACCCAATGTGGAAGACCAGTGCTAGAAGGAAAGCCCACAGATCAGTGTGCCAGCTGACAGTGCTGTCACTAAGACTATAGGGCTTGCTGATGTTGTCACTCTGAGCATGAAAGACTTGCTGCATTGTGCAGCCAGCACTGAGCAAGTTGTACATCCAGACTGCAGTGACCTGTCAACCAACAAGGAAGATCCACTGGCAAGTGTAGCACTTGGACTTGACTGTGTGCATGCAGATGGTGCAGTGGCAGCCATCAGAGGTGACTGGGAGCTCTGGGATGCATGGAATGGGCAGGAGGTCCTTGTTGAGTGCCACTGCAGCAGGGTGCTCAAGGCACAGCTTGCTGAGAATGCCATCCAGCATGACCAACTGCATCTGCTTGTTGACCAGGCATAAGTTGAACTGGCCAAGCTCTGCAACACAGGCATAGCTGGGTGAAGATGGCACACTGTAGAAAGTGCAATATGTGTCAGCTGGGCCCTGAATTTGAGTATGCATAGTGATGTGCCAAAGATACATACCTCTGAATGGGAGAGCTGGCTATTGAGATCAGTATGGCCACCACTGACATTGATGCCAGCATTAGGGTAGGTGATGCTAGTGTCAGAGTAGGTAGAGAGTTGGGACATAGTGTAATATGAGCTGGGTGCTGGAATGGTAAAGTGAAGTGGTGAGTACAGTGAAGATTGATATGCAGTTCACCACACACAGCTTGCAAGCAGGTGTATATATGTCTTTCTCCTGTCTCTCTGATACATCTCCATCACAGTCCATCACACACATAAACCATAGGAATACATGCTACTGATTCATGGATGGTGCATAGACAAAGGGAGCTGGCCAGCTGGCCAGCCAATGGTGGCCATCTATTGTGCCAGCTGACTGTGGCCTTCAATTGTGGCCATCAATGCATTGTTCTCACATGGACTGCAGCAATGATTGACTTTGTTCAAAATCACTGCAATTTGGCAGGACGGCTGTGGCTGTGTCCACTAGTAATGGCCCCACACTTAGGGCTAGGGCTAGGGCTAGGGTGTTTTGACTCCATACAGTAAGACCACGAAGCTTCCAGCCGCTGTGCTACATTCAATCAAGGGTACTGCTCTCCCTCAATAGGGTTACAGACTTCGACCCCCGCACCCATTGAGTCCGAGGCTTAACGATTAACTTAGGAAAAGTGTACAGAGGATTATAATCACCCTATACAGGGTGTTGGTAAGTCGTACTCAAGGTTGAACCAACTGACACCGCATTCACCACACTCAGCACCAGTCTCGCATATTTTCTAATAGCCACTGCTGGGAGCTCGCGAGCGACTCTCGCGAGTAAGGCAACAAAAATTCAACTTCTTCAATGACTTACATGTATGTGCGACTGAGTGAGGCACGTATACAGTCTCGTGATCAGCGACGATGAGAAGCTTTGCCAAAGACATCGCGTTTGTCGTTCCATTTTTGAATGATTGCTTGCATCGCACGATAAATTCATATAACTATCTACATTGGAATCATGATGGTTCTAGATCTCGATCTTGCGGGGGAGGAAAAGTTGAGGGTGAGCTCGCTCATGCAAAATTGGCATCCTGCCCGCCAAACTCGAACTGCTTTTGTGACGTGTAGTGGTCTGGCTCGCGCTTGACGAAAGTGATGAGGACGAAGGAGAGAACGGCAAGGACTTCGGGAATATAATCGAGTCCAACTTTTGGCCAGAGGCTGACACCGAGGAAAGGCACCTGATACGTGTGCCAAGTAGTGTACGCGACACGAACAGCCATGAAAACGAGCGCCAAGAAGACGCGAGCGAGGATCTGCTTGTCGCTGCCCATGGTTTTGGGGAAAAGCATCGCCGTGTAACCGAAAAGGACGAGCGTAATGCCACAGTAGATGATATCGCCGATGTGTGCCTTGCTGTTGAGCCTGGCGTTGTTGTGCTGGCCATCAAAAACGTCGCCGCTTTTCGAGTAGCCGGTGATCAACAAGACGAGGGCGCCGATGTTCACAAGGTGGAGGACGCGAAGGGCCCACGGCCTTTTGTAGCCTTTGGCGGTGGCATCGCCGAGGCCATTAGCCCGCGCGTGAGTGATTGCAAGGAAAGAGAGAGCGCTGGTGACCAAGAAAGAGTATCCGATCCCGTGAAGAATGTAGCCCCACTTGACCATGTCGACACTCGAGTAGTGCTTGTAATATTGGTCGGTCAGCATGATGTTGGATGCCAGACGGACTGTTGAAAGGCAGAAAGGCCGCAACAAGCCGAAGAAGAAGAACTTTGGGTCAGCAACGTCACACTGAACCTGGCTGAACGCGTAGCGAACTTACATGCGGAGAAGAGGACGAGAGAGAAGAATCCGGCGGCCTTGGAGAATCCATTTCGAAGACCGCAGACGAGCGAGAGGATGAAGGTGAATACATAGACTCCAATAAAAATCTCGTAAACGAGGACCGAGTCGGGCAGCGTCATATTTGGGAATGTCGTTGCAAGGTCAGCGGATCCAATGTGTTGAGCAGAAGGTGTTCCTGCAGACTGCGATTCGTCGTGGAGGTATACTTTGAAGACGGAAAGGAGGATGAGGGAATGAATCTTGCGAAGGACTCTGGTTGGAAAGCGACTACCTTTTATGTAGAATCACACTTATGGCAAAGAAGACGTGCTTCCAACAGCTCAAAACAGTCGGATGGATGCAAAGCAATGTGACTGTTGCAATGCACCGACCGTCATTCACTTTGTGTCTTTCGAATCTGTCCAAACGTAGATAGAGAGACTGCATGCATACAGGAGCGCTATGTTCCGCAACGCTCGATGTTGAGGCGCAAGGGTGCATAACAGAGACGCTGTGTCTTGGGAATTGAGTCCCGCTTTCCGACTCTCGAGACTTGATGTACACAGCCTCTTCTGTGCTATTCGTGAATCATGCCGACGGCGCATAGGCTGAGAAGTCATGCCGCAGGTAATGGTCAATAGGGGTGTGTGTCGAAGACTCGTCAATCTGGGCTAGAACAGAAGGTTATACCATGTTCCCGGACAATACTTTGGAAGTCAAGAGCTCACTATGGTATTGCAGCAAGTCTCAGCGTCGTGTCTTGTACGAGGCGGAAGCGAGGGGAATGACTGCATGCATGAAAGAATGCTAAGTTGAGACAGCCGAAGGCTGTGGCTCGGTTGAGCTTCCATTGCAGGGCTGTAGATTCGGGACATGGGATGTGAGGTATCGATGACATTGTGTCAGTAGTGCAAAAGGAGGGAACGTGAGGATGACATGCGCATGGATGCAGGAGTGCGACGTGAGAACGGATCATTTGTGCTCTATTCGTGGCAGTCCATTAGCGCGAAAAGCATAATCGTGACCGAGGTCGGAACCAGGTTCGGCACTTGAATCGGTATCCAGTTCAGTACCGATTTCGGCACACAACAAGCCAGCCATTCGCCACTGCCGTTGCGTAGTGCCTCAAGAGCTCGGAACGCCTTGGTCATTAGCTCCATCGGTGGCGGCTGCTTGGTTGTCTCATCGTCATTGTACCTCTTCTTTATGGGGAAGCTCAGATTTGACGCTTTATCTGGGAACCATCGATAATATCAAGTTTGACCCTACTGAGTCCATTTCAAAGTCAGATTACGCCGATCACTCTCAATGCTATCAAGCCTGGGCGACCTGATTAGCGTGGCTTCCCCCGGGGAAAGCAAGTAGCATCAGCAAGTCTTAATCGCGGATCGGACAGCATCGCAAAGGACGGATATTGACAGCGTGTTGCTGCATACATTTGCAGAGGTTTCTGACGTTTGTACGGAACGGATGCATTTCAACCTGGTCATGCTATCTACAAGTGATGCGGAGGGTATCTTTTCTTTATTGAGTGAATATGAATGCAACGATGCGACAACTCACTGCTGAGGCTGGTAGGGAGCGACGATGAGGTAGAACCGAGGCTTCTTCTTGTTTTTCTTCTCCTCCTCCTTCCTCTTCTTCTTCTCGGCCTTCCTCTGCTTCTTTCGCTCGTCGCGCTCCTTCTTCTTTTCCTTGCGTGTCTTTTCGTGGTGTGTGCTCTCATCGCTGCTGTCATCATCGCTGTCGTTACTGCTGTGATCATCGATCTCGGTAGGGTTAGCATGATTGGAACCGGGAACGGGATCGCCAGGTGCGCGAGCGGTCATCCTGCCCTCGGTGTCTCGCACATAGACGTCGAGACCGCGGCGAAGGAAGAAGTTCTGCTCCCACATTTCGACTGTCTCCGTGATGGCGGGCTCCTTGCCACGCTTCATACGCTTCTGAAGTGCTTTGGTGACAAGGAAACCGGTGGCACCAAGATGCGCGGTGACGGGAGCAAAGTTCGAGATTACTTGCTGTGCACCTGTCATCCTCCCGGCTACCGAGAGATCCTCCAAAAATCGGCACCAGTCTGCGGCGGAAACATCGTGATCCGCGAGAATGCGACCAGGGTAGAGTGGCTTGAATCCGTCGGCGAGCTGTTCTCCAGAGGCTGGAAGCGAGAAAGGCTGGAACGGAGCGTAGCTCCAACCCTGCTGTGGAGGACGTCCGAAACTCGGTGCAGGCTTGCTCCAAACATCACCAGGCGAGCGAGAGAAGCGTTGCTTGACTCTGAGCGTAAGCTTTTGCTCGGGGAAGCCAGTGAGCTCCAGGTCAGAGGGCGAAGCGCGCCAGTCCTTAGAGTGGGCGTAAGGACTCCCGTATTCAGCTAATGCCCAGCCTTGTGGATCGGTCGCCTTGTCGACCTGGTTGGCCTGACCGCCCTGAGACTGTTGCTGCAACGGCGGCTGTGAAGGAGTTCCTGGCGATGCCTGTGCCTGCTGTTGTTGAGGAGAATAGTAGCTGCCGTTGCTAGGCTGAGACTGTTGCGGTTGCTGGACCTGCTGATACTGCTGCTGCTGCTGCTGCTGCTGCTGCTGCGGATAGTATTGCTGCGCCGGCTGCGAGAACTGTTGGGGGTAATCCTGCTGTTGAGGCATCGAAGGAGGATAGCCCGAGTAGCCATTGTTGGGAGGATACTGCTGCTGCTGTTGCGGGGAATATGGGGGCCGTGACCCAAAGGCGTTGGGAGCACCTTGAGGGTGTCTGATTGGTTGCGACATCTTGCCTGGAACAACGATATTGAGTTTATGTGTGCTTGCGATAAGGAATAGACTTGCGAAATCATGGGGTGCTCGGATGCTTGAAATGGATGGAGGAGTGGGGTGAAAGTGGATCAGAGCGTCGTCCAATGTGAGCTTATATGTTGAAATCGGTGTCCGTGTAGACGTGAGAAGAGTAGTACATTCGTCGGCTGAGCACCTAGTGACCCCTTCATGCCAGACGTGAGACTCGAGGTGAGAGGAGCGGTACGTATACAAGTAACTAAATTCGTAACGGAATGCGCTCGAAGAGCAAATCTCCGCATAGGTTTGCAGGCTGCTCTCAGACAGGTTGGTTGATGTGCGACAGGTCGGACCAAAGTGAAGAGCGGTCGGGTCTTAGTCGGTACCGTGGCCGGCAGTTTGATTCATCTTAGCTCTATCTTAAAGTTACAGTATATGTGCACTGTTCGACTCGAGCCGTTAAGCGAGGATGACGGTGAATCCTTTGTCTTCGGCAGGCGTCTTCTGTTTCCAAGGGTCTCACGCTTCTGTCTCAGAGCTCTCGTATAAGCGAGCTTCACACAAAAGGGTACAGTGCACGAAGTGAGGTTGCACGAAGTGAGTTATTGTACAGCATTTCAAGGTGCGGCGGCAAGGTGTAAGACGCTGGCGCCACCTTCCCTAGTCTATCCGCCGTGATTGAGTCTTGTCGTTGCTGCATTGATCCCTCAACTTTTGCCCCACTTGCTGTCGTTATGCTTGTGTTACACAAGTCATGCACGCAGTGTCTGAAAGAATGTGGTGCAGGACACTCTTCGCATCACGCATATCTATCTGCATGAATCCTTGGTCGGTCGTTCATTCATTCGGTTTGCTTGTCGGTCGCACCAGCGGACAATTGCATCAATAACAACATATCGAACCGCTTTGTTCTACTTCTTTACAGCTCGTATGACTAAGCATCGGCGTCTGAGCTTCCAGTTTCTCGAAGCGCCGACGACGTAGGCTATCCTTGTCGTTGAGCAAAGGCTTCTAGCACCATAAGAATCTCGCCTAGATAGCCCGGTCCAAGGAACACAGCCTTGTTGTAGTTCCTGGGTAATCCTGCCATTGCCGCATCCTTTTACCGTACAGTCCAGTAAATGAGATAGCCCGGCGGAGGCGGTGGTGGGTAAGCGAGCTAGCAACGGACAGCCGGACCTTTGAGCAATACCGACTTTCCGCATCGTCGTATGCCGAATTCCAGGTGTAGGCATGTTTCGGCACCATGCTCGGCTTGTCTGCATCCTGCCGAATCGGGCTCTCTGCCTTTGTTATCTTCTAACATACCATGTAAGAATGTCATTTCCTACGGTTCAATTACACATACATATACCGTTTGACCTTTCCATTCCTCAGATATGCGCATAGCCAAGTTGCACCCGTCATTGCACCATCCGACAAAACCCTTTTGCAAAGCCTTCATCGATTAGGAAAGTCGTCGTGAGCATGCTGCATTGCTTAGCGTGCCTCTGTCCAGCGTTTCATGAATTCCTGACAATGTGGCATGTTGCAGGAACTTCTTCGAGTGGCGGCTTCTATGATGGCAATTTCCATATATCTAGCAATCTCTACTTGTCTCGTTGAGCGCAATCCGCCCATCGGACTCTCCTGAGCTCTCCCACCACATGCAATTGCCAAGATGAGCACTTCGAGTACTATAGTGCATGGCCATCTCAGCGATCTCAAGTTGCGCAACGCTGCTCTCGCTTGTCCTCACGTGGCCTCCTCTTCCACTTCGGCCGCTGGACACCAGAGCAAGAACAGCAATGCCAAATTTGATAACTTCCCTGGCTTGGGCTACAAGCTGACTCCTACTGAGGAGCGGTTGCGTGCCAAGCGCAATTGGGGCTTCCTCGAGAAGGCATATGATAACACCAAGGTGATGGGACTCACAACCCATATCGTCACTATCACCATGGCCATCCTCTTTAACAAGTCTTTGCTGGCCAAGCCTGTCTACGATTGGCTCAACACCTACGATCGATTTACGATCCACACGGTCCACACTTGGATCCTGACCTCATTCAGTCAAATGACACTGGTTGCCCTCTTTGCTTTTTGCGACTTGACTGGACGACCTTCGTGGCTGGCAAAGTACCGCATTCAACCGCACAAGCCGCCTACGCTGGCCCAGTACAAGAAACTCCTGCCAGTGATCCTCTTCAATCTCATCGTAGTCAACACCATCTCGAACCTCATCTACTTCCCTCTGGCGGAATGGCGAGGCATTCAGACCACCTACGAGACTCTGCCTTCGGGCAAATTGCTTGTGGGTCAGTGGCTCGTCTGTCTCTTGGCCGAGGAGATTGGCTTCTACACTGTCCATCGAGCACTTCACCACCCACGAGTCTACAGGTACATTCATAAGAAGCATCACGAGTTTACTGCACCCATCGCAGGCGCCTCTACATACGCGCATCCCCTCGAACACTACTTTAGCAACCTTCTGCCCATCTTGATCGGCCTTCTCATCACGCGATCGCATCTCAGTGTTCAGTACCTTTTCTTCCATGGTTTGATGATTGGCTCCCATGTCCAGCACAGCGGATACAATAGTAAGTGACATATCCCGCTATCCTTGATGCAATCCAAGGCCGCCTCACTGACTTTCTGTATGCTCACGGTTCTGACAGTTCCTTTCATGACCTGCGCGCTGGTACACGACTGGCACCACTACTTTTACACCGAGAACTACGGCCCGGTGGGTTTGCTCGATACCATCTTTAAGACGAACAAGGCTTTCAAGGCGTGGACCAGCGAGGCTCTCTCTGCTTTCGAAGGTGACCGTATCCGGGCCAGGCAGGCGGCTCTCGAGAAACTCGCACAGATCGAGGCCGAAGACGAGGACAACAAGTAGATGCGGAACAAATGGGTTTGGGTTTCCCCGTCCTTCCATTGAAAGGCCTTTTGAGACGATTGTTAGCTCGAGGCCCCAATCTACAATCAAGCAAGCTTTTCCCGATCCGTTCACCCAGATAGTGTGGAAGCATCATAGTTCTTCGATCAGCATCTTGTCACACGAACTTCCAATAGGAAGGAGATATATACAAGAAATTCAAAAAAGGATGCCGTTAGTTGAAAAAGTTGTCTTCAGTACCAGAGTCGTTGAGTCTCTTCTCTCTTACTGAGGGGCCACATCTTCCAGCATGACAACCACAGCTGGTGTATCAATGGAGCGCTGCATGGCTTGACGCTAAAGAAGGGGTGGACACGACGGCTCGAGACGACACCACAGAGGGCTGAGACAAGCCAGTAACCTCAGCGAATTCACGCGACATCGTCAATTCCGGGTGTCAAGTAAGGTATCTCTGCTTGTCATTTGACACTGTCTGTCTCGTCGCAACCCCAAGCATCAAGACAGTGCATGATGTTCTGAAGCTGGAAACATTGCCTTTGGTCGGCGCATCCATAAGCCAAGGCTGCGGTGCCAGCCTAAGCCGATTTTACTAAGCAATTGGCGGAGAAAGAAGGAAGTCAAGATTGTGGGCGGCGCATACCGATTTCTTCCAGCCCATGCAGTTCTGGCAGCCCTTGCTGCAGGATGAACTTGACATGCACACCGAATCTTACCTGCTGTAGTCCCATTACTCATTCGCTCCGTCTAAGTACGCTCCAACAAGTGCCACAAATGGCTCCCTCCGTATCACGTAGAGACGGGCAAAAGTCAGTTCGCTATGCGCCGAAATGGTTTTCGTCTGGCCGCTGTTGAGATTAGACCTGAAGTTCATGTAGGTGCCAAGACAGCTTCCGGGCCGCCCGACGAACAACAGCTTGACACCTTGAGCACGTGTAGCGCTGGAGTATAAGGGCAAAGAGGTCTTGGCGTCGGCATTCGTTAGCTCCCTTCAACCTCAACCATCGCACCGCCTTTCTGCTCCTTGAAGTACAAGAAAGTCCTTTCTTACTCTACACCATCACTCACGCTTCACCACATCAAGAGCCTTCCAATAGCCACCATGACACAGCATGACCATGTTCTCATGGTGTGTTGGCCCGCCGTCGGTCATGCTCGACCCATGCTGGACTATGCGGCCGCCCTTCTCAACAAGGACCCGGCGCTCACGATCACGTTTGTTTGCAGCAAGATGCAAATCGCCCTCCTTCAGCGACTTGCCATCTCGGAGCACTTGAGCTCTGAGCGCTTCGGCAACAGATTGCGCCTCTTCGGAACAGGCGCCCACGCCAAAGAGGTGCTTGAAGAGTTTAGCAATCGGGAATATGCCAAGAACGCATCCTCTTCCAAGCCAACGAACGATCCTTCGGATGATCGCCCAGAGCCCGAGGTCATTCTCACGATGCAAGCTGCCACGCACGTTTGTGAGCAGTTTGCTCAAATCTTCCCCACGATCCTCGCCAATCACGACCTTTTCGACAAGGAGGATGGCAGTCTGCTGCTTCCAGCTTGCCTCGCTGGTAGTCCTAGCTCGATCATCGTCAACTGGATGCTTCCGGGAATAGTCGAAATCGTTCGCAAGCATACTGCGAGCCTCAAAATGGTCACCTTCTTCGATAATGCTTCAACGTTCGTCCTGCGTATGTTGGGTCCGAGGTCGATTGGTGGCTTTGGTGGCATCGAAAGGCTCTGGAGCCAGTATTGCAACAGCAATCCGGAGGTGGATCGCAACAACGGTGTTCTGAAAGAAAAGCTTCTTGGCAGGAGGTGGACTGGCGGATTCAGGATCCCAGGAAGCCGCATGAGCACTATTGAAGAGGTTGAGAACGCCGCTCTCGCAAAGGATTGGCTTCTCAGCCTGCCACTCACCCCTTCGCTCATCGAAATCCAGAAGCTAGTGGACGCAAGTCACACGATCCTGATCAACACTCACCTCGCTGTCGAACAACGAGAGTTGGATTATCTCCGCCTCGTGCTTCCCTTCAAGATTATCGGTATCATCGGCCCAGTCATGTTCTCATGCTTTGTCCAAAAAGGCGAGAGAATGGCAGCAAAGCTTCTCAAAGAGCAACACGCAGCAAGTAACAGTCAATCTGTTCCCAACACCCCGCCCAGGACACCTCCTCGGTCCCCAAAGATGGAAGAGGACAAAGAGATCGGTGATAGCAAGGCTCAGAGTGCCAATGATGTTGAGAACTTCCTGGCCTCCTCCCCTGCTAGCTCGGTCGTGTACATCTCTTTCGGTACCATGTTCCGCCCTCAGCCTGCTCAGCTTGTCGAAATGCTCGAGACGTTCGTCAGCGAGATGCGTCTAAACCCCGACTTCCGCTTGCTTTTCACTTTTGGCGGCAGCAAGGACCTCGTGTCCTCTTGTCCTCCCGCATTCTCTCCCCGAGTATCAGCTCTCGAGTCTCAGTTGCTAGCCTCTGGAAGGGCAATGCTCACGAACTGGGTAGACCAGCATCTCGTGCTGCAGCACCCAGCAGTCGGATGGTTCCTCAGTCACGGAGGCTGGAATAGCTGCCAAGAGGCCATGCTTGCCGGTAAGCCATTGCTTGTTCTACCCTTCTTTGGCGACCAGCTCTACAACGCCTACCTTCTCGAGAGTGCTTCGGTCGCATTCCGAATCAAGACGGGTGCCAAGATGGACATCGCAGAATTTGTCAAAACCTTCGAGGAAGGAATCGCCTGCTGCCGTCGTACAAACGAAGTCGGCGCGAGGCTCACCCGCCAAGCAAAGCTGCTCAAAGAACGTTTGAGGCAGGAGAGAGCACGGGGCGAGGTGCTTTTCCTCTAAGTCAGGGCAGTCGGTGCAGCCGTCTTTGTTACTATTTCGTTCACCTGCACGTACATGATATCTCCTGGTTTCTTTTGCTCAAATCTATCTCATCCATATTAGTACGTCTTATCAGTAGTGTGCAGGAGTGTTGCCTCCAAATCAACTCGAAATGACAGATCAGTATCAAGCTGTCGGCCTCGCTCGGGATGAATGAGTTAGTGGCTGCCTCTGCTGCTTTCTATTGATTCCCTTACAGTTCAGGAAAGCCATCTTCGGGCCAGCGAACAAACGAAGAAGTGCAAGAGACCGGGTTTCTGGCTACGGTTTGTGCTGATTGAGCAAGTGATGTTGGTACCCTCGAACTTCAATCAGCGCTTCGTGTGCATGATGCATATCGAACTTCCTTCTGGACTGCGTCCAGACCGGTCGACGTTCGGTTGAAGTTGGCCATCATCTGCCGAGACGGTGTGAGATCGTGGCCTGCCCCAGTACCAGGCTTGAGTAGCTTGATTCGCACTTGGAGACTGAGCCGAGGGACAACCGAGTCGGTCTGCAGAGCGCTTGTCCAAATTTTGTCGCGGCGGACCCCATCAAGCGACCAAGGTTCGTCACGGGGCAGCAGAGACACTGTATGGTAGACCAGAGAAGTATGTCAGGAGCCGATGACTACACTCTTTAGCATTCTATTCCCTTGGTCATTTCAATACAGCTGGAGTCGAAGCCACGTTCTGCTGCGAAGACTTGTAAACAGGAGCCTCACCAACGTCATCCCAGTACAGGCAGCCATTGCTTACACCGACCATCACTTCACCGCTTAGGCTGCGCAGCCTGGCCGGCGAATGCAAACCCCACCTTTCGGGCAGCTGTACCAGGTCGATTCTCAACATCTTGCCAGTCATGACTTTAGGACGAGGCGTAGAGCCTCCCTTTGCAGGGCTGTTGCCGAACATGAAGGCTGCCGATCCTTTCTACTGGACCAAAGCCAGCAGCTTTGGCTTCACTTGGCAATCGAGTCCTTACCTCGCTCAGCCTTGGTCTTGGGCAAACCAAAACGTTGGTCCATCAAACAGCATGTCCTTGTCACAAGTAAGCTTCGTGCCACCAAGACCGCCAGACCACCCCGTACCCAATCGACCACAAAACGCTTTGGAGGGTTCAAACCAGACCACAGGGGCAAGCAGTTCTGTCGTGACTCAGGAACACCAAGCCCAACCGCTCCAAGGGGACTTACCATCGTGTCAAAGCTTTCGACGGCAGCGCCGTAACGCGGTTGCCACTCTGCCCCCGGTAGTCGAAACGGGAATCCTGTACCTTCTTGCTTCAGCATCAACTTGTTCCATGGGTATATGCAGCTCAGGTATGGACGGCCAAGGAAGTGCATGCGTATGTGCATCGCAAGAACCACTGCCTCAGGTACCAGAGTACAGCCTCTATGCTGCACTTGGGGCGTGGAAGTTCGATACTAGTGGTCTCAAGGCGGAAAAACGAGGCAGCGATGCATCCATGGTCGATCTTGCCTCTGTCAGAACCAAAAGGAGGAAGTCGATAAAAGGGCCCTTGACAGAGGTGGAGCACAGCCTAGACGAGCAAGGGAACGCGATGAAACAAGACTCAGGGCAGCGCAAAGCAGCATCGAACGAGCGAAAGGTATCGTGCCCTTTTTCAGGATCCGAGAGCTTTATACGACCAACCATGGACGATATTCAGTTTGGTAGGAATCGCACTCGCATCAGCAGCGGAAAAACCTACACCATCACTGAAAAGATTGAGTTGCGGCAACGCCGCCGCTCGGGCGCCCTGATCGAAGAGGTAGGAGTGATTCCATATCCTCAGTATCCACCTCAGTTCGCGGCAGCAGCGCGGAATTCAGGCCCACTAGCTTCGAACGTTCCACATGGCAAGGTGGAAGCGACTAGGTGCGAATTTGGGTCGGACCTTTACACTCCCCGCTTCATTCGTCGAAGTTGCCAAGGAGAAGTCGGATCATATCGGATGGGTTTCTGCAGTCTCTGCTCTGCGTCAGAGCTGGAAGGGGAGAGTGGTGGTTGGTACTCTCCCAAGAGAAGCCAATACCTCTACCATCTTCAGTTCGAGCACGGCATCAGTAGTATATCCCGACGTCCTTTCTCACCACCAGTAGAGATGCGGATCTGGAATGACGATGACGAAGCTACGGACGGACTATGCGGAGTCTGTGGTCAATGGGTCGCCATTGCCTTTGGTCCCGTACGGAGGAGAAGCTGGAAAGCCTGGTGGAAGCACGCAGCCAAATGTCACAGAAGTCAAGCTACAGGCAGACCAATTTGATATTGTCCATACGAAAGCATTACGAGCAATTGAATTGAGCGATGAAACTTACACAACAGACCGAGATACACGACCCGAGGAGAAACGCCGAATCTGGTCAAGTAAGTCGCGCTTGGTCTGGTCAAACTCAATGACATCCGCAGTCTCATTAGCCAGCAGCTTGTTCATCAGCAAGCAGTCCATTTTGACGACGCCGGTATTGTGCGTACAAGCGAGGACTCTTCGACCAACCATTTGATCCGCCTCCAGAGCGAGCAGATGAAGTCGAGCCACGGTCCTCACATCGATCCAGCCGGGGATCTTGGACTTTGCCTCGTCTTGGATACAGCAAAGTAGATCTTGGTTGGAGATAGGAGCCTTCGGATCTTGTCCAGCGAGAATGGTGGGACCTCCGATGTAGACTGGGGCGATCGTAGTGAGAGGGACGCCGAGTGACGAGGACAGCTCCCAAGCACGCTGTTCAGCGAGTACCTTGGCAGACATGTACTGAATGAAAGGCTTGGTGGAAGACACATCGGGGCGTACCAGGTCGTCTCGTCGAGGAAAGTCGCCTTGGCATCGAGATGCGTTGACATACTCGAGGTCACGACGACCTTCTGGCAATCAAATTTGGCGGCTGCCAGCATGATGGCCTCGACACTGCCAACGGTAGCATCGATGCTGATACTGCGATCGTTTCCAGGGGTCGAGTTTTTGGTGGGCACTGTCGAAGCCACATGAATTAGGAAGCTGCAGTCGTAGCATGCCTCATCCAGGGCGTTTGCTTCGGTCAATTCAGGAATGACAAAGACTCGAAGTCGGTCAGACGGAAAGGTGTTGGCCAGTTGGTCGGCAGCCTCCTGTCGTCGAACGGTGGCATGTACTTTGTAGCCCCGAGAGAGGAGAAGCGACACGATATGAGAGCCAACGAAGCCTAAGCGGTTCGAAAGAGAGGGAAAAGACAAAATTTTAGAAGAGTGAGCCGAATGAAGCTTAGCATTTCCATTGACGAGGTGTCGACTCACCGTTTGCGCCCGTGGTGAGAACGGCCCCCTTGCCCCTTGTTGAGGTCATTGCATCTCTGAGGTGGCCGAAATGAGTTGCTTTGTCAATGTCGAGTAGACTTGGAGAGTGGGAGCTCTTGTGGGCGAACGAAGGAGATTATATCCTTCGCTTGCGACAGCTGGGGCCCCTCGTACAAGCTGTGAACCCCGAGATACGAAAAGCGCGATGCGCATCGCAGAGTTTCGCACTACCCAACAGCTCGGCATGAAGTGGACTGAGCAGCTGTTGTTTCGGTTGTCAATCACACCGCCACCTTGGCAGTTTCGGCAGCTTGTTATTGAGCGAGGCGCATAAGTGTGCCGAAAAGCATCTGCTCTCTCCCGATTCTAGACCGCATCGTAGTCGATGCATTGTTTACCCCAGCCACGCATCGATCAACAAACTCCAGCATGTAGGGTCTGGCAGTTTGAATATTCACCGAGGCAACTCAGGGTCAATATACAAAGCCGTTGCCGGAACGGGTCGTTGATTGCAGTGTGCAACATTACAGGGTCGCTCAGTATGCGCAGCTCCTACTGTAGGGACGTGATGTGCTGGTGTGAGTCTGATGTCAAGAAGGATCCATATCCGTCAGAATCAAAGCTGCGAGGGCTCAGCGCTCTGCGGTGGCTTTGCGCTAGGTCCGAGAGACGCCAGATACCACCTCATGTCAAACATGATCGAGTCAATCTGGCAGACAGCAATCGGGAGCTTCTCCTTTTCAGTAGACATGAGGACATCCGACACAATCCTTCCGTCCAAGATCGTCTCCCGACACTGCACCGAGACCCACTCGGTATCTTCCGGAACCTTTGCCAAGAAACGGACGGTGTATTCGAGTGTAGGAAAAGCCCACTTTCTAGTAGGGACGTCGCGTGGATGTGTCGCGTCTTTCTTGATCACGTTCTCGTACGCAGGTCGGCGATAGTCTCCAAACATAGGAATGCTCTTGACATCGATTCTCCGGGCGTTGGCAGATCGCAGAGGAAGGATTCGGCTACCCTTGCAGTAGTAGTTATCTGAAGGAGCAGGAGAAGTAGCATGGTCCTCGGAAAAGTCCTCTTGCTGTGGTGTATCGATATCGTTAGGATGGAACCGAAGGTAGTAATCGGTGAAGGGACGCCTCTGAGTTTCGAGTTGTGTCAGCATGTCCGCATTGCGAGTAATCAAGAGCTGGTCTGGAGGCAGGTACCACGAGACCGGATGAGGAACGGGAGTGTCCTCGAGCTTCGTAATAGGTCCATAATGCAGCGGCGCCACCGTGGGACCCGTCTGCTTTGATCGATCAGCAAAGGTGCCACGTACTGAGACACCCTGCAGCGCCTTACCCGCTCGGCTTTGGTACAGGTCCGCAACGATTGAGGTAAAGTTGCCGGATACCTTTCGAAGATTAGTGACAGAGATGAAAGCCTCGCCAGGGGATAGCACCTTGAGGAAGTCGTAGGTCAAGGTATACGGATCTGGATGCTGTCCGGCTGATTGATGCTTGAGGAGGGCAGCGAGGAGCAAAGAAGCTAGGAATCCGCCATGCGGCATCTGAGAAGTAGTGCTCCACCCAGGCAGGATATTGACCTTGTACCATGCTGTGGAGTCGGAAGGCTTGGCAGAAGCGACAGCTGCTAAGGACTCGGGAGCAGACTCCAAGCGCTGCACCTCTGTGGCCTCGTCGAAGCTATGTACGTAGTCAGTGGAAGCATGCTCTTGTGACGCCTGAGGACTTGCTTGAGCAGTGGTAGGTTCTAACTTGCTGTCGACCTGCATGATGGCGGCGGCAGTGGCCGTTAATATTGTATTCGGTGCGATTCTCGAAGAGAATGGGTGCTGCAGAGGTAAGAGTGAGGAAGCAGCTCGATGGTGTAATAGATACACGAGTGGATGCGTCGTGGCCGCTTTTTATATCAGTTCAGACAGTACAAGAGCTTTGCGGTCTTCGCTCTGAGTTTGTTGGATCTCAGCAAGCTATCCTCTTCCATGCGAAGAGACTGGATTCGAAGACCTGTCATCTTACCTGTCCGTCTGCAAGCTACTTTGTGAATGTGGCCGCATACAATCCTTCCTGCGTCTGCACCTACACGTCACATAGCGCATAACGCAAGCGCCTTGACACCTGCGGGCAGAAGCCAAATGTTTCGGTCACGTTGCATGGCTGCAGTCAATTAAGGGCGGAACAAATATGCGCATGACAAGCTGCGCACAATCCTCTGTGCAGTTGGCTTCATCGGATGCCGAGCGCACATCTTGTACTTCGTTGCAGCCATTGTTAGACACACAAGAAGCTGGGAATGCTCAGAATGATTTTGCGCATCAGTAAAGGAAGCCGGCGATGAAGAAGAACCCCTCACCGTCAAATATCGATATGGTTGAATTCCTCTTAAGGTCTGTTCGGGAGCCTATCTACTGCCGGACAAGGGGTAACATTCACTTAGACGTCCTTGCGTGTACAAGTACCCCCAGCTCGCAGACCTGTGGTCCCCACTTCGCCTTGAAACCTTTCGCTCAACCCGTCCAGGCTTAGCACCGACACCACCTAAGTAAGGCGTAGGACAATGCCTTCTCGGATAGCACCCATCAGCGAATCGGAGCTCGACGGTAGGGCGCTATGGGGCACCGAACGCTTCTGGCATTTTGCTCACAGTGAGCATCAAGGTGCTTTCGATATGGTCTCTGTATTCGAAATCGAGAGCTCAATTGCTGCCAAAGATCTGGACGGGTGGGCGAGAGCTTGGGACCAAGTCGCAAAGCTGTGTCCAGTCCTCTCTCATCACGTCTCGAACCAGCAAGGGGAGGCTAAGATTGTAATTCATGAGAGACGCGAGACAAGCCAGGTCTACCTTGGCCCTGCTATCAAAGGTGCTCAGGAACAAATCGATCACTGCCTTCAGAGACCACGTTTCGACTCACTAGCGCTGACCGTCTTCCAGCAAGAGGAAGGCAATCGCTCAGTTCATTTCGCCATCTCGAATCCACACGCTCTAGGGGATGCCAAGGGTATTCTGACCATCGCGGATTTACTGATTTGCGCCCTAAAAAGACAGCTCAAGAGTGTGGCGAGCGAACAGGTTTCGTGCGCCCCTACCCTTTTCACGAAAGTGCCAGCGCAGCCTTGTTCGAACGGAGACGACCAAGAAAGTAATTTAGGCCTACGAGAAATGTTCGAGATAGCGAAGAAAGGCGTACGTATCTCCACCTTCTACGATTGGACTGTCTTTGTTGTATACTGACGTCAATTGCCCTTGTCTCGCTCTGCCCAACTTAGTCGACGACTGGATTTCGAATCATTCCGAAAGAGCTTGCTGAGCCCAAGAGGGACGGCGCCGAGTGGCGAAAGGTGCATGCTTTCTCGAAACTCGATACAGAAGTTCTGGTCCGATTCTGCAAAGCAAGATCTTTCACTGTTTCGGCTTTGCTGCAGGCTTCCATCTATCATACCATGCTTCAGACGCTCACAGAGAAAGCACAGGCAACAAACGAGGTGCAGAGGTTCACTGTTCCAGCGATGCCGTTCTCGCACCCATCTCTAGCATCGAGCGCCACAAGCACCGTATTCGCGCCTGTTTCGATCGACATTCCCCCTTTTGCAAGCTTGGAAGATACTACCAGGGCCGTCGCCGATTCTTATGCCCTAGCCCGACAATTCTCAGTGGACGCCCAGGACGACTACGTCAAAACTCTCTTGAAGCTGTTCAACTCTGTCAGGTAAGTTGGCTCTTCAACGATTTCATAATGTGTTGCCCTTTCACACGCTACGAGCGACTTACGCAACGATTCGTTTTGTTTACAAATCGGGCTGCAGACCGGAGACAAGCGTACCCACCTTTTCGAGCCTGGGCCAGCTGGGAGCATTCGACGGACTCCGAAGCTACCATGTGGCCTCAAGGAACAACCTCCCGTCTCTCGGAATCCACGCGTACACACTGAACGGCCTATTGAATCTCTCGCTGGCATGGAGCCCCGGAAGATTCGACGCAAAGATCATTGATATCTTCTGGTCCAAGTGGATCGTCGCTTTAGAACAGCTTTCCTTGTAGATTGATTGAGCCCTAGACAAGCGTGTGGCAAGTTCGTGTACGGAGCTTCTCAGTCTTGTGTGTGGCTTCCGTGTGAAACCGACCTGAGCCACACGGGGCAACGGAGGTCCGACGAAGCAGCAGCCTTGTTTCCTTCGACACGGCAATGCCTGCCGCCAAAGTGGTGTATGTGCATACAACTTTCTTCCTACGGGGGATGATCACCCTTCGTGCACGATCGCATGGTGCCAACACTCAATTCTATGTCAAAGTGTGATACGGTATTGTGCAACCTCAACCCCTAGGGACGCATGCGTTACGATCATGTAGTGATCATCACCGGTCAGTACGCTTACTGCGGCAGTCGTCTTGATGCGTTTGATTGTCACAGACATTCATGTCCTTTTCGGTCGTGATGATGTTTAGTCAGAGGCTGTGGGCTCGGTGAGGGATCGGAGGAGTTCAGATGCTGCATGTATTGAGGTCGGTCTGACGGGCTGATCTGCACCCACATGGCAGAATCTAGCAAAAGGAGATGAGATTCGTGACACGCCATGAATACAGTATATCCCGTCGTGCAGGTATCAACTAGGTCCCCCAGTGTAGTAAGGCCGTAGCATCAACAATGTCTGTCTCTGTCTTCGTCAAGCAGCAACCGTTGATACCTACGGTTGGCACAAGATTGAAGGCGGAGGCATGGTCCGTAAAAAGTGCGATATGCGCAACCTGATTGATAGGAGGCTATGCACTCAATCGGAGGACAGGCAGAGTGCCTTGATCAGCCAATAAAGATACAGTATGCGCAGCCCTCTTCGCTCGGTTTGTCCGCACATGGCACTACTTTCGGTATGCAAGAACCACCGTTGTACACCGCGCAGCAGGCTCTTCTGAGTCTGTGCCTCCGACCAGTACACGCTGGAATGCCAGCAAGGACTTTCGAATTGGCAAGCTGCAGTACTGGTTGCCTCGTGAAGCCATGGTTCGCGGCATTGGTTCTGGGCTGGCGTGGAAAGCCCTCAGAAGCAATAGCTGTGTCTTGTCTTGGGCTGGCGATACGAATCTGGTCTGCTTTAAATTGAAGAACCTTCTAGTCGATCCCAAGTTTCTCCTCGGCCACTCCTCTCAAAACCGACACCATATTCATTCATAGCTGACAATGGACTCCAAGGCAATTCACACACTGCAGTATCTGCAGCCCCATCGCTTCTTCGGTGATCGACTCAGTCAGATCCCTTTGATGAATCAGACATGGACCTCGGCTGTCTCTGGCTTCAATCGCAGTAGCGGCAGAGTCCTTGCGTCTTCGTTGTTCAATGCAGCAAGCAAGCCCCTCGTTCAGACCGAGCCACTCCTCGGCCTCACAGCTCAAGCTCGCCATCACCCTATCCTCGTCTGCTTGATCGTATTCGCTTTCGGCACTTCATATCTTCTCTTCCGATACTGGGACTGTGCCATCGGATGCGAGCGACGCTCCGATCTCAAGGGCCCAAAGGGTCTACCACTGATCGGGAATCTACTGTGGGCACTCAAGAACCACGATCCCCTCAGTTACCAGGTCTACGCGCAACACAAGTACGGATACGGCAACACACACTCGCTTCCCGGTCTCGGTCGTCTGATCGACATTTCGCGTCCGGATTGGATCGAGCATGTGCAGAAGACCAAGTTTGCCAATTACGTCAAGGGAGAGCAGTTCCACGACCAGATGCGCGATGTTCTCGGAGACGGTATCTTCACTTCGGACGGCGAGCGCTGGAAGATGCAGCGCAAAGTTGCTTCGCGGATCTTTACTGTCAGCTCGTTCAAGGCGATCATCACCCACACCATCAGAGAAGACTGCAAGCTTGTCGAAAAGTTGATCGAGTCGTATGCCAAGGAAGGAACGGTCTTTAACCTGCAAGAACTCTACTTCAAGTTCACGCTAAGCTCGTTTGTCAAGATCGCCTTCAGCCAGGACATCATGGCGCTTTCCGAGCCCGGCCGCCCTGATACTTTCGGAGATGCATTCAACTACGCGCAGAAGGTGCTGGACATGCGCTTTGTACAGCCGTGGTGGAAGATCGCCGAGCGATTCAGCGAGACTGGCAAGAAGATGCGCGCCGCAAGGAAGATTGTCGAAGAATTCAGCAACAGTATCGTCGAGTCGCGCCGAAGTGAGACCGAGGCAATGGGCGAGAAAGCCAAGCCGGAAGGCAGTCGCAAGGACTTGCTCGACTTGTTCATGGCTTACCGCTCCTCGGACGGCCAGGGCCTGAGCAACCAGCAGCTCAAGGACACCATCTTGAATCTCATGATCGCCGGGCGCGATACCACAGCTGAAGCTTTGTCTTGGATGTCTTGGCACATGTTGACCAAGCCCGATGTCTACTCTTCTATTCGCGAAGAGATCGACGCCTCGCTGCATGCGGATGGACAGCAAGAGGGCTTGGAGATCGACTACGATGTCTTTGAACAGCACACTGCCAAGCTGACGACCTTCCACGAGACTCTTCGCCTTCACCCTTCCATCCCCAAAAACATTCGTCGAGCTCTCCAGGATGACGTGCTTCCGAACGGTGGACCTCGAGTCAGGAAGGGTGACCTCATGCTCTACTCTGACTGGGCTATGGCTCGCAACCCCGAGATCTGGGGTCCTGACGCTTGCGAGTTCAAGCCAAGCCGATGGATGGACGAAAAGACAGGCTCGACCGTCAAGTACTCTCAATTCCAGGCGCACTTCTTCAACGGCGGGCCGAGGCTGTGCCTTGGACAGAAGCTGGCAAGTTACGAGGTGGTGCAGCTCATTCACCACATCTTCGCGAAATTTGATCTGGAGCTTGTTGATCTCGGCCCTAAGAAATCGGCTGGCTTCGATAAGGTGCCCGATTACCTCAACTCTCTGACGCACCCGATGAAGCGTCCTCTCATGGTCCGAGCTACGATTCGGGCACGCAACGAGGCCACTCCCTAGATCTCGTCTGTTCCTCATTACCAAGCAATCAAAGCATGTCGTTACATACTATAAACGGGTCTCTGCCAGCAATCTCTTTTTTTCAACACCTCGATTCTTTCGTGTTTTTTTATTCGCAATTCTTTCGTATTTTTTCGACCGCGTATTTGAAGAAGCTGTCCAAAAACCTGTTCGCAACGGTTTTGTCTGCCAAAGGTAAGAGGCAGACATCTATAGGGAGGGATTTGAGCATCGAACTGCAGATTGGGCAGCGCATTACGGCAAGGCAGGTCCCACAGTGCATGACTTAGGTGCCACGAGCAAGCCTTTGCAAGATTGATCTCTGCAATGCCAAGGAAAGATTGTCTCGAAAGCGATATTCGACACGACTGATTAGTGTTAAGCCGACACTGCGATCACAAACTTCGTGTTCGCAAAGTTTCATAGAAACGCCAGACGTGTTTCAAGTAGCAGTCGGGCGCCTGGCTTTATGCGCATGTCAAAGATTGCGCATACCACCTTGGTTGGCTTGTCACATAGCGCATCTGTTGCTCGAGTCCTGCTCAACCAAGTTCAGGCACGCAAGGTGGTCCTCGTGTCTTGCCTGGCTATGCTTGTCTGAGTACGGGACAGAATTGTCTGCCATGTGGTGCGACTTTGTGCTTCGCGATGCTTGGCAGGGGAGACTGCTTGGCCCAAACACCCATCATTTTCCAATATAGCCATCCCTTCTCTTCGTTCCAGCTTCCTTCGCTATTCCCAAAGTAGAAATCCCCACAAGAACAGGTCCCTTTGCCCCAGTTATCAAGCTTCAAGATGGTCTCGAAGCGAGTCTTACCTTCAGCTCAAGCTCATCGGCCAGAGGTGCCCAAGGAGGTGCCTCTCGATGGACAGGATTTGGCCATGCCGAGAATGGCGATGCATTGTACCTGGTTCTTCTTGTCACCGATGCAGCCTTTCTTGAAGGAGCTTTCGCGTGAAGAGCTGGAAAATGCTTTCACGTTTGGTATGGAGCTCTTCCTCGCTCGCTTTCCCGCTGCAGCCGGCCGAACCAAGCACGAACCAAGCAGCGGCAGATGGTATCTCGAATACAACGATCAAGGAGCTGACCTTGAAGTTGTACAGTCAGACCAACCGCTTGGTGACGGCTGGAAAGGATTCGATGGAAAGTTCGACCCCGCCTTCGCACCTCGACCCGTCCTGATCGTAGATGACAACTCCACCCTCTTCGCCGTCAAGCTGACTCGCTTTTCATGCGGTTCTCTTACTCTCAGCACCAGCACACATCACTGGCTCGTGGACTTTGTCGGGTACGTCGATCTGGTGGAACAGTTCGGTCAATGTGTGTCCTTATTCCTCAGCGAAGAGGCAAATGCATTCAGAAGTCAGGCCAACATCCGATTTGATTGGTCTCGCGATCTACTCAAGTACGCCAATCAGGTCAACCCCGACCCTATCCCGACCGATATTTGGTTCAACGAGCGTGGTCAACCACCTCAAATGACAAGAGCCCCCTCCAGTTGTCGCTATGCTTCCCTCCTCTTCACTCCTTCTTCGCTGGAAAAGCTGAAGGGTACGCTTGCAGAGTGGGCTTTGACGGACTCTTTGCAGGGTGAGTCCGCTGGTGTACTTCCTTCAAAAGAGAATTGGATTGGCACCAACGACGCACTTCATGCCCTTCTCTGGGCAGCCATCACCGATGCTCGTAGCCTCGAGTCTGACGCTGTGACTGGCTTGCACTTACCCCTGGACGGTCGCAGACTCCTGCCTAGTCTTGCTAAGCCTGACGAAGCCAACGGAAAGTACATCGGCAACGTTCATTCAGGCCATGTCTTCCCTCTTCCCGCCTCCCGAGTCTCTTCCAAGGACAGATCCTCTCTCTTCCACCTAGCTTGGCTTATCCGGACTCAATACCTCAGCTTGACACCCGGTCAGATGTCGTCCATCATCCGCTACCACAACTACGCCGAATCTTCGTCTTTCGGCCCCGGCCGTCTTCCTCGTAACACAAGCATGTTCGGCAACGACGTAACCATTTCAAATATCTCCCGCCTTCCTGTTCGAGAGCGGGTCCACTTTGGCGACAAGATTGGCCGTCCCTACACTCACACTGTAATTGGAATGGTTCCTGTCACGCTCAACGGATTGACGCTTGACTCGGCCGACGGAACGTGCTTCATCCTCAAAGCACCTGGAGAGTGGACTTCGTACGAAGCGGCGAAGCGGCACCAACCCATCGCCGGTCAGGAAGAGAAGGAGCCGGGTGTGGTAGCGTACGTGGGTATGAGATGCGAAGAGATGCAGGCTCTCCTCAAGAATCCATTGATTCAACAATTTGCGGTCGTTTTGTAAAGTAGATTCGCACAGAGGCTTGCTTGTTTCGAATGATATGATGGTCTTATTGCTACCCAATCTACCCTTTCCCAGAACATCTGCAACATACTATGAACAAGTCAGAGCGCTCAGCACGACTTAGACCCTGCAGATAAGATGATGTGATCATCTGTATTGACCAAGAAGCGGACCATAATGCTCGGCTCTGGGTACTCTGGGCTTCACTCGGCGCACAGCCATGGATGGCATCTGAAAAGCTAGACTTCATATTCAGAGTGGTCTAGAAAGAGACACCCTGCAACCGGCACATGTTTGCGAAATGTCCATCACGTCTGAACAACTCCCTCGGACTACCTTGTTCCACCACTTTACCAGCCTGCATAACAATCACCTTATCCGCTTTGACAATCGTAGAGAGCCTATGTGCGACAGCAATGGTAGTTCGTCCCTGACTGACACTGTCAAGCGCGCTCTGCACAGCTCGCTCGCTGGCTGGGTCGAGCGCCGAAGTCGCTTCATCGAGCAGTAGGACCTTCGGGTCACGGATGATCGCTCTAGCAATAGCAATCCTCTGCTTCTGACCTCCCGACATCTGAACGCCTCTTGCGCTGAGCTGAGTATTCAAGCCTTCCGGCAAACTTGCTAGGAGATCACCTAACTGAGCAAGTTCGGCGGCTTCCTGGATCTTGGCAAGCGGAACTTTGCTAGGGTCCAGGTCAGTAGCGCCGAGAGCAATGTTCCACCCAATTGTGCCCTCGAACAAGGTAGGCTCTTGCGGAACGTACGAGAGATGTCGACGGAACTTGGCAGGATCGCCCTCGACAATTGACTGCGAGTCGAGGAGCACACGTCCAGACTCTGGTGTGTAGAATCGCTCGATGAGCTGCAGAACAGTCGACTTGCCGGAGCCACTGCCACCAATGATAGCACAGAACGATCCGGCCTCGATCGTCATGGACAGATTGTCGAGCACGACAGCGGTCGGTCGCTGAGGGTAGCGGAAGGTGACATTCTCAAGCGAGATCTGGGCGTTTGCGACGGTTTCGTCGGCCTTCGAGTCGAAGTCTTTGCCCTCCGCGTTGGCATCAGCTACTTCCTTGGCTTGCTTCATGATCGACAAAGACCTGCAAGCCGCAGAGTGAGCGCTGGAGAAATCGGCACTGTAGTTAAAGACGTTGCCGACTTGAACACTTCCATACACGACGGAGATGAGAATTGTGAAGAAGCCCTTTGACGAAGTATTACCCACCGCCAGCTCTCGACCTCCGTACCAGAATGCAAGTGATGTGACGAGTAGCTGCACACACTGCGATACGGCGAACAAGACACTACTGAAGCCGATGGTCGGCAAAAGTGAGCGAGATGCTCGTTCCAAGTTAAATCGATACATCTCGAGCGTTTGTGGTTGGAGGTTGAAGGAAGCGACCGTACGGATGGCGCCAATTGCCTCGCAAGCTTGTTGAGTCGTGTTTGCATGCGCCTTTTTCGTCCTTGACTCCTTGAGGACTAGCACACGGAGGCGCATGAGTCCGGCCGTGATGGTCAAAGGCGTAGACGCAATGACTACCAGAGCAAGACGCCAGCCGTAGCCAATTGCAACAGTATAGCCGACCGCGACGGTCGCCAGACTCTGTACAATGGAGCCAAGGGTTGGACCCAGACCTCCGTAGACACCCTGCGAAATGGTACTCAGACTGCTAGCGAGATCATTGCTCGTGTTGGCAGGGTCATCAAAGAAGCTAGCATCCAAGCAAAGCAGGCTTTGGAAGACGAGCACTCGCAGTCGATGCGTTACCCGCGATCCAGCAATGTACAGCGAACGTACGTGGAAGAAGCTGATCACAACACATCCGACTGCGACGATGAAGAAGGATCCGGAGCTGATCAGGTTGTTGTGCAGCATGACGTGACGAGCAGGCTCAGGGCAAGGGTGGCCGTTCGAGGTATTGCATGGCGCATAGTCTTCCATCGCTGTACCGAAGAGGATTGCGTATATCGGGTACACAGCGCCGATTAAAGCGGCACAGAGGGCTCCGAGAAGATAAAGACCACCAAGCTTACCTGTTTCGGGGTCTTTGAGGAGAAGGTGGAACAAGCTTCGAAGCCCTTTTGTTTGCACCTCCTCTGCAGTATTTTCGGCATGTTCTGGCGAGTTCTCCTCGGCCACAACTCCGCTTGAGGCTGTTTGTGCAAGAGCTGGGGCTCCTTCGGATTGCACAAAAGGAAATCTCGGCTGTACGGAAAAGTGCCTCCTAGCTTCAGTCGATCTCTTGGCGGTAGCTGGTCGAGGGAGATCGAGCGAATGTACGACGTTGCTTCCTTCTTGGTGAGGAGGAGAGAGCCATTGGGTTGTTGATACAGGCTCTACAGCATCTGGACCTGTTTGGGTGACATCGTCCTGGTGCTGAAGCATACCGGCAAACGCACCACCTTGCTTGACGCTCAGTTCCTGATGGCTGCCCTGCTCGATGATGCCATCTGGACCAAGCACGATGATGTGAGATGCATTGCGAACGGTGCTGAGACGGTGAGAGATGATGATTGTTGTTCGATCCTTGGCAGCTTCATCGAGAGCTGCTTGAACGGCGGCCTCGCTGTTGGAGTCGAGTGCACTTGTTGCTTCATCCAGCAAGAGAATCTTGGGATCCCTGATCAGAGCACGTGCAATAGCGATCCTCTGCTTTTGGCCGCCCGAGAGCAAGAAGCCTTGCGAGCCGACCTCGGTCTCGTAGCCATGAGCCAAAGCAGTGATAAAGTCGTGGGCGTTGGCTTTCTTAGCGGCCTGAACTACCAGAGTTTGCAGCTCCTCTTCAGTTCGGTTCTTGCGCTCAGGCAGTCCGAGCTCAATGTTGGCACGGATCGAGATAGCAAAGAGAGTGGGTTGCTGCTCTACAACGCCAACCTCACTGCGGAGCCAATCGACGCTCAAGTCGCGAACATCAACACCATCGAGGCGGATCGCACCTTCCGTTGGCTCATAGAAGCGTTGAAGTAGTGCGAAGATGGTGCTCTTGCCTGAACCAGAGAGACCAACGATAGCTGTAGGAACACCGTTTCGAAACCGAAGAGAGAGATCTTGCAGAACGGGTCTGTCTGGCTTGGATGGATAAGCAAAGCTGACACCGTCAAGGCTGAGCTCTGCGTTGTATCCTCGGTCAAGCTTGCGGCCGGAGTCTTGCTTGTCCTCGATCGATCGAAGCTCCGAAGCGTTGGCGAGGTCCGAGTCTTGCTTGATCGTGTCGAAGATGGCGGTGGCAGATGCAGTCGCCATGGTGAATGCCTCTAACATCTGGAAGAAGTTGGCGATGGCAAAGGCACCGGTAAAGTTGGCAAAGACGACACTGATAATTCTTCCGGGAGGCAACTCGCCACGTGCAATTAGCGTGGCGCCATAGAAGAAGGCGAGAGCGTATCCCGAGTAGATGATGAAGAGCAAAGCGCCAACACCAGTTCCCTGGATACCGCCAGCCTTGGCGCCTGCAGTTTTGGTATCGACAGTAAGCTTGTCATACTCGTTGCTAAGCACATGCTCCTTTGAGAAAGCTTTGAGGATCTTGATGCCGTTGAACGCCTCCTCAGCGCGTGAAGCGGCCTTGGCCACGCAACCGAGCTCGACGAGCTTGGTCTTCTTGGTCAAGACGCCCATGACGGCACCAGAAAAGAGAATGAGGGGAGCAATAGGGAGCAAGACGAGTGATAGCCTCCAAGAGAGTGAGAAGGCAACCGCTGCAGCCGAGAGGAAGGTAGAGAGATACATGATAGCCATCGGCAGCTTTTCACCGATACCGATCTGAATGAGGTGAACGTCGGAGCCAATCTTGGCGGCGACAGTACCTTGGCCATACCTTTCGAAAAAGTCGATCGACTTGTGAAGGAGAGCAAAGAGGTAGGCGTATCGGATGTTGGAGGCGATCCTTTCGCTGGTATAAGAAAAGATGGCCATGTAGACCATACTCGAGAAGAACAGTCCGATGCCGAGATAGAGGATGATGGTGGCATCCCGATTGATGGTCTTGTAGACTTGGGCCTTGGCAGCTTCGTAATCAAGATGGTTTCCGGACTTGATGGCAGATGTATATTGAAGGAACACACCGGAGATCTTGCCGATGAAGATGGTCATCAAAGGCTGAGCTGCACCGGAAGCGACGGCCATGAAGAGACCGAAAAGGTTGAGAAGGAACTGTCGCTTGCTTGCGTAGCGGAATATGTACCAATAAGATGTCTTTGCAAGCGACGCAGCATCATCCTGCGAGCTTCTTGAGTCCGAGTCGATTTCGACCTTGACGCTGTCTGAAGAGCCCGGTAGAGTAGGCGAAGCCGAGCCGTTCGAGGAGGCAGGCTTGCTGCCGAGTTTATCTTTCTCGTGTTCATCTATCGATCCGCCATTATTGCGATATTGAAGTGCTTCGATCGTGTCTGGATTGGAAGGCCCAGAGCTCTGCTGAGCTTGTTCACTTGCTTTTCGAGCGGTGCGCAAACGCATTGCTGCTGCTGGGAAGTGGTCGACAAGAAATATGGGCGTGGCGTCTACAATATCGATTCCTGAGGTACTGACGAGACGGGCAGCGTTGGGCCCAGATTTCGGGTCCTGAGATCATATCTCGAGCGTATAAAAGGAAGGCAGCGAGATGAGTGCATAACGTCCAGGCTCTATTGCCCACGTAAAGGGGTCTAGGCAGCTACTATCAAGTGCTAGACCGTCTAAGCATAGCGTGGCTACTGTATCGTCTCGGCTGTGCTCCTTTGGTCATCGCCACGGGACGGCATGACGCTATGCAGAGGTTCCATCCCGCTCTCAAGCACCGATGAGGGGACCGAAGACCGAAGACACCTCTCGAGAAACCAGGATGAGTCGCCACGCGACCTGTCAAGCCGCAGTCGACAGAGCGAGAGAAGGCGAGCGATATTATTATAAAATATCCGGAACGAATCAATTAGAGAAAGCGCCAAGTGAATACGAAGCATGGCCAAATTTGTATTCGAACAAGCACAAGATGCGCATTTCGACTTTCTGGATTCCCAATTGACGTCGACGCGGCTTCGTTAGGTGAAAATCGGAGAGGAAATGCGCATAGCGGAGTTGGCTGAGTCGACCCCGCCACCGCCACCATAGCTTGCCTCGATAGCATAGCTCGATAGCATAGGTCGTCTGCGCACTCGACGTGCAACTTGACTTTGCTCATACTTTGATGGACGCTATGCTGTTGTCATTTGACCTCGCAATCACATCCTCCGGCCCGCCCACGTGGTTCCTTGAGTGCGCGCGTGGAGCAATGCATAGCACCTTATTCCTTCCGCAGCCAGCTAGCCAGCTAGCTACTCTATCGCCGGCCAAGGCACCAGGAACACTTTACGCCTTGACTGGCATGGAATCGTTACTACGGCTGCCACGCTCTTGCCGCATATCGAGGTCTGCCGTGCCAGCTCCGAATCTTGAGTAGGTTTACAGAAGCTTGCAGGATGCTGGGCACCTTTGCGCTTGAGCCATCCTCGCCATGCGCACCCGTACCTTTGAGCGATGCTTCCCATCCAAGACCACGAGAAGTCAACGTCGTCTTGATTCATAAGGTTTGTCAATCCTAGCACTGTGACCCTTTTGCCCCCTCACATCGCGCTTCTTCCCTTCGACAGAGCCAAGACAAGAATAGTCTCATCAACACTGTACTCCGCTTCATTCACAGCGCATCCGTAACGATATAGCCAATATGGACCGCTTCCAACACTCGCAAAGCAGCACTGCTTCTGCCTCCATCTCGATCTTTTCATCTCCCTCCCAGCAAGCCTCATCGGCTTCAGCTTCCCCTGATGCTTCGCCTCCCTCTAGCACTTCTCCGTGCCTCGAGCACAAGGCCTTCGACATGGGTGCCCAAACACCTCCTCAGGACAAGATCGAGTTCGTCATCAGCTCGACTACCAATCCAGAGATTTCAATCACTCTCTCTTTGAGGATCAACGTCTTCCTCGATCGTCATGTTCTCGAGCAGATCAAGCAACAGTTCACAAGACATTTGCAGCGTCTTGATTCTACTTTGCCAGACCAAGAGCCGGCTTCCGGTGCCGTTCTTCTTCACGCCCGTCTTCTCCGCTTCCTCTCTCAGGGCATCCCGGACGTCGGCGAATACGAGCGACATGCTCATTTGAGCATCCTCGAGGCCGCATGGAACAGTTACAACAACGACACGCTCGGAGAAGTCGACGTCCACAATTTTGCTCAAGCATTCGCATCGGAAACCAGATCCTTCCTTCTCCGTGCCTACTTTGAATCCTACGCCGCTCTTCGACAAGCCGAGGTGCAAGTCTCGCCTCCCACACCCCTGCTTTTGCAACGCGCTCAGCAGAGACAGGCTGGTCTCTACGCTCTATTCGGTGGACAGGGCAATAATCACGGCTACTTTGACGAGCTGCAAACGCTTTTCGACACGTACCGCCCTTTCGTCGAGCCTCTTGTGGCTGCCGTTGAAGCTCGTCTCTGCCAGCTTCTCTCGACCATCGAAGCCAAGCGATCCGGTCCCTATCCTTTCCACAACCAAGGTCTCAGCCTCATCGCATGGCTCACGCACCAGGCTGAACGTCCGTCCGAAGCCTACCTTGCCAGCGTGCCCATAAGTGCACCTCTGCTCAGCCTCACTCAGATGGTTCAGTTCTTCGTCTCGTCCAAGTGCGTCGGTATGACTGTTCCCGAGTTCCGCAACCACTTCCAAGCAGTCAGCGGTCACAGTCAGGGTATCGTCTCCGCAACCGCCATGGCACTGGCAAAGGATGATGCTCATTACATCCAGTCTGTCGTCCTCGCATCCGAGCTTCTCTTCCAGGTCGGTCTCACTAGTCAACTTTGCTACGGGGATAAGAGCGTCGATAACAAGACATCGCAGGAGTCCATTGAGGCCGGCTTTGGTCCGCCGACACCCATGCTCGTCGTCAACGGAGCAAGCCGTTCCCTTCTCGATTCCAAGCTTGCCACATTCAACCGTGTCGTGCCCGATCACCGCCACCTTCACGTCGCGCTTGTCAACGCTCCTACGACCACGGTGCTTGCCGGGCATCCCTCCGACCTGTTGAGCTTTGCGCGTGATGTGTCGGCCATCTCGGCCTCCTCCAAGCTCGACCAATCTAGAGTCGCCTTCTCGAAGCGCAAGCCCTCGATCCGCTTCAAATTCTTGCCCATCAACCTTCCTTATCACTCGCCTCTGCTTGCCGGTGTCAAGTACGAGGATGTCGTCGCTCCTATCGATGTCAACCAGTGGGAGGCTCACGACCTTGTTCTTCCTGTCTATAGCACCACTGACGGAAGCAACTTGCAGCAGACCCCTTCTGGCGGCCTGCTCGCCAGTCTCTGTGCCCAAATGTGCACCGACCCTGTCGACTGGACAAAGGCTGTCCGTCCTCTGCCCTCTACAACTCATCTGATCGACTTTGGCACCGGCGCTGCCTTTGGTATCGGCAACATCACCGGTCGCAACCTCCGTGGTCGCGGACTCCGCACCCTCACCGTCTCTGGAACGCACAAGGAGAGCACCGAGTTTTACCGCCTCGACGCAATCTCTAATGCTCAACCTTGGGCTTCCCAGTACCAGCCGCGCTTGCTTCGTACGCCCGAGGGCAAGATGATGCTCGATACGCCGATGTCGAGGCTCCTCGGCAAGCCTCCCGTCATGGTGGCCGGTATGACCCCTACTACCGTCCAGGCTTCACTCAACGCAGCTACCATGCAAGCTGGCTTTCACGTCGAGCTGGCGGGAGGTGGACTTCACGATGAGACCAAGCTTCGACGACGCGTTGATGAGATCCTCAAGCAAGCTCCTACTGCTTCCGGTCTTACTCTCAACTCGCTCTACATCAACCCGCGACAGTGGAGCTTCCAGCTTCCAGCTTGGCTTCAGCTCAGTCGTGAAGGTGCACCTATCGATGGCATGTGTGTCGCTGCTGGCATTCCTTCGCCCGACAAGGCTCAAGAGCTCTTGACTTCGCTCAAGCAGGCTGGTCTTCGCCACGTTTCCTTCAAGCCTGGCAGTCTCGATGGCATCAAGCAGGTCTGCAAGATCGCTCAGCAGAATCCTAACTTTGCCATCATGCTTCAATGGACTGGCGGACGTGCCGGTGGTCATCACAGCGCCGAGGATTTCCACGATCCTATCGTGCAGTCGTACGACTTGATTCGAGCTTGCCCCAATCTCGTCCTTGTCGCAGGTTCCGGCTTCACTTCCGCGGACTCCTTCTGGCCTTACCTGTCTGGCGAGTGGTCTGTTGAGCGTGGCTTGCCTCTCATGCCTTTCGACGGTGTCCTTTTCGGCAGCTGGGCCATGACCGCCAAGGAGGCGTCCACTTCACTTGCCGTCAAGCAGCTCATTGCCTCCACCGAGGGTTGCGGCGACAAAGACTGGCAAAAGACCTACGACGGTCCTATCGGCGGTGTCATGACTGTCCTCAGCGAGATGGGTGAACTCGTTCACCAGGTAGCCAATCGCGCCACACTCCTCTGGTCAGAACTCGATCGCGATCTCTTCAAGCTGTCCAAGGACAAGCAGCTTGCCTACCTCAGCAAGAACAAGACCAAGCTCGTTCAGCGCCTCAACAGCGACTTTCAACGTGTTTGGTTCCCGTGCAACTCCACAGGTGAGGTTCTTGACGATGTGCTCAACATGACTTACGCCGAGGTCGCAAGCCGAATGCTTTCGCTCATGTTTGTCGCTTCGCAGTCTCGCTGGATCGATACTGGCTATCGCAATTTGCTAGGCGACTGGTGCCGTCGTATCGAGGAACGCTTCTCCAGTGCTACCAAGGCCAACTACAAGCTGCAATCGTACTCTCAGCTTGACAAGGCTCCCGAGCAGGAGCTGTACAGCCTCGTTGATCGCTATGCGGACAGCAAGACTACGCTGCTCACTGGTGAGGATGCTGAGTACTTCCATGCCATCTGTTGGCGTCGTGGCCAGAAGCCGCCCCCCTTCATCACGCGTCTTCGCGAGGACTTTGCTCATCAGTTCAAGAAAGACTCGCTCTGGCAGTCGGAGGATCTCGATGCAGTCGTTGATGCTGACCCTCAGCGCGTTTGTATCCTTCACGGTCCTGTTGCCGCCTCCAACACTGCTCCCGTCGACCAGCCCATCGCTGAGATGCTCGGCGGTGTCGAGCACGGTCTCATCCGCCATGTTCTGGATCGATTCTATGGCGGTGATGTCAGCAAGGTCCCCGTCGCTGAGTACCTCGACTCGAGCGCCACCAACATCTCTACCGCTGAGAAGCAAGTTGAATTGGCTTTCCGCCCAGAGCCATCGACGATCCATATCCGTTCGGATGAACGCGTCGCCGTCTTCCAGGTCACACCGGCAGCGATGCAGAACCAGGCCGCATTCCTCGAGGCTGTCACTGGCACGCAACCAAGCTGGATCCGGGCTCTGCTCCGCAGCTCTCGTGTCGGTCTGGGAGGTCAACTGCGACCCAACATTCTGCTGCGACTGCTCTCGATTCGAGAGGGCCAGCTCTTCCAGGTCCAAAAGTCCTACGATGGAACTCAAGTGGAACGACTGCAGGTTTACGGCGGTCATCGCAGCTACGGATCAAACTCATCTGATTTCCTCGCTGTCGACATTGTTCGTCGCGGCAGTCTGGAGGATGGGTCAGGTGCCAAAATCGATGTTTCCGTCTACGAAGAGCGCCGTGGCGAAACGGTACCCCTCCAGCTTCAGTTTCGCTACACTCCGGCTACGAGCTATGCTCTCATCCACGAAGAGGAGCAAGGGCGCAACGAGCGGATCCGCGGCTTCTACTGGAAGCTCTGGTTTGGCGAGGAAATGCCCGATGTGGCCAAGCTCGAGGATCCTCGCAGCTTCGTTAGCGGCCCTCGTCCTGTGACTTCAGCTCAGAAGCAGGATGGCGGTGCCGTGCCCGTCGATCCGACCATCCTCGTCGCTTGGGAAGCCATCATGAAGACAGCCATCAGCAGCTGCAACGCCGACCTCTTGTCGCTCGTTCACCTTGGTCACGAATATCAGATGGTTCCAGGATCCCGCCCCATCGCCGAAGGCGATATCTGCTCCGTCACGGCACGAGCTTCTAGCATCACCAACACCGAGACGGGCAAGATCCTCACCATCAAGGCCGTCATCCTTCGTGAGGAGGCTGGAAATTCCCAAGCTGTTCCCATAGTCGAAGCAACCTCTCGCTTCTTCTACAAGGGCAAGTATTCGGACTTTGATCAGTGCTTCTCGGATTCGCGCTTTGCATTTGCTCTTCGCCTTGAGGATGACGCAGCCGTGCACGTGCTGAAGTCTAAGGACTGGATCGATCTCCATCAGCCCTGCGACCACGTCAAGGCGGGCAACACGCTCATCTTCAGGGGCAAGTCGATCGTCCCTCGCTACAAGAACACTCAGGAGATGCTCGATTTCCGTGTCGAAGGCACCGTCTTTGTCAAGCTCGGTAGCGATGAGATTCAGATCGGCAGCATCGAGTTCGACGCGGATGCTCCCCTCTCGACTGATCCTGTCGTCGCCTACCTTGAGAGGAACGCAACCAAGCTTCCCGGTGCGGATGGCGATAACACTTCGCCCTTGCCCAACGCTTACAAGCTTGCCGAGGGTGTTCTCTCCACGCCCGAGACCAATGAGCCCTATTCGCGTGCCTCTGCCGACTTCAACCCGATTCACATCAACCCTTACTTTGCGGACCTCGCTGGTCTTCCAGCCACTATCGGTCACGGCATGTCGACCTTTGCTGAGTGTCAAAAGTGGATGGACAAGGCCATTGGCTCCCGTGAGACCAAAAGCGGCAAAGCCATTCAGCGCTGCACCGCCTTTCAGGCCAACTTCACTTCGATGGTGATCCCCGGCGACAAGCTCAAGGTTGAGCTCTGTCACAAGGGTATGGTCAATGGTCAAATGGTTGTCCAGGTCGACATCATCAACCAGCGCGATGAGCTTGTTCTGCAAGGTACTGCTCGCTACCATCAGCCTCAGACCGTCTATGTCTTCACAGGCCAGGGTTCGCAGACCAAAGGCATGGGAGTGGACCTCTACCAGTCAAGCGCCGTTGCTCGAGCCATCTGGGACGAGGCTGAGCAGCATCTCGCTCACCGCCTTGGCCTCAGCATTCTCGAGATCGTCCGAGAGAACCCTCAGTCCAAGACGATCTACTTTGGTGGCGCCGAAGGTCAGCGAATCCGCAGCAACTACATGGCTCTTCAGCACGAGATCATTGATGAACAAGGCCGTTCTGTCAGCAAGCCCATCTTCCCTTCGATTTACGCCGACTCGCGCTCGTACACCTTTGATTCGCCAAAAGGCCTTTTGTTTGCCACTCAGTTTACGCAGATCGCTCTGGTGCTCTTCGAGCTCGCCTACTTCCGTCACTTGCAGCAAGACGGATTGATCGTTGAGGATGCCGTCTATGCTGGTCACTCGCTCGGCGAATACGCCGCGCTCGCCTCAGTGGCTGGTATGATGCGACTGCGCGACCTCGTCGATGTTGTCTTCTTCCGAGGATTGACCATGCAGAACGCAGTGCCGCGCATCAACGGACGCTCGCAGTACGGCATGGTGGCTGTGGCTCCGATCAAGGCTTTGTCGAATGCGTCCGACGTTGATGCCGCGCTGGCTCAAGTTGTTGACCGCATCTCTGAGGCCAGTGGCGAGCTTCTCCAGACCGTTAACTTCAACGTCAAGAAGCAGCAGAGCGTCGTTGCCGGACACGAAGTTGCGCTGGCTGCTCTTTCCATCGCTCTCGACAGGTTTGGCAGCAAGAAGCTCTCGATCTCTGACGAAGCCGGTATTGCAACCGCCATCGACGCCGCGGTGGCCAGCGCCCAAAACTCGGCAAAAACCTCCGGGATCGAGCTCAAGCGTGGCATTGCGACCATTCCGCTTGCCGGCATTGATGTACCATTCCACTCGAGGTTCCTCAGCAATGGCATCGGTCCTTTCCGTCGCTTCCTCGACTCACGTCTCGACATCGAAACCGTCAACCCCGAAGCACTCGTCAACCGATACATTCCCAACTTGGTCGCCAAGCCCTTTTCGCTGGAGCGAAGCTACATCGAGCACGTGTCCGCAGCTACCGGGTCCGAGGTGCTGGCTCAGATCCTTGCCAACTGGCAGCAAGCTTGTCAGGATCAGCGACGTCTTGCTAGGTCGCTCGTCATTGAGCTGCTCGCCTACCAGTTCGCATCGCCTGTCCTCTGGAGCCAAACTCAGACTCTGCTCTTCGAAGATGCCCGCTTTGAGCGCCTGATCGAGTTCGGCCCTACTCCTACGCTTGTCGGCATGGCCAGCAGGACGCTGACGGCTGAGGTTGCCGATACTGACCGCATCTTTGGCCTCAAGAGGAGCCTTCTCTGCGTTGGCAAGAACGATGCTGACATCACCTACGACCTTGGCCCCGATGAGTCCGAAGCCGAAGCTCCAAAGGAGGCAGCTGTTGAGACTGCCACTTCCACTCCAGTGGCACAAGCAGTCGCAGCAGCCCCTCCTACCCCGTCCGGCCCAGCTGCACCGTCGCTTCCTGATGAGCGACTGGACTCTCTCCTGACGCTCCGTGCCATCTTGGCTCAGAAGCAGAAGGCCAAGGTTGCTGACATTCCTTCGGCTAAATCGATCAAGCAACTGACCGGAGGTCGTTCGACGCTTCAGAATGAGTTGGTCGGCGACTTGGGTGCCGAGTTTGTCGATGTTCCCGAGCGTGCCGAAGAGATGACCTTGGAAGAGCTTGCAGCTGCTCTCCGACCTGGTTACAATGGAGATCTTGGCAAGTACACCAACGGTCTGATTTCGCGTCTTGTTTCCTCGAAGATGCCCGGTTCTTTTGGTCTCTCGGCTCTCAAGGCTCACCTCACTGCCCGATACGGTTTCCAGAGCGGACGCATCAACGCCATCTTGCTCTATGTCATGACTGAAGAGCCAGCAAAGCGTCTTGCGGGAGAGAATGAAGCCACAGCCTGGCTCGAGGAGGTAGCTGGTGTCTACGCCAAGGACATGGCTATCACGCTCCCAGCACCTGGTGGTGCCCCTGGCGGTGCTGATGGAGGTTCCGGAGCTGTCGCCGTTGTCAGCAGCAAGGAGCTGACTGAGCTCCAGGCCAAGCAGAATGCCTTGTCCGAGAAGCAGATTCAGCTTCTGTCTGAGCACCTCGGCATCGATGTAGATGCAAGCATTGCTCAGGTCGCTGCCATTTCGACCGAGTCCGAGACGCTCCGCAGCGCTCTCGAAGCTGTCTCTGCTGAGCACGGCGAGACCTATGTCAAAGGTATCCAGGGCATCTTTGCTCAAGCCAAAGCAAGGACCTTCAAGAGCTACTGGAACTGGTCTCGTCAGAACCTCGAGGAGCTCTTTGCCCAGATGCTCAGTGGCAACTACAACGACGATCGTGCCCTTTGCGCTCAGATTGTCGCTGTGTGGAACCAGCTGGACAATGTCAACATTCTCCAGCAACAACTCGACCAGCTGGCTCAGTCCAAGGCACCCGGAAGCGACAAGATAATTCCGCTCTTCCAAGGCCTTCTCGACAAAGCTGAAAGCGGCGCACTCAGCATGCCACCTCGTTACATTGACCTCTCGGAGCCCGTTCGACCTCACACTTCTCTAGACTCGCGCGGAAACATTGTTTACAAGCAGGTGCCTCGTGAAGGTCTCGCTACAATGCTTGACTACGTCAAGAGCATGGCATCTGGTGGCGAGTACAGGGCTGAGAACAGCCAACTCGAACCTCGGGATGTGACGGCAAAGGTCCAAGATATCGTTGGGAAGCTCTCGTCCTCGGACAAAGTAGAGCCGGAAAAGGTGAACATCGGCAGTCGAGCCTGGCTTTGGGCTGGCAAGAAGGAGGGTGATACCTGGATCCGCGACAATGACTTGACTGATATCTACTACCGTGGTCTTTCCAAGCTCGCTGGCCAAGGAAGCAGCTATGCCGGTCTCTATGTGCTCCTCACCGGTGTCGGTCAGGGCTCGATCGGCTTCGAAGTAATGCGCCGTTTCCTCAACGGAGGCGCCAGAGTCATTGTCACCACCTCGACCTTCTCGCCCAAGAAGCTGAAGGTCTATCAGGATGCCTATTGCCGCGACGGCGCACGAGGTGCTCAGCTGATCGTCCTCCCCTTCAACCAAGGTAGCAACAAGGACACCCAGGCCTTGGTCAAGTATGTCTACAACACGCTCAACATCGATCTCGATGTTCTCGTTCCCTTCGCCGCCATCTCGGAGAATGGACGCAACATCGACGGCATCGACGACAAGAGTGAGCTGGCTCATCGCATCATGCTAACCAACGTCATCCGCCTCATGGGCTGTATCAAGACGGTCAAGGCTCAGAAGGGCTTCCTCCACCGTCCTACTCAGGTCCTTCTTCCGCTCTCGTTTAACCACGGCGTGCTCGGCGGTGACGGTCTCTATGGATCGAGCAAGCTTGGTCTCGAGACCCTGCTCAACACTTTCGAGAGCGAGGACTGGTCAAGCTACCTCTCTGTAGCTGGTGCTCGCATCGGTATGTGCCGCGGCACGGATCTTATGGCTACATCGGACATCGTTGCCGAGTCGCTCGAGACGCAGTTCGGCTGCCGTACATTCAGCACGGCCGAGATGGCCTTCAACTTGATGGGTCTGGTCGAACCAGAGTTTGTCTTTGTCAACCAGCTCCGACCCATTCTCTTGGACTTGACCGGCAATGCTTCGTCGATCCAGTCTCCCGGTAAAGCTATGCGACAGGCACACCTGGTTTGGCAGCGCCAAGCCGACATCAAGAAGGCGCTCCTCGCCGAGAACCGTCTCAACTTCAAGGCTGCCTCGCCCACCCGTGTCTCGGAGGACCACTATCGCCGTGCCAAGATCGAGCCTCGCTGCTTGCACCGATTCTCCTACCCCCAGCTCGATTCCAAGGAGACCTGCGAGCGCATTGCCCAGGGAAGCTCTCCGGTCGATCTTGACCAGATCATTGTAATTTCCGGTTTCGCCGAGGTCGGCCCTTGGGGCTCGTCTCGGACGCGCTGGGAGCGCGAGATCAGCGAGACCTGGACCTTGGAAGGACTGGTCGAGATGGCCTGGCTCACCGGTCACATCAAGCACGTCAATGGTCGTCTCGCTGACGGTCGCAGCTACATTGGCTGGGTCGATGCCAAGACTGGCGAGCCGGTGCCAGAGTCGCAGATGCGAGCTCGCTACGCTCGCCAGATTGAGCAGCACGCCGGTATCCGACTGGTCGAGCCTGAGCTCATGCACGGTTTCGATCCTGAATGCAAGGTCATTCAGCAAGAGGTCGAGCTCACCAACAACCTTGGCCCTCTCGAGGTGTCGGCCACCGAGGCTGAGCGCTTCCGCCTTGCTCACGGAGATCGCGCTACGATCTGGCAGGATGACGCCACCAAGTCGTGGCACCTGAAGCTCAAAAAGGGGGCCAGCATCTTTGTGCCCAAGGCGAGCCGCTTCGACAGGCACGTCGCTGGCCAGCTTCCCACCGGATGGGATCCGGCTCGATACGGTGTCCCGAATGACATTGTGGCTCAGACCGACGAGACTGCCCTCTACGCTTTGGTCTGCATTGCCGAGGCACTGGTCGAGTCCGGCATCGACGACCCTTATGAGCTGTACAAGCATGTTCATGTCTCTGAGGTTGGCACTTCACTTGGCTCTGCCATGGGTGGTCTTCACTCGCTCGCCAAGATGTTCAAGGATCGTAGACAGGACGTCGACGTTCAGAAGGACATTCTGCAAGAGACCTTCATCAACACAGTTGCCGGATGGACCAACTTGCTGCTTCTATCGTCGTGCGGTCCCATTAAGCCCACCGTTGGTGCTTGCGCTACCGCACTCCAGTCGCTCGATGTGGCTGCCGAGACAATCCGATGCGGCAAGGCCAAGATCATGATCGCCGGTGGTTACGAAAGCATCTCGGAGGAGAGCATGACCGAGTTCGCAAACATGAAGGCGACTGCTTCTTCGGATGCCGCGATGGCTGCAGGATTGGCGCCAGAAGAGATGTCTAAGCCTATGACCAGCGGACGGAGTGGCTTCGTCGAGTCTCAGGGTTGCGGTGTTCAGATCGTCATGAGCGCTGCCACCGCCATCAAGATCGGCGCTCCCATCAATGGTGTCGTTGCCTTCACTCAGACGGCCACAGACCGACAGGGACGATCGATCCCCGCTCCTGGTCGAGGTGTCCTTGCTGCTACTGTTCCACTCAAGCGCGCCATAGCCAGCTGGGGTCTTGACGGCAACGATGTCGGTGTCGTCTCGATGCACGGTACCTCGACCAAGGCCAACGACAAGAACGAGTCGAACGTCTATCACACTATGCTCGGCAAGCTTGGTCGCGCCGAAGGCCGCGCTGTTCCTGCCATGGCACAGAAGTGGCTCTGTGGTCACGGCAAGGGAGGAGCCGCCGCCTGGGCTATCAACGGTCTTATGCAGTGCATCAATAATGGCATTGTTGCCGGCAACCGCAACGCCGACGACATTTCGGACGAGCTGCGTGCCTACAACCGCCTCATGTACCCCTGCCGTTCAATTCAGTATCCACGCGAACGCCTCCACGCTGGTCTCGTTACCTCTTTCGGATTCGGCCAGGTGGGTGGTATCGCAATGATCCTCCACGCTTCACACCTGCTCGGCAGGCTTACGCCAGAGCAGCTCGAAGCTTACGTTGCAAAGCGCGAGAAGAGACAGCAGATCACGTTCCGACGCATGCACTCGCTCCTCATCAAGGGAGACCTCGTCCGCATCAAGGACGACGCTCCATATGCTCAAGCTGATGAGGCTGAGGTGCTTCTTGACATTGAATCTCGCGCTGAGCTCCAGAGCGATGGAAGCTACCGCATTCCTCGTCCAGTCGAGTCTCTCGCTTAAGATTCACCTGCTTTGCTGTATATTTGGATTCATTTCTTGTTTATAGGATCTGGCTTCGAAGAATGAACATTCTTTCTCAATATGTTTATGCAATGGCGTGTGCGACATCAAGCACGCCGCAAATCAGCTCTGAAGGCATCTCCTTCGCTCTACTCGATGACTCAACCTAGCACTTGGGGATGGAGGTGAAGTTAATTGGCTCTGCTACTCTGATGTTGGTCGAACGTTAGCTAACGTTATGGCCGAATCTCAATCCTCATCTTTCAAGTGGATCGGCCAAATCGGGCTTTTCTCATTGCGATGACTGCGATAGCATCACTAGGAACAAAATCAACTCGAACCGCAGATCGTTGAGCTTCAGATGTCTTCTATGGCGCTTTTGTCAACTGTACCACTCTGTCAGGTCGTCATCGCATGCATCGTGCGAGAAGCTTGAGGAGTTCTCTCAATGTGGTAGCAACGGACAGAAATCGCTGGCTGCGCTTAATAATTGCGGTTGAAAATAACGATATGCGCATGAGCGCATGTCAAATACTGAAGACTTGGGAGCTTCGACACATGTCAACAGCCAAGCGGGGCTAGGAACCACTGGCATTATCCTGAACCTTCTTAGCCTGCGCCGTCTTTGCTGGTCCGACAATATGACAGACAATCAGAGTTATGTGAGAAGCTTCGTCAGCGTAGCTCAAGTTGCGCATTTCGACATGCGAATACCGTCCGTTCGAGTATGCCATGTGGCTTCCTCGACTTTTGTTGCTCCTTCAGCCGTTCAGCTTGAAGGTCAAGTCCCAGGCGCTGCTCGGTGCAACGTAAGCCCTTGATGCTGCCGACCTTCAAATACCAGTCAGATGCTTAGAAGGTTAGCATGACTCTCCCCCATCTCGCCAATCACCCACATCATCATAGAACGTCAAGATGGCGACCCTCAGAATGCCAAACACGACCTTCTTCGGTCAGCTTGCGGTTGAACCACAAAAGTACGCTCTTTTCGGCAGGCCATTCTGGCTCAACCTCGTCTACGCTTTCTTGCTCTACTCGGCCTTCCTCGTAAGTACATTTGCGAATTTTAGCGTCATTAACAGCAGCATACTCAACGAACCTCGTCTATTTTTCCATTCTTTCTGATCAACAGGGATACAAGTCGGCATTCTTGCACAAGACCAGCCGCATTCCTGGACCTTTGCACCTGCATTGGACTATGCTTCCAGCGCTCTACTACTATGTCCGCGGTACACAGTGGGGCTATGTTGACAAGCTGCACGAGAAATACGGCACCATCTTCCGTCTTGGCAGCCGCCAGATCTATGTTTCCGACAAGCACGCCATTCGCCAGCTCCTCGCCAAGGAGAATCTGCCAAAAGTGAACTGGTACGCTTCTCTTTCGCGCGACCCAAAGACTGCTGGCATGTTCACAACCACCAACAAGGAATACCACCGCTCCCGTCGTCGCCTGATGAGCCCTGCTTTCGCTGTTGAGTTCACCAAGCAGCTCGAGCCTTTCCTCGTCGATGCGACCATCAAGCTCTTTGAAGGGTACAGCAAACGCGTCCAGCGAGCCGGAGTGGCTCAAACACTCCGATTCAATCTCTACGAAGATCTCGCCTGCCTTGCCATGGACATTCTGGGAGAGACTGCGTTCGGTGTCAGTTTCAACCTCGTTGCCTGCCTCGATGACAAGGACGCTGATCGCAGGTTTATCGAGATCAACAAGCTGCTCGCCAAGTATCTTCACGATGGCGGTATTCGATTTTTCTGCAGGCCTTTCGACAAGTACATGAAGCGCGACCTCAACGTTTACAAGCTCACCAACCCCCTCGTCAATGCGAGGTTCTCCGAAACTGAAGCTCGCCGTGCCGTTGCTTTGGCTGGAGGGGACCCTGGCGAGTCTCGCAAGGACATTCTTCAATTCCTCGTTGATGCTAGCTTGGACATGCAGAAGGGCCAAAAGGAGAAGCTCACTCTCACACACGTTCGCGATCAGTGTGTCGAGCTTCTGATTGCCGGCGGAGAGACTACTTCAAATACGATCACTTACATCCTCAAGTCACTCCTCGAGAATCCTCACAAGCTCGAGAAGCTCTACGAGACGATCGAGCCTGAGCCTCTCAACTACCCAGTCCCAGGCTTCACCTCCCTACCCGACACACCCTACCTCGACGCTTGCATCCAAGAAGGCATGCGCATGTACCCCGTCACCTCTGAACTCGGCCGACGCACAGGCAAGGAACCCACTACCGTCCTTGGTCACGTCATCCCTCCGCGCACCGCCATCTCGGCCTCCCTCCGCGCGCTCCACTACTCGCCTCAATACTGGCCTGAACCACAGAAGTACTGGCCAGAGCGATTCCTCTCCACCGCCGATCGCGAAATCCTCGGTGGCGATGACGCACCTGAAGCAGACATGGAAGCCTTCATGCCCTTTGGTTGCGGTCCACGAAACTGTATAGGATCGAAGTTCGCATGGCACGAAATGAGGATGGTATTGCACACCTTGCTGGCAAGGTATAAGGTGGAAGCGGTGGAGAAGAAGGTTGAATTTAGGCAGTTTGTCACTTTCCAGTTGGCTAAGCCTAAGTTTGAGATCGCTGTCACGCCGAGGATGGCGACCGAGGCTTGAATTGCAGCCGAAGTAGAATTAGGGCCACTTTAGATGCATTCGGCTAGTCAACTGAAACATAGTTCACTTCACGATGATAAGCCCCGAGTGCAGTCCGACTTGCTGAGACCGAGCAGGAACAGAGACTGTGGCGACGTTTGCATGGTGATGAGGTGCGCATATCAAATCTTTCTCTGAATGACGATTGCCATGTATAATGGTAGTCAGACGATCGGTCTGCGCGTTTAGCGCTACTGACAGGACTCGGCACCATGCTGTAACGACACTGAGGAGCAAAACAAGATAGAAGTAAATGCAAAAGAGAATGTATATTGACTGCAAAAGATGAGGAAAGCAACTCTATGGTATATGTGACTACGTCTATCTTGACTATGCAAAGGGAAAACGATATGCAAACGTATATTGACTGCAACAAATAAACTATGACAACAAAGGTATACAGCTAGAAAGTATTTCCAACATCCTCAGATAGGACATCCAGTGTCATCTCTGTGACACTTCCTAGCATGTTTGAACCAAACTTTGAAATCCCTCTTCCTCGCCGGACCAAAGCAAATCGGGATCCACTTTTTACAATGATGGCACAGCCCCTCTGTCTTTTGCATGGCATCGTTCCAGATCCTCAGGTGCCGAGGCGGATGAAAGAAGCGCTTTGTGAGGCTGCTGATGCCGTGATCGAACTGCATGTGATAGAGGTACTGACTGCGCTTCATAGAGTACCACTCTCCCTGACGGCACAGAGAGCACCATCCTTCCCTGCCATACTTGCCACGACGAGTGAAACGGGGAGCGTAGAGGTCAGAAGGGAAAAGATTCTGAACCTGCTCCACTGCCTCTTCGCCGTTCGGGTCCTTGTCAAGAGGAGGGCCGGCATTCTTCTGCGTGTCTTGAAGCGAATCCGAGGTGCAAGGATAAGCGATCTCTACGTTATCGGTTCCAGGGCGAGGGCGGAGCACAATCGAGTCTGTAATTGAAAATCCAGCCGTGGCGCCGTTACTGCCACTGCCAGTCCCAGACGAAGAAGGTCGAGTGCAAGAGGGCTGTCGACTGGGCTCAGTCTGTGACAACTTGGTCATACAAAGCGCCTTGTCCAAGCTCGAAGCCACGGCCGCATTCTTTGGTTCGCTGTCAGGCTTCGACTCGGAAGCAGCAGAAGAGCTTCGGCTTCGGCGCTCGCGATGCTCAGGATGATACGATCTCCTGCGTGCAGCAGAAGCGTAGACGGCATCCATCTTTTGCTTGCGATAAGCCCCACTGCTCGTCCCTGCTGAGGTGGACGGACGGGGCTTCCCGCAATGCCGAGACCTGCCAAACGTCGCGTGGCTAGCGGCAAGGAGATTCTGCTGGAGGTCCACAAGGTTGCCTGGAATGGGCCAGCTTGGCGCGCGCCCCCTGCCGAGACCCGCAGCAGTTAGCGCTGCCAGTGGCTCGAATGCAAACTGTGCAGGCTCGGGAGACAGCGCGCAGCTTCTGGGTGACAAAGCATCGCCATCGCATGCACCCTCAGCTTCATCCATCGCCTCGACCTCGCCACTGCTCTCGTCTTCATTCATAGTCGAACGGCCAGACTCCGGAGAGGCAACAGTGGCACTCGAATCAACACCGCCGTTGGCCATGCCATTCATCATCACCGCAGCCCACAGCAAGCCCCGTGGATCGACGAGAGGTACCAAAGTGAAAGCTGAGCTAGAGGATCGTGAGCGATGAGAGGGGAGCGAGGACGAATCTTGGGTGAGCTGGGACGGGTGTGATTGCAGCTGGTAGGACCCGATTTGTGATCGGGAAAGTCGGGGCAGATGTCTTGGTCCAGCCAGGATGCGAGCGATTCTACTTGAGGCCATTGACGTCCTTCACGTGAGAACTTGGCGGTCTCTTGGTTGCGGAAAGGCTGAGGTTGAGTGTAAGCTGGGGCGTTGGCTTCGTAAGGCTGCTCAGCCATTGACTCTTCGACCGAGCTTGTGCTCCACGCCTGAGTGGACGCTGGCTCGATGTGAGGCATGCCCGTACCCACGCCTGACTCTTGAAGGGCGGGTGCAGTGTAGCGTGTCAAGGTAGGGGAAGACGCGCCGGAGAAGGTCGATGATGAAGACGTTGACGATGAGGAAGCGTCCAAACACGGCCATGTGAAGGTAGAGGGAGCAGGCATCAGGCAGTCGGAACATGCCGAAGCAACATCAGACGGGGTAGTGTCCTGAAAGGAAACCTGTACACTTGCAAGAGGGTCGACCGACGAGCAAGAACTTGAGGTAGCATATGGGTCCAAGGCTGACCAAAGATCTTGGAAAGTGTTTGTCCTTGGCGAGGGAGGATCCTTGAGGAGTTGATTGAGGAGCTCCTCCGGGGCTGGCATCTTGACCCAGGAGGAGCAGGACGTGCTTGCGGAGCAAGCCGTCATCTGAGAAGGCGACGGGATCCCTCGACCGAAGTGGTATCCGCTAAGGAAAGCAGAGGAGCTAGCATCCAGCTGGTCCTTCTGGTTAGCAGAGCCGACGAGACCAGTGGAGAGCATAGTCATTGTGTCTAGTGGTATATAAGGGAGCGGCAGAGGAGACTAGTTTGAGGAAGGCATAAAGATGGCGGATAGTGCGGGGGGGTCTAAGCCAGGGTGTTCCGGCTGCAGGGTCTTTAAGAAAGGTGGGAGGGGTATGTGGATGCTTGGCACTACTTTAACTGAAGATCCATTTTAGGTACCAACCACGTTGCTGATATCTCGCACTATATACTGCCTGTTCCTCCCTCGCATTGATCAAGCTTGTATTCCATGCTCTAGTGGCCCTTGTTCCTGTGCCTTGCTTGCACTGTGCTTTCCACTTTCTGTGAAAAAGAACATGCTCTAGCCGAAAAGACTAACAAAGCCACGTTTTTGGTGGTCGGGGAGGGCCCATCTGATCACAGTGTATGTGCCTCGAGTCGAAAGGGTCGAGGGGATAGCAAAGAAGAGACAGCCGAGATCATGCAACCAAGGCGGGCCGATCGGCGACGAAGGCAAGCCAAACGGCAAGCCAAACGGCAAGCCAAACGGCAAGCCAAACGGCAAGCCAAACGGCAACCTCAACGATATACTCTTAGCTTGAGCAGTGATAAAAGGAGGAGGACAAAAGAGGGCTGCCGAGGTCGGAATTCGGTCGACGTCAAAAAGCGCTAAAATCGGCTTGAAATAGCCGCTTGCCACCTAAGACATGCATCACGTGCGCGTCTGGGCTGAGCCTAACGGCCGAGACAGCTGTTGGCGTGTCACTCTTCGTCCTCAGCTCTTTGGCTCGCCCCCATCGTTCCACCTTTCCTCGCGCGTCTGGCCGCATCGTTTTGGTCCGGCCGCCCGTCCGGCCGGAGCCTGTCTCTCTCCCTCTCTCGTGCGTGTGTGACGCGGAGTTCAGGTCGGCCGGGACACACAAACACACAGTGCACTCACTCGCTCTCGTAACTCGTTACTCGTTCCACTCGGAGCATTTGCGCCATTCTACATTCTTCCGCATGCACTTGTAGAATTGCTCCGATCTTCCCGGCCAATTTCCAGGCTCTATTCTCTCCATTGCTATTGTGCAAGGCGGAGTAACGAAATCGAGTGGCCGCAAAAAGCGTCAACGGTCATGATCTGCACGTCAGCCGTAACCGCATGAGAGCGTGACGAGCACTATAGGGTACCAATCTCTATCCACGTTCGTTTGCGACCTCTGAGCTTCCCTGAACCCCCTGCCAAACCCTGATTCCCGCATTGCATTTGGCAGCAACACAATCGTAATCCTCCGCATTGCCCCTGGCGTGTCGCTTTGCAAAGAGTAGCCCCAGGCGCCAGGCCAACCACCGAAATGTAGAGCCGCGCGCCTCGCCTCGCTGGGATCACTGGCATCCGTACGTCGTCGCTCGTCCCAAGTTGCCACTCTCTCCCACACAATCAATTCCCGAGTTGGGCTCGCCCTTTGTGCTTCCCTCCCGTAAGCCGATACCAAGTCGTCGGCCCTACTCGGTACCCTTGTCGGCTGGCGGCTTTCCGGCTTGCACGAGACCGCATGGCTTGGATGCCATGCCGCAATGCAACGCGGCCTAGTAGCGTGCCCAGGAACGTTCCCAGTCGAACTTGGCATGGATGGTGTCGGTCTGATTGGCCAAACACACTGCAGAACTCCACAAAAACCGGCGAACCACATGCGGACAACGCTTGCCGGATCAATGCTGTGCTTTGCCTACGCTTCTTGTGTCCGTGTGTACCAGTGAGTTTGGCGAACCTTGGTTTGTGTTTTTGGGCCTCCGTTGCTTGCATGGCTTCAATGCTCCAATGTTCCCACGCCTTGGTCTTTGTTGTTGTGGCTCTTTGTTGCCCTCTCTTACTCGCGCCGCAGGAAGCTTCGATTGTCGCTTGGCCCAATTCCGCGCAACTCAAGACGCTGTTCTTTCCTGCAAAGACTGAGGGCACGTCATGGTCTACCAGTATGCGGTCGCGCCTCGCTAACCGCGGTTGCCCAAGCAATCCCCCCCCACTTGTCAACTTTGGCATTTAGCTTGGATTTCGTTGGTCTGCAGTAGCTCCAGCGTGGTCGTTGGCTCGGGTTCCTGACCTCGAGGCAACGAGAGCAGCACGTGTGGAAAAAAGAATCCCCCTGGACCAACGTTCCTAGACTATTGGCTACATACAAGGCTTAGACCACGCACGCGGCTGGAAGTGGCAAGCCATGCTCTTGATTTCGTTGCCACTGGTGTGCATTGCTGGCCGATGGACGACCGAACTACGAACGGAAAAGTTTGATATGCGCACACCAGGCTGATATCGTTCTGAATGTAACTGAATACAGTAAACACGGAAAAGCGGGGTTGAGGGTTCCACACAACTCGGAACTTATCAGCAAGACAAGGCGGCGGAATTGAGCAGTTGCCAACGGCAAAGCCATGGAAGTCGAGGTAGGTGAGGCGAACAAGGAGGAGCGTTGGTTGCTCTGTGTCTCGGATTGACAAGCGTGGGAGAAGGTGGCTAAGGCGAGACCGCGTACATATGGATGCAGCTTGCATACAGTGCTCGTCAATATTAGGCCTTCGGTTCGAGACAACATACGTTGAGGCTTTGCTATCTGCACGTCGCTCGCAAACTTGAACGTTCTCGCCGCCACCACCACCTCGTGGCGCCTCGAATGCAGTGGAGCGGGTGCCTCCCTTACCCTTGCATCCCCTTTGCTACTACTAGCCACCTACGCCATCCCTCCAGAAATTACGTGGCATACATCCGAGCCTTTCTCTCGTCGACGTGCTATCACCATGCCTATCGACATTGCACATCATCTTTTTGGTCTCTCTCTAACTCGGACCGTAGCGTGGTCTCGGCTTGTGTGGCTTTGTCCCTCCCGATCCGACACCTGTGCCGCGAGCGTGGGACATTGTCCCCATGACTATGAGATCATCGTCGAGAGGAATTGACCGAAGGCCCATTGAATTGGCCGTGAACGATGACACAGCAGTGAGAGCTTGAATCTATGCAACAGCCACATTTGAAACGTGTTACACCAGTGGCATGTGTACCGTCGTTGTGGAAGACTCGATGGCCCCCGGCATGCATCATTCAAGTACCATGGCAGAGGACAAGCATGATAACAGCAGAGTTGCAACTTTGACACAGAAGCGCTTGTGTTCCTTTGGAATCCTGCCCTTCGACACTGCAAAGCCTATTTATGCAGCCATCGTTCCGTCTAACGTAGAGCCACCAATCGTTGTCAAAGATCCAGCCGATGACAGGTCCCGATTGCTATGATCTCTGCCGGACTCACCCGTCTCCACGTTTCATCCAACACGCTCGACACTTTCAAGTTTGAATTGGTGACACCGAGGAGAGGGCTCGAGGCGGTACTCAAAACCATTGACCGTGCGCTATCCCTCGGTGTCGAAAACGTGAAGATCAACGTTGTTGTCATGAAAGGCTTCGACGATGGCCAAGATGCGATTGAGTTTGTCAACTTCACAAAGGCCCGACCCATCGCAGTCCGCGTTTGGGGTGCATTGTGCCCTTGACGGTGTAGTCACTGACCTCGACTTTGCTGTACATTTGTTTGCAAACCAGGTTGCCCATCAGCAGCTAGCCCAGGTGCCCCCCCCCCCCCTCCCTTACCCCGTTGGACCGTCTCAGCAAGACACAAGACATCCTCTCAAGCCACCTCTCGGTGGAGGCTGCTGAGAAATCTCCAAGGCACCAAGGTCACACCTCTGGTGCCTTTGTTCCTATGCGCATTTCCTCCGGTGGTTTTCAACAGTCCCAGCTCACCGATGCCTGGTCCTTTTGGTTCAACAAGGAACCCACATTAGCCCGCATTATCCGCCTCCTGTCCACCAGCCTCATCCGCTTCCGGTGCTTCGCGTACCCTCTGCTCCGGTAAACATTCTGCTTATCCCCTTCCCTGGTAGGGGGCCCTCTGTAGAGACATGCTTGCTCAACACCTAAGAGTCACACGCTTGCAATCCAATCGCCTTTTTCAACCCTAACCTTAGCTGACCTCTGGCCTCACGCCTACTCACCGCCGTCGAGGTCATCAGACCCCAGAGGCATAACAATCTGGCCTACTCACGACGCCACCACCTCTAAATTGCGTTGGAACGAAGAATCTATAATTAGATGCAAAAGCGTTGTCGAGTGATGAATATACACAGGAAGTGCGTTTTGGTGTCATTGTCATTAGCGGATCACTGGCTCGAAAGGTGCTTCAGGCGTCTCTCGTGGAGCTCCTTGTCCGCGCCTTCCCAGTTCCTTCCGTAGCCGTTTTTCATGGCTCTGCTCATGCTCTTGTGTGTAACCGTGTTGTCACCGTTGTCCAAAATAGAGAAGAAGCGACAATGCCAGTCGGGGCCAGCACGAAGGAAGGGGAGCAAATTGGCGAATGCAGGGAGTATCATGTGTTGCGAGAGGCCAGAATCAAGCGCCCAGACGAGCTTTTCGGCAACTTGAACAGGTTCCAACACGGGGGTGAAGAACGGATCGGCACGGTCTTCCATTCCGTCGCCCAAGGCGGTGCGAACTTTGGTCGGAGCGACGAGGGACGTTCGTACGCGTGGGGCATTGAAGCGGGTACGAAACTCGATAGCCAGACATTCGTGGAATGCGAGGGCGGCTGCTTTCGAGGTGGCGTATTCGGACATGGAAGGTAAGGTGCAGTAGGAAGCCGCAGAAGAGACGGTAATAACGTGCCTGTGATTGCGCGCGATCATATCCGGAATGAACTCTTTGGCGGTGATCCAATTGGTCTAGGCCTTCTGGAAGTTGCGAGATTGTTTCAAACATTGCAGTCTGTCGCAGCACTTTCCAGAAGGCTTCGTCGTCCGAATGTTCGCCGTCCGGGTCTAAGTTCTCGCGCAAGGTCAGTGATGGCAGAACGATCGGCTCTTGTGGCACGTATGAAATGCCTCGACAGACCGACACACCAGTAAATGTCGAGATGTCGACACCATCGATTGTGATTCGACCAGAAGCTGGCTCGAGGATACGGAGTAGTGACAGCACAAGGGTGCTCTTGCCGCTTCCGGATCTCCCGCAAGTGCCCAGACGCTCACCAGGTTTGAGAGAGAAGCTGACTTTGTGCAGTGACATGGGGCCGTCTCTGCCATGGCAGCCGGCAGTCACATCTTCGAAACGAACCCCAACAGCGGCCGGCCCAGTGCTGCCCCTTACTGTGCTCGGCATCTGCTGGAATTCGGCTCGATTATCCTTGGGGTCCGCAGAAGGCGTGATCACCTGCTCGATTCGCTCAAACGATGCAACCCAGATCTCGAGGTCTGTCCAAGCTGACATGAGTCCATCGAGATCCGAAGACAAAGAGATGGCCTGAATCAAGGCGACCGCGACCAATCCCAACCAATCCCGCATTCGACGTGTGCCTCAGACTCACGGCGAAGAGCACAAGGCCCGTGTTAAGCACAATGGCCAGCATATTGGGCCAAGTTTGTAACCAGACACGGACTGCCCGGAGTGAGTAGTAGGGTCGTCGCGACATGTCCAGTAAAGAAGCGGCTGTCTGCGAGAAGTGAGATTGCATCTGCGATGCGCGCGTGTGGTAAGCAATCCGTGCAAATCTCCTGTTTCCCTAAATTGTGAGTGGAGATTAGACTTTATCGCCATCTCCAAGCGTCGCAGCTGCCGGGACGACGGGCTATACAGTCTGTAAAAGAGAAAGTACATATCAGCCATGGCAACAATGACGCCAGGCAGAGTCCATTGAACAAGCAATTTGACAAGTTGACGCCACTGAGGTGAAGCTATCGAAGTTCAATATGTATGGTGTATGAGTGTGCATCATAGACGTGAACGTGTAAAACCTAAGACTAGATAAGCTTGCTTTAGTCGATAAATCGCAGCGTGTACTGGGTGGATGTACTGTTGATGACAAGGAACTGCTGAGATGCGTCGTCTGTGTCCGCTCGCAAGCCCCAGCCGTACTGATCAGTGGGCTCTGCAGTGGTGTAGTCCAAGAAGTTGATCTCGCATTTGCCGTTGTTGTTGGTGAGGTGGAAGAAAGAATTAAGCTGGATCCTGCCGTCGTTGATGCCACAGCTACTGTAAGGCGAAGTTGAATTGTAGTCGTTGCCAGTTAGGGTAACATATCTGCCATTATCGCGGAAGTTGGCTTGATGATCGACGGTGTAGCATCCAATTTGACCAGGAACATCCGAGGTGAAATGGCCGTAGTAGTTGATGTCGTCCGACTGGAAGCCCATGTAGGTTGAGTCGCATTGATAAAAGCTGAATGTGTCCGGGCTAGCTGTGGTGGCATTGAACAGGAGCAGCTCTTTGTAAAACGGAACGGACTGCGGACTGGTGTCTCCTGCATGCGCTGGTTGTGTCTGTCCAGTGTCCTGATCGACAAGCTCAACCTTTCCGCTCTTGACCAGCTTGCAAGGACTCATGACCTTTTGCGACACGTACTGGCCGTTCAGCTGTGCAATCAGCTGTTCGCTACGGTTGCCCTTCTGTGGTTGGTCAGCAAGGTAACTCACATCCAGCTCACCGCTCTCGCTGAGGCTGAAGTGGTAGTTGCCTCCTTCCCCGAAATCGCTGGCGTCGACTGGACCGGCGACATCACCCAGGAAGACGACAGAGTAATAAGGGAAGAAAGTGTCTAGCTGGAACTGGAAGTGTTGGTCGGCGCTTACGCCGCCGTAGTACTGGCTACCAGAAAAGTTGCATGTCTCGGTTTTGATGGCAACGTTCTGGCCAGTGAGAGAGTCAACAGTGAGACAATCGCCATCAGGAGCCTTGATGTAGCCCTGATAGGTGTCGACAGCGCCCTTCCCCTCGTAGCCAGGCGGCTCATAGTTGCATTGGATGAATTCGAAAAAGGTGCCATTGTATGGGGCATCCTTTGTTGCAACGATTCGTCCGTCTTGGGGTTTTAGGTAGGTTGCAGGAGGATCATTTGAATAAAGACCGATTGCGGTCGAATTGAATCCTAGAGGTCCTTGGCCAAGGCTCTTGCACTGCGGCTGCTGTCGGCGTTGGGTTTGGTGCTTAGGCGCTACAGTGATAGGGGAACTCGAGGCAGAGGACGCCAGAACAAGCGTGACGGCAGCGGCCGTGAACGTAAGGATTGCCTTGAAGAGCATTGTGGAGTTTGCCAGAGAAGGGATCGGATCTGTCCTTTAATGTAGAGATCGAGGATGGCTGACGATGAAGAGGGAGAAAAACATCGCTGATGGAAACCAATTTGTATGCTTTTCGTCGCTCCTCGACTTGTATCGAGTCCAGAGTAGCACGGGCGGTGTCTTTGCTTCTACATAGGAAACCAAACTCAGCTCTGGGGATGAAATGACGATGCACCAGAGGCGGCGAATGAATCAGCTCCGAGGCGGCAACAAAGCTTTCGGATAGTCTTCTTTCCTCAAATGCCAGACGTTTGCAACCTTAAAGACACCCCGAGCCGGAGTACCGTGATACCTCCACAGAACTGTCGATCAAACTAAGTCTTGGCAACTCCGTTTCCAAACTCGGATGCAGTGTCGTCCAGCCAGATTCGTCATCTGCATTCTTTGACTTGCGTCAGCTGAGCGAGGGTCACAGCCTCTTTCGATATACGGAAATCCGGCGACAAAGGCTGGTGTTCACTGGTGCTCGCGTATTATCTTGTCTCATGCTTCTTCCCGATCGAGCAGGGAGGTGTCGAGTCATCTTGTCGCTAGCTGGCTGAGCAGTGTGTATTCAGCGACTCCTTGTTGGCCACACCTCCACCTTCCGTATATGCCATCGCAGCCGAAGTAGTATGGTTCGCTTCGACGTCCACAGCAATCGTGGTTTTGACGCCTCGGTTTCTGGCCTCGTCACGGAGTTCCTTTGCTTTCGAAGCCAAGGAGTTGCTGGCACGCAGGACGAGTCCGTAGTATTCGGTGACCGAGTCCCGAGAGAGGCTCGTGGTCTGCAACATCTGGATCATATCGGCGACGATCTCGCGCGCGTGTTGCATGATTGGCTCGAGCTCGATGTGTGGGAGCGGGGTGTTAAGCCTGCTGGTGACTTGGACAATGTAGTCAACGGCCTCGATGTCGTGCGCGAGAGCTAAACCAGGTTGCTGGTCACCAACAACCATGCCGCATGTGTAATAAAGGCCGATGCCTGCATTCCGCCAGAGCGGAGTAGTTCACCGCCAGCCGCCGGTGTAGTCGTCGCCAGGGATTAGCGTATCGACCGTATGGCGAGCCGCTTCAACTGCAGTCTTGGACTGCGACTCGACTTCGTCCGTGGGACGGGTTACATCAAGCGCTTGGCGGTATGCGGCGAGTCTTGACGTATCCTCGTCTACCGCGGCGAGGATGACGAGATCTCGCAAAGCCCAACCTCAAAGAGGAGCTGCTTGACCGAGGAGAGCGCGTTAACTTTCTCATACACCTGCGAGACGTACTTGAGTGGGTCGAATTTACTGCTCATCGCATGGCATTTGGTGTTGGTGGACGTGATGATTAGACGGACAACAGCAAACGCTAGCTGCGAACAAGCCTGCACCAACAGTCTCTGCGCCCGGCTTCCAATGGCATGTTGTCGTGCCTGATCTCACACGGCGGGCGACAGTTGGCTCTCCGTAATGTCCATCTCGAGCGAGTCCACGCATCAACTCGGTGGCGGTGGAAAGCTCTGACTTGGCCTGGAATGCATTACGGCCAGTGCAAGCATATTGTAGCTGCAGGTAGTGCTTCATCTGCCTTGCAAACTCCGAGCGCTTATTGGGTGACCAGTTTGCTCTGCGGACAGCGCAATGTGCTGTCTATACGCTAATTTACCTTTTGGATCACTAATCCGAACAACAAGATTGTGTTGGTTTTACTCGCACTCCTCTCTCTACCTTTGCTTGCCATTCTTGGGAGGGATTCCTCTCCCGGCTCTCGAGCTTCTTACTTGGCTTTGATCCCAAGGATATCCATGATTTTCGACCACTCCATCATTGCTTCTCATCACACCTGCTCTCGCTTTCAAGATGATCTTCCGAAAGGCTCCCGACGGCCGTGGAGCAAAATGGGCGCCTCGACTTGTCGGTTCTTTGTTCGCCGACGCTGGGTTCTGTGGCGCTTCAGCGGATTCTGGCCTCCTTAGATTTCACGATGCAGTCTCGGGTCCGATCGGCCAGCGATTCTTGGACGAGACTTTTGTTCGAGATGGTGTCCAGGCGCAAGTATCCGCTTACGACTGGCTTGGCAGACAGTTTGCTGTATCGTCCAACATGTCAGAAACGGGTCAACGTTCTGCACAGGAACAAACTGTAGTAGTGTTCGACCCCTTTGATACGAGTATCACTCTGTTAGTTCGAGTAGACCAGTTTATGGACACACTTGGTCTCGACATGATGGCTGGTTTTCTCAAGGTTGGCCTCTTTACGTCTTGGCGGCGAAAGCATCGCATGGATGCCCTCGACCTGGCTCGATGCGCCGGAACTACACAGCCGGCTTATTGCCAAGGGTCTTTGCAACTCTCCAATCTCACGCACGACGACCTCGATGTTTACCTCTCTTTCAGCTCTCAGCTATGGACCGGAATGAGAGGCCTTCCCGAGGGTTCGCCCCTGCCCAAACTTCGGATCACCTAGTGACGTCGGCGAACGTTTCCTTGATTTACATTTGACCCCAGTTCGTCAATGCAATGATGCAGGAAGTTTGTTGAACGGGAATGATGGCAGCGTCTGCTTGCAGTACAAACCCAGCGCAAACAAGCGGCAGCGAGGTTTGTGAGACGCTTACTACAGACTACGTTGAAACGTTGAGTACATCCTAGAGGAAAACTATGTAGAGGGATCCAGTTCTAGACAAGGCAGTTAAAGGGTCTCGTGTCGATTCTCTCTGTCGTGCGGTTGGGTAGATTAGTGATCGATCGAATCGAAGAACATTGCAAAGGGATTGGCGTGTATTGTGAGGCCATATGCACTTCGTGTGTCGGGCTGTCGTACTGGTGCGGATTGTCTTGAGTGTCGTGACGCCTTCATGAAGGGGATGCGGTATCGATGGGATGCTGTGTCGTCGGGGCACGTTGGGTAGTGCTGTCGGTCCCACAGCACTTGTATCATCAATTGAACTGAACGTGACCGATGCACCCCTTCCAGAAAGGGCTAAGCCTGCTTCTAGCCCGTATCCGTAAGAGCTTGATGCGTGTTCGTTTCACCTCGTAGCGCGCCTTGCCTTGGAGTTCAAGTGATTGGGGCAACTTGCACCGCCACTTGCACGTTTTCCTATTCTGGTGCTTTCTCCGTCCGTCAAAGTGTGCTTTGACTATCGGACTTTCTAGAAACAGTGGTCTTTCAGTCTGCACTTTCGAGTTGTTGAATAAACTCTGGGCGTTCTCAAAGATGCCAGCCCGCCGGAATGCAGTTGTGGTCGTAGTAGTGATGGAACAGACTGATCGCTTCGGCCAGTTCCAGAACTTCATCTGGTCGAACCCAGTGAGTATGGCCATTGACCTTGATTTTTTCGGACTCGTCGCATTCGTCGGCGGCTTGTACATGCCCAACAACGTAGAGGCGACCGTCTGGACCGAGCCGACTCACCTCGAGTCGTTGCCCGTTACCTCGGCACTGAATGATTTCATCCATGTAGGGAAACTCGTCGTACTCTGTATCCGGCGGTACTCAGTAGATTGACAAGTGCTCGTACGTCCCGTCGCTGAGTGCAGTCAACATGATACCAATTTGACTACGTGCTGTGTCGGGCTGCTCGTGCATCCAAGATGTGGATATGTTGTTCTGCATCTGGTGAGTTTTCATCTTTGGGACCGGCTACTTGTCTCTATCGCTTTGGCAGGCGCACAGCCTCCCTTCTTGTGACGTTCCGGGACCGGAAGGGATATCAAGCGAGCGAGGTGAACAGGGCGGTGAACGAAGAGGCTCCAATTGGAACGAGCAGCTGCCTTGGCTTGCGTCAATGCGTGCAGAACTCATTTACAGTGATGGCTGCCTGGATCGACCAAGGCATACAACCATGCAGAAGGCACTGCCACCAAGACTCGAATACAATATCTTGACGTAGAGCTCTTCCTCTGGGCATGCATTTTGGGACCTGCAGAGAGCTTCTGGAAGCAAACAATCAGTGATTAAAAACTGGGCGTGGCAATCTCATGATGATGCACTGCAGTTACCAGGTACTACTTGGACATAAACCAACCGTAACTAGGTGTCAGGAAGACAATTGACGTAAGTCCATAGGCGGTCCACTTTCGTTCTTGGGGCAAGATGCTGGGCTCCTCCTGTCGGTGGATAGGAGGAGTGAGATCGCCGCCGTGAACTTCTACTTGCAGAGGCTGTTTTAGGTCCGTAGGCTCTTCGACGCGCTGGCATCATTCTGGTGGCATTTTGCTGTCGACAGGAGCGTCGTGAGCCGGGCAAGACCGTCTTCGACCCTCCCTTCCATTGGTTTGAACGCCTCTTTGGTGGGAGAACCGATTCACTCCAGAAAAACATCCCCTTTGACATCCTGCAGGAGGATGTTAGCGTTGAAAGGCACGTTGCGTCGATCAGGCTGATAGGATAGATTGGGCCATTGGAAAGTTCCGAAAATGTAAGATTGGTTGTTTGCCTGCGTAGGGAGACAGGACGCAGGTGGAAACCCGAAACATGTGGATCCCGGCTGGAGAGAGAGATACACGACTGAGATGGCAGGCGAGAAAACCTGTGAGGTCCTCGAGGCTCAACAGAGGCTCCCAGCCCGCCAGAGACTGGTGCCGTACAAGGTGGACACAACCATGGTACAGCATTCCCTGGTGGACAACCAAGCAGCTTGATCATCTCAGCATCAATACCCTGGGCAGCAGAGCCCACATTGTGGTGCCACACCGGAAGAGATTGCTAGTGGGGAAGGGGTTGACATTGGGACCAAAGTGACTAGGTGACAAAGGCACAGTACCAGCCTTTGATGCCAGAGCCATGGCATCAACTGGACTCTGCAAGGCCTCAACCAGATGTATGAGGCAGCAACAGTGGAGCAACCAGTGGCAACAACAAAGTCAGGTGGCAGTCCAGGCAGGTTGCAGATGGGTAAGAGAACCTAATGCAATGTGGACTGGCTGTAAAGTGATCTGCTGCAAGTAAAGCAGATGCCAAAAATCTCCCTGAGGAGTGTCTGCATGAGTGGATCATGTGAGCAGCAGGTGCAGAGGCCATGCTTGACATTGGTATTGTCCATGTGTAGGATCACTAGATGCAGACCCTGCCACAGCAGTGAGAAAGAGCAAAGGGCCTTGAGCATGAACAAGAGCCTCAAGGAAGCAGATGTCCTTGGAGCAATGCTGCTGCAGCACCTCCTGAGAGATGACCACAACTGGCTCAGTCATGAGCCCAACATGTCATGCCATACCCCTGTTTGCTGGCATCTGTCTGAATGTGCTCCATGATGAGGGGAGAAGGCTGGAGGAGGGAATCCTCCACCAGCAAAGTTTGGCAGCGGCTGGCCAAGGGATGCACTGCAGGGCCAGAGTGATGGTGATAGTGTGGCCTTGCTGGCATCATAGAGGCAGCAAAGGTAACCCTTAGGTGTGAGGCACTACCTGAGAGACAAATTGGAGAAGATGAGCAGAACACCTAGTGAGCAAGAGGTCAATGGAGCCCAGGATGTGTTGGTGCCACTCATTGGTGATGCCAGCCATCTGGTGGACAGCATCAATCTTGATGCCAAGGATTTTGAGGTGTGTCTCATTCCACAAGGTCTTGTTTGGGGGCAAGCTGCATACCCAGCATGCAAGGGCCAGGTTGTGAAGGGTGGTGGGCTGGGTTGTCTGGAACTGGCACTGTGCCAAAGAAATCATCCAAGTTAGTGCTTGACAGGATGAGCTAGTGGTTGACTGCAGGACCCAATGCATGAGCTTCAGCAATAGAGACAGAAGGCAGGGGTGAGAGAGGTGGTGAATGGTGTGCAGCTTGGTGGAGCTGGCTCAGATGTGGCCAACACCAGTGGCATCCTATTGGGAGGTTCCTGACATGGGTGTACTGGCTACTATCATGCAGAAGGCCCAGAGTGCACCCAGGAGCTGACTGATCAAAGTGGCAGTCAGGGTAGGTGGAGAGCAAGGACTCCCAGGTGGCTAGCAATGCCTGCATCAAGCTGTGAGTAGTGGTTTGACAATGGTGGTGTTGGGTCTAGAGGGTGGTAGATGAGACTGTAAGGGTGAAAGAGCAGCTAAGGCAAGGTCAGCCAGCAGCACAACTAGGGGGTTGAGAGAGGTAAGAGAGGTTGAAGGAAAAGATAGAGCTGCTGTGGTGAGACAGGACAACCAATGGTGCCAATGATGTCAAACTTGGGGCATAGGCTGTGTGTCAACTGTGTCAGTCTGGGATGCTGAGGGGTTGCTGTAGAGGGACAGGGCACTGCTAGTGCTGGCTGTAGTCAATCTGGGACCAAGATGAGGGGGTGGAAAGCAAGGACAAGGAGGGGTGGCACTGCTGTGTAGAGGCCAGGGCAGGGGTAGCTGCTGTGGCCAGTCAGGATGGCAAAGCTGAAGGTATGGCACATCAGCTGAGTGAGGTCAACTGCACAATGGCATTACAATTGGTCTTGGTTGACTTTGGTTGGAGGTTCAGCTCCAACCATGCTTGAGTGTGTGCAGGTCTTGACAGTGTGGTTGCTGGTGCTGCAGAACAGGCAGACATGCTTGTGGTAGCATGTCTGCTCAACAGGGTTGCACTTGCCACTGTTCCACAGGTAGCAGACCTCTTGCCAGCAAGGGTCGTTGGCCTTGGGAGGGGGGGGGGGGGGCGCTTGGAGGCTAGTGGAGCCAGCACTGCTGTTGCCACCCCCTTTAAGGAGCTGTTAGTTTGACACTGCCCATGTTGCTGCTGCTGTCGACATTGGCATTGCGGCTGACCATGCCTCAGAAGTGATGTGAGTTGGAGGAGTAGATTGTCCAGAAAAAGATGGCTGAAGGTCTACAAAGTTGGGAACAGACTTGAAGAACTGACAGTTGGTGGAGGCTGTGGTGGGTGCACTTGATGATCTTGAAGCCATCAACCATTACTGCCAGTGCCTCCTCTTGCACTTATTGTGCTGGGTCCAGGAAGGATGTGCCAGTCTCAGCAGGTTGTAGATACTGAGTGTGTCATTGTGAATCTTGTTGACAAGCTCTGCAGACACCCAAGAGTAGTGGAGGGAACACAGGTACTACACCAGAACATGCTGGAAGGGTGGGAGGAGCTGGGGGGAAGGGTAACAGCCAGTGGCTGGGCTTGAAGAGGAGGTGGTGTACAGAAGAGAGGCTCTGAATGACCTTCACAACCTGGCTAAGCTTGTCCTGAATCAACTGCAAAGGTTGGGTGCAATACACAACAAAGGTGGAGAGGTTTGAAGCTGTTGCACTGGCAACAGTGGCACTCACCAGCCAGATGCGCGAGGAAAGGTGGAACGATGAGTGCAAGCAAGAGCTGAGTACTAAAGAGTGACACATCAACAGCTAGTCTCGGCCGTTAGGCTCAGCCCTAGACGCGCACGCCCTCTTCTGACCACGTGATGCAAGCTTGGCCGCACTGCGGGGAGACAAAAGTGAGGCAGAAGAACGACCTGTGTGTGTGGACCTCTGAAGAGTAATGTGCATTCCGAAAACCGAACGTCACAGACGGTACCGGGTAAATTGTCCGAGCGAGGGTCGAGTTGGAGTGATTGCTGAATCAAGTGAAGGTCGCTGCTTGAAAGCACCCCGATAAGCGATGTGTATGGTGCAAATGCTCGAAACAAGGCCACTTCTGCTCTGTATGGAACCTAACATAAATCTCCTGCCTGGTGCAGAACTTGGGCCTTCGCACGACGGTAAGAATAGGCCCTGGAAAGACACCCTAAAGCACACCACTCGTTCTGTAGTCTTGCGGGAACAGGATCTGTTCCCGCCGGATTTGCAGAATAGAAGTGGACCTGCTCTCAGTCGTTGTGGTCATGCTCTGCTACATTTTAGCCCTAAGTGCACAACAAGCTCTGGTGGGGCTCTTTTGCTTCTTGTTTGCTCTATTGGATATACTGTGTCGAAGACTTCGAGGTGAAAGCTGGTCGGCACGGTGTGTCAGGAAGTGGATCACGTCAAGGCGAGGTTGATGGTTGTGACAAGTGATGAAAGCGTCCATTACACCACAGGATTTGGAAGTTTTCGCTCATTCTAGCGGAGCTCGGGCTGAAAGAGCTGCGCCTGGCATGCTTCACCTCCATCTGCAACTGCAAACGGGAGCAGACGTCGGTGGCCGCCGCCAGCGGCATGCTTTCAACCTAGTGTTTGTTCGTGCTTTGTTTTTCCTTGGCGCGGGAAACCCAAGGAAGCGCTCAGGAGGGAGTTCGCAAAACAAAGGCTCCTGAGTTACTGACTCGTGCAGCGTGTGCTAGATTGCCTGCTTGGATTGACTGTTGCTGTGCTGTGCTGTGCTGTGCTGTGCTGAGCTTCTCTCTCCACGCTTACAGACAAGGACACAGAGAGATCGACTGCTTGAGGTCGGGAGTACTCTGAACAATATAGAAGCATTGCCAGGTGGCCAGCAGACAGCTTTCATGTGGTCAACTTTCACCCAGTACTGACCTTCTGGGGCCTGGTTCTCTGTAATGGCCATCTAAACTTGAGTGGGGCATCAGCCAAGAAAATGATCTACTGGGTCTGTTTGACTAGTACAGCACATAATCTGGCTTGGTCAAAACCCATCCCTAGTGGGAATCACCTTGTAACCCAACGCCGGTGGGATTAGCGCAAATCTCTCATCCACCGGTCACATGCTGGTTTGCAGCTGCAGTCGATGCATTGATGTTGTTCTATAGCGTCAACACTACTTGTCAACACATACACGCCGACATAGAACAAAGCCACCACCACCACTCACCCCGATCGAACTTTTTTGCAACTGATTGCACCATGACGGACGGATCGAATACCATCTTGCACCAACAATGAAACTTCTTTGAGACCACGAGACCCTACGGCTCGCTTAGCCGCCGATCTCCCCCTCGCTTCGAATAGCTGCTACTGTAGATTGCCAGCACCTCTTCGTCGTCGACCGGACCGGCTTTCCTTTTCTTTCCGCTTCTATTGGTCTTACTCGACCCTTTTGCGGTAATCGTGACGGAACAGCAGTGCAAACCACTTGCATAGGCAATCTTTGCAGCGACCGGCAAGGCAACATCGAGTGAGCTACTGTCGACTCAGACTTGCAGCGACAACAGGTATGCATTGGAAATCATGTCGGTGTGCGTTTCTTCGCCAGCAAGAGAGATGGATTGCCGGTCCGGGGATGAAGGCAGTTCGGCTTCTATGCAGCTTGATCGCATGGCTTGCTGCTGCTTCTGCTTCTTCCAATTCTTTCGGGCTGAAACACGCTGGCAAACACAACACCGCTCATCCCTTGCTCTGCTTCCATCGAGCATCGAGCACCACAGCACGCTGCAGATGAGAAGGCTTGATACATTCGCGCAATGCATCGCAGTACGAGCTGCAAAGCTATAAGAAGGGTGGGCGATGCCGTCTAGTCGACTCGTCCTTCATCCCATCAGTCGACATCGACAGCTCCCTCATACCCACCCAATCGCGCTCTGCAAAGGGAAACCCTTCCTCCTCGCCCCAAACAAAAATGAAGTTCTCCGCCCTCCTTGCCATTGCCGGTCTCGCCGGTACGGCTGTTGCCAGCCCCATCGCTACCCGCGAATCCCCGAACGCTGAGCTCGTCAGGCGTCAGTCGATCAACTACGTTCAGAACTGCAACGGCAACCTGGCCAACTTCAAGTACAACCAGGGAGCGGGAACCTACTCTGGCAACTGGAACAACCCTGGCGATTTCGTCGTCGGTCTCGGCTGGAGTCAAGGCGCCTCGAACCGGGTCATCAACTTTAACGGCAACTACCAGTCGAACCAGGGCTCGTACTACGCCGCCTACGGCTGGTTGAACAGCCCTCTGACCGAGTACTACATTGTCGAGAACTACAGCTACGACCCTTGCACTGTTTCGGGTACACAGGTTGTTGGAAGCGTCACCTCGGACGGTTCGACGTTCAAGATCTGCAAGCACACTCAGTACAACCAGCCTTCGATTCAGGGTACCAAGACGTTCGGTCAGTACTTTAGCGTTCGTGCTAGCAAGCGCAGCTCTGGCTCCGTTAATGTGGCCGAACATTTTAGTGCGTGGAAGAAGTATGGGTTTGCCAACGGCGCTGTGAACCCGGATTTCAACTACCAGGTGTTTGCGACAGAGGCCTTCTCCGGTACCGGTTCCGTCAGCACCACCATCAGCGGATAAGCTTCTCCGCCAGAGCATGACTTGGTCTCCCAAAGTCATGCTCGTCCGGTCAAACAATTGTTCGACATAAATTTATCATACTGTATCTATTACACGGAGAAAGGAACTCACTCGGAATCGCAAACACTTCCGTAACATGCGCACAGAACAAAGTCTTGTTGAACGAGACCGGGTCGATGAACGGCAGATAACCAGCGCAAGTCAGAATGGTTGTCGAATGCGAGTGTGAAGAAATCGTTGGTCGAGAAAAAATCGTGTTGAGACGGCTCCCTGCGTGTGCCTCCCGCCGGCTTGCTGTATTGCGTGTGAAGGTGCAGCGACTTATTAAGACGGCGGTGAGCGGTGAGAACAGGGGTCGACTGGTCGGAGTTGCAAACGGTACATACAGTAGACTGTAACAGCAAAGCCTTGTTGGATTGTGCCCGAGTCGAGTGGCGAATAGCGTATGTTACCGATTTTCATCGTGGCTTGCTGGCTGTTTCTCTGGGCCAAACCTCGCAGAACCTTTGACGAATCCTGCAACGAGCAACAAGAGGAATACTGTCCTTTCATACCGAACGACGCCTGTTGTTCGAGTGTGGTTCGGGGGTCTTTGGCTTCGTGGGGAGGATGCTCATATATGTCGCATGCTCTACTGCTTCTTCTACTTGACCACCCCCCTTTCAAAGGCATTGCCATCATGCAGTCGCTCATCAAACGCAGCGGAAACAAGACAGACTTGCAACACGATCGGTGACTCGTCCAACACTCCATCCCCGCCACAGACAATTCAGACCAACAACAGCGACTCTGGGACAAGACTCCGATCAACCACTGTCCACCAACCTACCCAGCATCCTCCACGTCAAAAAAGAGTCGGGTGGATGAGCGAGGGGATTTACGTTGCGCGCAGGTGAAATGAGGGGAGCAGCAGCAGCGACGGCGAGAGCAGTGCGATTGTGGAAGGGAAAGGTCAAAGCTCACGAGGTTGAAGGATAGGAACAAGGTTGTTCTCATCATCACCAATCTGGACGGAGCACGCTGAGCGACTAATAGTATGGATACTGTAAGACCCAACCCTGAACTACACCGCCCACGCAACACATGGTCCTCTGCACACGCCCATACGCATTGCAGCATGCTCACAAATATGCCAGACGCAGCGGGGTAAACAAGAAAACCCCCCTTTCAACTCGACTGTCCTCTTTTGTTTGACCCCCAGCAACTCTCTCTCTCTCTCTCTCTCTCTCTCTCTCTTCCAAAAACCGCACCGCCCTTGGGACATACCCGTACCGCAGGAGGGAGCGGCAATATGGCAATTTTCGATGCTGTGCGGCAGCTTCTGACCATGCGGATGTTGCAGATGCAAAGAAATAGCCTAATGCCCGGTGGGGGGTGGGTGGTGGTGGTGGTGGTGGGATGTGTAGCGCGCTTGGACGACCGCATGGTGCATGCTGTGCAAGAGCGGGTTGAATGTGTGGGGAGGGGGTTGGGACGCTGACAAATGCAAACCCTGCACTATAGCCGCTTTGATTCCACACATACCTTTTGACACATGGTCTTGGTAGCAGACTAAGGAATTCAAAACAACGCTAATGCTGGCGACCTTGTGGTCGGGGAAGGGGAAGGGAGCGAATCGTGTGCTCGCTTTCTGTCATCCCCCGCGATCCGTGCTTGAGTGAGTGCGTGCCAATAGTCGCTTTCTGATCCCATTGCCCTAGTGTGTTTGCTGCGCGACCCCTTGACCTTTCGAGTGAAGCAGCAGAAGGTGGTGAAGAGATGTTTGGGAACGGAGACCATGACTGGCTACATCTGGGCATTTCGAAAAGGTATAAAGACCATACTCAACCTCGCCTCACTTCTCGACAAAAAGCTCAACCCCCCCGCAACCTCCCCAGCACACTGACTCACCCACCTCTTCAAACATGCTCTTCAACACGCACCTCCTCCTTCGTTGGCTCTTGCTAGCCGCAGCAACCACCGTAGCAATCGTGGCTGCACACCCAGGAGAAGCGCCCCCGACCAAAGCAGAGATCGCAGCGGGCAGGCTCTACAAACGCTCAGCCCAAGCACAGTACCGTCGTTGCGGGTCCTCGCTGCAACGTCGTCAAACCTTCGAGGCTCAACAGCGACGGAGGCAGCTGCTGCTCGACCAACTGCGTACCCACCGCACCCTCCTACACCGACGTGCGGATACGGACTATGTGTCCGAAGTGCTCAACACCACCCACCTCTCCAACCGCACCGATCTCACCCCAAACTCTACCACTTCGACCGTCTTTTCCAACTCTTCCTCCTCGTCGGATGCGTGTGTTTTGCAGCCGGAGGTGACCATCGGACCGTACTGGGTGAGCGGGGAGCTGGTGCGGTCCGACGTGAGCGAGGATCAGGCGGGTGTGCCGTTGTACCTTGATACACAGTTTGTGGATGTGAAGACGTGCGATCCTGTTCGGGGGATGTGGTGGGAGATTTGGAGTTGCAACTCTACCGGTGTCTACTCTGGTGTGCAGGCTTCTGGTAACGGTGATGCGGAGGATGGTGGTAATTTGAACGCTACTTTTTTGAGGGGTGTTCAACAGACGGACGACAACGGCGCCTCCCAGTTCCAGACCATCTTCCCCGGTCACTACACCGGTCGTACCACCCACATCCACGTCGTTGCCCACGTCAACGCTACCCTCCTCCCTAACAACACCCTCGCCAACTCCGACTCCACAGGTGCAGTTCATATCGGTCAGCTGTTCTTCGACCAACACCTTATCACCCAAATCGAAGCCACACCCCCTTACACCAACAACACACAAGAATTAACAACGAACGAGGAGGATGGAATTTTGGGCGAGGAAGCGGGAGTGGAGGGTTCGGATCCCATGGTGGAGTATGTGTTGTTGGGGGATAGGGTGGAGGATGGGGTGTTTGCTTGGGCTACGATTGGGGTGGATGTGGATGCGAGGTATGATACGACGGCGGCGTCGAGGTGGACGGAGGAGGGGGGATTGCTAATGAAGATGGTGCGTTTGGACAGGGTTTGTAGAGGTGCAGCCCGAACGCATGCCACAATTGAGACCCTTTCAGGGCTCAGTGGACAACAAACCGCACACTCCCCCCCAACGCTGAATACCAAAGACGAGTTTATGCTCTTTCCTCGATGTATGACATTCCGTCTACTCTGCGGTATATTGGACATTACAATGCAAATCTCACTCAAACACAAGCTGATCAAAAAGACCCATGTTGAGCAGCCCACATATCCCTCCAGGTAACTGGTGCGTCTCTTCCACGGGACCCGTCGTCGCCGTTTTGGGCATATACCCCTTCGCCTTTGCAATGTATGTGCTCGACATCCCAAGCATACTCGCTTCCACCCAGCCCCACATCCCCTCCAGCATCGCTTTCTGCGAGTTCACGACTTGCTGCTTCCATCTCCGCCCCCAAGATCGAAAGCATTTGTACCACAAAGTGTGGCTGTACAATCCGAGCCCAGTGGTCCAGGCTGGCATTGGGTGTAGCACCCATAGCGGAAAGCGAAGTTGGGGAACGCCCTTCGACCATGCATCCTCTCCTCCCCAAACAAACTTGTCACCGCCGTCGAGACGCGGTTTTCCCGTCGACGACCAGATCGATACCGCCGCCGCCGCCCGCCCCGAATTGAAGCGTTGAGTCCCGTCGCTGTAAACGATGATGTCTGCTTCGATGGTTTTGATAGTAGGAATGTTGCCCGTAGCGATGGACGCATTCGAATCCCGCGAAACGCTTGAAAGAAACTCGCCGTTGGGAGACAGCCCGATGCTCTGATCCTACGGCGCGTACCTGGGCGTGAAATGGGCTCGACGGGGATTGGAGCTGGGAAGTTGCTTCTTGACACGGGAAAGTGATCAAGTTTCTGTAAATCTTTGGGGAAACGTTCTACCAAAGTGGTAAAAACCAATAGATGCGAAACACGTTTCTCTATCGCACCACAAACGAGGCACACTTCTCTGGCAGCCATTTTTGCAGCAAATCCGCAATGGAATTGATGGGGTTGGTGGCGACGACGTAGGAAGGAGATCGCTGAACCAAGGTGACATGCTTGGTCTTGCCAGCAAGAGGTGGCAGGAAGTGTGATAGCAGTAGCGCCTGACCCAATGATGGCAACCTTCTTGTCCTCATAGTCCTCTGCGGATGCACGACAATGCCCGTGAAACTACCAACGCCCGGGATCTCGACCTGCAACGGTTGGCTATAGTCGTAGTTAGCCGCAGCAGTTGAGATAAAAAAACCTAGCACTGTACTTCTTGCGTCTCGCCCGTGAGCGCATGCAACCGTCTTGACCCCGTCCAACACTTGTCTCGACTGCTCCCTGGCTCGCCTACCCGTTCACTTTGTTGTTGAAACCGGGTACCGCGCTGTAATGTTGTATTGATCGGCAACGGTGGGTGAGGTACGCAAGGATCTCAGGATCTCAAGAGCGCGTGCAATGGCTGGACCACGCCATGCTTTGAAAGGCATAGCCGATCGTGTGCAGAGTCCGCGTCGGATCGGATGCCCGGGTACTTGAAGAGGTCCCACGTTCCGCTTAGAGTGTGACGACCTTCGAGAAGGGTGTAAGAGGGAGGCGGAAGCGAGTCGGTGAAACGGCAAGATGCGTTGATGCCCGAGATGCCCGCACCGACGATCAAGACGTCGTCGATGGTGGCTGCTTGTTTGGCGTTGTGGCCGAGGTCGGGTTCAGGAATGGCTGCCATGTTGGTGTGATGTTCTTGGCCTAGGTGCCAGAGATGAGGTCTTGTCTTTGCTTGGTCGAATTGCCAAGTACAATCGAGGCTCGGCATAGGGACGTTGAATGATTCAGTCGAGGAGCCAGGGCGGAGAGGACTCTATATACCTTTGGCACGCTGGCGTTACCACGCTATACGGATGACAACACAAAGCTCAAACGTACCCACTTTTCGAAAAGTGGAAGCGCTCCCTGCTGCTGTTCTACTTGCGATGTCTTTGGCTACATTTGCGGTTCGAGACCTGGCTCGGTTGTGCGGAGACCAACGTGAAAGCCATTCCGAATGCTGTGGTATGAATGTCGTCGTTGATGTACGAAACACGCGCCTACCATTCGGAGTAGACGCCGTTCCGAATGTGGTTTAACCGAATAAAGGCTTGACAGGTCACCGCCGATTGCCGCCAGAGCCAAACAGAGGGTTACCACTGGTGGCCGCCAGAAGCTAAAAGATGGAGACGCTTCCATTTACGTCGTTGACCCCGCATCAGCCTCTGCACGCCATCGTGGCTCGAGTATGAGCATAGGCCATTGCTTCGATGAGCCGTGCCAGTGCGTGAAAGCGATGCTGCGTCGTTGGAGGCAATCGAGCTGCTACGAAAGCACAAGCCGTCGAGATGCTGATTTTTTTCCGACCATTTGGCGTTGTTAGAGCAACTGTCGACCGAGTTCCGAGGTTGTTACAAGTTTTTGAAGAAGAAACGCAGATGATGGGCTCGCAAAAAGAGCCTTCTTCTTCTCCCACCACTCATCTGATCACCTCGTTCATTGACAGGTACAACAAGGTCGTCGCGTTGGCAAAAGATGGCGCCAAGAAAGAAGAACCCGGCCATCAAGTCGAGCGGCACCACTTCGTCCAAAGCTTCGCCGCTCCCAGACTGGGTCAAAGGTGGAGGTCCCAAACCACCACCTTCCTATACCAAAGCTGCCAAACAACAACAACAAGCACAGCCATCCAAAGATGGCTCCAGCGGTGCATCTGCGGCGGGATTGTCGTCTTCTGCGTCATCGGCTGCAGCTGGCCAAGGCCAAAGAGAGATGCTCTTCTCTCCAGGCAGCAAGACGCCGCTCAACATGCTATACGAACGAATCAACAAGCTGCCAGGATGGGAAAAACCCATCGTCGAGCCACGTAGACACAAGGAAGGCTACAGCTGTGCCGTAACGCTGAAAAAGGTTAACAAGAAGGATGCCTCGAATCCTTTCACCGTCACCTTTGAACCTAAAGAACCTGGCCTGCGCCTTGAATGCCAGTCCAGCTTGGAAGCCAAACACTGGGGCGCCACCTATGCGCTCTTCCGCATCTTCAACCATCTCTCCCTCAACCTTGCTCTGCCGCCAGGGCCTAGAGAGTATTGGGTCAAGATGGAGGCGTACAAAAAGACGGCGCCCAACCACCAGGACTGGATGTGGGAGTCGGATCCTTTCGAGGCAGCTGCTAAGCGCGAAGCAGAAAAGGCCAAGAAGGAACAAGAGAAGCAGGCGGCTGCAGATGCTGCAAGCAGAGGCGAAGTCGGCATCGTCGGTGGCAAACTCAACGGCGCAGGCAAACCGTTGAGCAAAGCGTGGCAGGAAGCCAAAGAGGTTCGTCTCGCTAGTGCCTTGCGGGAAAAGATCGAAGCCACCATCCGCAAAGCTATGAGCATCTTCCCATCCGCCAGCGCGACACCGCTCGACCTCATCGAAGAGGACCAGGATCCAGACAGCGTGGCGGCAGATTCGACACCCAAGGTCGATGTGGCTGGCCTGGAAAAGGAGCTCACCTCGTACGGCTTTCGACGCGGTCATGCACTTAGTGCCGTCTCGTGGCTCACCTCGGCACGCACGGCGCTCGCCAACCCGTCCGCATCCACGGCTGCTTCGCTCGTCGATCCCATGCTTGCTTCGGCTGCCTCTTTGGCTGACCGTGAAGCTGCGCTCGAGTATCTGATGCTCTACACCCCAGAGGAAGATCTTCCGGCCAGGTTCAAACCAAGCACCTCGTCGGAAAGCTTTGTCACTGCCTCCAAGGCGGGTGCCGGTGGAGATGCACTTGCAGTCGGATGGGCGGTCGACAAGCTGTCCAAGCAGGCAGGCTTCCCGAGGAAGGTGGTCCAGACTGCTTTCAAACGCATCGCTGTTGCTGAACGGGCACAGCAAGTCGAGTTGCCAAGAACCGTGAAAGAGGGCTTGGCGTTAGAGATGCTGCTCCGGCTAATGGCTGGTTGGGATGCTGCCGAACAAGCGGAAGAACAATGGACCTCGGATGCTGTTCTGGAAGCTGTCCTCTCCTATCCAGCTCAGATCGACGATGCGGACAAGGAGGAAATCGAGACCAAGCGCGCCGACGAACGCATGGCTGTTGAAGCCGTGCTGGGCGAGGATCGAGTAACTGTCCCTTCGGAGCACGAACGACTCGATGTACACGACTACGACATTGCCATCGCTAGACCAGGCACAATGGCAGGCGGCAAGGAAGATGTGCGACTGCGTATCTCATCGCATCCACACGCCCTCTACCCGCTTGCTCGCGAAAAGTCGGAAGCGTTTGCTCTGCCAGCCTTTTGCGTCGTATCGAAAACGCTGCCGTCCTACCTCAAGCTTGCCCTCACCCAGCACTTGCTGCGTGCTTTCCATGGAGACAACAAGAGGCTCGACTGGTTTGATGCGATCGAGATGGGAGACGGTGGTGTCCTGTTGAGCTTGGTCGAGGAGCTCGAGAGCACTTGGTCCAAAATTGTCGACGACCCACCTCTGCTCAACAGTGTCATGCAACACCTTGTCGCAGTGGAGCAAGCCGATACCAGCGCCGAAGGTACACCAGACACGTCTCGCGCTGCGACGCCCATTGGCCAACACAAGACAGCCACCAGCAAGCGCAGAGGCGGAGGAGGCAAACCGCTAAAACGCGACGCTCAGATCGACGCCCTGCTGCAACGTCAGCAACAGCAGCTGTACACCTCGCCAAGTTATTCCAAGATGGGTGCGATCCGCAAGTCATTGCCTGCCGCTGCTGCTGCTGGCGAAATCTTGGAGCTGATCCGCACTAATCGTGTGGTGATCATTGCGGGTGAGACGGGATGTGGTAAGACGACGCAGGTGCCACAATTCATTCTCGATGAAGCGATCGAGGCGGGCAGCGGCAGCGAGTGCAACATCGTCGTCACTCAGCCGCGACGTGTGAGTGCCATCGGTGTCGCATCGCGTGTCGCCGTCGAACGCGGTGAAGAGCTGGACGGCAAGAACAGACCCGTGGCGTCGGGAAGCTTGGTGGGCTACGCGATCCGTGGCGAGCGCAGAGCTTCAAGAGAATGCAGACTGCTCTTTACCACGACGGGTGTGCTGCTACGACGCTTGGGTGCCGGTGGAGATTCGGACCTCAAGGGCATCTCGCATGTTGTAGTCGACGAAGTGCATGAGCGTAACGTCGATTCGGATTTCCTGCTGCTCGAGTTGCGCGAGCTGCTCAAGCGAAACAGCAAGATCAAGGTGGTGCTGATGAGTGCCACCATCAACCAGGAGACGTTTGCGAGCTACTTTGGCAAAGCGCCCTGCATCTCAATCCCCGGACGCACCTTCCCCGTCGAGGACTACTACCTGGAAGATATTGTGCGCGAGAGCGGATTCCGACCTTCGGGCAACGAGTTCCGAGGAGGCGGCGTACGGGGCGGCAAGCAGATCGAGGAGGAGATGGGCCAGCTTCGCACGCATCTGCAAGCCCAGAATGTCGACGAAGAGACGATGCGAGCGGTGGAGAGCATCTCTCGGTCGGGAGGAAGGATCAGCTACGAGTTGATCGGAGCGGTGGTGCGCTATGTGGTGGAAAGAGCCGAAAACGAAGAGCTGAGCGGAGCAGCAGATGCCAGCGTAGGTGGAGCCATCTTGGTCTTCTGCCCTGGTGTAGGCGAAATCCGTCAAGCGATCGACGCCATGTCGACGTCGCTACGTGGACAAAGCAAGGTCGATATCTTACCGCTGCACGCCAACCTGTCTCCGGACGAGCAGCGACGCGTGTTCCAACCAGTTCGAGCTGGCCACCGCAAGATTGTGGTGTCGACGAACGTGGCGGAAACGTCGATTACGATTCCGGATGTGTCGTACGTGGTGGACACGGGCCGAGTCAAGGAAACGCGCTTCGAGCCAGAGAGTGGGTTGACGAGGCTGGTCGAGTGCTGGGCATCACGTGCGGCGTGCAAGCAGCGACGCGGACGTGCGGGCCGTGTTCGTGCGGGAGAGTGCTTCCGACTGTACTCGCGATTCGTGGACGAAAAGAGGATGGCCGCACAGCAGACGCCCGAGATGCGACGAGTGCCGCTGGAATCGTTGTTCCTTGAGGTCAAGTCGATGCGCGAGGACGAAGACGTCAAGGAATACCTTAACAAAGCGTTGGACCCACCAAGCTTGGCCTCGATGGACGCGGCGTTGAGCAATCTGGTGGAAGCGGGTGCGCTGCAAGCCGACAAGGGATACAAGAGCCGGCTGACGTCGTTGGGTAAGCACCTGGCGCAGCTGCCTCTGGATTTGCGATTGGCCAAGCTGTTGGTCATGGGCACCATCTTTGGATGTTTGGGACCGATGCTGACGGTGGCGAGCATCATGTCGTGCAAGGCACTGTTTGCGGCACCGTTTGAAAAGAGGGAGGAGGTGAGCAAGGCCCGGGCCAGCTTTGCAGCCGCAGCTGGATGCCGAAGCGACTTGCTTGCCGATGCTGCGGCGTTTGAACAGTGGCAGACGATGCGAGCCCAACGCAGATCCAACGCAGAGATCAGAGAATGGTGCGAGATCAATTTCATCTCGCAGTCGACGTTGAGGGACATCCAAACGAATCGACTGGATTTGCTCTCGCACCTACAAGAGATGGGTTTCGTCGCCACAAGCTACAGTCCGTTTGGCGTCTACGACGACGAAGTATACGACAAGAATACGCAGCACGCAGGAGTGCTTCGGTCGGTGATCCTCGCTGGACTGTGGCCAGCGGTGGTGCGGATCGACTTGCCATCGGCCAAGTTTGACCAGTCGTCGAGCGGTACGGTGCAGCGAGAAGCGGAAGCGCGTCAAGTGAAATACTTTGATCGCAACGGTCAAGTGTTTTTGCATCCATCGTCGACGCTGTTCAGCTGCAAGGGGTTCGAGTCTTCGTATTTGACCACGTTTGCCAAGAGTTCGACAGGAGTAGGATCGGACTCCAAAGTGTATTTGCGCGATGCGACCGAGGTTCCGTTATTTGGACTGTTGCTGTTTGGAGGCAAGCTCAAGATCAACCATTTTGCGGGTGGAATCGGGATTGGCTCGAATGCGGCGGTAGTAGCAGCTGGCAAAGACGAGAATTGGGTTCGACTGCGCGCCAATGCTCGAATCGGAGTGTTGTGCGCTCAGCTGAGGCGGTTGTTGGATGCTGTGCTGGATCACGCCATCGGCGATCCTCAAGACATGTTTGCTGCGCCAGGATGCAAAGAGGCTCTGCAAGTCATTGGCCAAGTGCTGCAACGCGACGGTCTTGCTGCGTAGAGGAATCACCATCACAGTCACAGTCACACACACAACAAGATCACAATGCAATATTCCTCTAAAACGCAGATTGTGTGGGAATTTCGAGAACGAGACTGCGACGGCTCAGCCGACATATAGCGATCTCGAGACAATGAGCACTCCTCGTGACCGTTGGCGGGAGCACTTCCGAGCGAGGCTGACAGTGATGTTGCCGAGAGTGTGTGTGGAAATCGGGGACAAATCGCTGTTGGCTTATCGGAATTTGTATGCCAGGCTACGTAGCAGCAGCTCGCAGAGTCTCTTTTTGGATTCCAAATTTCAATTTCCGCCTTTCCAACTCCACTCTCTCTTACCTGCTGCGACACAGCCATTTGCTGACCGTTTCTCTGCCTGTCTGGCTGACTCTCTCTCTGGCTGTGCCAGTGCCGGTGCGGCGGTGCGATCAAGTGGAAATTCCGCGATCCTCAGCGAGAGCCGCCCACGCGTGCACAGCGCAGTCGCAGACACAGGCACAGACCAAGAAGACATTTCGAGTCGGTCCGTGGACCCTTTGCTGCGATTACGACCCGACTATCGGATGTGCCTATCAACGACGGCTCGCTCCATCTTCCTTTCTCTCTCGCAATCACGGTCACGACGACACTTCCTCCTCTCTCTTCTCCTCTTTTGCTCCTCCGTGTCTCGTCTCTATCTTGTGCCTCTCTCTCTTTTCACCGTCATCCGTCCAAGGCGCTCTCCCATCAACTTGATCTGTCGGATCCATCCGGCAGGTGCTTGTCCCCCTCCTGACTCATTCTGTCGGACAAACCGCCGTAGTCGTCGCTAGTTCGCTGAGCACCATCGCACACTCGTTGCCACCGTCGCTACCGCCATCTACACTCGCCCAACATGGCCATCTCGAAGAAGGCAGGCGCAAAAAAGCCCGGTGCGGCCTCCAAACCACCTCCCTCCAAATCAGGTGGAGCACCTTCCAAAGGCGGTGTCGCCAAGGCGGATTGGAGAGAAGGCTTCAAAAAGGCACAAGCAGGCGTCTCGGACATGACATTGCTCTCCAAGGTCACCAACGAAGCCATCAACGAGAACCTCCAAAAACGTTTTCAAAATGCAGAGATCTACACTTACATCGGCAATGTGCTCATCTCGGTCAACCCCTTTCGCGATCTGGGCATCTACACCGAAGACATCTTGCAATCCTATCGTGGCAAGAATCGTCTCGAAATGACGCCGCACGTCTTTGCCATCGCAGAGGGCGCCTACTACAACATGAACGCCTACAAGGAGAACCAGTGCGTCATCATCTCGGGCGAATCCGGTGCAGGCAAAACCGAGGCCGCAAAGCGCATCATGCAGTACATTGCCGCCGTCAGTGGTGGCTCCAACAGCGGCATCCAGGACGTCAAGGATATGGTGCTCGCCACCAATCCTCTCCTCGAGAGTTTCGGTTGTGCCAAGACGCTCAGGAACAACAACTCGTCTCGTCACGGCAAGTACCTCGAAATCATGTTCAACTCGCATGGTGAACCCATCGGCGCCAACATCACCAACTACCTCCTCGAAAAGAACCGTGTCGTTCAGCAGATCCGCGATGAGCGCAACTTCCACATCTTTTACCAATTCACCAAAGCCGCTTCCGCTTCCCATCGCGAAAACTACGGTATTCAGGGCCCCGAGGCTTATGCCTACACTGCCAACAGCCAGTGTCTCGACGTCAACGGCATTGATGATCATGCCGATTTCAAGGAAACCATCAGCGCCATGAACACCATCGGTCTCACAGCCGACGAGCAGGACAATATCTTCCGTATGATTGCCGCCATCCTCTGGATTGGCAACGTTCAGTACGTCGAGAACCAGGAAGGAAACGCAGAAATCTCGGATCCGGGCGTGCCAGACTTTGTCGCCTATCTCCTCGAAGTCGATTCAGGCAATGTCACCAAAGCCTTGACCCAACGCATCATGGAGACTCAGCGTGGCGGTCGCAGAGGTTCCGTCTACGAGGTGCCCCTCAACCCTACCCAGGCCGCTGCTGCTCGCGACGCTCTCGCAAAAGCCATTTACAACAACATGTTCGACTGGATTGTCGACCGCATCAACCAGTCCATGAACCCAAGAGAGCAGAGCGCAAACGTCATTGGCGTGCTCGACATTTATGGTTTCGAAATCTTTGACAACAACTCGTTCGAGCAGCTCTGCATCAACTACGTCAACGAAAAGCTCCAGCAGATTTTCATCGAGCTCACCCTCAAAAAGGAGCAGGAGGAGTACGCCTACGAGCAGATCCAGTGGACGCCCATCAAGTACTTTAACAACAAGATCGTGTGCAACCTTATCGAGGAGAAACGTCCTCCAGGCATCTTTTCCGCTCTCAACGATGCTTGTGCCACTGCCCACGCCGACCCTACCGCCGCCGACAACTCGTTCATCCAGCGTACGGGCATGCTTTCGTCCAACCCGCACTTTGACTCGCGCGGCACCAAATTCCTCATCAAGCACTATGCTGGCGATGTCATGTACAACGTCCAGGGCATGACCGACAAGAACAAGGACTCGCTGCTCAAGGACATCCTCGACCTCGTCGACTCGAGTGCCAACTCGTACCTCCAGAAGCTCTTCCCCGACCGCCCAGACCCCAACAGCAAGAAGCGTCCTCCCACTGCTGGTGACCGTATCAAGGCCAGCGCCAACGCCTTGGTCGAGAACTTGATGCGCGCACAGCCTTCGTACATTCGTACCATCAAGCCCAACCAGAACAAGAGTCCCAGCGAATACGACACCCAGGCAATCCTGCATCAGATCAAATATCTCGGTCTGCAGGAAAACATTCGCGTGCGACGTGCTGGTTTCGCCTACCGAAACACGTTTGAGAAGATGGTCGAGCGATTCTACCTCTTGTCGCCCAACACGTCGTATGCAGGCGAGTACACTTGGCAGGGAGATGCACGCAGCGGATGCGAGCGCATTCTCACAGACACGGGCATCGCACGCGAAGAGTGGCAGATGGGTGTCACCAAGGCCTTTATCAAGAATCCCGAAACGCTGTTTGCGCTCGAGACCATGCGCGATCGATACTGGCACAACATGGCCATGCGTATTCAGCGCGCCTACCGCAACTACCTCCGTTACAAGGAAGAATGTGCTCGACGCATCCAGCGCATGTGGAAGAATAACAAGGAAGGTCTGCAGTATATCCAGCTGCGAGACTATAGCCACCAAGTGCTCGCCGGTCGCAAGGAGCGCAGAAGGTTCAGTCTGCTCGGCTCGCGTCGCTTCATGGGTGACTATCTCGATGTCGGCGGATCCAACGGTAAAGGCGGAGGAAGTGCTGAGGGGCAGATGCTTCGACAAGCTTCAGGGCTGGCACCGGGAGAGACGGTGGCGTTCAGCAGCCGTATCCAGCTTCTCGTCTCGCGTCTGGGTCGTTCGAGCGTTCGCAGTCCCGCTTCCTCATCTTGACCGACAAGGCGGTCTACATTCTGGTCACACAGCTCATCAACAAGCAGGTCTCGACCACGTGCGAGAGACGCATCAACCTAGGCGCCATCTCGACCGTCGGTCTTTCCAATTTGCGCGACGATTGGGTAGTGCTCAACGTCAATAACGCCGAAGAAGCAGATCCCCTCTTCTCATGCTACTTCAAGACGGAGCTGGTGACGCATCTGTTGCAGAGGACCAACGGAGCTCTCAATGTTGTTATTTCAAACAGTCTCGAGTATTCCAAGAAGAAGGGTAAAAAGGCACAGATCACGTTCAAGAAGGACGAGATGGTCAAGAAGGACGATGTTTACAAGAGCAGTGCCGTCTCGGTGTGCTCTGGCGAACCCGCTAACAGCGTTTCGAGGCCTGCACCTAAGAAGAAGCCTGGTCTAGTTCGTCCCATTACGCAGGGCAAGCTGTTGCGAGCTGGTGGTCCGTCCAACCCGAACAACAAGCCCAAGCCACGCGCCATTCCTCGGTCGACTTCTACTCCAGCCAAGCTGCCTGGCGCGACCAGTGGTGCTACCGCTGCTGCTCGTCCTGCTGCGGCCATCGCGTCAGCAAGTGCTGCTGGCGGTGCAGCTCGTTCTGCTCCACCGCCGCCGCCGCCGCCTCCCGCAGCCGCTGCACCTGCCGAGCCTCAGGTACCCCGCTACAAGGCCCTGTACGCGTTTGCTACCGAGAACGCAGGCGAGATGGCGCTGGAGAAGGACGATGTGGTCGAAGTGACGCAAAAGGACGAGACGGGTTCCGGTTGGTGGCTAGTCAAGAAGAATGGTGTTGAAGGTTGGGCACCTTCCAACTACCTCGAGCTTATCCCGCAAGCACCGCCCAAACCCAAAGCGGCACCAGCACTTCCTGTCAAGCGTGCTCCGCCTCCCGCTCCTTCAGCGGCTGGAGGAGCGTCTACGACGACGAGCAGCCGACCCGCAGTAGCTGCCAAGCCGGTGGTACAGCCAAAGCCAGCGGTCAAGACGACGCCTACTGGTGTTAAACCACACGAACGTCCCGCTGCGGTTCAGGCTGATGCGACCGCTGCTCCTGTCGCCGTGATGCCTGGGTTGGGTGCTCCCGATGGATTTGCGGCGGTGCTGGCCAAGAAGAAGGCGGAAAACGCGGCGGCGGCGGCGGCGGCTAATGGCAATGGTGGTAGCAACGGTGCATCAGTGGGAGCGGCGCCAGCTATTGCAGCTAAGCCGGCTGTTGCGCCTAAGCCGGCTGGTGCAGCCAATGGTCGAGCTATGCCTCCCCCTCCTCCTCGCCGTTGATCACAATGCCACCCCGGCGACAGGTGCTTCCTGTGAGAAGCAAAACTGGTTCATGGAATAGAAATTTATGCACAAGACTCCGCTCGATCTGTGTTTCGGTCCGGCATCTCGTTTGCCTCTCAGTTGCTCCTCGATCGGCCAATCTGATATAGAGACGGCGATACCTTTGCGGAGTGTGGAATGTCTCTTTTGTCTCGCATATAAAGTAGATAGACACTTGTTGAGGGGAGGACAGATATTGTTCAAGGTCTCTTTGCACTTAGCCAAAATCGGAGTAGGTAGAAGGAAGAGGACGGGCAAAAAACGTGGAACCACAGCCACAGCAGCAGATTGTGCGTGCGAAGCGTGCCAAGGTGTGAGAAAGAGCAAGGCTTGGACGGCCAACGTGCTCATCGCTGCTCTCTCTCCTTTCCCTGACGCTCATTTTCTCTCAATCAGACAGAAGACAGGTGTGATTGAGGACAGCGTGGGACGCGAAGCAGAGATGCACACGACGTCCCGGATCAGTGCCATCCGCTCAAAGCTTCGGTAAGAGGAGCATATCATGGGATTGCGGAAACAGCGCTCAAAAGAAGCAAGCGAAGGGCGAGATCAAGAGCGATTAGATGGGACGGATAGGAAGAGAAGGCAGGTGAGAGCGGGCGAGAGGTAGAACTCTGAAAGCAAGGTCGAGAGGGCGGGGTCTACTCGACAGCTTGATGCATTTCTTGGCATTCGTTTGACCGCCTTTCTCTGCCTGTCTCTTTGTCTGCCAAGAAAAACCCTCGCTTGGAAAACATGCACACCCTTCCCACACCTCTTGAGAAGATCCCTTGCTACCTCGTCCCAACTCCGCTTCCCCTTCCTTTGGACGCAAAGCGGCGGCATCTTTGCCACCTGCCGCAAACAGGGTTGTTCTTCCTTCCAGGTGAAGATCAATCTCCAAATGGAACGTGCTCACTCGGAGGCTCAATTTGCAATTCATCCGCCTCTAAAAGACGGTTATACACTCATCGTATAGAGCTGTGGTAGAGACACACGACATCCGCATTCCTTCCTCTTTGCTTCACTGACAAGTCTGTGCACACTAACGTAAAACTCTCTTTCTCTCTTTGCTCGCCACTTCCCACGTGTGTGGCGAGGAAAGTAGACGTTCCTGGTTTTAGGCTTGTTCTTCGCATGCCAAGCCTAAGGAGGAAGGAAGGTTCGCCCCTTGGCAATTGGTTCTGGTCAAGCGAGAACGTGCTCTCTCCCTCAGCAGCAGCGTTTCGCCGCTTGAATTCGCTGTTCGGGAAGGGTTCCGCCGGTGTACCGATAGAGAAGAAAGAGGGAAAGCTTGCCATCAGCGACTGCCGACTGTGTGCGAGACGACCGTCGAATGTGTGCGACAGCCCCCTATAAAGAGGGCGAGGTCTATCCTTGTTGCTTGCCCCGGAGGTTCAACCCACCTAGCACTCCTCCTAGAATCGTTACCCCCCTCTTCACTCCCAAGAAAAGCCTTACAATGCAGCTGCAAGGTATCTTCCTCCAGCTGGGAGCCATCATGCTCCTGGCGCTCACCGCCACTGCCGCTCCGAACAACAACGGTCAGTGGAACAACAACAAGAAGCAACCCAACGTGATCCAGCTCATCTCGGACGGTTTCGGCCCTGCATCCGAGACGTTTGCCCGCGAGTTCTTGCAGACCCAAAAGCACCAGGGCTGGAACGCCACCTTGCCGCTGGACAAGTTGCTGGTGGGTGAGGTTCGTACGCGATCGACCAACTCTCTCGTCACCGACTCGGCTGCGAGTGCCACGGCCTACTCGTGCGGTCTCAAGAGTGTCAACGCTTACATTGGTGTCGACTCGGACAAGAAGCCTTGCGGTACTGTTCTGGAGGGTGCCAAGGCGAAAGGATACAATACTGCGTTGGTGACCACTTCGCGTATCACGCACGCTACGCCTGCTTCGTACTCGGCGCACGTCGACGACCGTGATGCTGAGGACGAGATTGCTAGCCAGCAGATCGGGAACTACATGCTGGGTCGTCAGGCTGATATTCTGTGGGGTGGTGGATTGCGTCACTTCCTGCCCAACACTACCAAGCCTGGTATCCGTACCGACAGCCGCAACCTGGTCGAAGAGGCCAAGAAGCGTGGGTTCAACGTGGTCAACAACCGCACCGATTTTGACGCACTTCAGGGTGGCAACAACCTCAAGCTTCCCTCGATGGCGCTGTTCACCGCTTCGCACATGGCCTACGAAATCGACCGAAACGCCACGCTGGAGCCCAGTCTCAAGGAGATGGCTCTCACCGCTCTCACCGGTCTGCGCAACCAGAACGAGCCCTACTTTATCATGATCGAAGGTGCACGTATCGACCACGCTGCTCACAACAACGACCCCATCGGCTACATCCACGACATCTTGGCTTACCAGGAGATGGTTCAGGCTGTTGTGGACTGGGTGGACAACAACGCTGCTAACAACCCGAACGAGCCCGAGACGGTTGTGTTCAGCGTGGCCGACCACGAGTGTGGGGGTCTGACGCTTGGTTTGCAGAGGAGCGAGGATGAGGAGGGTTTCTACGGATGGTATCCCGATGTGCTGCTCAACGCTACGCGCTCGACCGAGTTCCTGGCTGCGCAAACTTCCAAGTGGGTCGCTGCGGCCAACCGCACGGATGCAGACTTGAAGAGTTACATCAAGACCGAGATTGTCGGCAAGGGACTGGGCATCTCTGACGTTCAGGATGGCGAGATCCAGCGTGCCGTGGACCTGTCGAAGCTCAAGAACCAGATCCCTTACACCGTCTGGCTCTCGTCGATCGTCAACTGGCGTGCCCACCTCGGCTGGTCCACCACGGGCCACTCTGGCGTCTCTGTCGGCCTCTACTACCACGAAGCCAAACCCAAGGACGTGTGGAGCGAGCAGTACAAGCGCTACCAACAGCGCCGTTCTTCCGTCATCGGTTCTCACGAAAACACGTGGATCGGCAAGTGGATCGCCTCGTACCTGCAGCTCGACTTGGCCTCGATCACCAAGAAGCTCAACAAGGGCTCGGACTACAGCTGGTACAACAACTGGGGCGACAAGCTCAACGTTTTCACCGACAAGTTGGAGCACTACCATGGAGGTCTTGCGCGAGTCATCCCTGCGCACTCTGCTTCGGTGAAGAGGGATCTGCACATTGACTCGCACGCGGAGAACGAGCCGCTGATGAGGAGGATTCACGATCCTCGTGTTGCGGGTGGTTCGATCGAGGAGAGGTCGCACTCGGCTGCTGCTCGTCGTGCGGAGCTCTAAACTAGCACCTTCAAAATAGTGTTCTCTCGTCTTTGGTTCCCAATGTCACCAAAGTAAATAGAAGGCATTTCATTCTTTTGGCTCTCGAGTGGTTTGATGTTGACGGTCGTCGTTGACGGTCGTCGTTGACGGTGAGGGTGAGAGGCAGACTTAACATAATCAAGATCGTGCGATCTAGTATTCATCGCCCGATTCGGAAGAGGAGCATCTACATTTCCCGCCGAATGACGCAGCCAAGCAGCAGCAATGACTGTCGTGTGCATGTACTCGTTCGATTCGCACGAGAAAAGACACGAAAAGAAAAGAAAAAAATCTTTTCCCCTCTGTTCTGCTGCTAGCGTAGACTACAGTAGATTTGTGAGAGTGGCGGCGATGGCCGAGAAAATGGCGTGCGGATTGGGCGGTGACTCGCTCGCTCACCTCGGCTTTCAAACGAGAGAGAGAGAGCCAAAAGCGGCAAGTTTTCTTCTTTGCTATCCGGACGCAAGGAAAAGGTAGGCGCTGTGAGTGACCAGCCAGTTACAGTAAGGTCGATTTTGATTTCAACGCGGTCCAGTGGATGCTCAAGCTCGATCTCTCTCTTTCTCTCACTCTCTCTTCATCTGTCACAGATCTTGGTTGTGCTTTCTGGTCGGCTCCTGATCCGAACAAGTATAATAAAGCTGGTTGACTGGGATTGGGCTCCAAAGGCGTGGGAAGATGGAAATGTGACAATGGAAAGGGTCAGTTGTCGGTTGACCCCGCCTTAACTTGACTAAATACTGTAGTCCCGCATTTTGCTCGCGTCAAGAGGAGTGACTCTGACTGACTCTGACTCGTTTTTTGGCTCTCTCTCTCTCAAATTGTGGATTTTGGAATTTTTTCCTCAGGTGTCGTCCGTCTGCAGAGAGAGCGTGATAATGCCAACAATACAGTAATGCGGGCGAGGCCCACTTTGGCTCTCTCTCTCTGCTTTGAGTCCAACTTCGGAGAATCTCCGAAATCTCTTTTTTTTTTTTTTTTTTTTTTTTTTTTTTAAATTGGCGCAGCAGTCAAGCAGTGAAATTGAATCTTCTCGTCGTTCTTCTTGCTCTTTTTCCTTCCTCTACCACTATATCTATTCTTCTTTCAATCGCCGCCACCATGTGTGATCACTCCGAACCCACCGCTATTCAGCAAGTCAACGGCTCTGCGCCAGACACCCACGTCGCCATCGACACCTCGGCTCCCAACACCAACGGCGTCGCTGCTGCTGCTGCCGCCAGGGACAATGGCAACGCTGGCTCCGTGCAGCCCTTCAACACGCGTTACTCTGACTTCCTCAGCAACGTTTCCAACTTCAAAATCATCGAATCCACCTTGCGTGAGGGTGAACAGTTCGCAAATGCCTTTTTCGACACCGAGACCAAGATCAAGATCGCCAAGGCGCTCGACAAGTTTGGTGTCGACTGCATCGAGTTGACCTCCCCCGCTGCCTCGGAGCAGTCGCGCAAGGATTGCGAGGCCATCTGCAAGCTCGGCCTCAAGGCCAAGATCATCACCCATATTCGATGCCACATGGACGATGCGAGGATCGCCGTCGAGACTGGTGTCGATGGTGTCGATGTCGTCATGGGCACCTCCAAGTTCCTGCGTGAATTCTCGCACGGCAAGGACATGACCTACATCACCAAGACCGCCATCGAGGTCATCCAGTTTGTCAAGAGCAAGGGCATCGAGATCCGCTTCTCCACCGAAGACTCGTTCCGCTCCGACTTGGTCGACTTGCTCAGCATCTACCAGGCCGTCGACAAGGTCGGTGTCAACCGTGTCGGTATCGCCGACACGGTCGGTGTCGCCAACCCAAGACAGGTCTACGATCTGGTCCGCACCTTGCGCGGTGTTGTGGGTTGCGACATTGAGTGCCACTTCCACAACGACACGGGTTGCGCCATCGCCAACGCCTACACTGCGCTCGAAGCCGGTGCCACCCACGTCGACACCTCGGTCCTCGGTATCGGTGAGCGAAACGGTATCCCTTCGCTCGGCGGTTTCATCGCACGCATGTACACCGCCGACCGCGAATACGTCATGAGCAAGTACAACCTCAAGGCTCTGCGCGAAGTCGAGAACCTCGTCGCCGAAGCCGTTCAGATCCAGGTCCCCTTCAACAACTACGTCACCGGTTACTGCGCCTTCACCCACAAGGCCGGCATCCACGCCAAGGCCATCCTCGCCAACCCATCGACATACGAGATCATCCGTCCCGAAGACTTCGGTATGAGCCGATACGTTTCGATCGGTCACCGTCTTACCGGCTGGAACGCCGTCAAGTCGAGGTGCGAGCAGCTGGAACTCAACTTGACCGAGGAGCAGGTCAAGGAGGTCACCGCCAAGATCAAGCAGTTGGCGGATGTGCGCGAGCAGACGATGGAGGATGTCGATTCGATTCTTAGAAACTACGCTCGCTCGATCGAGAACGCTACCGCTTAAAAAAAACCCTCAGTTTCAACAGATAATGAAGGGGGTGTGGGGGGGGGGGGGTAAGAGAGTCTGAAGGTACTGTACGACTATCGATCGAAAGTCGCAGCCCGACCGACGCTTTGGCCTCTTGGCTACACTCTATGTTTTCTGTTTTTCCCCCTTTGTCTCTCTCAGTTTCGTAGCATTTCCCACCACCCCCACACCCAAAAAGACCCTTTTTTTGCATTTCCTCGATCCTTTTGCTCTCAATTGGGTTGTGTGTGTGCCGCCCTGGGGAGAAGAGGCTTTTGAGCCGAGCCGCGTGTGAGGACGACGTGCTTGCGACGAGAGTGGTGGAGTTTTTGTGATGCGAAGACGTGTGGGGGTCGGGGGAGAGAGATAACGTTATGACGAGAGTTGGAACACGTACAGTACAGTTGTCTAAAGAGATTTTACAACGTCCTACGAGTCTTTCGCTCTGTGCGACTTCGTTTGCGCGCTTGGGCTGAGCGAGGCCAAGCCCAGAAACTCCGACTTCAGTCCCTCACAAACATTTGAGCTCTCGTATCACCACCCCCTCCCCCCACACACATACACGCACAAACAACGTCTGTATGCAAAGGATGCAAGGTTCAAGCAGATCTACACCGTACACCGTCCGCTTGTTTCTTCAACGACGGTACAAGAGGGGGGGGCTGATTGATTGGGCTTTTTGGAGACGCTCCGGCCGGGGGTTGGTTTATGCCGTTGGTGCTGGTCGTAACGAGTTGTAGTGCTGTAAGGGTCAGGCAGGAAGGGATGGAATGGATTGAAAGAGTGTGTCAGTTCCCGCCCTTTGGAACAAGAAGAAGAGTGAAAGGTTGATTTTTGACTTACCTCTCCGAGACCGTACATCTTGCGATGGTATCTGTATGTCCCGCAAAAGTCACCATCGGTCAGCACACTCCTCTTCGTCTGCGCAACATTGGTGCGAATGACCGGCCCCAAGACTTACGAAATATACAGAGGCTCGCCCTCATACTCTCCCTCGCCCACCTTCAACACGGGCACTCCGGCTTGAATCACGTTGATCTGCGTACCAAACGCCCTCGACAGCGCCAGGATCTCCGGTTGTCCACCCCACACACCCGTATTCTCGACGGCAGAGCAGTAGTCGAGAAAGTACTTTTCCTGCGCCTGCTCGCTGTTGAGCGTACCAGCTTCCTTGTTGACGATCCCGGCCATGTGCTCGTCGGAATCTGAGATGAACGGTTTGTACTCGTCTGGATGGGTACGCATTTCCTGAGCGGTGGCTCGTCGCGCTGCTTTGTAGTCGGTTGGCGGGTTGGGTTTGCGACGTAGGTTGAGTTGGTCGGCTACCGCAGCGTAGAGGCAGTGACCGTCGGGTGTGATCTCGTGCATGGTGACGCCGAGTGCGGAACACATGGCGGAGATGCCCTGTCGTTCGATCGCGGCTTCGTCGGGTTTGTTTGCACCCAGTTTGACTTCTTCTTCGGCTTGTCTGCGCATCTCTGCTACTTCGGCTGCCTTGCGATCCTTTCGCTGCTGTTGACGGCTGACCTTCTTCTTTGGCGCACCTGCATCTAGTGGTGATGGCTCGGGACTCTTGGGACTGCTTCCAAACAGTTTGCGGATGCTCGACTTTCGACCCGAATTTGGGCTCGTTCCAGCAACAGCAGCAGCAGCAGCAGAGTCTGGATCGGAGGGGGATGTATCGTGGTCGTTGTGATTGTTGCTGTGCCGTAAGCCGTTCATCAGACGCTCGCCTGCTCCTCTTAGACCGTGGCGTTGTGTGTTTGCGTTTGAATCTGAAGCAACGGCAGGAGCTGCCTGCTTGTGGTTGTTGGCGGCAGCAGCTTCTTGGGCATCTCGTGCATCCAGTGCAGCGAGCAGCTCATCGGCAATATCGAATCCGTCGTCGTCTACAAAGGGGTCGATCACGCCGATCTCTGCTGCGTCTCTATTCGCCTGTATGTACGCGTATCAGAAGAAAGGTCAGCATGCGCCTCGTTGGCAATGATGATCTTCGAGATTATACTCACCTCAATGTCCTTACGCAAAGAGTCGTTGTGTTGCGCTGCTGGACGCGATCCTTTCTTTCCCTTTTTCGGCATTGCTATGACATGCGAATGTGGTGCGATGGTGGTTTGGGACGAAAGCCTGTGTCGGAACAAAGCCGAAGTTGCAGATGATGATGACAAAAAGGAGCGGGCGTCGTTCCGAAGCGTGGGAAACGTGATATCAAACGGATAACAAAAGCCGTGTGAAGGAAGAGAAAAAAAGGGTTTGGGCCTCGCTCGCTTACTTGCGTTGCTCTGCGTCGCACTGCGTTGTGTCTCGCATTTTTCGGTGCCTTTTTTGTGTCACAATTTTAGCTTGAATTTGGTTTGGTGGAGGTGTCAATCTCAAAAATCGAGCTCGGACCATTGCCGAAAGATGAAGCGGAACACGACACTCCATGACTGCCAAAGCGCCTTTCTCTTCTCAAAGTCACTCCACGATCACCTGCCGTCGTCATTGTCGTCGTCACAACAGCGTCCATCCTTTCCACCACCACCATCTCGGCTGAAACGCAACCATGGCCAAGGGGACGAGCGCCATCGATCCCAGCAACTATGCATCGCTCGGTCTCACCCATGTGCAGTACGACCCATCGGATACATTCGCAAAGCTCTTTGCTCTGGTGACACTCTCACCCATCTTTCTGCTTTGCTCCTACGTCACGATCATTCTGCTCCGTCGCGAGCTGACTTTCATCAATGCGCTCATCGGCCAGCTTGCCTGTGAAGGGCTCAACTGGGCGCTCAAACGTCTCATCAAGCAACCTCGTCCTACGGATCGTCTCGGTGCTGGATATGGAATGCCTTCCTCTCATTCCCAGTTCCTTGGTTTCTTTGCTGCGTTCTTTCTGGCGCATTTCTGGCTCAATCGTCCGCCACTCGTCAAGCCTCGCTCACTGATCAATTCGATGAGGCGCTTCGAACATGCGCTCGCTATGGTATTGATCGCTTCCATCTCCGTTCTCACTTGCTACTCGAGGCATCATTTGCACTACCATACTCCTTTGCAAATCATCGTGGGACTTTCGATTGGTCTCTTCTTTGGAGGCGTATACTACTACTTTACCGAATACCTTTCCAAAAAGCCGTTGCGACTACCCGCACCTCTAGCCGTGTCGGAATCCTCCTCACCTTTAGCTATCCGGGCTAGCCGACTGCTTCAGCCTATCAACACCTCTGTCAGCCAAAACAAGTCTGGCTTACGGCAGCGCAACACCAACAAACCGTGTAGGCGCTCTTCCACATTCAGCGACATGATCTTGCCCGAACTGCACCCTTCTCCACCTCTTCGACAGATCTTGCTCGACCATCCCATTGCAATCGCTTTTCGCATCAGGGACAGCTGGGCCGTGTGGAGGGATGGAGGCATCGAAGGCGAGTATGGCACATGGAGACGCGAGTGGGAAGCGCGAAGAGCTGCATCGACGCCGCTCAACAGCAGCCAAGCAAACAAAGCAGCAACAGCTTTGGCAAGCAGCGGCGACGTCGGTCGTCTGCCAAGGCACTACTCGATGATGCTGACCGCCCTGAGCGAGGCGGACAAATCGCCACCTACCGATGCTGCTTTCTGTGTAGGCTGCGTCATCTGCGTCACTACCGATGCTACCCAGTCATCGGATATCCTCGCTACTGGCTTTTCACGAGAATTGCCCGGAAACACACACGCCGAACAGTGCGCTCTCGACAAGCTCGCTTCCGATTTCAAATCAACCCAATCCAACGCCAAACAGGTGCCAACGCTCGATCTAGACCTCTACACCACCATGGAACCGTGCTCCGAGCGTCTTTCGGGCAACCTACCCTGTGTACAGCGCATTTTGCAATTCAACCAGCAAGACGACGTCTACGTTTTGCCGCGGAACTTTGTTCAGCACGTGTTGTCAAGCGAACAGTTGGGTTCGGCGAAGGGCGTTGCGGTCAAACTGCGCATCCGGCGCGTATTCCAGGGCGTAACCGAGCCAGACGACTTTGTCAATTGTCAGAGTCAGAACATCCTTCGGGATAGCGATATTAAGGTGTATACCGTTCGAAGCAGTGACCCTGACGATGAGGGACAGTTCGGACAGGATTGCTTGCGAGTGGCTAGAAAGGGACATCCTGCCAAGAACGGCTCAACGTGATGATACGATGCAATTGTAGACAGAACCTTGTTTGAATTTGGTGCGAAGATGTGCTTGTGAAAGGGGTATCATACATTTGCAGACAAGAGACTGAGAACCGTTTAGTTTGCATGAGATCCGCACAACCGAGAGAACGAACCATGATGAGAAAGAACCGAATCGAGTCAGAAGAGTCAATGCATGGGAGCCGAACCGCCTTCTTTGCTCAGCGCCACCCAAGCGCCACTAGCCAGAATAATAACACTCCCCACGATCGACACCCAATCAGGCACGGACCCGAACAGCAACAACTGCCACGTAAGCGCAAAGATGATCTGGAGGTACGACATGGTCGCAGCCCGACCCGCTGATTCCCTCTGCAACCCTAGAGTCTGAAACACCTGTGCCAGCAAGCTAAACAGCCCGACACCAAGCAACATGAACAACGAGAGGGTGGAAGAGGGCATGACAAACGGTTGGCCCAGCACCCACATGGCGACAAAGCTCGAGACCCAACTGCAGAGCGAGAAGTAGGAGATGGAATGGTATGTCGATGCGCGTTTGCCGATTCGACGCAGGCAGACCCAGGCACCTGCCATGAGCACGACGCCGGCTAGCGCGACGAGGATGCCGATGATGCGTGCTGCTTCGGTCGTCGAACCGTCCGATGGAGAGGGTTGCGGGATCTCGATATCGCCGTCTTCGGGTGCGCCGGCGCCTGCATCGTCTCCGAACAAGAACGAAGGTCGGGCGATGAGTGTGACTCCAGCGAGCGAAAGTACACCCGCGATGCGTTCGCGGAATGTGAAAGGTTCGTGGAGCAGGATGTGAGCCAAGAACCCTGTGGCAAGTGGTGAGAGGAAGGTGATGACAGTGGCATCCGAAAGCGAAAGAGAATGCAGAGAAATGTAGAGCGCAAGCGTCGAGGAGAAACCAAACATGCCTCGTGCAAGCAGCAACGCTCGAGCTCCAGGTGGACCCAGCAAGATGTGCTCGGTCTTTGCCACGCACATGGCGAGCATGCAGCCGATCCAAATGATGAGGCATTCGACTCCGACAATCTCGAGCGCTCCGATGGCTTCCGACCCTTCCTGCTGGCCCTCGCGATCGTCTAGAAGTTTGACGAAGAGGTTCATGGTCGAGTAGGCGACTTGGCTGACGGCGATAAGGATTAGACCGAGGTTGGAGCCGGGTGTGGTGGATGGGTCGACGAGCGCTTGATGGATCGAGATGCCGCTCACATCGCCCTGTTCGGTGCCGGTTTTAGACCACGCAGAGCCTTCGTGCAGGACGTCTTCTTCGGGGATCAGGTGAGGCCTGCGGGGCGGGTGGAGCGAAGGGCGTAGACTGGATACTGCCGATGGTCGACGATGCGAAAATGCGGGTGCAGACTGCCTTCTGTAAGAGGAGAGGATAGGTTGACGCTCCTCGTCAAACGACTCGAAATCGCTCCTTCTATCGTGTTCATCAAGTCTCTGCTGAGCGGTGATGTATTCGTTGGGATGGAAAATGGAAGCAAAGTCGCTCAACATGCTCGTACCGAGGATGCTCGATTCACCATCATCGCGATCGCGGCCAAAAGTGTACGAGTTGTCTTCGGTTCCATCCTGACTGATAACACTTTGGCTGGGTGCGGCGGCGCCATCGTTCTGATCCAATCCTTCGTCCTCGTCCTCGTCCTCGTCCTCGTCCTCGTCCTCGTCAATGCTGTCCTGAGTCTCGCTGCGAGTCGAGGTACGTTCGAGATAAGAAGAGCTGCCTGGGATAACCGATCCGTACGATACCGGGTTGAAGTCAGCTGCTGGTTGCACTCGTCCTGGTGGAGCTGCTGACATTGCGTCTTTGTCGTTGTCTTTGTCTTGGTCTGATGATGGTAGTGTTGGAGATGATGGTGGTGGTAATGGAAGAGAAAGAGTCGGTCACCTTTGGATAAGGGAGAAAAACAAGAAGAAAATTATCGAAATTTCTTCCAGATTCCTTTTTCTCTTTATTTTTCCATTGAAATTTTCGTAGCAGCAGATGGCGACTCTGTGACTGCGATGTTTATCTCTTCCCCGCCTCCACTCGGGAGGAAAAAAACAAACAAACACAAACAAAAGGGCGCGCGCATCTCGGCTGTGTCTTGCTCTGTGTGTTGGTGTCAGATCTCCCGATTTAGCTTTCATGCTTTTCTTCTCTCATATCTCGACTCGACTCGTCTCAACTTGGCGCTCTTGTACACCTGCTATAGGACCTTTTGCACCGTTCTTCGATCGTCTCAGACCCATCACTACATACAAGATAATGGCTTCTTAAGACCCCTCGTTCAGCGTTGTCTACATCTTTGTCAGCGGACGCGATTGAACTCGCCATCGTATCGGTTGTTTGCGACAGGAAAGATCGGTGATTGCATCAATGGTGAGATGCTTCGGCTCGAACTGTTACGAGGAGCAGATCTTGACCAGCCGCACTTGAAGTAGATGGCCGTATTAAGAAGCACACATACTTACGACATGACGAAGGCGCCGGAGCTCAGGGCTCCTTGGTCCGTGCTCAGATCAACTCTTGCGACTTTACTCGAGACTAGTGGTCACGAAGTCTATTTCGTGAGGTGCATCTTTGCGAAAACGAGGCGTTGGAAAACTGAAAATCATCGATCTGATAGTGTTCGGCCCTTGAATGGCCAACAAGAAGGATTTTGCCGTCCATTCAGTTTCATAGATTTCACAACTAAGTTAACGGGGATGAGAATGTAAGCCGTAAAAATCACAGTTCGATTCGGAGCGGACCTAGGCTACCAAAGTAGACTACATCATTCACAATTTTTTATTTTATTTTTCAGACTTTGGCTGCAAGTCGTGGCTGTCGGCAGATACGATTCGGAAGCCCAGTAGTTAAGTTAACTTACATCGGTGGTCGAAATTATCTGAAGCCGCTGATTCTTGACCTCTCTGCGCTTCATCAAAAATTTGGACCGAATTTTTGGAACACAATTCATTTTCATAGGTCAACTTCGGCTTCTAGAATCTCCAAGACCAATTTTTATCACAATAAAGGAAGTCGATAAGAATTGAAATTTCACGTTTCTCAGGAACTCGGAGAGATTTTCGTTACTTCTATTTCGCACAGCACAACATCTTTCACAGCCTGACAATGCCCGAACCATTAATCACTGTGGATGGCACAGCAGGCTCTAACGAGTCGCTGTCGATGCATTATAAATAGTGTGCATTTCACTTTCATACTCTGCGAGATGTCAAGTTTCGTAGTGTTTCTGCTCAGGTATTCTTTCCAAATCCTCATATCACGCCGTGATTTCGTTGTTTGGCTAAATCATATCGTGAAAAAGGAAAAATTTGTCTTTGCAGCCACCCCCTGAGCCGCCTGGGGATGGTTGCTATGCCGCAGCCACCCTCCGAAGGCACACCCGATTTTCTGGCTCCGCTGGGTGGCTGTGAAGACAAATTTTTCCTTTTTTCACGATACGAATCATGCATCATGCATCCTTTGCAACGTGGTTTTCGACCAACAAAAAGTGACCAAAAAAAGGGGATTTTGCTTCCTAGCGACTTCTGCCTCGCTGCTCAAACTGTTGACCATTCTTGACACAAGATCCTGTGTAGCTCGGGCACTCACAACTGACTGGGTCGTGTTCGTTGTTTAAGCTCGGTTCTGACACTATCGGCAAAGACGCGATTCAAGACTTTGTTATGTTGACGCATGCCGATGTACAACACATCACGTAGAGTGACACGGCACAGAGCTGGGTCAAGACTTATGTGAGTTCACATCCGTGGTCCACGAATGAGCTGGAACAGTCTGGCTTATGAGTGGGGACAGACAAGGGTAGGAAGGCCAGTCGTAGATACACGTGGCGGAGGGCTTGACACTGCGAAGGAAAAACGGCGGATACAAGAAAGGACCGAGGGCTGGACTGACGTTTGAAGAAAGGCGGAAAGCGCGCACGATCAGGCCGAGGAAACAGGCGTTATCATGGTGCGCGGATGCCACCGGGCGGAGGAGCTGGGACGGGACCCGGACCGGAGCTCGTGGCAGCGATGTTGTGAATGGGCGAACGAGCGATGCCCTCGTGATCCTTTTCGACGATGCCTCGTCGTTGCTCGTCGCGCTCGATCTCGCTTTCAGTCCGCTTGCCTGATCGAAGGCGCAGGGCGCCATAGTCGCACTTTCTGAGCATGGATAGCAGTAAAAAGGCAAAGATTGGCTTCGAGAAGAGGTCCAAGATGCCGTACCAGAGGAACTGCAATGTAAAGTGTAACGATGATCAAGGCGTCAGTATGACTCGTGGGTCGTGATCCTTTCAGAAACACTGCGAACAGGATATCGACGCCATACTCACCTCTTCGCTGACACCAATGACATTTCCACCTTCGCTCAAAGCCCAACAGACGGCGTACATGGGCCAGATGATGGCCAACAGCGTCGAAGCCGCCATGAAGGCACGGCCGAAACCATGTCCGAGTCGTCGCGACGAGCGCAGACCTGAGGCAAAGACGTGATATAGAATATAACCGAGTGCAGCGCATGCAAAGACCTGCGCAAGTCATCATCAGGATATCGTGGAGAGAGTAGGTCAGCGTCTCATGCCGGAGGATCAACAATGCTTAGCGCGAGAGTGTTCGCCTAGGTGCAACTCACAAAGTAGCCCCACTTGTATCGAGTTCGAGTGAGAGCACCCAAGAGACCGCAAACGATCATGAGAATGTTGAAGAAGAGCGTGATGAAGATGACCGACAGAGGCAAGCCGGTCATAAGGAGCAAGCTGAGGAGCAGAAGCGTCGTGGTGAGCGTCCAGTCGACATAGCGACTGTACCAAATCTGACGCGTTGGATATCCTCCATAGCCGCCACCGCGTGGGCTGTTGCGGAGGAACTGCACGGTGATGGGTGTGGCACCGAGATTGCTGGCCTGAGAATACCATGAAATAGTCGAGATGGCAAGGACGGCGGTGAGCAGATAGTGGAATGCCCTTCTGTTGCGCGGCACGACCAACGACCAGATCAAGAGACTGAGGGTGGAAGCCGCCATGAGGCAGAACACGGTCCAGCCCCAATCACTTCCCCATCGTCCCAAGTGGATGTCGGCGTTGGGTGGGTTGACGTCGAGGGCTCGATTTCCCGCTCGTGGCAAGATCCGTAGGTCCATGATGGTTTAAAGCCTGTCTGGCACGTCGGACGGATTGGATATTTCGTAGATCAAAAGACAAGCTGAGACCAAAGAGTCGAAAAGGGACGATCACGGAAGGGTGAGGACGAGAATTGACCGACAATGACGGGTGCTGCAATTGTTATATATAAGGACGTTGGCCTCCTGACTTTGGAGTCTGTGTGAATGCGACTTGGCACTCGACGACTCTCTTTCATGGGGGGCTACCAAGCCAAACAGCCCGCGAGAAAGCTGTCTTTCAGTCGATTACCGTAAGGCTGATGGTTGGCCTGTGACCTTTTGGCTGATTCACGCTCCGCTGAGTATAGCTGGTGCTGTCTGGAATCAAGCATGGATGGGGCGAAGGGCAGAAGGTGGCGTGAAAGATGCCAAGAGCTCGACTAGGATAAGGAACAGCCTCAACATTGGCTAAAAGTGACTGTGTTGTATTATTCGACGATCCGAGCACGCCTTGACTGGCGAGCCACCTTGTGACGCTTTTCTCACTCCCTCCACAGGTGAAGCCGCCTTTCATGGAACGCTGACTACTTGCGCAGACTGGAGGCTGATTCAGCGCCAACGCAACGCTCACGCGCCATTCACACACGCAAAGCAGACTTGGCGCATCCGATGCAAGGAAAGAAGGGACGAAAGACTGGATTGGCAATTAATGCGATTGCGGATGATTGCAAGAAAGAGGCTGATGCGAGAGGATGCGAAAGGCTGTGTGTGCTGTGAGGACAAAAGGGCAAAAAGATGTAAACTACGATTTGGCGGCTACAAGATAACGAATGCTGCGATGGAAGGAGGAAGAGAGAGTGAAAGACAGCGCTGCTCTGTGTACTACGCCTTGGCTCGCAGTCGCAGTTCCACCGCCTCAATGGCATCCTTAAGCTCTTTTGGCCCGGGCTTGGCGGCGACGGCATCTGGCTCGATGCCGAGGTTCTCCACCATCCACGCCCGTGTCGTGCTGCCGAGCACAGCGATGCGCGGATACTTGCGCGAGCTGCTGCCGGTCGAGCCTTTGCCAGGCATGGAAGCATGCGAGGTGACGGTCGTATTGGCGCCGAGATGCTGCTCCGATTCTGGTTGCTGCTGCTGCTGCTGCGGATCGGCTACTTGCGGAGGCAGCCATTTCCTGCGTCGAAACTCGTCCAAAGCATAGTTGACGCCGCTGGGCGAGAAGAACACGATCCAATCGGGTCTAGCGATGCGCTGAAGCACGGCATTTTGACTGGCGCTGCCGCCCTCCTCGGCGCCGGCATTCTTGACCTTGGATCGCAATAGTCTCAGGACCGACTCCTCCTCAATCGGATTGATGGCCTCGGGTTCGATGTGAGCGGGCGAAGCCATCAGCTGAGGCGAGCCACCGGCAGCTGCGGGAATGGCGAGGTTTTCGAGACGCGGTTGGGCTGCTTCCGTGGATGTCATGGTGCTGACACCGAGAGGGGTGCCGACAGAAGGAACGTGGCCAAGATTCGTCGGTCCGTGCTTGGCGTTTGCGTGCAAGTCGTCGTGGCTCGACCTTCGACTGGGATTGGCGCTCCTGCCTGCCGACAAGCTTTGACGATCGATTGAAGCGGCGCTCCCACCGCTGGGACGTCTGCTGCCAGCGCGCGAATGCATGCTGCCGTGACTGGGACGTCTGCTAGGAGGCCGCGAGACGACCGAGGGAAGCGTCCTTGCCAACACTTCACACCCTTCGGCGAAGTGCGGATCGGGAGCCGTCTCGTATACCTGCAGCTCCTCGAAGGGGATGGGACCGGTGGGTGGTTCTGCCTGGGAGAGCATGTCAGGTATTGTGGAAGCATTCTTGTCGCCGACGAGGTATAGAAGCGGCGGTGCCTGCTCAGCTGAGCGCAAGTCGGAGTTCTGATCCAAAATGGAAGGCGAGGAAAAGTGACGCACAACGTAGCGAGCCAGCGTCTCTCCGGTTCCGGTCGCTTCTCCTCCCATGACGAGGCGGGGACGAAGCCATGGTGCAAGAGGTACGGTCCGCAACGCTGACGAGGTAGCGGGACCTATGGCAAAGAAAGGGACGCGATTCCATTGGGTTGGAGAGCTGGACGACGTCTTGCCTTTGCAACGAAGAATGTCTTGCGCCTTGACGCCGGCCGAGGTGTACGCCTCGACTGCCCTTTGACTCGTTACAATCATGCCGCGATATGGCCCTGCAGTGTCATTCGATTTATTTCGAGAGCCATAGAGGAGGCGATCAACAAATTCGTCCTGGTTGAGAAACTTGTGGGCGAGGATGGGGAACGAGGTAACGCAGTATTCGATCTCGACTTCTTCGCCGTGTGCATCTGCAGGATACGAGAGATGATGGGTCATGAGACGCGGCTGATCGTGGATAAACTTGCCCTTGCGTCTGCCTGTAGCTGAAAGCGGTAACGCTGTGGACGCAGATGATGAGTTGTGATCCGTCGAGGATTTGGTGGCAGCTGCTCCAGCCGCAGCTTGCTGTGTGAGAGCCGTCTTGATGAGATCGAGGGCGCCATGCTCGACGGTAGAGGATAACGAAGGTTTCCCACTGGTCGACAAGTTCGGTAGCGGTGTCGAAGCACCTGACTCGAGGGCAGACGATGCAAATGACGGCAGACAAAAGGAGCCGAAAGCGTCATGATATGGATCGGTTCCCTTGGACATGGATACGGGCGATCGCAACAAGAGGATCGTGATTGGAGGAGGCGGTTCCTCGATATCGCTGGCGGCCGACATTCTGACGACGCTCGGCAATGGCACCCCAGCTGAGCAAGCGGCGACGATCGAAGAAGGTGATGGCGTCTGGTGCTTCCCACGCTTTTCGGCGAGGTGGTCCGAAGTGAAACAAGCTTTCGGATGTGCCGATGCTTTGGATGAATGGAGGCGGAGAGGGAAGCGGTGCTGAGCAGCACAATGGGTGCAGGTCGATCGAGAAAACGCCACCGAAGAGTCAGCTTGGAAGGCCCGTAGCAATGCAATTGGAGCAGGAGCAGCAGAAGCAACGCAACGAGTTGACCATGTGACGATTCGAAAAGGGGTCGCGAGCCGACAAAATGAAGGCACATCAGAAGGAGCAGCTTGGCTCGGCTCTTGTTCCAGTGTTGCTTGCTTCGACAAAGCTTCTTCACCCGCAGCGCAACATCACAGCACAGCACAGGGAGACAAAATCTGCACGATTTCGTCTTGGTCCATGCGTACAAGATCGCTCTCGTGGCAATCCGCGAAGAGAAAACTGGTTGGGTCAATGTCTGTGACGGTCTCACATGTTGGGCATCAAAATTGGGAACGAGCGAGCGAGACGCGCGCGGTTCGCTCTCGCTCTCTTCTCTGCGAAGAATCACAGAAAAAAAGGGTCTTTCTTTCGTGCGTCTCTCTTGGAGCGAAATCAGGCGATTGCGGAGAAGCCGAGTGCAACACACGCAGCACACGCAGCACACGCAGCACATGCAGCACACTCGGACCATCATGACGAGGGCGCAATCTTGTTTGTCATCCTCCTCCCACCATTCACCCTCACCGACGACCCTACACTCTCTGTTTCCGCAGCAGCAATGTCGACATCCTCAGCTTCGGGTGAGGCCCATTTTGTCATTGGCGGATCTGGCTTTCTCGGCTCGCGTCTGGCTCTAGCACTGCGTCAACGAGGCGAAAAGCACGTCTCGGTCTTTGATCTGCACGCTGCTCGGCAGCCCATTGAAAAGGTCGACTACTACACTGGCGATATCACCTCCGAGTCCTCGCTCCGTGAAGCGCTCATCCAGGTCCGCGATAAAGCAGGTATCGAAGCTGGCGCCGGCAAAGGCGTCGTCATCTACCACACTGCCAGCCCCGTCGCTGGTCTTGGTCCCGAGATCTACCACAAGGTCAATGTCATCGGCACACAGACCGTCATTGCTGTCGCCAACAAGCCCGAGCTTGCGGTCACCAAGCTTGTTTTCACTTCGAGTGCTGGTGTGGTGTACGACGGGAACGACCTGATCAACGTCGACGAGCGCCTTCCTTACCCCACCAAGCCTCTCGATGCGTACAACGACACAAAAGCAAAAGCAGAACAGCTCATTTTGCAGGCCAACAACAAAGAAGCAGGCAAGCTCAAGACGGTGGCTTTGCGTCCTGCCGGCATCTTTGGCATTGGCGACCGACAAGCGCTTCCCGGCTTCTTCAACGTGCTACGTACAGGAAAGACCAAGTTCCAGATCGGTGACAACCAGAACCTCTTCGACTGGACTTACGTCGACAATGTCGTCCATGCCCACCTGCTTGCGGCCGACAAGCTCAACGCTCCTGGATACGCTGCTGAAAAGCTGGGCGACGTCATGATCTCCTCGAAAGTGCTCGCCGATGACCAGCTCGAATTGCAACGCGAAGTACCCACCAGCGAGGCTAGGGACGACACTCCCGCCGGTTCCACCGACTACGCGCGCAAGCTGCCAACCACCCTCAGCCCCGAGACGCTCAAGCACGAGCTCAACGTGCGACCCGTGATCCGCAACAAGTACGACCAATTCTTCCACTTGATGAACCCGGAGGTGGTCAGCCCAGGGAACCCGCTCGCCGACCAGTTCCCGCTGGTGGAAGAGGCCATCCCAGTAGCAGGAGAAGCCTTCTTCATCACCAACGGCCAGCCTGTTCCGTTCTGGGATTTCCCTCGTGCGTTGTGGGCAGGGATGGGCCACATCATGCCCGAAGACAAGGTATGGAAGCTTTCCAAGGATTGGGGTCTCACCTTGGCCGGTTGGGCCGAGACTTTTTCTTGGTTGACGGGAAGGGAGTCGCAATTCACCAAGTACAAGGTGACGTACACGGCCAGCTCGCGTTACTACAACATTGAAAAGGCGCGTAGAGCGCTCGGCTACTCGCCCATCGTCAGCGTCGAAGAAGGTATCCGAAGGAGTGTAGAGGTGAGTATTTGCAGCCTAGAACAAGCCAGTGACCGTATTGTGAGAAGCATTGCTGACTTGTCCCCTCTGTTGCCTTGAACCGAAACACAGTGGTGGAAGAGCGAACATCCGGAAGACATTATTCCGAGCAAGGCTTGAAGAAGATCTCTGTCAACGGCTATTCACGGCGAGAGATGCCCACGCACATTCTTTCCCTCGCCATGTAAGCATTCGTGTATGGACGGCATCATCTTGACAGTATCCCAGTACAGCACATTGTAAATCTGCACATTCTTATCGAAACTGCCATAATTGTGTGACTCGGCGGCACGAGTGGTTGACAGTGGAAGCGCAGTCGGAGTCGATTGCACCGATGCCGATGCCCTTGAGTGTAATACTGAGTAGTATCAGTTTGATAGCAATAACATCCGAGCTACGAACGTGCGTGACTCGTAAAGACCTTCAAAGCCGTCCCCACTCGGAACATGGCGCCATCGTGTTTGCGTGGGTTCGACGTGGGCGCGCGTGCACGGATGACGGTAAAATTGATCAACACAGGAACAAAGAAAGGGTCCGACAAACCGCCAAATCAGCACTTTTCGTGACTCAGTTCACCCGACTTTACGGCGGGATGCTTCTTCTATATATATACTCTGTCTTCTCGTGCTCTGACCGTGATCGCTCCTCCCTATCTCACACACATCCTTTTCCTCATCCCCTCTGTTCGGTCCCTTTTGATCGGAAAAAAATGGTCGCTCGACTGCCTTTGGAGGAGCGAATCGCCGCACACCGCCAAGCTCTTCTCTCCCAACCTTTCCCCGGCTTCGGTCACGCGCTCAGACCGTACTACGGATTCGACGACAACTACGTCCCACTCAACAACGGCTCCTTTGGCGCTTGTCCCAACTACGTCCTCGACGTCATCAAGGAGCTTCTGGACGAAGCTGAACGTCGACCGGACACGTTCTTGCGTGTTCAGTACCAGCCGTTGCTCAACAGGGCGCGCAGAGGGGTGGCCGAGCTGGTAGGGTGCGACGTCGACGATCTCGTGTTTGTCAACAATGCTACTACGGGTGTCAACGTTGTGCTTCGCGGTTTGAACGGGACGTGGCAGGAGGGGGATGCGATTTTGGAGTACGATACCGTTTATGGTGCTTGTGGCAAGACGGCGCAGTACATTGTCGATTCGAATCCTACGTTTGGTTTGCGATTGGTCAAGGTGCCGCTGGTCTATCCGGTCACTCACGAAGAGGTCATCGCCAAAACCAAGCAGGCTATTGTGGACGCTGAAGCGAAAGGCATCAAGATCCGCGTAGGGATCGTCGACGCCATCTCCTCCGTCCCCGGCGTCATCTTCCCCTAGGAAAACATCGTCACCCTCTTCCGTCAACACAACATCCTATCGCTCATCGATGGCGCACACGCCGTCGGCCAAATCCCGCTCTCCCTCCGCAAAACCGACCCTGACTTCTTCATCTCCAACTGTCACAAATGGCTCTCTGCTCATCGCGGCGTAGCCTTCCTCTACACCCCACCACGCAATCAACCCATCGCACAAGCCATCCCCACCTCCCACTCTTATCTCTCGCCCAACTTGCCTCCACCCAACGCTCCCGCTCTCATCCCAACCGCTGCACCTAGCAACTACGTCGCCACGTGGGAGTGGACGGGGACCATCGATCTGTCCAATTACATTAGCGTTGGTGCAGCGATCGAGTTTAGAGGATGGATGGGTGGGGAGGAGGCGATTGTGCAGAATAACGCAAAGCTGGCGAGGAAAGCGGGGAAGATTGTGTCTGGTCGTTTGGGGAGAGGTTCGGTCGTGATGGAGGTATGTGAGGATGCGAATGAGGAGGAGAAGTTGACAGCGAGTATGGTGAATGTTTCGGTTCCCATCGCTGTCCCGCCTGCTTCCGGAGAAGGGGATGGTGAGGTGCAGCTCGCAAAGTTGGCCTACAAACTTCAATCGCGTCTTACCAATGAACACGACACGTTTGTCATGTTTTACGTACACGCCGACAAGATCTGGATCCGCCTTAGTGCTCAAGTTTGGTTGGAGGAGAGCGACTTTGAATGGGTCGCGAAGAAGATTGAGCAGATGCTGTTGGAGGAGGAGCTGCAGTTCAAGGCTTCCATCGCTTAGTTTGTTTATTCGTTGACTTATGAAGAGGAGGATGTAGACGATGTTGTTTGGATTCGATGGAATGCGTACACCTTGCAACGGATCACCCAGCCTTTTGTGTGTCATTGCTGCGCCTGGGCATTGAGACAGCCTCTTCTCCTCGTTCGACAGGAGATGAAAATCGACGGTTCAGCAGCATCATTGTGTTTCGTTCATCCACGTCGGACACGCATCGACCGCCTTGAGCACTGCTGCAATCTCGATCCATCTATGACCGTGAAACCTTTGCATTTGATGTAAGACGAAAGCATAGATGTGAGAGTTGTATTGATAGGTGATGGTGAGTATTCACAAGTAATATCGAGCAGCAAAAAAAAAAAAAAGGTGTAGCAGTGGGTGACGATGTCAAAGAACCAGCAAGGTCACTTCGCGTCTAGTTGCCAACAACTTTGCAATCTCCTCGTTAGCCTCGTCGGTCTTTGTCTCTGTGACCTCGAACGCGCTCCTGCCCGCAGCACTCTTCCTACCCGGTTTCTTAGGATCGTCAGCATGAGCATTCGACACCCAGCCCATCTTCCTCTCGTACGCTTCCTTCGACCTATCCAAGAGCAGATCCAATTCATGATCCGTGATGATCTGGTCATTCTCATCTTTGACCAGCTTCACCTGTTCCGATTCCAGCGCTAGGAGTTGGCTGGCAATGTCACGCAACTCGTCTTCCTTTTTCTTCTTCCCACCGGCGAGCGAAGACTGGTAACCTGCGGGGAGGCGGAACTTGCCCTGTTGGATGACGAGCGCTTCGAGCTTACGCTTGTTTCCCGCGCGCTTGAGGATGCGCTCCTCGACGGTGCTGGCCGAGACGAGGCGGAAGATGAGACAAGGGCGCGTTTGACCGATGCGGTGGACGCGGTCTTGCGCTTGAAGGTCCATTTGAGGGTTCCAGTCGGAATCGTAAAAGATGACCGTGTCGGCTGCGACGAGGTTGATGCCCAGACCGCCGGCGCGCGTGCTGAGCAGGAATAGGTTGCATGCATCGGGACCTTTGTCATCGTTGAACGATTTCATTTGCGCTCGTCGTTCTTCCTGAGGTGTGGTACCGTCAATACGACATGTGCGCAAGCCTTTAAACTCGTTGGCCCACTCTTCGATGATGTCGAGCATGGTGGTGAATTGGCTGAAGATGAGAACCTTGTGTCCACGGTTGAAAAGCTCGTCGAGAAGTCGGTTGAGCATGAGCATCTTACCGGACGCATTGATGAGCTCCTTGTTGACAACCAAGGTGCCCGAATCCATGTCGACGGGCCAGTTAAAGAGGAATGGATGGTTGCAGATCTTTCGAGCCTGCATAACGATGTTTTCGAGGTGCATGTTCTTGATCTGCTTTTGTGCCTCGCGGATCGAGAAAAGCTTGCCCTGTCGCTCGGCCTGAGCGGCGGAGAGCTGCTTGGGACCGCGGTTGAGCTCCCTCTCGAGCTTGTCAAAGTAGTGATTGTCGCTCAACTCATCGACCTGGTAGTTGACACCTCGTTTGGCGCGTCGGTTGGACTGATGACGAGGAGTTGAGGCGCCGGAAGCAGTCTGATCGTCATCATCCACGTGGTAGTCGGCCGAGGAAGAGCGCGTAGTTTGGGTCGACGACTCTTTGGTGGAAACACTCTTGCGAGGTTGACCAGGACCGCGCTTGATCGGCTTCTCTTCATTTTCGTCGACGTTGAGTTTGGCGTGAACGTCTTTCTTCTTGTTTGCGACAGCCCACGGATGCGGCGACTGGTTGCGACTCTGATCTGCGGAGGGAACGCGAGTGGTAGGAGCGGAGGACGAAGCGGTGTTGATGCCATCTGGGTCGTCGAGAATGTCTTGAATCTGGCTCCAAGGCAGACCGGTCTTGCGCTCGAGCAGCCACCTGCGGATCTCACCGTTGACGACCGAATTGTACAGCTCCTTCTGAAGTTCGGTTAAGGGAGCGTAGAGCAAGTACTCCTTTTTAGGCGGGAGGTCTGTTTCGACGTCGTTCTTGAGTCGGCGGAGCAGGAATGGCTTGAGGATCTCGTGAAGCTGTGTGATGACTTGGGAGCTGTTCTCCTTGGAGAGGATGCGAGACTGGCCCTGTTCATCGTGAATGTCGGAAAAGTCGAACCAGGTCTCGAAAGTGGCCAAATCGTCAAAGATGTCGGGCAAGATAAAGTTGAGAAGCGACCAGAGCTCTGCAAGGTTGTTGTGAAGGGGAGTGCCAGAGAGAATGAGACGATTTGCGCTGCGGTAGGTCTTGAGCTCGCGAATGAGACGGCAGTTGAGGTTCTTGAGGCGGTGACCCTCGTCGACAACGATGAACTTCCAGGGATAGTTGGCAAGCCACTTGCGATCGCGAATGATGAGTTCGTAGCTGGTGACGACGATGGGGAAGTGCATTTGGTTTTGCTTGTCGCGGGGCATGCGGAGGTGACGATCGCGAAGGTCGCGACGCACGTCAGGGTCGCCATGGTACATGATAGCGGGAATGTCGGGAGTGAAGCGTTCGAATTCGAGGACCCAGTTGTTGATGGTGGAAAGGGGTGCGACGATGAGGAATGGACCCCAAACCCCCTTTTCACGGAGATGAGCGAGGAAGGAGATGGTCTGGAGCGTCTTGCCGAGACCCATTTCGTCGGCAAGGATACCGTTGAGGCCGTTCTCGTAGAGGCTGATGAGCCATTCGAGACCGTCGAGCTGGTATTCTCGCATCTTTGCACCGGTGACGAGCTTTGGCTGGTTTCGACGACCACTGTCGTTGTTGGCGGCGTTGGCTTTGTTGTCGGCCGCTTCGGACGAGTCTGGCTTGGCCTTCTTGTTGGCCTGCTCTACCTGCTGCTTGGCAGCTTCGAGGTCGCCTTGGTCGATGTAGGACGAGACGTCGTAGGATTCGTCTACTTTGCGTTTGCGGGTATCTTTGCGACGTGGCTCGCGTTCGGAGGTGGTGGTGGGTGCAGAGGGCTTGTCGTCGGGAGCGTTGGTGGCGGAACGAGTCTTGCGAGCGGGGGCAGCAGAGGGCTGAGGGTTGGAAGGGGTGGTTTCTGCCTTGGCAGCGGCCTCGCGACGAGCCTGCTGCTTTGCGGCAGTTTCTGCACGAGCCTTGCGCTCCTTTTCCATCTTTTCACCCATGATGCGAGAGTAAACGCCGGAACGTTGGAGAAGGAACTTGAGCTTGTTGAAGCGCTCTTCGTGTACGGAAGCATCTACATCCTGGGCAGCGTTGCGTGACTTGTTGCTTGAGGAGCGAGCCATGGGTGTCGAGTCTGTTGTGCTTGTGGCAGCGGTGGAAGTGGGTTGGGGAGAAGAGGAGGAAGGATCGTCGTCCTGGTTATCGGCCTGAGCAGCTGCGCGGAGGAGTTCCTCGTCGTGGGAATCGTCATCTTGCTCATGGTGATGCTTTCCGTTTGCGTGGCCGCCATTGGTCTCTTGTTGTTTGGCTTGAGCCGCCATGGCTTGTGCGGAATGCTTTGATCGGGAGCGGGTGCTCTCGAAAGCGTTGTTGGTGGTGGTAGTGAAAGGACAAAGCTGATTGCAGAAGCCCGCTTGTGATTTCGGATTGTTCCGTCCAACAGCCAAAGTGCGCTTGCGCTTGCAATCGTGATTGTGCGGAGGAAGAAGGTGATTAATGAAGAAGAGGAAGAGGATCAAAGAGGATCAAAGAGGATCAATTGTGCCACCACGACAGTCTTGGGAATCAAATGAAATCTTGTTGGCGGAAAGGCAGTTGAAGCGCGTTCCAATTTTTGTTGCTTATGTAAGTTCTCTCTCTCTCTCTCTCTCTCTCTCTCTCTCTCTCTCTCTCTCTCTCTCTCTCTCCGCGACTTGACTGTCAGACGTCACATTTTTTTTTTCCTCCTCTTTCTTCTCGAGCGCAAGACGAGGAGTGCAGAACGAGCGCAGCAAAACTTTGCACGATGCGAGACAGCGCGTTGATTTTCAGCTTCGAGCGCAATCGAGCCTCTTTACGCGTCACGCGAAGCCCTAAAATACTCAGATGTTAGAGTTAAAAAGTGCACAATCATGATTTTCGCGAAAAACCCTCCGGCGCTGGCGTGGTTGCTAACCTGTCAAAAAGCGCTCTCCAAGTAGTGGTTGTCAGCTGCCGATGCAGTTCCACTCCGCCACCGGCTTGTCACCATGTGTAGACCATTCAGCTCGCCATCGGCACTTGGAGCAGCGCTCACGCTCTTTTGTCTGTTGCGCATCAACCCCGCAAGCCAGCTCTCATGCACAAGCTAGCAGCGACGGAAGCACATGTTCGCCATTTTTTTTTCCGCATGGCCACGCTCGGACCCCGTGCAACACGTCTAGCGAGCCGGCCTGTGTCATGACTTAGTATCTCTTAACCATGCAACCAGCACGCTCGGGGAGCTCGCTTACTCCATCTTAGCCTTATGTGTCATCGCTCGGCTTTGCGCTTTCGGGATCAACCTGCGGCGATTCAGCTCGTTACTTGGCGTTTCTGCGGCTCACATCATGAACCACTGGTCATTTGGAAACAATGATCTGCGGGATGCGCAGCCAAGCGGATGGTCTTGGTGGATGCAATCGATAAATACCCAGCCTTTGTCTATCCTGGAGCTTGTGAAGTCCCCGCTTTTCTTCATGTCCGTTCTCCTCATTTGATGCCCATCGAGCCTTTCATCTCCGTAACCCTATTTGACCAGGTATCTGCAATTTCACCCCGCCCCTCCTTCGAGCCTCTACCCATAATGTTCACAACTAGCGCTCCCGACTTGGACACCCCCGTCCATCCCCTCTCCCTCCTCCACCCCGTCCAACCGAACAACATGATCTTCATCCACCGCAACCAAACGCGCCTCGAACTCGCCAACGCCCTCTCTCCCACCGTCAACACTTCCCTCCCCGCCTCCTCCCGCATCTGGCTGCTCGCAAGCGAATTCGAAGTCATAATCACCTTCCTCGTTTGCTCCATCATGCTTTACAAAAAGCAAGCCCTGGGCAAACTTTGGATCATCACAAAACGCTCTTCCACCCACGGTACATTCTACGTCGCCAATGCCGTGTTCGTGCTGACGTTGGGTGTTGCGCTGTACCTCTTTGCGTGGGATACGGTGGCTGTGGTGGTTTCAGGGTTCAGTTTTGCTCACATTAGCGTGTTGGAGTGGTGGTGGATCGTTCCGTTACCGTGGATGCCGTTGGTCATCGGTACATATGTTAGCATTCATGGGTTTGCTGTGGGGTGCAGTCCACGATCGCCACTTTCGCGGGTGAATGCGAACATCGCGGCTGGAAGGAGCAAGTGGTATTATGTGGGCGTTCCTAATAGTGCTGCGCTGGTCAATGCTGTGCTTATATTGCCTTGCCTTGTTTTCATCGGGAGTACGATTGGTTTGGTGGTCATGTCGGGGTATGATTATTATCGTGCCAAGGCGTTTGCTCACCACATGCTGCCGTCCGATCTGCTGGTGTATATCGCGAATCATACGTCGGGGAAGCCAGCCACGCTAGTGGACGGCGATGCGCTGGCGTCAGACGAGTTGGTCTGGTTAGCTCGCACTGTAGCAGCCAACTACATGCAAGTCCACCGATGGGTCTGTCTCAACCTCGCCGTCTTCGCAGCTGCCGCATTCGCCCTCATCATCCCCTGTATCGTCTACGGCATCCCCAACATCATCAGCCTTGTCGACCACACTTGCTCGCGCTACACCCAACCCCTCCCCACAACCTGCACGACCTTCCCACGCAAAGTCTGGTTCTTGATCACCAAAGGCCGACCCACGACGGACTCGATCTCAGGGATCAATTTGGAAACGTGGAAGATGACCATCTTGGCCATCGGCTACGTTTGGATTCTCATCTTGTGCATCCCCGCCTACGCCTGGTTGCCCGTCTACCTCATCTGCGACATTTGGCCCAATCGCGTGCTGACGGGGGATGCGGCTCCGGCGATTTATCGCGCTGCACTCGCGGTGTCTGGCATCTCGCTCATCTCGTGCACTTCTGTGGCGATCTTTTGTACGGTCGCTACCTTGGATCCTCTGTTTCGCGCCGCGATTGGGCTGAATATCATCAGGACGCAGATCCCGATCGATATCAAGGTCGAGTTTCATAGGAGTCAGTACGAGGAGAGTGAGGTTGTCGGGGCTGGTTCGGAGGACCTGGCGTATGATGGTAGGGCGAAGACTCTGACGGTCATGTTCAAACCTAGTTTGAGCACAATGGGGAGCGTGAAGAGGTCGCCTGCCGAGTCGAAGTTTCCGGACTATCCGGAAGATTTGGATGTTATTGAGCCGACGGTCGATATCGAAGCTGGTATCCCACCGCGAAGGTAGCTTTGACGACGCAGTCGACGGTGGCGCTTCTCTTGGTGGCGATCAGACACGCTTGATGTTCTTCCTCCCCGCTTCGCTTTGCAATGATGTACACTCGATCACACACTTTTCTGTGGAATTGCCCACGTTCTGACGTTCTCTGTTGTTTTACGGAAACCAGTGCTTCTTCGCGTGCGAGTGCCAACCTTGTGTTCTGTCCGACTCGCTCCTCAGAAACGATGATTGCTCTTGACACACTCCATCTGCATGCATAGAAACCGTTCTCGAATTCAAATCCTATAAAGCTGAGAAAAGTAATTACTTATCCTCGTCATCCTCATCCGAAACAACAATCGTCCTCTTCTTTCCACGTCGACCCATGACAGGCGTCGACTTCTCCACATCACGCTTGCGCTTCGCCTTTCCTCCTCCCACATCCTGCAGCACAAGCGGCCCCTTCAACGCAGCCGAAAACTCGGCATCCAACTCCTCCACCACCAGCGTCGACTTGATCGTCTCGCCATTCGCTGCTGTCACTACCCCGCCATCCCCACTCACCACCTTATCGCCGTTCTCCACCTCCTGCTTGCTCAAAACCTTCAACCGCTCACGCTTCTCCAACACCTCCTGATCGATCGTCTCCATACTAATCAGCCTCCAGACAAACACCTTCTTCACCTGGCCGTACCTGACACATCGACCAATCGCCTGCGTCATCGTAGCGTCGTACTGCTCCTGTTCCTGCTTCAACAGTGGGCCTACGAAGATGACGTGGTTGGCGACGGTCAAATTGGAACCGGCGGCGGATTCGTCATCCACGTTGAGCAGCAGAACGCGGGCGCCTGATTCTTCTTGGTAGGCTTCGAGCAGGTCTGAGCGGCGTTTGGCGGTTCCGGTGAGTTGGACGAAGGAGATGCCGTAGGCAGAGAGCGCTTCGGCGACGGTGGCGGTGAGCGTTTCGAACTGGCAGAAGACGAGTGCGCGTTCGGTGGAGGGGATTCGACGCAGCAGCGCGCAGAGAAGGGCGAGCTTGGTTCCGTAGCGTGTGGCTTTGCCGTCGTCTTCTGCACCTAGAGATGAGGCGTGGACGATCGATGTCGGTTTAGCAAGCGCTGCACAGCCTTCCGTGGGACATTTGCCGATATAGGCCTCGCGCAGCACGCACTCGTTGCATCCACTATGGCCGCAGGTGGAGCTGATGCTCACGTCGCTGAGAGCTAGCGGCTTGCCCTGGTGCTTGCACTTGTCCGCAAGACAGACGACTTTGACATGTACTCCTTCGAGATGCGCCCGCTGACAGTCGCGGATCATGGTGAAGAAGCGAAGCGCGTTGACTCGACCCACCAACTCGTTACGCAAGCGTGTGAGCTGGTGCACAAGGGCACGCAGATGGTACTCCTCAGCCCACGCTGCCGCTTTGGGGTCGACCTTGGCCTTTTTCCCGCCATCGTCATCGCCACCTCCCCCACCCTTTTCGGCAGCAGCACGCTCCTTGGCTCTCCGCTTGAGCGCAGCTTGCAGCACGCCCAATTCGGAGAAATGCGCCTTCGCCGCAGCTCGAGTGACGCTCGTCACCGTACAGTTGGCTTGATCCAAGATCTCGCGTACCATCTGTTTCGACTCGCGGTCGCCCCAAGCTGCGTTGTGCGCGTTGCGCACATAGTCTGCAAAGGCCTGTCGGTTTTCGTCGCGGTAGCCAAAGTGGTGCAGGACGAGCAAATGCTGCTCGAGTGCGATGGGCAGTTCGCGTTCCAGCTGCTCGCGGCAGTCGGCGAGCTGCTTGCGTCTCTCGCGGACAATGTACTCGCACGCCTTGATTGCGTTGTTGACGCCTTCCATGGCATCGAGATCCACTCCGGCAAAGTCGTCGTAAACGGATGCACGTTTGAGAAGCGCCTCTTCGGGAGAGGCTGAGCTACCGAGCGTGTCGATTAGACGCTGGTCGCGATGGCTCATTTCGAGCTGCGGGTCGCCCTGCTTTCGCTTGGCGGCTGCGGCCTTCTTAGGCTTCTTTTTCCCTCCATCCGAGTCGTCCGAATCCAGATCGTCGTCGTCGATAAAGTCCTCGCCCTTCTTGCCTTTGACAGCCGTGACCTTCGCTTTGGCCTTGGGACGAGCCTTGAAGACTTTTCGCTGATGTCGCAGATCGAGGTTCTCGATCGCGTGCGCCAGCTCGAGGTACAACGCCGACTCGGCTGCGGGCAGACGGATGGGCTTGATGAGTTGTTGGCTGGGCAACTCGCCGATTTCTGGCTCGTTACTGCGCACGAAACGGTCGAGGAACCTCTGCGCCACCTCCTGTCGCCTGTGATGCCAGGCGGGGGAGTGCATCTCGCGGAAGTTGTTGAACTTCTCCGCGGCAGTACGCATCTTCTCCCTCGCCTTGCGCACCGAGTCCTTCGTTGTGTCGGCATCGTCGTCAACACCGAGGTGTACGTTGAGGAAGACGGCGATACTCTTGACGTCGGCAAAATCGGCGGTGGGCGGCGTACCGGAGAGGATCCATTTCGAGCGTGCCTGCAAGTTCGTAACGCCGGCAAGGGTGCGGTCCATGGTCTCGCCGATGTAGTGGAACTCGTCGACGATGACGCGGTTCCACATGAACATCTCGAGGGGCGGACAGGTCATGTTGTGCCAATCGCGCTGCACGACAGAAGACGAAAGCCCCCACGGATTGGTATCCTTCTTGTTGGACGACTGCAGCTCCTTGGGTAGCGCTTTGCTGTTGCTGCCCTTCTTAGCTGCAGCTTTCAGCTCCTTGTCGTCGTCCTCATCATCGTCATCTCCCTTGCCATCGGCGGCGTTGGTGTCCATATACACTTTACCCTTCAATCGGCTTCTCGCCTTGTGCGTGGTGAGATGCGAATCGTCAAAGTCGACCTTCTCTTTAATCGAGCGCAATAGCTGACGAATGCCGCCGTTGCCATCATCGTTGCAGGCTGTCAGTTCGTGCACGCGGTTCTTGAGCGCCTCGAGCGACTTCTTGAGCGCAGCATTGAAGAATCGACCAGCGCGGTTGGGCAGCGGGTTGGAAGCAGCGATCGAGGCCAACGTCTCCCAGTACGCATCCGACTTGTACACGGTCACGGACATGATCAGGATGTCGCTGTTGAGCACAGTGCGCACGGTGAGCTTGTTGAGCTCGGCCTTGGACGTGACGACACGGACGGTGAGCTTGTTGCCGCAGAACTTGCGCACCTCCTTCTCCCACTGCTTGCAGAGATGACTGGGGACGATGATGAGCGTGGCGCGAGTGGGGATGTAGTTGCCTTCCTCGCCTGCGGGAAGAGCGGGAAGCTCGTGTCGGTGAGGCGACGAGGCGATCAGGGCGAGCGAGATGCAGGTCTTGCCGTAACCGACGGCATCGGCCAACACACCTCCGCGAACAGTGACGGGGCGCACGGCTCGGCCCTCTGCACGCCAGCCAAGGGGATCGAGCAGACCTTCCGAGATTTCTTCTTCGTAGAAAGGCTGCACGTCGGCCTGCTCCTGCTTGAGCATCCATGTGAGCGATCGTTTCTGCTCACGTCGAAGTTGCAGAGCGAACAGATCCGGCGTCGGCGCCTCTGGATCCTGTCGGTTGCTGCGGAGCGTGTAGCGCGGCAGTTTGAACATGTCGATGGAGCGATCGAGCTTGGTGAGACGCCACGACAGCTCCACGGCTCCGGCGTTCTTGGAAGGCGGCAGTCGGGACACAGCACGGTGCATCAGAGTGGCAGCGTTCAGACCGAAGCGGACCTGTGCGACATCATTCTTGAGACACAGCTGCACGACAAATGGCGAAGGGCGGTTCTTGAGCGCCTGCTCATACGGTCCGGCCTGCATCGTGTTCTCGACAGGGATGACGGGTTTGCCTGGGATCGCCAGCCACTGAATGTCAGGCTCGGAAGGCGCGCATCGGGCACAGTTGGCGGTAGCGCAGTTGAACGGATCATGTTTGGCCGTCATCCAGTCGTCGAGCGCGTTGATATCGGGCAGCCGCTCGACGAGCCAAGCGAGGTGGCTGAACGTGGTGTTGGTCTTGTGCAGCAGATCGACCTGTCCCCAGACACCGTCCGCGGGCCAGATGCGATCCATTCCGCGCTCCAGCACAGGCGCCTCGCACGTCAGCACGGCGACAGACGAAGTGCAGTCCTCTTGTCGCAGGTCGAGATCGTACGTCTTGGTGGGAACGGCCATCTTTCCGTCTACACCCGTACCAGCGCGCACAGAGAAAGGCTCGACTTTGCGCCAGGCACCCGAGATCGTCATCTTGACCTTTTCTTCCACTTGCTCCTTGCCCGGCACGGCCAGCGCCGGTCGCCAGCCAGGCTCGAGCTGGGCCACCGAGACACGCTCGAGCGGGTATGGCCAGCGCGAAGTGTCGGTGGAAAAGACGAAACGGTCGGCGGACTGGTCTTGAAATCGATCCGTGTCGATGAAGAGGAAGAGGCGACGATGGTTGGCAGAGTCTCGGTCTCCTCGATGGACGTGAAGAGCGCCGCAAGCTGTGCCGCACTGCTCGAGCAGGTCGTATGCGCCGTTGATGTCGGCATCGAGCAAGTCACGCACGTCCTCGGGTACGGTGACGTGCATCTCCGAGTATCGAAGCTTGTCGGCCGACTTGCCGCCCAGACCCATGGCGCTCTGCCAAGTTGGGACCTGTGGACCCGTGCTGCGTACCGAGACGGACGCCACCTTGGTCGTCGGCAGACACAGCTGCCACTGTCCGTGCAGCAAGTTGACGTTCTCGGCCTTGGAGTCGAGTGCCATACGCGCCACGGGCTGGACGAGAAGCTTGCGGAGGGGGCTGCCAGCGGGTTCATCGAGGGCAGGGTCGACGAGGATGCGCCAGTGAGGCTCGATGGGGTCGAGAAGCAGGTCGAGTCGCGCACCTGGCGCCGCAAACTGGGCCTGCCACACCTTCTGGCGCAGCAGCGTCTGGAAGCGGAACTCGGCGGATGCGAGCACCTCGACGACACGCGTGCTCCATTGTCTCGCGAGAGAGTCGCTCTCGAACGGCAGACCCTTCATGAGCGACGAGACGAGCTCGGCAGTCAGCCCTCGCGCCTCGAGACGCATCGGGAGAGCTGCTTTGAGCAACGGAGCAAAGTCGTCCGGCGACGATCGGACCAAGGTATCGGGAACAAACTTGTGAACGGGACGACCTTTGCACGTCTCGCAAGCGGTGTGGTTGCACTCGGCACATCGGTAGACGGCGACGTCGACGACGCGACTTCGGCCTTCACAGTTGCACAGCTGAGCGCTGTTGACGGCTGCGCTGAGAAGTTCTGGCATAGAGACGGGCTTGCTGGAAGTGAGATCCAGCGGCTGCGGAGCGAGGAGGTCGTCGTGTGCGATGTCGCTCGTTTCCTGGTCGACCACCTTTTTGACCACGTCGCTCTTGGCCTTTTGTTCGCTTTCCTTCTTCTCTTTGCTGGACGCCTGAGCCGCTTTCCTCTTGACGCCGTCCTCGCGCAAGTCATCCATACCGACAAGCAGCGCCGCAAGCACGCACGCACCCACCACGGTGGAGCTCATTGCGTTACCCGCGAGATCTTGCAGCTGATCATCCGTTTCTCGGGTCAGAAGAAGCTCGTCGAGGGGCAAGCCTTGGAGAGACAGAGCCTCGAGACCGATGAGTGGGCCGCCACGAGAGGTAAGGAAGGGAATGCCCGACGGCGTGAGACAAGGGGCAATTCCTGGTCGAGACGCAGCGACGTTTCGGTCGACGTTCTGGGACAGCTCCCAAACCTTGGACTTGTAAATAGGATCCTGGCCCATCGCAACGAAACGGAGCGTGGTGATGTCGAGTAGATCGGTGACGCGCTCGGGCTGACGAACGGCCCACTCGTTCCAACCATCGTGCGACATTTTGCATGTGCCGCCTTCTTCCCATGCAGTCAGGGGGCGTGTTTTACCGAGCTCCTCTTCGTCACGCGCTCGCTCGTGTCGACTCTGGCACTTGCTCCAGTCAATGGTGGATCTGCCCTTGCTCAAGCCTTCACCGTGAGCAAACTGACGACGGACGCGCTGGATACGTGGATCGTCGGTGGGCAGCAGAAAGGCATCGAGAGGACTGGAAGCGGGACGCATGAGAACGTTGGTGATGAGTTCCCAGTTCTGCGGGAGCGAGTTCTTGTTGTTCCTGCAGGCGAGCAAGTAACCTCTCTGACGAGTATGCGGGATGTAGTAGTTTTTCGTGTCAAACGTGTTGCTGAATCCCACGTCGTAGCCAGCCTCAGCGACGATGGTTTCTGCGACACCGACCCAGGGTGCGTTTTTGACATTCTCGAGAATGACCAAGGTGGGTTTGTGACGCATGACCCACTCGAGCATGCCGCGGAAGGTTCGACCACTCTCTCCGCCGTCGTTGAGGCCCTTTTTGCTGTTGTTGAGATGCGAGTAGTCGACGCACGAGGTGCCCGCAATGAGAATGTCGACATCGCCGGGCACGTCGACGAGCGCACCGTAGGCTGTGTGGGCCCTTTTGCTGCCGAGCTCGGTGACATCACGGAAGAGGATGGGAGGCGAAAAGTTGCGCTCGATGTAAGCCTGCTTGAAGGGCTCGATCTCGCAGGAAAAGACGTGCTCGATCTTGATGCGGATGCCGTGCTTTTCGTGGATGGCTCGGCACATGAGCTCGAGGGCGAGGAGGGGCGACTCGGTACCGGAGCACATGGTGGCTACGCGAAGGGGGCGGTCCTTGAGCGTCTTGGCGAGTTCGAGGATGGCGGGAGCGCGATCGATCATGTCGCCAAAGATATCTGCAAGATCGTGGATGGGTGGATACGCGTTGGACTCGGCCTTTTGCTTGACTTGAATACGCATCTCGGCGATCTCTGCTGGCGAGGGGACGAAGGGCATCTTTCGGAAAGGATGCTGCTGAGCAAATTTGGACTTCCAGCCCTTGCCGCTGGAGAAGGAAGGCACTGATGCACCTGCGCGACCTTTTGCAGCGGCAGCACCACGTTTGCGCGGCTTTGCATCGTCGTCGTCGTAATCATCGAGGAAGTTGTCGTCGTCGTCTTCTTGATCGTGAGCTCGCTTGTTCTTGCTGCCAGGCGACTGGAAGAGGGAAAAAAGCTTCTTGGGAGCAGGTGCGGGTGGACCGTTCGATCGGAGCGAGCGCTGTGAAGAGGATTTGGGCAGGTTCAAGATAGGTCTGAGTGGGACCTTCTTTTCGCCGCCTACGACGACAAAGGGATCTGAGCCGTAGAAATAGCCCGCAGCTGTTGAATCGACATCTGCTGGTGTCTCGGGCACGCTGGTGGAGGGAGTGGCGGAGCGAGCCTCGTCCACATTACGTACAGAAGTGTCGCTATCGCCGTCATCGTTAGGGATGCTGCTGTCGTCGTCGTCGTCGTCATCATCATCATCATCATCGTCTGCTGCATCGGCGTGCTTTTCTGGCTGAAAATCGTCATCGCTGTCCGATGCAGCCTTGCGGCGACGACGACCACCTCGTCCTCGAAAGAGCCCGTTGTCGGAATCTGAGTCCAAGCCCGAGTCGGAGCCGATGTCGACACCGTCGCTAGCCAGTGCTGGAGCGGGATCAACATGTTTGACAGGAGACGCCCTCGACGAAGCTGGGCCTGTCTGGGTGACAGCGGCAGAAGCAGCAGCTGAGGGAGATGATTTTTGTGTCGGGCTCGCCGCAGCAGCTTGACGAGTGAAGAAGGAAGTGATCCGACCTTGTCCCGGTGCATCCGATGCTTCCTTCTTTGGCGTGCTCCGCTTGGGCGTTGTGCGTATTGCCACCATTCTTGCGGTTGATCACAAACTGAAACCAAGCCTTGTCGGAAGAAAAGCCGCAGAGCGTGGGTGACGATGGCGGGAGAAAATCGGTCTGGAAGAGAAAGTTATTTGAACATGGAAATGCTAGTCAATATGTTGCGGTGATATGCTGAGATGGATAAGAGATATGCTTTGAAGAGTTGCAAAAGATGCAGAAAGTGATAGATGATGAGGAGCAAGAAGAAGAGAATCAAGTCGAAGTTGAGTGTCGTCCCCCCACAGCTAGCTAGAGCCTCAAACGCGAGACACGCTGGAAACACGCTCTCTTTTGCGTCATTCGCCCTCTCAGGGTCTCACTTGACGCGCTTTCAAGACTGCGCTGAGACGGGAAAAAAGTGTTGGACTGCGCTGTCTCACGCCACGAAAGGCGTCCGCGCGACGCGTTGATGGGCTGAACAGCGCTGCTTTTTCTTCTCAAAAAAACAAAAAGAATTCCAACTTCTCTCACTCAGCACCGCGCTCAGCAGCCCACTTTTGTTTGTCTGCATTGGCCAACTGTGACCGTTGAAGAGGGAAGAATGTGTGGGAGAAGTAGCACAGACACTGCGAATGTGATACTAGCAAAGCAATGCTGCAACCTGGTGATGTTGTAGAGAGAGGAAGAGCTCGTCGGCATCTCGTTCCGATGTCGTAAAGTGCATGTGCATGCGTGTGAACCCATCGGCGATCGTTCCGATGCTACACAAATCCACCCTCTCCGTCCTCGAGTGCCCGCTTTGCTGCCTGTTCCAACACTTGCAGATCCCACCCTTCGCCACCGACGCTCTCCTTGGTAATGACATCGCCTTGCTCCATCACTCTTCTGATGCACACGGCCAAAGCGTCCAACTGAGCCCGAGTCAGCATCTGAGCAATCAATGGCACCAACCAAATCTCGGACAGACGACACAAGATGGGATCTTCTCCCTCTTCGAGTCGGGAAGCGATCTGATCGAGGCAAGTACGCACGTGAGCTTGGCCAGCATCGAGTCGACGCAAGGTGTCGTGGATGCACGCTATAGATAGCTCCCAGTGTCGATAGAGCGGCACGGTGAGTGCTCGACGTATGCATCCGATCAGTGTTGACGGCAATACCAGTTCCAGAGAAGCGTCAGCGGTCGAGGAGGGCGGCGTCGACGCTGCAAGCGAACGAGAGAGCTTGGCGATGGTCCAGCCGGATTCGACGGTGGGTTCGCCTTCGTTGGTGCGTTCGTCGTAGCTATACGCGAACAGCAGCTGCAGTAACAATGCCAGCGCTTCGACGTCGACATCGAGTTCACCAGTTGACGAGCTATTTGACGCTGAGACGGGTGGAATGCGCGGCTGAAAGCGCAGCAGATGCGCCAGTTCGCCGTCAATATCGAGGAAATTATCCATGTAGATGCCCTCGTCCCAACGCTGCTCCTCAAACGCCGTCGCCGCCTGCTCGCGCTGCGCTGGCTCGACCGAGTCTGGATCCGACACCTCGAGCACGTTTCGTGTATCTGCGCATCCCGCTGGGATCAAAGCACCCTTGAAGCTGCTCTTCCATCCGAATCCCCAACTTTGCCCTGTTGCACTCCCGGCTCCCGAAGCTACCGACTGCGAGGAAGCATCCAGATTCATCGCCGCTTCTCCATCGTCATCGTTCATCGTTGTCAGGCCTTGGCTCTTGAGCGCTTGCTGCAACAACGCTTTCGCCGCCTCGTCCACTGCCGCATTGTTACCTGCCGATAACCCCGCGTCGATGCTTCCGGCTCCATTGCCGCTCGGTGGCTGGAAGAAGCCTTTCGACTGCTCGGCGTCGACGAGTGCCTGCTTGAGTTGGTCCTCCGGCAACAGTTGTGGCTGCACCTGCTCCAGCCCTTCGAAACGCTCGCCTCGATTTAGTTTGTTGAGCGTCACTCGAAATGCTGTCCTTTGGCTCTGAGAGCTGCTCGGCGCAGAGTCGTTTGCCGGAATGATTCTTAGAGCTTCTGCATCGGATTCGGGTCTTGTGACTGCGCCTGGTAGAACGAGTGGTAAGTAGTAGGGCTTGAAGTGAAATCCAAAGATACGCCCTTCGACGGCGATGTTGGGCATCGCGGCGCCTGTCTCCGCAGTCAACTGACACGATACATCGATGTAGACGTGATCTGCGTCCTGCGACACTTGGTAACCGGGTACGCTGAAGCCTTCCATCGTTCGTTTGCCCTCCTCCCTGTTGCTGGAGCCGTGTCGATCGGTTGGATGTAGGTGTTCGGATGACGAAAACCAACCGAGGTGATCTGGAACGACAACTTTTTTTTCACCAATTTTTTGGACCCTTTTTTATTCACCGATTTTTTTTTTCTTTCCATTCTGCGATTTCTCCGGCAAATTCGCCGTCAAAAGATAGCCGGTGCAGCTCGAGAGAACCCTTCCTTATTGCCGTCGGCTCGGTGCAGCCACGAGTCACAAGGTGGCACAGAGCACAATGCGCAGCAGCACACCATCCTACGCAAAGTTGGGAGTCATAAGACACACACGCGAAAAGCATCCCTTGTCCCGAACATCGACTCAAGTTCGTCGGCATCGATGCCTCGCACCTGCACCTGCATCTCTGATTTGATCGACCGATCTTGTTGTTGATAACAGGCTTTTGTCTGACTCGGCGTCGATCATTCCGTTAAAAGGTTCAATCTTTTCGACACACGAGTTTTCCGGGCTCGGTCAACCGCTTGCAACGACCTTTTGTGACTCGACCTTGGCGTTTCTCGACATTGACGACCTCACAGACGACATGGTATAGAAGCTAAGTAAGAATGGCCTCCTCATAAACGATAGAAGCGGTCGTCACATTCATAGCCACGACGTTCACCAATCATCACCACCACACTCTAAAAGGATTATCGCCAGCATGCCACCACAAGGACTAACAACACCCGTCACCCGCCCTACCACCAGCAATGGTGCTGAGCACCTCGACGACGCCGACCCAGAACACCGACCCCTCCTCACCCACCCACCCCACCCGTCGAAACCCCGCTGCCCATCCGCCCCATAGCCATCCTCACCCTCCTTCGCGTCGCCGAACCCATCAACTTCACCATCATCTTCCCCTTCATCAACGACATGGTTTACCACATCGGTGCCGCCCCCGACAAAGCCTCCGTCGGCTTCTACGCCGGAATCATCGAATCCCTCTTCGCCGTCAGCCAAACCTTAACCATCCTGTTCTGGGGTAGCCTGTCCGACCGTATCGGGCGCAAACCCGTCCTTCTCACCGGTCTCACGGGAGTAGCGTGCTCGGCTATCCTCTTTGGTCTCAGCCGGTCTTTTGTTTGGGCGGTGCTGGCAAGGTCGATGGCGGGGGCTACGAATGGTAACGTTGCGATTGTTAAAAGTGTTATGGGCGAGTTGACGGATAGGAGTAACCAGGCGAAGGCGTTTAGTTTGTTGCCGTTGACGTGGACGGTGGGCTGTTTGATAGGGCCGTTGTTGGGCGGGTATTTGAGTAGGCCGGCGGAACAGTATCCGGAAGTGTTTGGGAGAGGGGGGTGGGCGTGGTTGGGTGGGGTGTGGGAGGTGTATCCGTTTTTGCTGCCTTGCTTGGTGAGCGCTTGTATTACGACGTGCAGTATTGTGTTGGGGGTGTTTTTCTTGGAAGAGACGCTGCCGGAGATCGTGCAGCGCAAGAAGTTGCAGAAACTGCAGCAACAGGGCAACGGAAATAATGGTGGTGGTAGGGAGCAAGGGTATGGGGCTGTGGATGACAGTGGAGCTCCATCGGGTGCGCTGGCGAATGGCGAGACGAGAGCAACAGCAAGTGGCACTGAAAGGTCACTTCACGCCCGACGAGCGTCATCTTCGTCCATCCGCGTCCATAGCTGGCACTCTGGCTACACGCCCACCCATACCCCTCCTCGCACCCCTCACCCTCACCATCACCACCCTCCGCACCCGCCACCACATCCGTCGTCGACCTCCTCTGCATCCCGCAAATCCAAAAAGTCATGATCTCCTACGCCTTTCTCGCGCTCATCGCCGTCTCTCTCGACTCGGTATTCGTCCTCTACCTCTACGAACCCGTACCCCTAGGCGGCGTTGGCTTCACTTCCAATTCCACCGGCATCCTCCTCTCCATCAACGGTCTCGGAGGAGCCCTCGTACAACTATTCGTCTTCCCACCTTTACAAAAACGCCTTGGAACACTTCGAACATATCAGTTGTCGATGGTAGCCTTCCCACTGTCAGTGATTTTGCTTCCCGTGGCGAACGCTGTGGCTCGCGCGGGGGAGGGGACGGATGGGAAATGGTACACGTACACCGTTTGGGGATGCTTGTTGGTGAGTACGACCGTGAGGGTCGTGGGAGGGCTGGCGTTTGCGGCGAATATGATTCTTGTTAATCAGTGCTCCGGGTTGACGAGAGCAACGGCGTTGGGGAAACTTAATAGTTTGGCTCAGATGAGCAGCAGTTGCACGAGGGCGGTGGGGCCGTATCTGGCTAATACGTTGTTTGCGTTTAGCGTTACGAAGAACTTGTTAGGTGGGCAACTGGTGTGGTTGATCTTGGGTGGGTTGGGGATGGTCGGTCCGTTGATTTGTTTGATGATTGAGGATCTGGAGAAGCAGCAAGGGGTGGCGAGAGGAAGGTAGAATCGATGATGACGTTGACGATGTTTGACGAGTGTTCATGAAAATGCAAACATGCTTCGAACTCACTACAGGCAGCCCGAGATCGTGGCACGAGATCAGTGCTTCTTATTGGTAACGAGCAAGTGGCACCGTGTGCCTTGGCATCATCGGCTTCGTTCAAGAAGAGCCGAGGCATATGGTTGCATATTGCTTACAAGTACATGGCATCCTCTCGGCCAAACCTAGCTCAATCCTTGTAATCGAAAGTTCATAGGGGTCAGATCATCTGTCGAAGCGAGGTGGCCAGATCTTTGATAAGTTGACCAGCTTCGGCAGCGACCGAGTTCGTACCGGTATCGGGTTGCACATCCTCAGCGCTCTGTGCTGCCTCCACGTTCTCGCCATCGATCTCCTGCCTGGCTGTATCCATATCTGCGTCAGAGAGCGCTTGAGCAGCTCGCGCTCTGTCGGCATGCAAAGCCGCTTCATGCACCACTGCAAACTCTTCCACCGCATCCAACAGCGTCGCAAAACCATCTTGCTTGATTACGCTCTGGACACCAGTCTTGCTTTTGGTCGCAGGCAATTCTGCATCGAGAGCAGCTCGACACGTGTCCAAGCGAGCAGGGCCACCCACCGCAAATTGAGCGATGGCAGTGGCGATCGAGTTGGAGAGGTAGGCTGCGTGGCTGTCGTCGTGGCTCGCTGCGGCGACACGAGTCTCGAAAAAGACGCGAGCGAGCAGCTGGAGTGCAGGTAGGCTGCTATCGCAGGTGCACTCGGCAGTGCAAGCTCGTCGGCGCCAGCAAGTTGGATCGAGACGGAGCTGTTGCAGCGTATCTCGCGCTTTGTCAAGCTGCTTGATGAGGAGGTTGGTGAGCAAGGCGAGCGAAAGATGCACGACGTCGTCAAACAGCGCTACATCGAGCGTTTGAGCTTCTTCACTAGCGACGTGCTCTGTATCCTCTGACTTGCTGATGCTCCGTCTGGCTCCGTCGGTTTGCGAGGTTGCCTGCCGGACCTGTGAGGCACTGCGATAGCTGAGGGAGAACGCTCGCATCACGGAAAGTTGGAAAGATTGGGACGAAGCCAGGGACTCGCTCCAGTTTGCATCAACCTGACTCAGGTCCAGCAGCGTCTTGAAGATGCCGTGCAAAACTTGCAAAGCGGGAGTTCCTGTGCCACGGTCGCGCGCAGCCGGCCCGTCGTCTATTGGCCTGTCGGCAAATGGAGCCGCTTGGATAGCAAAGCTGACAAGGTGCCGCAACGCATCCAAAGTCTCATTAGAGGCAGGCACGGCTTGATCTAGCTCGAGATAGAGAATGTCCATGCCTCGGTCAAGGAAACGGATGCACAGATCGACGGTTTCGAGATCAGGGACCGTTTCGATCGCAGCAGGCGTGACGAGCTCGAGGCCTTTGGCAAAGTCGACCAGACGTTGTTGCGCCTTGACGCCGTCCGAGACCAACACGCCAAGCACAGTGCTGAAAAGAGAAGCTTGCGAGCGGTCTTCTGGCCTGTTTGCATCGACCAGCAGATCGTGGATGGCAGCCTCGGTCAATAGACGACGAGGCAGGCCGATGAGCGAGCAAGCAGTTGCGAGAACCAGATTGCGCAAGGACCAGCTCTTTGCACCAGACACAAAGAGCTTGGAGATGCGCGCAAGATCCCGAAGCTCGGCGAGTGTTCTGCGTTCGGATTTGGAAGCAATCTTGAGCTGCTTGAGCTCGTGCAAGCGCAACAGAGCAAATCCATCCTTGCGTTCTTGACGATGAACTCGATCTGATCGCATCAAGAGGTCGCGAAGGGTGGAAAACAGCTGCGACCAGCGCTCACGGGTGAGTGGTTCAGCAGACGAGGCCGATCGGAGCAGCTTGGCCAGGTAGATGGTCACGGCGGCATCCAAGACATTGTCGGCGCCATCGCCAGCTTGTGCGCCTTTGAAGAGGTCGAACAGTCGCGCAATGAGATCCGAAGCCTTGAGCTTGCGCATAAATTCGGCGGATTGAGCGGAGGCAAGCGGATCTTCGGCGTCATCGTTGTCGTCCGCATCGCTGGCATCGTCGTCGCCGAGACTGCCGGTATCCGGCTTGCCGCAGAGAACGTTGACGAGTTCGACAGCGGAACTTTGGCGGATGGACAGAGCCTGAGAAGGATCAAGACCGGAAAAGAGGTATTCGAGGTCGTCGTTGAAGCGTCGAAGCTCGCCCTGAGATCGAAGCGAGGTGATGGACTTGAGGTTGAGCGTAGGATCTTGCGATTCGTCCCATTCGATGTCATCCGCACCCTCACCCCACTTTTTGAGCAGCTCTGCATAGCTTTCGCGTGGCGCTAGACTTGTAGGGTTTGGTCCACGGCTCGGGACAGGAAAACTAGATTCAGATGGCTTGGTAAAGGATGTGCCACTGCCGTTGCTTTTGCCGTTGAGCTCTGCTTCGATCTCATCTTCAATGTTGCGAGGCTTAACGCTGGGACTTGACGATTCGGAAAGAAGATGATCGTCAGCCTGGTCTGCCAGGAAGCTACGCTGCAGACCATACGTGCGTTTTGCATTGCTCGCCGACGATTGCTTGATACCAGCCAGTCTGCGAGAGCCAGAGGCCGAGTTGGCGCCTCCCTGAGACTGATCGTCAGTTTGCGATGCTACATCTATGGGAATCGAGTCAGCATCCGACTGAGGAGCGCTGCCGGGGTCGTCCTCTTTGGCTCGGAGTAACGATGGACGACCTGGATCGGACGCCAAAGGTGCTAGAGGGCTCGTATCCGACATGAGCGACGGCGCTGTCTCGGTCCTGCGTAGTGATCCGCGCCTGGAATTCGTAAGTGCCTCTGCAATTTCGTCCGCCCTGGATCTGGACGGGCGAGTGACTCTAGGTGCCATCCTGTCGGCCATTCTGGGCCTCTTTGAGGGGTTTGTGGAAGCGTCAGGAGACGGCAGCTGGCCGACATCACCGAAGCCGAATGATGGCAGAATGAGAGATTGAAGAGGGCTGGGAGCGAAAGCTGGGGCGATGCCGAGCGACACGTCGTTGCTGTCATCTTGATGGAGACGGACGGTGGGCGAGCTCCCGCTGCGGGCGAATGGAGTGCGAGGCTGAGGCAGACTTGGCTCGATGGCGTCAAAGAGGCTGGCAAGGTCTTGTGGCGGACGCGATGGCGTGCGTGCGAGGGCCTGTCGTTTGCTTGAAGAGACCGAGGATACCAGCTTTCGAGGTGAGGTGCTGGCGCTTCTCTTGTTTGGTGAGCGATTTGACCTTGTCGGAGTGGGAGAAGCTGCTCTTGATGGACGCTGTGGGAGTGATTTGGTCGATGTGGGCTTCGATGACGACGATGAAGAGCCAGGTTTGGGAAACAGGCCTGGAGTGATCGACGAGGCAGATCTCGAGATCAATGCCGCTCTAGACGAGGTCAAGGTACTAGCAGTCGGAGTTGTAGAGACATCGTCGATGCGATTCTTGGGACTGACGTTGTTCGCTCGAGTATGCGATGATGGAGAGCGATCGGTGGTGGCGAAAGCAGCAGCATCCTTGCGTCTTGACTGCGTATCGGAAGGACCGGCTTCGTCGTCGGATGATGCGCTCGAGGAAGAAGCTTCGTTTGTAGCAGCAGCCGCAAAGGAGGAACGAGCGACCGCTGGCGATGATTGAGCGCTTTTCGCGGGGGTTCGATTGCGCTTGGCGTATGTGACTGTGCCGTGCTTGCGTCGCGACGACGACGGCAAATCCATGGTCAGCCGCAGAGAAGAGCAGAGCAGAGCACGATCGAAAGTGCCTGTCTATTGCGTGTGCGTGTGTGTCGATCCTTTTTGTGCTGGCATCGAGAGGGCCGATGAGAGTCAACGGAAGAGGCGATATATGAGAAGCAAAGAAGCAAGTTTTGCACGCTGCCGCAGTGTCGGAAGCACCGAAGCTGGGATCGACTCGTCCTGCTCTCTGCTCTTTCACACGGCAGTCGCTGGTTGGCTCGCTCGCTCGCTCGTGTCGCAGGAGAGGTAGGATTGGCGGAGAGGTGAGGCAGGTAGGTCTGGATGTGATAGATGGCCAGTGGATCACATGGAGCCAGAAGGGCGAAGTCGGACGACTCGTTTGCACTGATCTGTGCTCGACAAAAGCTTTCTTTCAGGGTCCTCTTTATGCTTCCCGAATTCAGACTTTTGCTGCGTTCCGCTGTCGGCGTCAAAGCTCTCCCTCTCTCTCTCTCTCTCCCGCAAGAGCTGTGCGGAGCAGCCTCTCTCTGTGTTTGTTCACTTCGGGGCATCACGTGCGTGACTGACGCGTTTGAGTGCTTTTTCTGTCTGCTTTTTAACCAACACTTGTCTTTCTCCTTGGCCAGCTTGGCCGAGAAATCGGAATTTCGACGCTTTAGACCCTCTATCGCAGCCAGGCGGGCAGAGGCATACCAAGAGTGTGTTCTGCCTCTAAATTATCGCGACGCCGAGGGCCTTCGCGACGCAGCAGGAGCAGCAGCCAGAGCAAGCAAAAGTGTTACTTTTCGCCTCCTGCCTCTGCACAGTCAGCGAGGGTTTTGGCGTGTCAAGCAAAAGTATGCTCACTCACTTACTTAGTCACTCGGTCATTCACGCCCTCACTCTTCACCACTCAAGCCGACATCTGCCAGATCACAACGCAACTGTTCTCACCAATCATCGCCTCTGTCGCTCTATCTCTTCCGGCATCGGTGGCTTCCCGACCAGGCTCTCTCATCATTGGCGGCAGCACCGGCAACATAAGCAGTCGCTACCCTTCCGACGTCTTTCAGACAACCCGATTTAGATCGACTTGGACTCAGCCATAATCTGCCAACTTCAAAGCGTGATTCACAGCCACAACCGCCATGTTCTCGGAGGAGGAACGCCTGGCGACATTCGCCTCGTCATCCACATCCACCTCGACCACAAAGAAGCGACAGTCCGCCAAATCCACATCATCGTCATCGCTGCAATGGCCACATCCCGTCACTGGCCGAAGCGCCAAGACCTCGGGCATCCCGACTCCCACCATCCTCGCAAATCACGGCTTCTACCACGCTCCAACACAGCAAGCGCCAGACACTGTCTCGCATTTCCTCTATCCTGACCTTCACATTGATAACTGGCAACCCAGCGACGATCCGCTAGCACGTCTCGAAGACGCGCTCCCAGGCAACAGCTGGTGTCGCATCTTTCGCAGTGCACAGGCTGCTCTCTTTGATGACGCCAGCAGCACGTGGACATGGCAAGACCCAGATCTCCTCCCAACGAGCAAGGAGATGATCCAAGCTCGTAAAGAAACCTTTGGCTCGCAATGGCCTTACGACAGAAAGAAGGGCTGGAAACCTACTAGCAAGAAGCTCGCCGAAGCTGGTTTCTATTTTACGCCCACCGACGAGGAACCGGACAATGCCAAGTGCATCTACTGCAGCAAATCCTTGGGTGGTTGGGAAAAGTCGGACGATCCCGTTCACGAGCATCAACGACGCGTTCCAGACTGCGCCATTTTCAACTGTCGACTTGAACAAGCATCCACACAGCCGGCAACTGAAGAGCAGCATCGCGCTGTTACTGATGCTGACCAAGAGATCGAAGTGGCAGCGGTGACCAAGAAGGGCGGCAAGCGTGCTATTTCTGCTGCAGCTCGTAAAGCATCCGCTAGCGTTACCAAGGGCAAAAAATCTACAGCTGCTGCCACTGCGAAGGAGCAGGAGGAGGAGGAGGAGGAGGAAGAGGTCCAAACACCGACCGACGAAGCAACGGATGCCCCAGTGACCAGTGCAGATCGGGAAGCATCCAATGAAGCTCCTAGTGAGGAGCTGGCACCAGCAAAGAAGGGAGGCCGCAAGACCCGCAGCGTCTCGACCAAAAAGTTGGCGGCGAAAGCACAACTGGAAGAGGAACAGCCAGCAGAAAAAGTCGAAAAGGAGCAAGAAACAGGCACATCAACACAAGTAGAGGACGACGAACCTGCTGTCGGGGAACCGGTCAAGACTCTGAGCAAGAAAAAGAGCGCCACAGGTCTCGGCAACGGCATCGCCACTCAAACATCCTCAGCACGCCCCACCCGAGCTGCAAGCCGAAGGGCCACCAAAGCCATCAACTTGCTTTCGGACGAGGGTCTCAACCGCAAACTGAGGAGACCTGACGAGGAAGATCTCGAGAGGCGTGAGTTGGCGCTCTCTGATCCCATCCCCTTCCCAACCGCGTCGAGCGAGGACCAACCCGAGCCCGCCACGGACCCTGTCCAGCCAGTCAAGCCCAAAAAGAGTCGATCAAAGTCAAGGAAGCTCGACCAGGAGGCAGAGGGGCCAACTTCGCAAGCACGAGTGGAGGAGCCAGTGGACGAAGCGATGGACGAGGATGCTGTGCCGGTGGTCGAGGATGCTACCATCATCGAACATGACGACGCTGAAGAAGAACAAGAGGAGGAGCCAGTGGAACAGCCAAAGAGGCGCGGTGGTCGTGGAGCCAAAGCCAGTGCGGCGAGTGCTTCAGCTGTCAAGACGTCATCTTCTGGATCAAGGTCGCGCAAGGCATCGGCAAAGGTTGAAGCAGGAGAAGAAGCTGGAGAGGAAGAAGATAAGGTGGTTGCGGTTACAGCTAGAGCCGATCCGGTGACGTTCCCATCGATGAGCTCGGAAGCGGATGTCGAGCCAGCTATTGACCGTTCTTCGCGCTCGGTGTCGAATGCGTTGGCAGCGCTGTCATCCAAGAGTGGTTCTAGTGCAAAAGGCACGTCCAACGCTGGCAGCCGAAAAGGCTCGGCCTCCTCTTCATCGAAGCAAAGCTCCGCAAAATCCAGTTCGACCGCATCCGAACCCGAAACTGCAGCTGCACTCACAGACGGAGTCAACATCGACATTGACATTGACACCGACCCCGCTTCCCTACCCAACGCCGGATCAGAAGCGACCATCCGCGGTGCCCCTCGCTCGTCCTCAATCGCAGCAGCCATGTCGTCAAGTACCGGTCGAACGCCGCTGACTCACTTACCGCAGCTGACCAAGTTGGACATCGATGACACGCAGAGAGCCATGACGTTGGGAGAGTGGATGCAGATGAAAGCGGAGCAGGCAGCGATGGAGATGCGGATGGATGGCGAGGCGCAGTTGGCGGATTTGGAAAATCAATTGCGGATTGGAAGGATGGCTATTGAGAGAAGGCTGCGTGGGAGGGCTTAATGAGTGGAGAGGTGATGTGCAATGCAGATGAATACCCTTTGTTGAGACGGTGTGTGTGCTGGAGGGGGATGTGTGCATTCATGAGTGCGACTGATCAGTGCGGTCGAGAAGTCTCAAACGCAAGACATCGGACAAAACAGCGGATACAATTTCTTCCTCAAGGTGTTGAACATCATGTATTTACATTCAACCAACTACATCACCTCTCCATCTCAGCGATTAGCAGCAACAGCACTAACAAACCCACCATCCACCGCGACAATCTGACCCGTCATAAACCCATTCCTCGCCAACACCAACACCAACTGCGCATACTCCTCCTCCCTCCCCACCCTCCCCGCCGGATTCTCATGCCCCTTCACATCCTCCTCCCTCGTCTTCCCCGCCTCACTCCTCCCCGCACCCGTCATCTCACTACTGAACAACCCGGGAGCAATCGCGTTGACCCTCACACCCAAGTTGGTGCGGAAGCGGAGTTCGTGCGAGAGCATCTGGGTGAGGTGGTTGGCAGCGGCCTTGCTCGCGTTGTAGGCGTAATGCGATTGGGAGAGCTTAACGATGCCGGAGATGGAGGTGATGTTGATGACGGAGGATGTCCAGGAGGGGTGTGGAGGCGTGGAGGAGGGGTAGGAAGGTCATGGTGGAGAAAAAGAGGGAGGAGGTGTTGATGCGGAAGAGTTGATCCCATTGTTCGAAGGACTCGGACGTTAAGTGGGCCTCAGAGATCTCCTTGGCGGTGAGGGTGGAGAGGGAGGTAGGGGGGAATTTGGTCATGGGTCCTTCGATTCCGGCGTTGTTGACGAGGATGTGGAGACAAGGGTGGAAGGAGGAGATGGTGGAGGCGATGTGAGAGAGGTCGGTTTTGGAAGAGACGTCTCCTTGAACAGCGATGAGTCGACCTGTGCCGATGGTGGAGCTGTAGTGGGCGACGGCTTGGTCGAGTTTTTCTTTGCGTCGGCCGGAGATGTAGACTGTGGCACCGTTGGATGCGAGTGCGAGCGCGGCGGTGAGGCCTAGACCGGTACCGCCGCCTGTGACGAGGGCTACTTTGCCGGTCAGGTCGAATAGGGTGGATGCTGTCAGGGACGACATTGTTTTGTTTGCGCTCGGGTATGGGATGGAAGGGAGAAGCTGAAAAAGAAAGCGGTGATGGAGTGGGATTATATACCGGTTGGAAGGGGAGGAAGGGAAGAGGAAAGGGCGAGGGAGAGGGAGAGATTTCCGGAGGGGAAGAGGAGCGAGTCGACGTTGGACTGTGCGTTGTATGGATCTCGTCAGCATCGCCAGCCATTCCCCCCGCACGCGTGAGGATCGGCGGGAAATTTCACCGAGGCCACTTCTTTCTCTCTCTCTCTCTCTCTCTCTTGGCACCTCATTACCATCTTCTTCCGATCCACTACAGCCACCATCCACACCTTCTCCGACACCGTTTCCAGCCCCTTGAACCGGGAAACAATGCTCCAAAACCCCAAGTCTGACGAGCGTGCATGTGGTTATGTCGGGGGATGAGAGATTGCCGGTGGAGTTTTGCGGGCGGCTGCACAGTTGGACACCTCCCTCGAAAGTCTGTCATTTTCGGCAATCTTTTCCCCAATCGAAAAATCGAGATTTGATCTTGACCACAAACAACGCGGATCGGGTGTGCGCAGAGTGTCGTGCGAAATGCACACTCGCTTGCCGTCAGTTCCGTCGAGAAAGGTGGAGGACAATCTGCACGTTGAACAGCCCGGTGAATGCTCACTCACCGTCTGTGTGCGCAGAACCAACCAGTGGCTGTCGTGTGCAAAGCCACTCACCGGCTGCTCTCTCTCTCTCTCTCTCTCTCTCTCTCTCTTCGTTAAGAAGTTTCCCCCGCATGGTCGCGCTTGGCTTGTGTTGGCGAGTGAGACAAAAGTAGAACTTCTTCCTCCTCCTTTCCTCCTCCTCCTTTCCTCCTCCTCCTTTCCTCCTCCTCCTTTCCTCTCTCCTTTCCTCCTCTTCTCCTCCTCCTCCTCCTCTCTTCTTCTTCTTCTTCTTCTTCTTCTTCTTCTTCTTCTTCTTCTTCTTCTTCCAACTTGAACATCGTAGCAGTAAACCTTTTCTTCCCACCACACGACCCTTCTCTGCTATTTTTTCTGATCAACATGTCGTCGACAAATCTCCCCACCGGCGCAGCACCAACATCGCTCTTCATCAACCCACCTTTCCGCCACGCCCACGTAGGATCCTTCCTTCGCCCCGCCTCCATCCACGCTGCACGCGCTGATTTCGCCGCTGGTAAAATCGACGCTTCCGCCCTGCGTCAGATTGAAGACCGCGAAATCGCGACGCACGTCTCATCCTTGTTGGAGCACAACGTTCAGGAGATCACCGATGGTGAATTTCGACGAGAGTACTTTCATCTGGATTTCTTGAAGCACATCCAAGGTATTACGATTTCCAAGAACACGCTCGAGCAGAAAGAAGGTCGTGTACCTCCTACGTTGAGTGTTACGGGCAAGTTGAAGTATACGCATACTATTGAGGTGGACAACTTCAAGTACTTGCGTTCGCTTGTGCCCGAAGATGCGGTCAAGAGGATCAAGATTACCATTCCTTCGCCGACTATGTGTCACTTTCGTGGTGGTCGTGCCGCCATTTCGAGTGAAGCCTACCCCAATCTGGAAGACTTTTTCTCCGACCTTGCGCAGGTGTACCGTACCGAAATCGACGTGCTCTACGCCGCAGGATGCAGATACATCCAACTCGACGACACCAACCTCGCCTACCTCACCGACCAAACCATGCGTTCGCAAGCCGAATCTCGAGGTGAAGACCTGTCCAAACTCCCCCACGACTACGCACGACTCATCAACGCCTCGCTCGCCTCCAAACCTGCCGATATGGTCGCAGCGATCCACCTGTGCAAGGGAAACTTCCGCTCGCAATTCTTCGCCCAAGGCAGCGAAGAGGGCTACAATCCCATCGCTCAAGTGCTCTTCCAAAAGCTTAGCGTCAACGCGTTCTTCCTCGAGTGGGAGGATGATCGTTCGGGCAAGGACTTTTCCGCTCTTGCCCATCTGCCCCCTAACAAGGTCGTCGTGTTGGGTCTGGTTAGTTCAAAGTTCGCAACGCTGGAGGACAAGCAGGTGTTGGTGCGTAAGATCCAAGACGCAGCTAAGCAGGTTGAGGGTGGCGCTGGATTGAAGCAGTTGGCTATCAGTCCACAGTGCGGGTTCAGCTCGACCGTGCATGGGAATGAGATCACGCCAGAGACCCAGTTTGAGAAACTTGCGTTGTGCAGGGAGGTCGCCCTGCAGCTGTGGGACGACGCTGTGTAAAAAGCAAACATACTTTGTCGACATCGTAGCTGGTCATGCCGAGTAAAAAACTTCCGTGTAAAGCCTGTAGCATCGCTTCTCTTGCACCAAACCCAACCCCGCCTCTCCCATCTCCCCCCACCCCAAAAACACACTCTCCCTCCTTCACAGAGTTCAACCTCCCCCAACGCAAAACCACCCCTTCAAAACCGTTCAACCACACAACCCTGTACCGAATGCAATGCAAAAAAAAAGCGCCATCAAATTGAAACACATGAAACCAAACAGATCCAACAACGCATGCGTCCAAAGAGAAGAAAGCTCTCAACGATAGGAAAACTCTCGCTACATTAGCCCTGACTAGCAGCGCTAGGAGCAGCCGAAGAGTGGGTATGATCGTTCTGCCTTCCCTCCTCACAAATTGGTACCGAAACCAACCACGGATCCTTCAACACTTCATCCATCGTCCATCTCCCCTTTGGATCCGGGCACAACATCTTCTTCAACAACGGCCTGCACTCCCTCGGGCTCAGATTCGACAGCGGCGAGGGAGCCGGACTGGTCGTATACGACTGGACGTACTCTTTAAACGTCGGGTCCGACATCTTGGCGACGCGCCAGGGGAGCTCCTGGAACTGCATGCAGTAGAAGACGACGGCGGCGGCCCACACGTCGACGAGCCTGGCATCGTACTCTTTCTTCTCAAACTGTTCCGGCGCAATGTAAGGCTCGGAACCGCAGAGACCTTTCGAGTAGTGCGTCGATTTCTCCCAGCACATCCTGAAGACGTCAGAGACGCCAAAGTCGGTAATCTTGATGTGGCCGTGTCCATCCAACAACAGGTTTTCGGGTTTAATGTCGCGGTGCGCGACACCCATCGAGTGCAAGTAGGCGATACCGTTGAGAATCTGCTTGAAGGAACACTCAACCTCGGCCTGTGACATGCCTCCGCGCTTGATGGCAGCATACAGATCGCCACCAGGACAGTACTCCATGACCTCGCACCAGTGTCGGTTCTCGTCCTGCACCAGATCGACCGTCTCGACAATGTTGATGTGGTGGAGCGTTGACGAAATACAAAACTCCGAGGTGAGCTTCTTGACGTACTCCTTTTCCGTCTCGTTCTTGCGACGCTTTCGGAACTCTTTGACGGCGTACAGCTTTTCGGTGGATCGATCCCACTTGTGCGCGAGTCGCACCACCGCAGTGGCACCCTTGCCGATGGCGGCCTTCTCGCAGACACCGTACTTTTTGAGCAACGAGGCGGTCTCGCCACCAGCGGCGCTGCCCTTGGCGCTGCCGCCCTTCTTGCTGCCTCCGTCCGACTTGTTGCCGTGGCTAGCGCTGGAACCGCGTCGCGAAAGCTTGGGCGCACTGCCCATGATCATATCGCGGAGCGTCGAGCTGGCGGTCGACTTGGCATCGCCGTCCTTGCCGCGGTCCGATTTCTTGCTGCTGCTCGACTTGTCGGGCTTGCCCTTGGCGTCCCAGTCGCGCAGCGCTGCTACGGTAAGTCGACTGCCCTCGTTGTTGGCGCTGCTGCCATCCTTGGCGGAAGCCTCGGGCTTGCCGTCCTTGCGCTTGATCGAGACGTTGCGGCTGGGAGGCTGGCTAGTGGGTGGGCTAGTGAGGTTCATGGCCTGATACGAGGCAGCCAGGCCGGGCTCGTCCATCTCGTTGCGCGGGCTGGTGGGAGGCGTGGAGCCTCGGCTGAGCGAAGGGGAGCGCATGGGCGAAATGTGACCGCTGCCCTGCTGGCTGGCTGCAGTGCGAGGCGATGGGCGTTCGCGGCTAGGGCTGTTGAAGGCAGCGTCGGCCTTGTCCTTGTCGGAATGACCGCCACCGGCACCCGACAGCATGCGACGGAACATGCCCTTGAACTCTTTTTCCTTTGGCTTGGCCTCGCCGGTGCTGGATGGAACGCGCGTGGGCTCGGCAGGGGGCTGGGGGCGCGGCGCAGTGCTGCTGGCCGTGGAAAAGGTGGCATTGGTAGGGCCGTTGAGCGTGTTGTGGCTGATCTTGGTGGAAGCAGGCGCTTTGCTGGGCGACATGACGCGCGGAGGAGGCGACGAGGGGCGCGAAGCAGCAGCAGCAGCAGCAGCAGCAGCATTGGCCTGGGCAGGGGTGCCGGCCGAGGGACGCCTCGAGGTGACGAGCGAGGGAGGATTGGTGCTGGGAGCAACGAGCTGGGTACGGATGTCGTACGGGCTGTTCTCGCGTGTGAGTTCGAGACGAGCAGCGAGGCCGTCGGGACCGTCTGCATCGAGGCCATGCTTGACAATGGTGTGATCCTTGCTCTGGAGGCCGCTGAGACGATGCTTGGGATAACGATCGCGGTCGGGCGATGGAGGGCGCGAGAGGTTGGACTCGGTCTCGCTGTCGGAAAAGACAATCATATCGCGCGCACGCAACTCGCGCTCCTCGGTGGGGATGCGAACGCTTCCTTCACGCATGGCAGCTTGGATACGATCCGAGTAAGGGGTTGCCATGAGTGGCTTAGGTTCGCAGTTGGCTAGGATAGCGGATGGCTTGGTGGTGGTGGTGGTGCCGTTGGGCTTGGACGGAGCTGGAGTGGCGGTCGTAGCGGTAGCAGTGGCACCTGCACCGGGGGAAGAGGTACGTGTTTCGCCGGGTTCCTTGGGAGGATTGCCACCTTCTATTGTGGTGTCTTCGGTATGTGTGACGTTCTCAGCCATGATTGCTATGTGACGTATGGATGAAGGGAGAACGGATGCTAGACAAGGACGGATGTCGTGAGACTCGCGGATCGAGAAGGTGAGGTATATGTGCCAAGAATCGGTCCCTGAGAGCGGGTGATCGAGCTGTAGCTAATCCAAACGTCGAAACGAGGCTGAGCTTGATAGCTAAATCCGAGCTTCGAACGGGTATAAGCGCAGAAAGAGAGCGAAAGAGTTGAGCGAAAGCGAAGTAAGGTGAGCGCTAAGTGGCTACGCGATGGCGGATTTTTGTCTTTTGAGACACCGAGTTTCGGTGGACAGCGGATGGGTGGGAGGATGGATCTGACGCCGCAGTGGCAGTGTGAGCGACGAGCAGAGATGGCAGTGGACGATGATGGCGAGATGGCAAGAGACGGAGCAGGTCCGAAGCCGGACGGAGAGGCCGAGTCGAGGAGGGCCCACAAGGAGGAGGGGCAACAGCGGCCAACGACAGCAGCAGTAGCAGCAGCAGCAGCAGGCAGCAAGTTGACACACGCACAAAGTAGAAAGGCGGCGCAGCAGATGGCAGTCTGTCGCAACAGAATTGAGTCTATCTGTCAGCGCAATTTCGGATTCGCCGTCAGTTGAAAATTGCAGCAGCAGCAGCAGCAGCAGAGAAAGAAAAATAGCAGACTGAGCCTTTCTTTCGTGGTTGGGCCGATGGCTCGCCAAACGAGAGAACGACGCACAAGGGTCAAGGGTCGAAGGTGTCAAAAGGAAATCAATCAATCAATCAATCTGGGCCTGAAAACACTACTCAGCGGCGCGCAGACACGAGAGAAAAGTTTTTGCAACGAAAAACACACTACTTTGTGAGCGAGCGAATCCGACGCAACCTCTTTCTCTTAGTAACTTAGTCTCGATTTTGAGCCAATTTGAACCGAGCGATTTTGTTTTTCTTCACCTTACATAGACCGTGAGCGAGACAGATCTTGAAGAAAGAAAAATTCCTCTTCCCCCTTGCCTTGCTCCTCGGTCGAATTCTCTTGCTGTGCTGCTCCTCCAGCCCACACAGCAGAACAGCTCTCGTTGTGGCAAACGTCGGCCGCTGACTAGAACAACAAGCTCTTCTGTACCCGGTTGACATAGTGTGGGATCAAACACTGCCATAAAGCTATCGTTGATGAGACGAAGAGGCTGTGCTTGTAGGCGAGTCAAAGCAACCCTTGGCATACGTCGCTGCCATACGGTGCAGCAGCAGAGACAATCGAGAGAGCACTTCTGGGTCCAAGGCAAGATCGATCTGGACAGCTTTTTCTTTTTCTTTTTCTTCTTTTTCTCTCTTGTCAATTTTGCTCTTCAAGCCGGGCATGACGCGCGGATGAGCGTCACCAACGGCAGCTCGGCCAACCACCACGCAGAGCACACAGACTGTAAAGAGTGGGTCTTGAGATGTATCTCTCAACAGCGGTCTGCTATGACATCGTCATAGCTCTGGTCATGCTCACCGCCGTTCCGGCAAGTAGCAGCGAGCGAAAAGGGCTCACGGATCGCTACGTAGCTTCAGGACGGTTTGACGATCTGAAGATGAGCGAGCGGCCTGTCGTGCTGTTGAGTTGTGCGCTTCGAAAAAACAGGGCTGCTTTGCTTAAGCAGACGCATCCTCGTCGTCTTTGCTCGCAGCCTACAGTATTTACCCTCGACCCACTTTTCCCCCTCTTTTTCTCAAAGAGAAGCAATTCTATGCTCGAACGTCGATCTCCTTGCTTGCGCATCAGGAAGGGCTTGCTGTCGAATGCGCCACCAACACGCATTCAATGTGGCACGGCGTGGCGGCGACAGTGCGATCAATCAGGTCCGAGACCTACTGGCTTGCTGGCATGGAGAGCGCAGAAGAAACATCTCTACGCCCGAGCGCCATCAGTTTCACCGTCCAAAGGAACGTGGCAAGCTTTCCTCGAGACGGTTCCGTGTGTCTATCTTGTAGGCTGGCGTGAAGAGTTGCTTCAACAACGAGGGTTTAGGGTGCGAGAGGCTCGCAGCCGAATCTGCGCATTGCAGATACACGCGCAGCCGCCGCGCTCCGTCTGAAGCCTGCGGTAGCTTAGCAAAGGGTCTCGCACGATTCTCAAAAAAAAAAAAAAAAAAAAAAGGAATCTCGATTTTGCTGAAAACAAATCGGGCCGATCGCATTTTCAACGCCGAAGTCCGAAGAAATCGCTTCCTCGAATTCCTGCGCATTGACGATCCTCCACCATCCTTGCAACCCTTCTTATCGCTCACCTACTTCACATAGTCGCATAGCAGTGATGGCATCATCAAACACACCGAACGCGGCCACCGCTGTGCCGGGCGCTGGCACCAACGGAAGACCGATCGTCTTTATGGACATCTCGATCGGCGACACTCCCGCTGGCCGACTCAAGTTCGAGCTCTTCTCCGACATTGTACCCCGCACCGCCGAAAATTTTCGTCAGCTCTGCACAGGCGAGTTCAGACCCAACCACGTCCCCGAAGGATACAAGAATTCAATCTTCCATCGCATCATTAAAGATTTCATGTGTCAAGGTGGCGATTTCATCAATGCGGACGGTACCGGTTCGCGCAGCATCTACGGCGACAAGTTTGACGACGAGAATTTCACCTTGAAACACGACAAGGCTGGGTTGTTGAGTATGGCCAATTCGGGACCGGGGACGAATGGCTGTCAATTCTTTGTTACGGCCCAACCGTGTCCCTTTTTGGACGGCAAGCATGTCGTGTTTGGCAAGGTGGTGGATGGGTTGTTGACGTTGAGGAAGATGGAGAACGTACCGACGGGAGCCAACAACAGGCCAAAGATGCCCGTCCGGATTACTCGTGAGTATGAGCCATGCCGAAGCTAACTGTAGTCAAGAATGCAGTGTCACTAACGCCATTTCTTTCATCGTGTTTGCTTCACAGAATGCGGCGAGATGTAGATCAACTTCCTCCCCCTTGTCGAATTTTGTTGTTGCCCGCTACACTTGCATCTGTATACCACCCATCGTCTCTCGAGACTGCAATCATACATGTACTTTTACAGCTATCACGCATCTGCTCTGCTCCAGACTTGTCAACTGCTGAATCGTGTCGAACTGAAAGCGCTTTCGCCCGGCGAATCTGAAAGCATGCCACCGGCGATTTCATTGCGTGCATTCACGTCCGGACCGCACACGTTTTCGGCAATCTCGTATCGTGCTCCCCGATTGGGGAGTCGATGTGTACAATCGATGTGATGCCAGCTGTCCATTGTGAGCGGCATTTCGATGAAGAGGGCGAGAAAAGACACGATCGGGTATCGGGCCAAGGTCTTCATTCTCATCGGGAGCGTCACAGATGGCACACAACGTCATGGCTTTGCCACGGACACCTGATTTTTTGGTGGAAGCTCTAATTCGTCTCGCCTCGAGCTGTTCAGGCACCTCATGGCTTGGACTCGACCAGGCGATGCGGACAAGAAGCAAGAGCCGAACGATGGACTGAGTCTGGTGCGAGCATGCAAGATGATGTCGTGATCGATCTGCCTCGCGTTTCGGACAGAAAAACAGGGTTTGCCATCGGGTCTTGCTCGCCTATTACGGCCTAACTTTGGCTTCAACATGAGCTATGCTCTGGACGTTTTAACATTTTCAACTCGCCCACTTGTTCGCAAGCTAGCGTCTTGGCTGCTGTTCATGCCACGAGTTTAGCTTGAGTATGTCTGTGTCATGTCACAAGACCAGTCTCGATGCTTTGTCGTGACTGCTCTGTACCGATTGCGGTAAGGCTAGGTCTGAATACACAGTATAAATGAGTCGTTGCACGGGCCGTTCACCGCTTTCGTCCTACAAGCGATCCTGCTGACAATCACGTCTGTCACATGACAGGGTTCTCGCAAAAGCCATCAAGCACAGTGCTGCTGGTTCAAGGTGCGAATCGCAAGATACCACTCGCAAAAGAGATGACCGACTCTTACTGCTTTGCCGGAACAGCAAGCCTGTTGCAAAACTGCTGCAGCAATCCTCAGCAGGTCATGGACGGCTTCCGATGCAATTTCAACAGCACACAGCAAGTGGTCGACTGTCTGCGAGCTAAAACCAACAAGACGGGCTCGGATGTCGGTGTAGCATGCTCCAACAACAATCCGTCCACATCAAGTGCACGTTAAGCGGCTGGTAGAGTCTCGCAGTTGATGCGGGTTTTGGTATTCTCACAGCTAGTTGCTGGTGCTATTTCCACTGCATCGTGGTAGTTGGACGATGACCCCATTCGTCGGCCATGATTGGTCGTTCCTGAGAGTCACTAGGAAGCTCAACGACGAGAGTTGTAGCCGAGGTGGAAGAAGTTGTACCGATGCGACCGACATGGCTCCGATGAGAAAACCAAAACGCCAAGCGCCTGTACAGTACAGAGTTACAGTGCCGCTGTGATGGCGTATGATCCAGTCGAAGCAATTCAAGGGTTCACAGCAAAGTGTTTCGAGAAGACGATTCGGGCTTTGAGCAAGAGAACAGCCGCCTCTCTGGAAGAAAGCATAAACAAACGGAACTGACATTGTCGGCGGCGTGGTGACGCCCATGTTGCAGATGCGCAGCCTTGGCTGGACTCGACCTAGCCGCCGCCGCCGCCGCCAACGAAGACGATGGTAGAAGAGTACGATGCCGTAGCCGCCGCAGCACCTTGCAGCAGAAGCAACACACCAACACCAAACCAGGATCAAGTGTGCCTGGCTTGGGGCCGATGGATTCGAGAGTTGACAGCTCAGATCGGCAATTGTATTTCTGAAATCCGATTCAATTTTCTGAATTCAAAAAAAAGTTTCTAGTTGGAATTTCGATGACGCGCTGCTGCTGCTGCTGCTGCTCTGCTTCTCCCACTTTCTTCCTTCCATCACAGCCCAACGTGCCCATCAGCCAGCCAGCCAAGCAGGGAGCAGATTCCGAGATTCGGACCGTGGCCCGCGCGCAAATATTGTGGTTGAAATTAACACTGTCTTGGTTTGCTCGCCTTCTGAAAGATCACAGGCAGCTCCGCTTTATCGCTTCAAGATCAGCGGCAGTTTGGCCGTGCCAAATCAATTTGCCAAGTTGATCGGCTGTGTCTTTGCCCTGAGTTGCGCTGCTGCGCTTGTGCTGCGTTGGGTTGGGTTGCATGACTGTGTGTTGTTCAAGCGTCATGCCATGTCTGTGCAACACAGAGCAAGTGACTGACCCAGTGAGATCGCCGAAACAATCCGACCAGAGTCATCGTCATATATATTCACCCTCTGGCTCAGTGGCCCTTCTTCCTTTCATCTCTCCATCATCGCCACTTTTCTTTAAAACACACACTTTCCACCGTGTCTTTTCCCATCTACAACAAACATGTCTGCCCTCGACTCTCTCAAGCAGTACACCGCCGTCGTCTCGGACTCGGGTGACTTTGAGTCCATCGACGCCTACAAGCCCCAGGATGCCACCACCAACCCTGTATGTTTCACTTTAAATTCACCTGACATCGACTTGTTGAGTTTTGCCTCCAAGGATGGCAACGAACGACGACGAATACTGACCGCTGCTTCCATTTCTGCTTTTCCCACCACAGTCGCTCATCCTTGCCGCCGTCAAGCAGGAAAAGTACGCCCGTCTGATCGACGTTGCCGTCAAGTACGCCAAGGAGCAGACCGACGACAAGTCCAAGCAGCTCAACCTCGCCACTGACCGTCTGCTCGTCGCTTTCGGCGTCGAGATCCTCAAGATCATCCCTGGCCGTGTCTCGACCGAGGTCGACGCCCGACTCTCGTACAACAAGCAGGCCACCATCGAGAAGGCCAAGCACCTCATCGCCCTCTACGAGTCGCTCGGTGTCAAGCGCGAGCGTGTCCTCATCAAGATTGCCTCCACTTGGGAGGGTATCCAGGCCGCCCGTGAGCTCGAGTCGCAGCACAACATCCACTGCAACTTGACCCTCCTCTTTGGCTTCAACCAGGCCGTCGCCTGTGCCGAGGCCAACGTCACCCTCATCTCTCCCTTTGTCGGCCGTATCCTCGACTACTACAAGAAGGCCGAGGGCAAGGAGTACGCCTCGCACGAGGACCCCGGTGTGCTCTCCGTCAAGAAGATCTACACCTACTACCGCCAGCACGGCTACAAGACCATTGTCATGGGTGCCTCGTTCCGCAACATTGGCGAGATCCTCGAGCTGGCCGGTTGCGACTTCCTCACCATCTCGCCCAAGCTGCTCGAGGAGCTCAAGAACACCTCGGGCCCTGTCGAGCAGAAGCTTTCGGTTGACAACGCCAAGGCTGCCGAGGCCATCCCCAAGGTTTCCTACATCAACGACCAGCCCGCTTTCTTGCTCGACTTGGCCAAGGACCCCATGGCCAACACCAAGCTCGCCGAGGGTATCGCCGGTTTCGCCAAGGACGGTGCTACCATGGAGCAGATGATTGCCGAGAAGCTCTAAGCTGTTTCCAATTAAAAAAAAAAAAAATAACCCGCACTGTCATGTAACATAGTTATGCAATAATGTTGTTTTGCTTTTATGCCGTCCCATTTGTTTGGTAGGAGGATTGGGTTGTGTGTTGCGGTTGTCATGGGGAAAAGCTGGTGTAGGAGGTTCGGGAGGTGATCATGAGGCTGCAGTTCGGATTCGGAAAGTGCTGTGCCGATATCAAGGGTCAGCCTGCAGCGTAGTTCGTCGGCCTCTCCTGTGCGGCAATCGCAGGATGAAGAGGTTCTCGTTGCTGACTAGTTCCACAGCATTCGGCATGAATGGCAGCAAAGCGACGTCGAGAGCCTGGAAGCCCTTTTTTTGGGTTGGCAGGGTCGCGCTTAGACCACCCTCATTTTTTTACACGCATTTTGGCATTTTTAACATTCAACCCTTTCCTTCTCCAACCACCACACATCGTCACCAACTCACTCTAACGGCTCGGGGTGAGCACGCTGTCTCCGCTCGATGCCGCAAGAAACGCTCACCTTCCCACCGCTGTACTGCGTCGTTGGAGCCTACCGCCTAGCACACGATCCTTCGCTATGGCAACCCATGTGGGCAAAATGCTCCAAAGCAGCCAAACACGCTTCGATCGTAGCCCTCATCTGGGCAGTTTTAACTTGGCCAATCCAACGGTTGTTTGTGTACTACTTCATGTCGGCTTCTGCCTCGGTGACGGGTTTCAGCGCGGTGTACGGCAAAATGGTTCGGACGGCAGATGTCACAGATGACGCTTTGCCGTTTAGGATCCCCGTACCTTCGTTACAAAGTAAGTGCAAAAACACCTGTTCTTTATCGCTCGCTATAAGATGAGATTTGCTGATACTGTCGTTGTGGATGTGTGGGTGTAGCGTTCGCGACGTTTATGTTTGTCATGGGACAGGTTCATGCGATTATGGAGTTTTGGCTCCGACGCAAGTTGAGAGAGTGCAGGAATACGGCGTACGTTCAGACGGTCAGGTCGAGGGGGAAAGCGGCCGATTGGTGGACAGAGTATGTTGAGGAGTTTTCCAACCCTCCGACGGAAAAGGCGATCAAGGATGCCAAGAAGCAGGGTTGGCATTTGAAGTTGGCGTCTCCGTTGGTGAGGTTTGTCATTCTCAAAGGTAAGCCCTACCACTCCCCCCTGTCCTCTCGTACAAGAGAGAAGAGCACAGTTCTGACAGCGACCTCAAATGGGAGAGAGTCTAGTGTTTTTGCTACCAGTGGATTTTGTCCCCTTTTTCGGTATGGCTCTCGGAGCAGCATTGCGCTCGTTGACGTACGGCAGGTTGCTGCACAAATCGTTCTTCGAAGCCAAACGGATGTCACCTTTCCAAATCGAGTTGTGGATCACCGAACGTCAAACCGCCTATCGCAGCTTTGGCTTCGTTGCCGCCTTGATGGAACGCATCCCCCTCATCGGCTTGATCTTTTCGATTTCGAACCGTATCGGTGCAGCCATGTGGGCTCACGACCTGGAGAAACGTCAACAACGCTTTCGTACCTTCTCCTCCTCTTCTGCTGGTGGAGAGCAGTTGGAAGAATTCAAAAGCAAACCTACGCTTAAAAAACTTTACAATACTATTCAACAGGAGTCTTCCTCCTCCACCACCACCTCCACCACCACTAGCGGAACGAGTGGTGCTGGTGCTGGTGACGCTGCTGGTACAACAACGTTTAATGGTGAGGGTCTAGCCGTGTTGCGTCGCAACGGCAAGCATGGGAATGGACTGTTTACACACTTTGCGTTTACGTTCCCTCTCAAACTCATTTCTCCCGGTGTCAGTTCCAGGAACGCTACCCGAGATCCACTCGTCTGTCGTCGTCCACAACCAACAGCAGCAAGCTCGCAAGCGGCCGTAAACGCGCCCCACATCAGCAGCAGCAGCAGCAGCAGCAACGCCAGTGGTGATGGTGCTGATTCGACGATTTCGGGGAGGGGGAGGGGAGAGAGGGTGAGGAAGGGGGGAAGGCGGTATCGGTGTTGTATGTTGTGGGATATGGGGTGGGTTGGTTTCAGGAGATAGTGTAGATTTGGATGTTGATGTTGGGTCAGGGTGTTGTTTGTTGATCTTGACGCAGGGGAGTACGAAAGTGTTTAAGACTAGGATGAGTAGGCCGACGGTGGGGGTTAGTACCGCTTCTTTCAGCTCTTCCTCGGCACCAGGGGAGGGGGAGGAGGGGGGAAGGTGGAAAGTACCACCAGGCAGAATTTCCGCTTCCTCGTCCGCTCCAACTCCACCTTGGTCCTCCTCCCCGATCCCGTAACCTGCTTCGCATCCGCACGATACGATCAAACCCAACGCTTCGACCTACGCTCCCGTACCTCATCCTGCATTGTACTCGACTGGATCACACCCGGTCGAACCGCCGTACCCCCTCCACCACCACCCCTAAACTCGATCATCTCGATTCGCACACCCCCACCCTAAACAACCACCACCGCTCTCCCGCACCTACAAAAGACTACTCCACCCCCACCCGCGATCCCGAACTCTGGTCATTCTCCCACTATCGTTCGCGCAACGACCTCCGCATCGCCTCCACCCCCCTCGCCCACGACACCCTCCTCCTCTCCCAACCCCACCACCACGACACCCACCCTCCGCCGATACTCACACCTTCACCGAGCTCGCCAGGCGAAATCACCCCTACGGCTGCTACGCCACCCTCCTCCTCGCCGGGCCCGACGCCCAACCGATCATTCACACACTTGAAGCGGAGTTTGCAGAGATCCAACAAAGACCCCGAACGAGCGTCGGGTTGGACGACGAGGTGTTGTGGTGTTTAAGCAGAATCGAGGAGGGGGAGGGGGTGGGGTTGGTGAGGTTGGCGGGGAGGGATGCAGGGATGGTGAAGGGGTGGTTGGGGCAGAGGTTGGTTGGGTTGCAGGGGGTGATTGGTAGCGATTTGTATAGGCAGGCTCTTGGGTGAGTCACGTAAGACGCTCCTGTTAAGAGAAACTCAGCCGTTCTCTCACATGAGCAGTCAAAGAAAATCGCTCAGCGTTGCCCCAAGCGGCGTCACCCCTTTCTGCCTGACTCAAACGGAAAGTGGGTTGCTAAGTCAGCCATGCGTGCCAAACGAATGAGAGAAAAAGATGCGATCTGCGATGAGAAGTGAGAAAAGAAAGAGAGAGGGGTGTTTACATTCCCTAACGTTATCCAAACGTTTGGAGTGGAGATCGACTGTAGGTAGCTACTACGTTATGTTAGGACTTTCGACGTTTTTTACCCAACCCTCCTGCTACTGCTGCTGTACCCGGAGGGTTGTTGTTGTTGTTGTTGATTTTGCTGGAAGAAGCGGGGTCCCATTTGCTGCCGAGACCTAAACCTAGTCCCGCTGTCCCCATCCCCCTCCCTGCTGGGTGAGGGGTGGTGGTGGTGTTGTGACTGTCGAAGTGTGAGTTCGGTGGTGGTTGTGTGGGAGTGGGGGAGGCGGGGTTAGGCCATGATGGAGGAGCTTGTTGCTGTTGGTGGTCGACCCCGTGTGCTGGTGGTGGGACAGCGTCGCCGGACCACAATGGCTGGTACGTCTGATATGCGGCCACATAACCCATCGGCACACCACCACCACCACCACCCCCTCCTCCTGCCATCAACCCAACCCCGTTCTGCGGATACATCCCCACCCCGCCATCCACCTTCTTCCCCCCCCCACCACCAACCCTTCCTCCTCTCCCCGCCCTCTTCCCCATCCCCAACCCAACCCTCCTCAACCTCTCCAACCTCCTCAACCCCACCCCGGCCGTCAAACACACCGCACCCATCGCTACCCCACTCACCACCGCAAACGCCCAATCCATCTCCTCCATATGACTCTTCAAATTCATCCCGAACAACCCGGCCCACAGGGTGCCCACCGAGATGCCCATGGTGGCGATCGAGGTCTTCAGGTCGAGAGCGAGCAGCTTGTTTCGGTTGTTATCGAGGATGAGTTCGACGACTTCTTGCGTGTTGGTGATGTCAGAGTGCAGTTGCGTGGTTTCTGCGACGACTTCTTCGACTTGCTTGTCGAAGGATTCGAGGAGGAGTTCGAGTTCGTCCATTGCTGTGTCTGTGGCTTCGCTGCTGCTGCTGCTGGGGGTAATGGTGGTGGTGGTGGTGGTGGTGGAAGAGGTGGTTGAAGAGGTGGTGGAAGTGGGTGAGGGGTGTTTGCGGGGGTAGAGTTGCCGGTGGTAGGGGGGTGGGGTTGTCCGAGAGATACATCAACGCCATATCCTCTTCGTTCTCCAACACCTCGGTCACCGCCCCCTTCACCGCCCTACCTCTGCTCAAAAACGCATTCAACTTCCTACTCACCTGCAACAACGTCCTCAACTTCTCCCTATCTACATCGTCATCCAACTCCTCCAACACCCGACTCGTCCAGCCCCTCACCACCCCCAACTCGATCCTCAACGCATCCAACACCGAAACCAAGATACTTTCCAACGCTCTAAACTCGTACGCCAACCCACTCCCCCCCCCCTCCTCCATGACTGTTCGTCGATCTGAGGTTGTGCTGCAAATTGTACACAAACGCAGAATGCAGCTGCGAGTCGGTGGAGCCGTAGCTGTCAAAGAGGAGGACTTTGTCCTTTTTGATCATGGCGCGGATGTGGAGGATGTTGACGAGAATGCCGCCACGACGCGCGAGGATGGTGGGGACCAAGTTGGGCACGCGCGAGTCGATTTTGCGCAGATCGCGCGGTTCGAGGCCGTGGTCGGAGCAGAGACGCGATTTTTTGAATACGCCCGAGGTGGATGTGGCTGAGCCCGTGGAGTCGAAGATGGTACAGCGTAGCATGATGTCTGGCGAGAGCTGGGTCGTGCCGAGGCCGGCGAAGGAGGAAGGAGGGTAGGTGGATGAGGTGGGGGTGGGAGTAGGGTTGAGGAAGAGGAAGAGGCAATGTTGGGGGATCGTTTGAAAGGTGTAGAAGCGGCGTTGAGAGCAGCAGATGTGGTGTGTAGTGTGCGATGGAATGACGAGCGAAAGTGATACGACGATGCTTGCCTAGCCTTACCCTTGCTCACACTCGTATCGCCTCCCAGTCGCACCAACGCTGTTCTGGTCGATATCGCCGCCATACCAACCGCTCGCCTGGCAGCATTATTGCGGCAACCTTCAACAAGTCGTGCAAATGACAGCCTCGGCGCCGAAGATCGCATGGCCCGTGTATCCCTAATCGAATTCCCGTTTGTTCGGCAGGGCACAACGACTGTTAAAGCAAGATGTGGTGGAACTCGAAGGTGTTGAAGGAAACCCTTGACGAACCAAGAGGAATATTAAAAATTGGTCGTTCTCAGCATTCGGATCTCGGCTGAGACAAAAATCCCGACTGACCTACCGTCTGAGACACACTCGTGCGAGATTGAGAGATCAGGCTTGTATTGCAGGCAAGAGACGCTGTGAGGTTCTTGGGCTCGAGGAGGCTCCCGGCCCGCCGTATGAGGGGGCCGGTTGAGCGCAGAAATGAGCGGCAAGGGGGGGAAACAGGGAGGGGAGCGAAAAACTATCCCAAACCAGCGATAAGCGCTGTTTGGCTTTGGAAAAGATGGTGGTGACTAGCTAAGTGAGCGAGACGTGGAACTTTAGATCATAAAAGCGTAAAGTGGGTGTTTCGGCCGGTAGGCTCCGTTCAGACGCGCCCGCCCTTTTTTTCAACCACGTGATGCAGAAAACCCTTGTTCCTCCACTCTGCGGGACCCGCCTTGCCATTTCACATCGGCTGCTTCGCCCAACCCCCAACCTTCGAAAGACACTTTTCACCTCATCCACACACAAGTGACCATGCACACAACAGTACGAGAGCTGGTCCACCAATAACTAAGATTAGGCACGAGTGTACTTTGCGGGCTAGAAGACTACGCGCCGTTGTTCGACTTGACACTCTGACCAGCCGCTGAAAACCCGGACAGATCGGGATCGAACCATTCCAGATCCGAGCCGCCTTCAGCGTCAGACTTGCGAGGCGCAGCTAGAGCGTCTTCAAAGTGGTTGTCTTCCTCCTCCTCCTCCTCCTCCTCCTCTGCCTCTTCGTCTGCTGCTTGTTCGTCCTCTGCTGCGTGTCCACCTTGCTCGTGTTCGTGCCCGTTCTCGTGCGTTGACTCGTGTCCAGCACCCAAAACCGACCCCCCACCTGAGCCCACCGCGCCATTGCTTCGGGACGACGAAGGCACCAACGTCGCATCCCCCACCGTCGTATCGCCGAGCACGCGCATACCAGAAGATGAGACCGAGATCGAAGCAGACGGCGTATGCGTTGTCGATGAAGCTTGCTGCGACAACGACGGTGACGAATCGATCGTCATTGTAGGCGACGCCGTTTCTTGAGCTGTCGCCGCGCTCGATGCTGGTGAAGAAACAGCGCCGGCGAGTGTAGACCCTGGAGGATGAGGAGCATCGCGACCGGAACGACGATCGCGTCTTCGTGTCGTCCTGAATGCACTCGCACTGGCTGCGGCAGCTTGTTGCTCTCCTCCCTCCTCCCCACCTTGCAGCTTGGCCAGCATAGCAGCCGCCACATCCGAAGGGCTTCCCTGCGCACCCACAAGCACGCTGCCTACGCCTCCAGCTGAATCTTCTGAGCCACCACCTCCTGCACCTGCACCCGCCGCACCCCCGCTGCTCCCGCCGCTGCCGCCGCCGCCGCCGCAGCAGCAGCATTCGTCTGCCGCCTCTCCCTCGCCTTCCTCCTCTGCTTGTGCGGTCCACCCCCACCACTGCGCAACGATCCCAACAGCGTCTCGAGCACCGCACTATCATCCACACCCGCTTCCTTTCTCGCCAAAGCCTCCTGCCTCTCCTTCTCCCTCTCTTCCGCCGCCGCTCTCCTCTTAGCCTCCATCGCCCGCTGCTCGCCAATCCTCACATTGTCCACTTTCACCTTCTTGTACGCCGCCAAGAACTCCTTGAAGATACCGAAAAAGTCTTCCGTCCGCATCGTCTGGTTGGCCAACTGTCCCAGCCCGCGCTTCTTAGGATCCAGTCCTTCACCAAAGTACTTGAGCGCCTCGTTGTACACACGCTCGGTAAATTGCACCTGGTCGTTCAACCTCTGCAGCTCCGACGCAGCGTCGTTGAGGAATGGAAGCATGATCTTGACGTACGGATCCTGCAGATTCTCCTCGTTCTCGTCCAACAGCCGATCCAGATCCTTGCGATGCTGGAAGCTGCCGGACTTGAGTTCGGCCAAATCACGACGCAAGTCCCACAGCTGCACTCGACATGCTTCAGCTGGAAGCTCGAGCTCGTCCATAAACGCCTCGACTTCCGGGAAGCATTTGGAGATCGTACGTTCGATAAAGTGCAGCAACGTAGTGCCATCCGACGCCTTGGTGTCGACCAGCTTATTGATCGACGTAATCTTGAATCCAAACGCTCCACCTTGCACACCGGTCGAGTTGAGGTAGTTGCCCATCATCAGGATCAGACTGAGCAAGCGCGCAAACGCTTTCGCCTTCATCAACCCTTCCGACGCATCCCTCACCTTGACCGTGCCGGACTTGATCAGATCAAACGTCTCCTTGTACTTGGTCATGTACAGCAAGCCTTTCACCTTTTCCTTGAGGTGCGGCACCGTCATGAGCAGCACCACGAGTCGATCAGCAGGATGCAACAGCCGCAACTCCTCGTCCGACGCATTGCGATACTCGCCCAACTGACCCTTGGTCTCGCTCTCGGGATAGTGGCGCAACAGTTCGGTGAGGAAGCTCTGGTCGAGCACCGCTTCGTTGCAGTTGATAATGTGGTGCGCCACCTCTTCCGGCGACGCCTGCTTGCTTTCCGTCAGACTCGACTTGACTCTCTTCAACACCATCTCGATGCCCTGGCGCGTCTGCAGGCTCAGGTGCGTCTTGAGCTCGATCCTGTCCTTTTTAGCGGTGGCAGCCGACTTTTTGACGGGTTGCTTGGCCTTGAAGTCTTCCTCCATCTCGTCGAATAGTCCTTCCTGCTGCAGCATCTTGACCACTTGCTCTTCATCCGCAGTCAACTCGTGTTGACCGAAAATAGTCTCTGCAGCATGCTGCGGCGAGAGCTTGTCCCACTGAAGCTGCTTCATCTTGGAACGCGCCATGGCCAGCACCTCTTTACGGCTGAGCGCATGGTTGGCAAAGAGCCCAGCCACGCCAGGTGCAGGGGGTGCGGCGATCGGACCGGCAGGACCGAGGTTCATGGGAGCGTACGACGCGCGCACGTTCATCATCGAGTTGCGGAAGAGGTTGCCATCCTGCATGGGCGATTCGGTGACCGAGCCAGGCGGCGGTGGAGCGGGTGGTGCAGAAGTGCCGGCGCCCGAAGCGAGCATCGAGCCGGGACGCGACGAGTCGGGGGTCGAAAAGGCGGATCGCATGTCGGCACTGATGCCCTGGCTGCTGGTCTGCGAGAAGCCAGGCAGCATGCCTGGTGCAGGCGGAGGCGGTGGAGGCGGCGGTGGAGGCATGGCGGCGGCATCGAGCAACGCTTTTTGACTCGCTGGCAATCCTGCAGCCACAGAAGGCAGCATGGGAGGCGGTGGCGGCGGCGGAGGAGGAGGCGGTGGCGGTGGTGCGAGTCCTGCAGGTGCAGGAGCAGCAGGAGCAGGAGGCGGCACAGGAGTTTCTGCGACGGCCTGCCCCTCTGAAACACTCGAAAGCGCAGTGGGCTTCTTCTTTCCTCGTCCAGCGATCAAGTCGTCGTCCGAATCCGACTCGTCCTCGCGCTGACGTCGGATTTCGTCGAGCAACGTGCGCACCGCAGGATGCGAAGTGCGCTTGGCCGCACCCTTGGGTGAAGGCGCCTGCGCTTTGCGACGTCGCGACTCGCGTGCATCCACCATACGAGAAGCCAGATCGGTGTTCTGCGCCATGCCCGCAGCCAAAGTCGCCTGAATCTTCCACTTGGCCGCCTCGGGATCCAACGGCTCTTCGTCGTGCCCCTCGTCCTGCTCTTCATCGTCATTCGCACCCTTGGCGCCACTTTCTGCTGATCGTGCCAAGGTTGGCTGGCGACGCACCGACGCAGAAATGCGCTTGCGGTCGTCCTCCGTAGGAGTGCCAGGCATCGCAGGGACAGGCGGAACATCGCCGCCTTTGCCACTGGCCTTGTTCTTGCGCGCATTCGCCTCGAGCTTGCGGATGGTCTTGTTGCGCTCGAGCTGCTTTTCGAGTGTATCGACGAGCTGTTGACGGTCCAAGCTGCCTTTACCGGGAGCGGCGACATCGCTGACGTCCATCTGTGCTTCGCGAAGCATGTCGTAGAGCTCGCGAATTTGGATCTCGAGTACAACGACTCGATCGATGTAGGCCTTTTCCATCTCGTCCATCTCGTCGCGGGCCGCACCCGCATTGCCCCTCGCCAGCGCCAAATCATCCTCGAGCTTTTCGATTTGCTCCTGCAGCTTGCCAATCAACCCGTCCGAGCCAGCTTTGAGCTTGGATTCGAGTTGCATCTTTTCCTGTTCGAGTGCGGCCGCTTTGGCTTTGGCTTTTTGCAGCTCAGACTGCATCGAGTTGATGTGGTCCTGATCGGCAAAGCGCGAAAGGACATTGTTGACCGAGACACCGAGTAGAGAGGACAGGTCATTGCCTTCGACGGCGCCTTTGCGGTCCATGACGACCGAGGTGACCATCGAGTCGATGAGCTGGTAGTAGTGGACGAGATCGTCGCCGTCTCTGCGGATGAGCAGCAGATGCTGCAGCGCCGAGAGGAAAAAGTCGTACGCGCGCGAACCTTCGACCTTGCCCACAATAGCACGAAACACATCGACGGGATCGCTGAGGTCGGTGAGCACTTCCTTGTTGAACGTCTCGACGACATCCTCGTGATCGGCCTCTGCACCTTTCTCAAAGACGCCGATCTGTGCGTCGAGATCCGGGTTCTTGAACGCATGCATTTTAATCAAGATGCGCTGCAGACCGCTGGCCTCCATCTGGTTGCGGAGGTGGACGCGCACCTCGAATTCAGGCACAATGTCCGAGTTGAGGATGGCGTTGATGAGGAACATGTTGTTGATGGCGTACTCGTTGAGGCTAGATTCGTGCGGACCGACGACGCTAAGTTTTTTCACCTCATCCGAGGCGCCGACCATGGAGCCCATCTTGCCGCGTCCGTCAATGGTCTGCTCGAGCACGCGGAACCAGGCATCGAAGCGGCCATGGTCGCCTTGACTCGTCTTGAGGTCGTCAAACGCTTTGAGGACCAAACGATGACCGGTTGGCTTGTCCCAGTGACACAAAAACAGCAAAATGTCGGCGGCCTGCTTGCGTGTGGTGAGCTGGAGCGAGATCATGGAATGCGTAATGCCGCTGATGCATTTGGGCTGGGCAAGCGAATCGTTGGCGCCGGGCTTGGAGTTGAAAAGCGAGCGGAAGGCCTTGAGCACCTCGTATTCGAGCGCCAAGTCGTTGTCGTTCTTGATCCCCTTGGCATGCAATCCACTCAAAAAGCTGGCGAGGACGGGGGTACCTTTGGCTTCGACAAAGCTCTGAATCCAACCGATGGCACAGGTGCGCAGCGTGACGGCGAGCGACTCGATGTGCTTTGTGGTGACGGTGCCGTCCATAAACTTTTTGATGAACCATTCTGGCGAGTTGCGCGTGATGACCATGCTCGATCCTGCGCCCGCTGGACCGGGCTGTCCCGCATGGTGGCGACGGTTGCGATCGCGTTCCTTTTCTGCGTGCCATTCGGTGAGTTTGTCGTTGTAGACGAGGGTCCATTTCTTGTCGACGCTGAAGTTGAGCATGTTGCGCCGAGCTGTTTCTTTGAGCTCATCGGAAAGGTTGCCGCCGGGCACGTTGAGGAAATCGCGCTTGTCCATGAGCTCTGCAAAGAGCCGTTCGACCTGGTCGTCTGAAGGACGTTGAAGGACAAAGTCGGGCGCCTTGCCAGCGTGCTGCTGCTGCTGCTGCTGTTGTGGTGGAAGGTAGGATTCTCTGCCGAGACTGGAATGGCTAGCGCTTGCACTTGGCGCATTTCTGGCGTCGTCACCGTAGGCGCCGGTAGCGGTGGAAGCGACCGACATTCTGCTAATGACGTCGTGGGGCATGTGAGAAGCATGGTAGCGGATGCTGCTGTTGGAGTCGTTGGGTGGACCCAAGCTGGTGTTGGAGGTGTAGCGGGAGGAGCGTGTGCCGTTTGGAGCAAACGAGGATGAATTGGAATGCATCGAGTCGTGGGTGCTCACGCCGTGACGGGAGGAAGATGCAGCGGAAGGGTTGCGACGATGGGACGAGAGACCAGCGCTTGAAGACACAGTGGAGCCATTGGCGTGCAAGATGATGGACGACAACGAGGGATAAGGAGCAAAGTCCTCGGCAGTTGACGAGGAGGAGGCGTTGGCGAGCCTGGATCTGGGCACGTCGTAGTGAACGTCCGAGTAGGCGCTAGAGTGATGTACGCCGCTGCCGAGTGCAGGATTGCCAGAGGGATTACCGATCGAGAGCTTGGAGCTGGTTGGGCTCGCATTGGTGTGGTAAGACGAGCTGGCGAGCACACTATCGACATGTACGGGAGTGCGTCCGCTGGCAGTGCGTTCGTAGGGAATGGCCTTGTCGGCAGCATCCGAGTTGAACTGGCGCGAGCGTTTTTTGCGGCCAAAGATTGAGTCCATGGTTGGCGAGATGAGTCACTGCAGCCTAGGGAAAGCGTCAGAGGCGGTGTTGGGCGGCGGTGGTAGGATCGGAAGAATGCCGATGTGGCTGAAATGCAGAGGCTGTGCTGGAAACGGAGATCACGCGGCCATGGAGGGCAAGACAGCGTTGCGACGACGACGTTTCTTTCAAGCTGTACGACGGTGATGGGTCCACCGATTAGCAAAGATGCTGCCCGTGACGAAACCCCAATCGGCGGTCGGTGGGTTTAAGGAGATGCCGAGGTTTCCCGTCTGTCTCGCCAATCGATCAGCTCTGAGTCGACGCGATCTGCCAGATGCTGCGTACGTGCGATACCGACCAACTCTGCAGCCAGCAACTTGCGAAGGAGGGAGGAAGTATCAAATAGGGTATCGCGATATGGTGGTAGAGGCAATGCCTTGAAGTGGAAACGCTCGTCTGATCTGACCATGCAAAAGGGTTCTTGTCGCCGCAATTAGGCAAGGATGGCCGAGAGAGTGCTAAATCTAACGGTGCGTGCGTGCTTGCGTGTGTGTGTGCGTCTGTTCTTTTTTGGAACTGTTGGTTTACGTCTGACTACAGTAATCTCGCCTCGTCGCCCTTTTTCGCGCGTTTCCACCACCGCAAAAGTGCGTCTGCGTGTTGCAGCAGGAGATGGTGGCCCACGCGCCTAGTTAACCTGCGTGGAAAGCGTTGGGCGAATTTACAAGAGAAATGTCTAATTTCATTTTTGACAGCTGGCGGCCGAGAAACTTTGCCAGCTTTTCCTTCTTTCCTCGCAATCCCGAAGTCTGTCCCGACACACCGAGCGAGGCTGCTTTTCTGTATAGGAATGTTGCTTCCAATTCAAGATCCGACGCTCAAAGATCTACAGTGGATTTCGGATAGATTGTTCCGCTTTCGGTCTTGGGCCGTAACGTATTCCATGTAGTACCTGCGCGCCCGTAGTACCCGCGCATTATTTGAGCTTAATTTCAATTCTGATGGTAGTACTTGCCCTGATTGTGAACACAGTCATCTGTGATGGTGACAAAGTGAAACTGACATTGTTAAACTATGCAATGCTATGGTACATGCCAAGAACATGAGAAACTACATGTGATGACAAGAAGGGCCAGCAACAGGCACACTGTCAAAATAGTTGGCCTTGACCTAGTTCTCCTCATCAATGGCACTGAGAGGCTCACTGTCATCAAGACTGTCAATGACAAGTGTGGATGGCATAGGGGCTGTCCTTGATGACATCAGAAGGGCTCCATCACTACCATCCAATGCTTGCTTGCCAACATCAGCTAGCACAGCTGGTGGTACTACCACCTGCTCCTCCTCCTTCCAATGCTTCTTCACATGATACTTCCTCCAATTTGCCTCCATTGCCAGCTTCTTTGCAACCAATGCACACTCAGCATAGGTGTGCATGATCATCTTGTCCTTTGACAACACCATAGCATCAACTGCCTTGTCCTTCCACTTGACTGTCTGTGCTGCTTTCCTCTGCTGCTCCTCCTGCATCTGCAATAGACTGTTCTCTGCCTGAATTACCAAAATTGTTGCCTGTGGTTCCTCATATGCTGACAACAGAGATTGCTTGAGCTGTGTGGCATGCCGGATGGTTGGTTCTTGACAGTCATGAAGGCTATATTACGAGATCAGGCTGGTGATGCTGCTGTGGACAAGTGGAATGCAATGCTTGTGAGATGCTAAGATACAATGAGATGAGACTCAGCTGAAATGGCTGAGTTGACATGCTTTTGACCATGTTTATTTGGCTGAGAGATGCGTATTACATGTGACTACCAACAGAAATGCAAAGCTACAAAACCTAGCTGGTGACAATGGTAGTTGTTGAGCATGGTGTTGAGAGTGGAGCTGGACCATGGAACATTGAGTTCCTGCAGGGGCGATCATGATGATGAAGAGGCTTGTTGACTTGCAACCAAATATCCAGGAAGTTGGCAAAGGACCTTCTCTGGGTCTGGATTGATGGTCATGCTGGTATCTGAGAAGGCCTTTTGAGCTGACATCTGCATCAGGACCTTATCACATGCTTGGGTGTAGATGGTGGCAAATTTGGCTCTGTCAATGTTGGCAATGACATCATGCACAATGTCATTGATGGTTTGATGGTATGCTGCCATCAATGGACCAAAGATTGAGACATCAAGTGGCTGCATAATGTGTGTCAAGTGTGCTGGCAGCAGGAGTGGGATGATGTGGCATGACCAGAAGGCATCAATGATGGTGTTGCTGACATGTGATGTGTGCCCATCCATGATGAGAAGATGGTATTCTGATGGCAATGAAGGTGTTGTGTGGGGGTCAAAGACCCTTTCAAGCCATTCAACAGCCATGGCATCAGTCATCCAGTCATTTGTTGACTTCAAGAAGTACCATGTTGAAGGAATGTTCTTCATATGTCAGCGATCACTGATGGTGTGCCTCATGCCCTTGGTGATGATGAGAGGCAGCAGCACTTGTCCACTGCTCCCAATACATTCAACAACTGTAGCTGACTCTCAGCTACCTGGCTGTGCTTTGAACTGAGCAGCCTGATCACCAGCAGGGACAAGGACTCACTTGCTACTGCCCTGACCAAACATGAACCCAGTCTCATCCTTGTTGAAGATGTTGCTCAATGAGATACTGAATTCACACAGGACCAGTGCAAAACATTTGAACCATTCACAAATGCCTTCCTCATTTGTGCCCATGAGTTTGGCATTGTCAAGACAGCATGACCAATTTGAGCAAATGTCAGGGTGTCAAAGCAGGAAGCCCTGCACCCAGTTGCATCTGACATTGACAGGATCAACATGGCCAGTAAGGTGACATGAGATGGTGTTGGCATACTCACATATGTGCACCAGCATCAGAGGGAAGCCACTGTATGTGCAATGTTGGATATGCTTGACAAGGGCACTCTCTGCTGCTGGTGTGAGTGATTGTTGGCCAGCTTGGGTGTCCTTCTTGGGTGGAGTGCCAGACAAATGGGCCTGCAGTGTTGATTTGGGGATGTTGTGGGCAAGTGCTGCTTTGCAAATGCTGTCATGACATTCTTGATGGAGCTCAACAGCTGCCTGCTGCAGACATTGTTCTTGCTCATCACAATCAGCAGCATCTGCTGCTTGAAGGGCCATAGAGCGCTTCGAAGAGGAAGGATGGGTCATGATGGTGTTGGCAATGCTGGGAAATGTCAGTCATGAGTGGAGATATGTGTAGATACTGATGGAGATGATGTTGACAATGATATCAAAATGCAGGGTTGGTGGTGTGAGAGAGTATGATTGTGGGTTAGGTTGAGCATCAATCAAAGGATCAGTATATCTAGCATCTGAAGCAATTAATGATTATCAGTGCAGATAATAGATAACCTTAATGAGGAGTGAATGATCTTGGGCACATATTGCTGTTCTGATACCAACAGCCTAGTAACATGGGGAGAGTGTACTCCTGGACATAACAATTGCCAGAGGCTCAGTAGCTTGGACTTGTGCAGGTTACCAATATGTGAGGAACTAACTGGTATGCACAGAGTGGATGTTCTCTGTGCCTACAATAAGTTCTTGGTAGAGGAAATGGGAACTGAATTCAATGATGGACCAGTCTGTGATTATAATACATGATTGTCTTATATATGAATGACTCTGTCTGGTATCCCCTCCAGTCTCTCTGTATTGACCCATCATTGTTGGTACAGACAATCTGTGGTGAGTGCAGACCTGGATCTCTTGTTGTGGATCTCTCCAAGTAGTTGTGCACTACCCAACATCCTGACTCAATTCTGTCTTCTCCCATTGGTTGCTCCATGCCTCACACCTGATTGGTTGAGGTATCTGTCATGCCCATCTTAGTGTTGTGCCAATCATCTTGTCCCATTTGCTGGTCTCTTCCATTTGGGTGCATAGTAGATGCTTTGTCATGCATCCCTGCAAGGATGATACATTGTTGGTACCTACAATGGCCAATCAGCTGCTTCCTTAATTGTTCATTCTCAGGGCAACTCAGGCTGGTTGTCACCTTGGCACCCCATTGGCTGTGCATGCCCATTGTCCCAACTCTGTCAAGGGAATGGGTTGTCATCACCATGTCTGTTGCCTTGGTGAGGTAAATGGGTGAATGGCACACACAATCCATTGTCTACACCAACAATGTGAAGTGTGCATGGAGGATAGTTTACTGCTGAAAATGGTGAAGGTAAATCGCTATGATTTCCAACAGGTGGGACTCATGCAGAGATCAAACAGTTCAAGCACGATCATTTCACACCACTCACATCACTTTGGTGGGACTCGGAAATTCAAGATTCGCGCGTTTACTACGGGCGCGCAGGTACTACATGAAATACGTTAAATCTGCTCAACAGATGTGGGTTGGCGGTATACAATGTATTAATACACGAGATGGTCATCGTTGAAAGAGAGAGTGGATGAAGGGGTCAAAGGGTGCAAGGAGGCCAGGGCGCAAGTTGCTAAGAATCAGTGTGGCAAGGCGGGTGCCAATTTACGCCTCGCTTTCTCGCCCTTTTTTTCGCCTGCGTACTGTAATGTATGGGCTTCTTTTGACGCGACGGCGCCCAACTCTGAGATATTCAAAACCGCGCGATTTTCACTCTGCATGCGTAGCGAAAAATCGGCAGCCCCTCCTTGCTCTGTCACTCGAAATCAACCCTTGCTCGTTCGTCGGCATATTCACTGCTCCTCGTCGACGCTCCTCGCCAAGTAAGCAGTGTTCCACAGCGGCAACACTTTGCTCAATTCTGACGGCAGAGAAGAGTTGCACTGTGACATCGCCTCCAACATCCACCGGTAGATGGGTGGGGATAGCTCTATCGTCTCCGCCGCCTCGGTTTCCGTGGAGGCTGACGGTGTGCGGTAGAACAGTCGATGACCTTTCCATACCGATTCACCAACCTGACCTTGAAGAGTCGACCAGTGTCGTGTAAGAGAGGTGGTGAAGAGCGCCCGTGAGAAGAGCCACGCTTCAACACCCTGTTGATCGGTTGCCGAGGGTGAAGACGGTTGGATGAGGAATCGTCTCGAACCGTGGGATGCCGCCGAGTACTGGAGTGCAGCTAGCAGTGTCGCCACCCACGTGTTTGTCGATTTTGGCGTGGAAGAGGAGAGTGGCTCGACCATGTACTTGCTCAACTTGACCGTTGTAGCATTACCCGCGGTGGCTGAAGACGACATCTCGCCGAGAACATTGCTACACCTTGTGCAGCGCATGACCTGTACCATCGCATCAAAGTGTTAAAGTCAATTGGTGTCAGCGATCATTCGATCTTCCAGTACACGCAGATCAGGAAAGTGGATGAAGGGTGTAGTAGATGTACGTGAGCCGGGTAGGTGCTTCGAGCCGTGAACCTTTGCAGCGAGCAAGTGTTCTGTTCGATTGACCGACCCACGTTTCCTCCTCTTCTTCCCTCTCTCGCCCCGTCACACTCCTACTTCCGGACCCATCCCTCCCCTCCGACCTCTCTGTCCACCCTTGCGTCGACACCCTCACGGCTACCAACAAGCAAAGCCAGGACCGCACCGAACACATTCGTAAAGACGGCGGTGCGACTCCAGCGATGCATGTTGACACCCAGAAAAGCATCGATCAGAAGAACAAAGGAGGTCACACGGCAGCGTAACGATAGATCCATCAAAGACAGAGCAAGAAGGGTGGTCGAGAGACAAGATATGGGGGGAGGATTTGATCTTGGACAAGCGGTGTATCAGTCGACGATCCATTGAGCCTCCTCACTCCACCATGAATGGCAAGTAAGGAGAGGGAAAAGTCGACTTTCTATCCGGTCCGGTTTTGTGGAGCGATGCTATCGCAAGGGGAATTGGGAAGGAGCCGAAAGCATCCATTCCTGGAGGTAGCCATCGAAAAGGGGTTGAACATTACTTACCGTTTGCTGATCATCTTGCCTCTCCTCAAACACCACCGTCGAAACTTCAAACAACCTCTTTGGAATCAAAAAATACGTATCACCCACCCACACCGTCTCCGCCTCCTCCCCCTCTATCCGCTCCTCATCCTCACTCTTCCCAGCTTGAACCTTGGACGAAAATTTGACCGCCGTCTCTGTCAAGGACCTGTTGAGCTCTTGATCCGCATGACACATCCATGCGTCTGCCAGCTCTTGCCACCCCTCGGACGGTAGCGCTCTCCACCTCACACTTCCACTTTGCACTTTCAGCAGCGATGCTCGTTCCGCAGGTGCGCTCTTGAAACAAACCGCACACCCGATTCCCTGAATTGCACCCGTTGCCAGCTCGACAGCAGAAAGCGGCCACTCGACCATCCCCTCCGCCCGACTCTCTTGCGCACCCGTGTCTCGCTCTGCCTCGGTCATCGTCAGCTTGATCCGACACACTGCCCCTGCCCCGCCGCTTTTACCCGGCTGCAACACCACACGTCCCATTTGAGGAACCTCCGCAGCAGCAGGCAACTCCACCCGCACATCTGACCTCACGTGACCACTGACTTGCTTCCGCTTGACACCTCTTTGCTCGCCGCTGCTGCTTGTGCCACTTTCACTGCTTTCACACGGCACACAAATGTCAACTTTTCCATTAACTGGTACAATCACCAACGTGCGACTATCAACAACCTCGTAGTCCACTTCCACCGTATCAGTATCGCTGACTGCAAAGTGGATCCACAGCATGACCGAAATGCTGCCCAGCGCGTGTTGAGCTTCGACAAAGTACTCGAGATCCACTCTTGAAGAATCAGACTGCGACGAAGAGGTGCAAGGACGCACAAGAGGGTCAGCGGCGTTGCTTTGCGAGGATGCGCCAAAAAAAGCATAGACGATGAGGTCGTTGTCGAACGTAGCAGCAGCAGCAGCAGCAGCAGCAGCAGCGGAAGCACAGACAGTATCACGAGGCGGGTTAGAAATCACGGGGCAAGGAGGACACTTACGTGGACGAAGTTGCGAACCATTCTCGCGCAGTTGCGATTGAAGCGAAGCGGCCGTCGCTCTCCCCGCCGGCGGGGGCTGAAGCGTGTCCGCAGCAAACGACACGGTCGGTTTGCCCGTTGGGCTCCTCTTGGAAGCGACGGGTGAAATGGGCGTGAGCGGCGACTTGGGCCACGTCGGCGTCGCAGGGTTCGACGTAGTCAACTGAGAGCTGCGACGCAACGAAGGCTGACTGCCGACACTGCTGCCCCAGCTCGCCGGACTGCGGGGCGGCTCGGGTAGGAGCGACAACCTGTGATTCGACGTGGTGGTATCGATGGTGGCAAAGCTGTAGTCGTCGAGCATGCTGTCGTCCTCTTCTTCGAGGCTGGCTCGGGCATGAGACTCGCATCGCGTCCGCGCGGCGTGTCGTCTGCAAAGTCGATCGCATGGAAGCTCTGCGAAGCGCGCTTGGCGGCTTTCAAAGTATCTGGGATGCTGCCCTTGCGCGCTTTGCCATCGTTGAACAAACTGGCGAGTCCATCGGCAATGTCCGAGTTGGCGCGCGAATCATGAGTAGCAGCACGACGGCGAACGGTTACATGGCCATCATCGTTGGCAGCAGCACTTCCAGCTGGTTCGGTGTGCTCGGCCACCTCCTTGGGCTTGACCTTGGTAGTGTCGTAAATAGAGGCACGACGCAGCGCATTGCCGATGCTAGAGATGGAAATCTTGCGGGCAAAGGCGCCCGGGAGAAGCGAGCTGCGGCGCCAAGACGAGGCACTGTGCACCGAGGCGGGAGTGGTGGGCGTCTTGGGCACGTCGCTCGCCGGCTCGATCAGAATGCCCTTACGTGGAAGGTCGCTGACAGCACCGAGATGGGGCAACTGGCGCACCGGCTTCGACTTGGCAGGTACAGCTGGCGCTGGTTCGACGGAAGTCTGAGGCAGAGGTGCGGGACGAGAAGCCCTCAAGCTGGGCGGGTTGCTGCGCTGGTCGTTGAGACGCTTGGAGCTCGACTCGGCAAGGCGGCCGATCATGTGCTGCAGCTGCGCCTCACGCTGCTCCTCGGGCGAGAGGACACGCTGGTTGTCGAGCTGAGGCATGACGGTCGAGAGGCGATCGATGGAGCTTTGCACCATGGCGAGGTCCTCGGGCGTGCGAGCGGCATAGGCGCTGTGCTGAGCAGCGAGCTTGGCGCGACGTCGCTCGAGCAGCGTGGGTGCCTCGAGCGGTTTCTTGACGTCGGCCGAGAAACCAGCAGCAGCAAGGGATGGGTCGTACTGCGGCAGGCCATCGAACTCGGACGCCTGCGTCTTTTCCGCTTGCGAGGCACTCTTGCCGACAGCGTCGTAGCTTGGCAAGGCGATGCTGGCGGCGCTGTCTGTTTGGACGGAATAGCGCCTGCGGTTGGGCAGTGCGGTCGAGTCAGACCTTTCGCCCACAGAAGCAGCGCGCGAGGCCTGATCGGAGCGGGGTGATTGTGGAGAAATCAAGCAGAGAGCAGAAGGCTGGGGTGCATAGAGCGTCTCGAGGGAAAAGCCGGGAGACGGGCGCGAGGTGGCAGTTTTTCGGACAGTGGCCATGTCAAAGGTGGAACCGTCAATGTGCTGCTGCTCAGGCACAGCCGAGAGCGAGGCAGCTTGGGAGGACGAGGGCAGATCGAATGGGTTGCTGGTGGTGGCTGGAGATGATGTCGAGCGAGCGTGGGAACCGACTTTGTGCTCGCGGACGTCGCTGCCTGCGACGGGAGTCGCTTCGTCCGAGGATGTGGAAAGGGTGGCATAGGATCGAATCGAGCTGAAAGAACCTCGCGATCCAGACAGGTGTGCGCTCGACTGGGGCGAGTGGGCCGAGCGGCGACGAAGCGCAGCGGCGAGGGCCCTGGGCGTTCCTGGAGGGCTTTCGAGGGCAGCGCGGACGAGGCGACGTTCGGAAGCGACAAGACCCTGGGCGACAGTGTTGAGGTTGGCCAGCAAGCCCGCTTGTCGCGCGTCGGCCACTTGTGCGTAGGCGAGACTGAGCCTATCGACGAGCAACACGAGTCGGTCGATATCAGACATCTGGTTGACACCGGAAGCGGCTGAGCGCGCAAAGGTGGGAGAGAGGGGAGCATTGTGACCTTCGATGCGACGGAGGGAAGCGAAGAGGTCGTCGAGGATTTGGGTAATGTCGGCGTTGGGTGCGGACGAATCAAAGTGGGCCTCTGCAATCGAGCGAACGATGGTCTGGAGCGAGTCGAGCTGCTGGTTGCGAATGTCACGGAGAGCATCGTGCGAGGCAGCGGGATCGTAAACGTCGTAGGATTCGGGTTCGACGATTTCCTCGAGCTCGTCGTGGTCGTGCATCATGGGGCTATTGTTGCTGCTGCTGGAGCTGCGCGAGCATGTTGCAGCCATGCGAGCTTCGTCGGAGGAGGAGCTGTTGCGGATCGAATTTCGGCGGCTGCGTCTTGCTTGAGCGTCGTTGTGAGCGGCGATGGCAAACTGATGCTGCAGTGCCATGGGGCTTGGCAGGTTGTCCTCTGGCTCGTGTGTTGGCACCGAGGGAAGGAGAATGAAATCGGGGGTGCGGATGATGGTGGGAGAGCAAGGAGTAGGTGGTGCGCTAGAGAGAGAGGAAGAACGACGCGACGACGACGAGATGGGAGCGGGGCGCTGAGGCTGAGGTGGCCTCTGCAACTCGAGGGTAGCCATGGTTGCAAGCAGGAGAAGCCGAACGGAACCTAATTGAGACAATCCAAGGAGAGAGCCCAAGATGTGGAATGGGCAGGGAGGAGGGGGAGACTGAGTGTGGGAAGGAGGAAGGGGTGACTTTTAGGAAAGAGTAAAGTACCAGTCGAGGTATATATTGAAGGATGGAGCGCAGGAATCAGGTGGCGCTGATGGAAGGTGTCGGAGAGAAGGAAAGAAAGCTCGACTGGAGCAAAAGCCACACGTCGCCACTGGGCAGAGAGATAGGGAGGCTTAGGTGGGGCTTTGAAACCGGCTAAGGGTGGACCTAGTGTTGTGGACCGGCAAACACGGCGCCGCAGAGTGAAGGGTGAGCGGCTAGCTGAATGCAGCAAGAAGGGAGCATGCACCAAGTAGCATGAGACGCCGAGCGATATGGAAAGGGCGCTTAGATGAAGTGGTGGTTGCGGCGCAGGATGGTGGGTTGAGAGACAAAGGAGAAAGTCTGAGGCCGAAAGCACCAGGAGGCTGGATGCGGTAAGTAGATAGGCGATGCTGTCACCCAAAGCGTTGTTTTATAACGGCGATCCAAATGGACGAAGAAGGCCATCGAAGCGAGACAGCGAGACAGCGAGACAGGCAAAGAAGAGACCTTTTCGAGATGCAAAGAGCCAGACAAAGCTACTGTAGATCAAGGAAAAAGAGGAGCAAGACGAGGTGAAGGACAACGAGATCAGCTCAATGGCAGCTCGCTTTAAAAAAGAAAAAGAAAAAGAAAAAGAAAAAGAAAAAAAAGTGTGGCAAGGTACAACACAAAAACAACAGGCGAATGGACAGTGTCAAAGGTACTGTAGAATGCGGAAATAAAAGAAATAAAAAATAAAAATAAAAACTAAAAAAAACGCGAGTTGCAACAAGCGCGACACAAGCACTAAAGCAGTCTCGGAAGCAAAAGCGTTGTAACTAGCGGCCCTTCCGTATCTTTTCCTCCAATAAACGTTTTAGACCTGCATCTCGTACCTGGCACTACAGTAGTGCAGTTGCGCAGCATCACTTGTCCACTGACCCTCATGCGTTTGCTTTTCTCTCTCTCTCTCTCTCTCTTTTTCTGTGTGGAGTTGAGTTGGGATCGGCCTTGCCGAAGACGGGCTGCACTGTTGTTGTTCATTGCTTGCTTTCGACGGCAGCACAGCACAGAAAGCCAACATCGGAAACGCCTTCTCACAGGCTTGATGGCAGTGCAAGCCACGGTGACTTTTGAGGAGAGATGGCTTGCGCTTGGAGATGGATCGGCAGCTTGAAAGTCGAAATGCAACCCACCGGATAACCCACCGGTTGGGCTTGCGTCCCACACACACATTAAAAATCATTAAAATCAAGGCTCCATTCAACGCAAAGTTGCTGCTGCCTCTTTGCCTCTCTCTACCCGACCGCAACCGGAAGAAATTCAATCAAAAAGAAAAAAGGGGCTGAGCGGGACGTGAATTCGGGACAAAGCCCGATGCTGTCTTGCCGCATGCGTATCTACCGTAGCAGCGACTGCTTCCCTTTGCGCTGAACTGCAGTTGGAAAAGGAAGAAAAAAAAAGAAAAAAAAAAAGCACAGAAATCTCCCCTTCCAGCAGCATGAAACCGATGACTGCAACAACAAAAAAGGACCCTTTCAATTTGAATTGTATTATATTTTTGCGATGAAAAGCCACCAACATCAAACTCGAAATGGCTCAACAACCCAAATATATTAATAAATAAAGCCAAAAGTCGAGCGACAAAATCCAAAGTAGCGTGTGACAGTATCCAGCGTTGAATGGCGGTGTTGTACTGTATATACCCTCCAATGCCCCGCTTCACTGTCCGCCATCCGTCGTTGGGCATCGGCTCGTGAGAACGTTCTCCCAATCACAATCGAATGCGATCATCACACTGGCAGTCTCTTGAATCTACAGACAGCAGATAGAGGTGTGCGGTCAACGCTGATTAGAGCGGGATCGGCATCGCGATTAGCAAAACCAAAACCATGGAATCGACGCTAGTCTTTTGCTACGCCGCCAGATAGTGTGTTCTCCATCTCAACGCCCTTCTAAGGATGCGACACACGCCCAAGACCGTGACCTTGTGGGTTTCACTAGCACCTCCCTCATTGGCACAAGGTGAGCCAAGGAAATACGGGTTGGACCGTGTTTCTCAAAGAGACGTTCAGTAAGGCCAGCGGGCTTCTTCTCGATCTGCGTGTAAATCTTTTCAGAAGCGGCCAAAGCTGCCTTGTTGTATTCCAACGGGAATAGATCCAAGGTATCTTCTCGTGCGGTCTGCGAATCTATACAGTCTCAAGATGGATCAACGTCTGCACCTCTCCAGCAGCTTCTCAACTGCCCTTCGATCTCGCCTTTAGCGGCGACTGCGGCAACCCCAATCGCAAAGTCTGTGAACCATCATCGTTCGACTCGGACGCACCATTCCCCCTCGCAGGTTCGTCCACCGTCTCCCCATCCTCCTCCTCCTCCTCCTCCTCCTCCTCCTCCTCCTCCTCCGTATCCGAATCGACAAATCCTGGCATCCCCTTAGGCTGACGCGGCGTATAATCCCTCCCCGACTGCCCCTTTGTCGCACCACGTTCATCCAACCTCTTCCCATAATCCTCACCCTTTGCATCGGGAACCAGCTTACTGCGCAGTCCCTCGATGAGCGATCTCCTCCTCTCCTTGTCCCGTGCACCACTCTGCCCTCTGACGCTCTCCCCCTCTGTTGGCGAAGAATCCGGCTCGATCGAGTGGTGAGCAGCCGAAGTCGGACGGCATTTCTTCTTCAAACTCGCCAGTTTGACACTTGCAAAGATGCCGCTTTCGTGAACGCCGTCGCTGTCCACCGAATCGTCCATGAGCTTTTGTCGATACGGCAAGGGAAGATCGCGCATGATCTTGAACGAATCCGTATTGCCGATCTGTTCGTTCTCCACACGCAAGTTGTTCCAACACACCCTACGCAGCATCTCCACCAACGCTGCCAAAAACGATCGCAGTGTCACCGTCGCCCTACCGGGAATCAGATAGATGATCCACGCCGAGCGCCCCACGACGTCTATCGCCATGAAGAGGTAGTATACCGGTTGCGGGAACGAGATCTCGTTTCGAAGTAAAAAGTACCTCGCACGGGGTTTGAGCAGCGACCAATCCATCACCAGATCCCATGCGATGTGCCACACCGAGTAGATGACGGCAAACACGATCCACAGCGCTTTGTCCCTGCCCTCGAGCGACCCGTTGCGTCGAAAGTGGATGTAAAAAAAGTTGTTCAAGACTGCACTAGCGTACTTGCCCGCATTGACGAGATGCAGGTGCGTCGTGTAGTCGCTGTCCACCCAACGACGGATGCACTGTCCCAAACGCAACCACGCAGGGACGGACAGCAAGACGGCCGTCCAGTAGGTGCTGTTGGGCGAACACCGGTCTGGATGCGCCCAGTCGTGGTGCCATTCGCAACCGATGTACCAAAAGTTGCCGATGGTCCAGGCGATCGAATTGAGTTCATCTCCCAGGAAAAAGTCGCGAAACTCGACTCGCTTCCAGCCAGCCGTGAAGACGCGCAAAAGACTCTTGAGGAACCACCCGCGACTCGCTGGCAGCAGCACAGGTAGCGGGTTGAGCATCAGCACGGCTACGATGACCAGCCACACTGCAGGCCACGTCGTCGGTGCGATGGCATCCGGGAACGGATTGACAAACGAGACCCAAAAGCAGCACGATAGGAGCAGCATCAACAGTGCTGGGATCTCGAAGAATTGGCGATGATCCATGGTGGTGCGTACGTCCCATTCAAAGATGAAGACCGTGTTGATGCGCACTGCATGCCACCAGGCCAAGTTGAGTCCGAACAGCAGCGCAAACAGCGTCGGGATGAATTCAGCGCCGTATACTCTTAATAGCGCCGCCCACTGCGGAATCGCCCGCTGCGTGCGAGGTTTCATCGTCTCGATCAATCCAGCAATAATAGCGCACAGCGAGATGCCCAGGTAGAACCCGCTGCGAAACACGCTATAGTGGTGCGTGGTATGATCCTCCCTTTCCCGCAACCTATTCAGCGCCTGCTTGCGATTGCCGTGCTCAAAGTAAGCCGTGTAAATATCCTCGGTAGCCTTGCGCAGCTTTTCCACTCGATCCGACGTGACCAGCAGCGTAGGCGCCACCTTATCACGATAGTATAAATCGGTACAAGGTACACCGACTGTCTTTGAGAACTTTTTCATCACTTTTGCGAAGCCGGTGCGGTTGAGGATCTTGTAGTTGGTGAGCGTATCGAGGAATTTGTAGTATTCGAGGACCGCTGCTTTGAGCTTTTTGCGCGCGGCGGCGTAGGCTTCTGGATCGTGGCTCATGGCGGCGGCCTTGTTGGCTTGGCGGATGGCCTTGTCGGTCTCGTCGTCCCAGCCGCGTAGGCTGGCTTCCATCTTGGCGAGCGCCTGTGCTCGACGTCGATCCCCTGCGTCTTTGTCGGCGCTGCTGTCGTCTCGTCGCTGCTTGCTGGCATTGCGGTCAACAGGGCGAGAGGTTGAGTTTGTAGGCTGCTGTCCCTGCTGAGTAATTCGTGACTGGAGCATCGACAAGGCAGGTACGGACTTGATGCGACTAGCAACTTGGTCGGCCCCGACGAGCCTGGATCCAGGCAAGTTGGAGAGCAGCTGCGACATGCGATGGCGACGCGAGCTCGCCTGCGTCCTGTCCTGGTCGCTAATGTGATACTTGGCACGGAATTCGCGTCGATGCTCGGCGAGCTCTTCAAGCTGACGGGCGAGCTGCGTATACTTGATAGCAGCTTCCTGCTCCTGGGCCTCGTAGAAGGCAACGATGCGTTCGAGCTCGGCATCGCAAGCGGAAAAGAATTGAGCTTCTTGATCGTCAAAGTTGGCCGAGATGAGCTCTTTGAGCGATGAAGGCGGATCGTCTTTGAGAGAGCGATCCGACACGCGACTAGAAGATCCAGTTTTGGACAGGAGACGAGCTCTGCTGGAACCGCCAGAGCTGTTGGCTCTGCGAGATGGGTGGGATGTAGTCGGTGCAGATTGCGAAGGCGAGCTTGCATCGTCGTTGTAGCGTACTCCAGCTGAGCGGGACTCAAGGCAGCCTGAGCCTGCGAAGGCGATGCATGATCAGCAGGAACGGTGTTGGATAGCGCTGATGACGGGTGTTCGATCTGTGCTTCCAGATCCGACTCCGCGTTGTTCGGTGGAGACGCAAACTGGGACGTGGCGCCTTGGTAGGAGGAACTATCTGAAGAGAGTCGGAGACCTGTCCCTTGAAGACTGACTGGCGGTAGTGACGGCAAGGACGGAGCAGCTGCATGTGTGCCACCATAGTCGGTGCGTTTGGTATAGCCAGAACTGGAAGCCAAGGTGGACTGCGCCTCGTGGTCATTCTTGGATGGTTGTGCAGCAGGATTGCGCCGGCGAAGGAGCGGATCTGACGATGCTGATGACGCAGCGATGGCGGTCGAGCTCGAGTGGGATCTCGTGAGACCGAGCTCCGCTTCCAAGCGAAGACGAGCTTCGTAGTGTTCGGCGACGCGCTTGATAAGCTTTTTGAGACCTCGGTATTGGATATAGACCTTTCGCCACTCGGGCACGGTGTTTTCGTCGAGGTAGCGAGCAAACTTCATGATGTGTCCTGGACAGCGACGCCGCGCTTGTTTCGAGAACAGGGAGATACAAAGTGGCTATACGAAGCACCAGAGTCGTGCATGTCGAAGTGGACTCCAATTCCTAGTGGGAAATGAGCTTTGGGTGCAGATGTGCTGCAAACGAGTCTAGCGCCTGCTCGACCACCAGGGTGCGCCTCCTTGCGAGGTACAAGGATGGATGATGGTAATGATGGTCGCACAACGAACGAGAAAAGCTCGGACCGAACGCATAAAGATCGATATCGAAAAGAGGACCCTTGAAATTGAATCATCATCGATCTAACAAATGAATGCAGCTTTTTATTTTTATTTTTATTTCTAAATGTTGATCAATGCGGTTCGACATCCATAAAAAATCGGCGTGATCTGTACGTTTAGTTGTCATGGTGTGGAGACCAACACCTCTTCCTCCCCCTCTATCGAGATACCACCATCACTCTCCTTCGGTCGCCGCTCGCCTTTCCAGGCTCTCACAACAACAATGTCGCGGTCACTCCGAACGCGTCCCATGACGCTTTATGCCCAGGATGGTCAGCAACCCGTCATCCCTGCTGTTCCTGCTTCTACATCAGCATACCCCGACGATGCCTCATACGCACAACAGCAGAGTGCTCTGCGGCATTCTTGCTACGATGCCAGTTCCGGCCACCCAGAATCTCCTTCCAGCGGAATGCTCAAAAAGTCCAAGAAGAAGGCGTCGCAAGTCGGCAGCAACCTCAAAAAGCGTCTCTCAATGCGCTATGCCGAACCTACACAACTGGGCCCTGGTGGTTTTAGTGCGATTCCTGCCGTGCCTTCTCTACCACCCATGCCTCAGATTCACATTGACGACCGTCCGCACCACGACATCGATGACCGCTACCTGCCTGCGATCGGCGAAACTTCCCACGACGCAGCCTATGACCCAGACGACAATGAGCTCAACGCCATCCGCAAGTCGTCCGATACCCAGCGCACGCGCACCGACGTCTTTGAAGGCGACCCAGCCGTCGATCTGCAGCTGCTCACCCAATCCGATTTCGACCCACAGGCCTACCTGCGTGCCAAGCTGTCGCACCACTCCGAGTCCAGCCTGCGTACCTTTAAATCGTCGCTCGCTGCCGCCAAACAAGCGGCCAACGACGATCTCAAACGCCAGGTCTTTAAAAACTACTCGGAGTTTATCACCATCAGCAAAGAGATTGCCACACTCGAGAACGACATGCTCGAGCTCAAAGAGCTGCTCTCGGAATGGAAGCAGCTACCTCAGGCGCTGGAGCTGGACGACTCTACGACCGCTTCATTCAGCGACTCTTTCTCCCGCGCAAAGGCATCCGGAAAAGCCAACCGCAACAGCACCATCGATCTGCAGCAGATCTACCGCGCTCAGATCACCTCGCTCTGGGAAGGCATCGAAGGCTCGCAAAAGTTTTTGCCATACGTCCCCGGTCGACACCTCATCGCAGAAGCTAGCAGCTTCACCGAGCTCAACGCCGCCACGTACAAGCCACAGCAGAGCGTCGCCCTTTTCCTCTTAGACGATCTGCTGCTCATTGCCACGCGAAGGAAACGTCAGATGAGCAGTAAAGTGCGTTTGGTCGCAGAGCGGTGTTTTAGCCTTGCCGAGATTGTCGTCATCGACCTCAAGGATGGAGGCGATCTTACGAATGCTATCAAGATCAAGCGTGCGAGGGAGACGCACGTCTACCGCGCCGATCGGGCCGAAGACAAGCGGGCGCTGCTGAATGCATTCCGACGCGTGGCGGAGGAGCTTGCGAAAAAGCGTAGGAACGAGTCCGAGTACGGCGCGGCTGCTGCAGAGGCGCGCAAGCGCGAATCGACGTTGTTGTCTTCACCGCCTATCGCGCAGCACCAGTTTGATGCGCTTCGTCTTGGACCCACCGCCGCTGGGCGGATCAATGATGTGGGTTTGTTGACGCCGATTGGTGAAGATCGAGATCCGATGGAAGCGGGCGGGGGTGTGATGGCGGCGGCAGCAGCATCTGCGGCGTCGGAACGCAAAGATCCCGGTCGATGGAATAACGATTTCGCCGACGAACTATCGGTGTGCATTGCGCTACGTGAATTCGAACAGGCCGTTACACTGATCGAAAAGGGCCGTGCCGTACTCTCGACCTACTCACCCAGCGACGCGGCCTCGCTCGATCTATCCGCAAAACTCGCAGCCCGCACCTCCGAACTAGTCTCGGCCATCTCGTCCGACTTTGTCCGACAACACCTCAAAAAATCGCTCGTAGTCCAAAACGCCTCCTACCTCCTACGTCTGGACCAAGGCGAAAAGGCACGCCAGCTGTTTCTAGATGCACGAACCGAACTTCTCAAGAAGCGCACGCGACAAATCACGTTCGAAGGCGATACCGCCTTTTACATCAGCGAATTGGGCATGGTGCATTTTACACTGATCAAGAACACGTCGGAATGGTACATGTCTGCGTTTAAGGATGGAAGGATGGCGAGCGGGTTTGTCGAGTGGGCGTGGGAGAGGGTCGTCGAGTTTGCCGAGTTGTTTCGGAGGCAGGTGTACGGGGTGGAGGGTGGTGGAAGGGAGGGGAGGGATGGTGGAGGAGGTGAGGGAGGTGAGTTTGAGGTTGGCGGACAGTTGAATGAGGTAGGGTTGGATTTTGGGTTTTTGTTGGAGGAGTTGTTGCAGGCTCAGCCGGGGAATGTTGAGGTGCAGTTTGGAGAGGGGTGGGGGAGGCGGAGGCGGAGGGGTTCCGAGGTTGGTGCTGACTAGGTCGAGTAGGGTGGAGGGGAGGGGAGGGGAGGAGGGAGGGGACAGGTCGCTTCCGCTCAAGAGTTGCGTCGACAGAGCGTTATGCATCTCAACTGAGAGCTCGACGATCAAATGCATTGGCTGCTCACACCCATTCTACACGACGCGAAGCATCTTTTTCCCTCGAGCTTGTGCTTGTCTCAATCTGAACGATGTTTCTCGTGACTTTTGTGAGTACATATTGTCGCTACTACTCCCCCTTCAAGCACGGGCAATCTTGGGCTTACCCGGAACAACAATCTCGCCCTCGACCGCTCTAGCCTCAATCCCAATCCTAGGCAAAATCCCATGATACCTCTGCGGACTCTTCCTTTTCAAATACTTCAAAATCTTTGCCCTCTGATGAGTGAGCAACGACATGGACCTCCTATTCGAGTTGTCGTGACGATTCGCCTGCAAGTGTTCGTGCAGGTTTCGGATGCGATAGGTCAGCACGGCAGCTTGCACTTCCGGGCTTCCTGTATCGTTGCTGGGGCCGCCAAAGTGAGCAATGATGCGACGAATGTTTTCCACCTGGATGCCCTTTCCGCTTGCGTTGCGCAGATCGAGGATGCGAGCGAGGGATTGCTTGTTGGTCGTTTCTTCCGACTGAACTTTGGCGTATTCTTCTTCAAAGGCGGCGATGTCGGCTTGGTTGGCGGTGCCGCGGATGAGAGTGCCGAGGTTCCACGAATCGAGGATGCGGTCTTTGACCATGACGTGGGGCAGGTCTTGAAAGAGCAGCTGTCGGTCTTGACCGTCTAGTCCGAAGTTGAGTCGTAGTGGGCCACCGATGGAAGCGGCTTCTTTGGCAGCGGTTGCGTCAAAGGCGTTTTTGGCCGCCGCTGCTTGCTCTTCCGCAGAGACTGACACCAAGTTGCCTCGTCGGTCTTCCTTGACACCCCAGACAGTTTGCTTGTTGAGGATGATCTTGGCCAGCTCGCTGTCTTGCCACACTTTGGTGCCCGCAGGGTTGGTCTGATGACCCAGCACCACGTCGGGTTTGGAGGATTCGAGCATGCGCACTTTGAGGTTGCGCTGGTCGAGGTTGCCCTTGCGCTTCAAGCGAGCCGTGCGCTTCTTGCGCGATTCGGAGAGCATGCTGGAGGTGGAGAAGCTAGATCGTTGTTGCTGGATTTGAGAGAGGGTTTGCAGATGCGAGAGACCGTACGAGGTTGAGGGCAATGCAGCCGAAAGCGAGGAGAGATTCAAGCTGGACGAGACGCATCTCGAACAGGTTGCTGTGAGGCCCGCCACCATTTTGACGGTAACTGCAGAAGAGAAGTGAGGGTAGGTTTGCGATGGCAGTGTGGAATGGTGATGATGATGATGCCGAGGAGAAGGAAGACTGTCGTTGGACGAAATGCTATTTTCACTTTTCTTCCGATTCCAAAGCAGCCAGGCAATTCCTATCGCGCGATAGAACATCGTCTCTCCGCTGCGGAAGCAAAAATTGAAGAAAAAGAGAAAAAGAGAAAAAGAAAAAGAAAAGAAAATAGTATAAGTATCGCCCGCTTTCCCGCCAGCTTTCCTCTTCCTCTCTTCGATCAAAAACAAGTGTACGTTGCCCACCCATACCTTTTCGTCCTTTCAACTCAACTCGCAACAACATCAACTGACTCATCCTCGCATCCTTTCGCTTCTGCTCGCAAACAGCTGCCAGCCACACCCACTCGCGACTGCCTTGGTAAAACAAGGCGCCTGGCGAGATTGCCTTCGGGTGCCAGGGCTGTGCTCTCCTTACGAGGGGAGCCAGCCGTGGTGGACGAGATCGTTGTGATATCCCAGAACGCTATAGGAATCCGTGCTTTCGTGTACCAGATGGGAGCATGGAGCCAAACTGTTCTGGGACATTTTTTTTTCTTAGCTTTCCCCCTCTTCTCCCGCTTCTCATTTCCGCTTCCTCCTTTTCCCTCTTTCCTTTGTTTCCTGTTCGCTGTCGACCATCGCAAGGGCGCAAGATACCCGAGCTATCGCTTCTTCATTTCAATTGCAATCAAAGTTCATCAAGTTTTACTCTCGTTGGTGGACTGTAGTCCAATTGGACGCTGCATCAAATGACATCGAGTTGGCCTGTGCTGCTGTCGTTCCATAGCCTCGTCTCTGAACGGTTGCTGCTTGTGTGTTCGATCCGACCATGCCAAGCATCTTTTGAAACTTCAAAGGGCTTCCAGTGTCTGTGCTAGCGGTGAGCGGCCCGACTTTCTGTCGATGCAAGATGGCTCCGCGGGGGCATTGCGTGAGATTCCACCTGATGGCACACCACCTACAGCGCCGTCGGGTAGGAAAAAGAGTCCCAAGATTCAATTCATATTGCGCTCTTCAGATTCATTCCTTCCTCTCCTCGTTCAGTTCAGCATTTTGCAAAGCTGAGCAGATGCTGATTGTTCTGATAGACTATATACAACAGAGGAAGCAAAGCGAACTTAGTTGGTGAAGCGAAGCTTGTAGTCAGTTGCATTGGTGGTAACAACGAGGTCCTGAGGACCAGTCGAAGCTTCACCAGCCGTACTCTGCTGCCTTCTCAGCAGCGATAGTACCGACGAAAGTGATGTCGTAGCCGTCGTCGGTCTTGGCTAGGTGGAAAAAGTCGCTGAGCTGAGCATCTGTGTCTGCGGTGCTGCAATCGTCGTTGCTTCCCTTGGTACCTGCAGGACCTGTGACAATGTAGTTGTTCAGGTAGCCCCCGGTTTGTCTGGTGAAGCACGACGGCTGCTCGGATGCATAGGTGTCGAAATGACCGTATCAATTGTTCTCGTCCGATGTGTAGCCCATGTAGCTCAAGTCACATTGGTAGAAGGCGAAACCTGTGTCGCCGATGCCATCGATCTGCGCAGCGTTTGCATCGATAAACGCATTCGAGGTGTTGGTAGACACGCTGTGCGTCTCTCCCGTCTTGGTGTTGACAAGCTTGACGGTACCGTTCTTAACGAGCGTGCATTTGGGCAACTGCCTAGTCGTGGGTTGGTACTGGTCACCGATTTGGGCGATGAGCATCTCGCTCAGTTTACCCGTCTGCGGCTGCTTGGATCGACCCACATCGAGATAGCTGTCGCCCACCGACACCAAAGGATTCGGGACCGAAAAGTGGTAGTTCCCACCAGCGCCAAAGTCGCTCGCGTTGATTGGTCCAGGAGTCTCGCCGAGGAAGACGACCGAGTAGTAGTAGGTGAAGGTATCCAGCTGGAACTGAAAATGCTGATTGTCAATGACATCGCCCAGCAAGCTGTTGTTGCTGAAGATGCATTCCTTCATCTCGACATAATCCAGGTCCCTGGTTATGCCAGGGTTGGTAACACACTCGCCATTGGGTGCCTTGATGTATCCCTGGTACGTCTGAACGGATCCCTCATCAAAGTCAGGAGGCGCCGTGTATAAGCAATTGAAAAACTCGAACATTGTCCGGTTCTCGTACGTCGGCACCTTGGAAACAACCAGGTGGTTCGAATCGACGGTGATGTAGTACTCGGGTGGGTCCATGGTCGAGTAGAGGCCAATCGAAGACGAATTATAGCCCAGAGCTCCTTTGCCCAGACTGGTGCACTGCGGGTCCGCCGTCGACCTCGAGACGGGCACAGCTATAGAAAGCTGGGCCAGCGCCAGCGCGGCGGCTGCAGCGGAAGCTGCGATCTTGAAAGACATTGCGGTGGAAATGCTTGAGCGTTTATCAGGAGGGTAGAAGCAACCTGCTGAGGCGAGTGGGAGGCTTGATGGTTTGATGCTTCGACGAGAGATGAGGGTTCAATCCACGACGCTTATATGTCTTTTCCCCACTGCTGTGTTCAACATGGCATCTTGCTGTACGGTGGACCATCTTGAACATCTGTAGCGAACATCAGACTTGATGACGTCCACTAAAAACTACTGTACTCTCAAAATGTAATAAAAGGCGGTGACGCCACGGTGTCGCACTCCCGACCAAACGAGAGCATCGGCGCTTACGCCGTATTCAGGGTCGAGTGGCGAACGGACGGGAGCGTCCAACTTTCTTCTCCGCCGGATTCCCGGCTCATGATCGCCGGTGTCAGAGAACCAACGAAAAGCCCTCATGCTGGGATGCTACCAACGGAAAGCCTTCGAAAGCTGTGCACGAAAATGACGTTGAGCGTCGAGAACTGCTTGGCAGGAAAGTTGACGTCGTTGGTCTGCTGAGTTTCAAACCCCCTTCTGACAATGCTTAACTTTTGACATGCTAATCCCGCTGCAACAACCTCCCGCACAAACCGACGGCTTCTTTTTCGCTCGAGAATTCATGCTGACAGACACGACGGAGTTCCATCGACGTCCGCCCTATTCTGAATCGCTAACGAAGCAGGGGGACGGTATACCCACACCTCGCTAAGTACTTTCGATAGGATCAGCACAGCGCTACCTCACCTCGGGTTGGGTGTTCCTGAACGTCCTTCGGTACCGCAAGTTCAATAGCACAGCTTCGAAGTAGCCGTCCGTCTCCAACGGAGGCTACGCAGGCTACACCCAGTAACGTGCCGCGTTGTTGGCCTACATCGTCAACAGCAAAGCCTTTGTGGTATGCTACCTTTGCAAACTTGATTGTGGTAGCGTATTTATTTTATAAACTTCAATAGCGTAGAGTTGTGGAAGAAGGAACATTTAATAAAAGAAATTATTTTAAATTTAGAGTCAAAAAGAAATCCGCGCTTTCGGCATTAAAGCGGTAGCTTCCCGAAAATCCAGAGATCTCGATCGATGCATTGTCAAAAAATCGAGACATGCCCGATTACAGACTCAATTTCGAAAACCGTGACGTCGAGCATTTCCGGTAATCAAACACATACCGACCCCGAGCCACCGCAGTTTCAGTCACTTTGATTTCCGTGATATGAGAAAACAAATCTCTCAAGGATCCCGGCTGATGGCTCGCCACGATGTCATTGTAATTAGATCGGGAGTGTGGACTTGCTGCACATCTTGAATGATAGAAGGCCGCTGAAACAATTTCATGCATGGGTACGGAACAATATGCAGGGTTCAGTCGCGCGACGCGCTGGGGCAGCTTGAAAGTTCCTGGCTGAACATATCACACCTTCAAGTTTGTATAAAATGAAAATCAGGCCGAGTCTGCATCCACGACACTAGGTTGCGACTCGGCTCGGATTTCGGACTGAGTGAAAATGCTTGTAATAAATTCACGTGTGAGGCGGTATCAAAAGTCATGGGTTTTCGAGAGTCCGAAAAATTTCTTAGGCTCCCAAGTTAAGATTTTTCGTATTTTTAAAAGCCCCGAATTTGTGATCAATTTTACTACTGGAAAAGCACGTGTCTGACGCGATCGGGACAAGAAAGTGCCGATATGAGTCGATTTCTCAGTGTAGGTCTGATGATACAGTAGTACTCGTCGTCGCGATCAGGCACAGGCTGCTCATCGCCGTTGACGTGAATAGAATGATATTCCCAGAAAATCGAGTTACAGAGACGGTGGCACCGGTGGGACAGTCTCGAAGCTCAGCTTTCAAAGTCACCATCACGAAAAGAAAAAAGAAAAAATACTGAAAAATGCGAAGTAAAATGTCAAAAAATACTGAAAAATGCTGAAAAATGCGAAGTACAGTCACGTCCAAAACCGTCCCACATAATTTGATTTTTATTTCTGATCATCACCACACATCAGCCTCGAACCTCAATGATCCAAAACTTGTTGCAACACCATGATGCTATATACCATTGGAAAGCCTAGACTTAGGGCTTTCCGAATATGAAGTTTTTTTTTTTTTGACAATTGGTTGGGTTTTGACAGCACTAGTGCAATTTAACAATGTGCAAAAATGTTGGGGCCTCCTCATTCCCTATATACATGGCTTTAGTACTTTATATGGCTGCCTCTTGCCTTTCTGACTGCCTGTAACCTTCTTGGCATGGACCTTATGAGTGCTTGGACTGATTCCTTGGGATAACTCTCCCAGAAAGTGATGATAGCTGCCACCAGCTCCTCCTTGTTCCTGATGCTATGTTTTTGCATATCTAGCCACTTCTTGAGCTGTTGCCATACATGTTCCATAGGGTTTAGGTCTGGAGACATCGCAGGCCATGGCAGTACATTCCAGCTGACCTCACAGAGGTATTCTTTGGTGTTGTTGTTGTTGGCACAATGTGGACTTGCATTGTCCTGCATAAAGAGCAATCTTTGCTTGGGTGGAAATTGCTGTATACTCTTCCACTTGAGGACACTGCCAGGCAGTGCTTCCTCTAGCAACTCACAGTAAGGCTCTGAAGTCATCTTCCCATCCACAAAAACCATTAGTCCCAGGCCTGCCCAGGTCATACAGCCCCAGATCATGACACTATGGCTGCCACCTTGAAGTGTAGGTATATGGTTAGTATAGTTAGCTTTTTCTGACCTGTAGCACTTCTTCTGCCCCTTTCCAATGTGCTGAGCCTTGCATTCATCACTCCAGATGACATTCTTCCAGTGAAAGTCAGTCCAGGCCCTGTAGCACTGTGCAAAGGCAAGCCTGGCCAATCTATGTTGCTTTTGAAGAAGTGTTTTTTTTTTCTTTTTACCAAAAGCTTGTATCCAGCCTGCTTAAACTTGCTTGTGATGGTTTGTCTGGACAATCAAAGTTGATGGATGCATAGCCAGTATGCTGAAGCTTCTGTGGCCGAAATATAAGATGTCAGCTTAATGCCTCTGATGAGCAATGAGCATTGGCACATGGAGAGGAGGGGGGGGGGGGGGTCTTCCTCCTAGACTTTTATCAAAGTCAAGCTCTGTCATACAATTTGCAAACCTGGCAACCACTGATTTGCTGATAGAAGTCTCCCTAGCTATCTGGCCAAACAATAGACCCTGCCTGAGCAGCTCTGCAATGCATTGGAGGTGTGTTGTGGTCCATTTTGTGTAGCCCATCTTGGTTTTTTACCCCCCTGACAAGAATGCAAATAAAAGTTGTTGATGTTGAGCTAGAGACCTCAAAAAAATTTGTGCATGCTCATCTTATATCACACTAACAGGATCCAAAGTTTGAGCATGGCTTAAGATGCCCATTGTGGTGTATGACAGTGCAGGAGGAATGGTTAATTATAAAATGATGATGAGGGAGTACAAAAAAATCGAGAAGGCTTTGTAGGTAATTTTTGGCATACAACATCCTTTTTTTCTCACATATTCCAATAGAGGAGCTTCTAAGCTTTCCAACAATATCACACAAAGGGTGCTTTGAGCAAGAAACAATTGAATAATAGCCATCACCATCAAAGGGACATGGTTGAGCATGGGAAAATTAAATTATGTGGGACGGTTTTGGACGCGACTGTAGCACTGCTTCTGAAATGAATAACGCGCTGTCACAGTCGTTCAGCCTCGACTACGCAGTGGTTCACACTCAAACACTACCAATCCTTCTTGGCACGCAGCGCATGTGTGAAGTGGATGGGTATCATTGAGATTGCAAAATGTATCAGGTATAAAGCGATAGAATGCTAGCGATGAGACTGTTGTTGTCGCGTTGTTGGCGACTTGAAGTCAGGCTTGGCAGGTAACGAAGCGTGACCAGTTCGTGAGTGAGCGGCTGATGAAGTTGATGAAGATGGTGGCGCTTTGCTCTGTCGCAACTTGGCAAGCTTGGCTTCCATCGCTGCAATTTTTGCATTCGTCCTGTCAGCAAGGTCATCATCCCGAGTCAGTACACTCTACGAGCGGAAGCGTGGACGTCATTGGATTCAACGTACCCTTGCGGCTGTTTAGCAGTCTTGTTCAAGCTCAACTGTGTTGTCTTGGCGGCGTCACCGTCGTTCAAGCCCCTACGATCTCGCCGATGTGGACCGACTCCATTAGGACTATCGACGACGCTGTCTGTGTTCTTGCTCGCAAAGGTCACGGAAATCTTTCTGCCTCTGAGTGTCTTGTCTCGTGCGCCCGCTACAGCTTGGAGAGCTTCCATCGGCGAAGCATACTCGACAAAGGCGTAACCTCGTGGCTGCCCTCGCTGCGGACCGCTCTTGTGAAAGAGGAAATCGAGCTTCTTGATCTTGCCCCACTTGTTGAACGTGTGGATCAGAGTGTACTCGTCGACCGTGGGATGCAGGTTGCTGACGTACAATCGAGTCTCGTGCTTGGCATCGTTATCTGCCGTAAATGTGATTGACGACGACGTGGACGCAATGGCTGACGCAGCCGGCCGAGAGAGGTATGGGTTAACAGAAGAGCTGCTATCGGCGGAGCTTCCGATTTGCTGCGGGTCTTCCGCCATCTTGATGTGTTGGTAGCACAAGGATGAATCACGACCGATGGAGGATGCCACGGAAGAGCCGATTTTTTTGGCTGAAATCTGTTAATTTAAATTGACACGCGCTCTCGAGCCAACACGGCCAAAGTGCAACACTGCTTTCCGCTTTCCGCTCTTTCGACTGAGCTCGTTGCTTGGCTCAACGCCACTACCACCATGTCCCGCGACTAGAAGCATGTCGAGTCCAATAGAGCGCGTATCGAGCAACGACAGCGCTTCGCTGCGTGCTCCTCGGAGGGCCGGTGGTAGCAGCACCTCTCTTAGCTCGCTGCCCTCCCGCCTCGCTCCACCTCCAACACTCAAGCCTTCCTCCGCCGAGGTCCAGCTCGACTTGAGCTCAGCATCCTCAGAGCCACATGCATCATCGTCAGCCCGCAGGGTGTCCCAAAGCGACAGACCAAGGTCCGTGCTGCCTACCGTTCAGCCTTCTGGTTCCATTACCACCGTCTCTCCGAAAGCACGCCCAAGAACAAGCATCATCGAATCCAGCCAGCTGTGGAAGACCAGCGCGGCAAAACGTACGGAAAGGAGCTGGGCGCTTCAAACAGAACGAGCTCTCTACTCGGATTCCAAGTTTAAAAAGTACGTCGCTCTCATCGAAAGGACGCTGTCTTCCTTTGACAATGTCAGCGAGTGGGCCGACTTTATCTCGTTCCTCGCTCGCCTTCACAAGGCCATTCTGGCGTATCCCAACTACAACGCGATCCCTCGCAAACTCATCGTCGCAAAGCGCCTAGCACAGTGTCTCAATCCAGCACTTCCGTCCGGTGTGCATCAGCGCGCGCTTGATGTCTACCACCATATCCTTGGTGTCATCGGTCCCGACGGTCTGAGGAGAGACTTGCAAGTATGGACCAGCGGTCTCCTACCCTTCTTCCAGTATGCTTCCACCTCAGTCAAACCTACTCTCATCGCCATCTACGAATCCTTCTACCTTCCGCTGCAGGACGACTTACGCCCCCTCACAAAAGCACTCCAGATGGCCTTGTTGCCCGGATTGGAAGAAGAGACGAGTGAATACTATGAGCGCACGATACGCCTGCTAGATGGCATCTCGAATGCCGTCACTCCACCCTTTTTCCTCCAGAATCTGTGGCTCACCCTTATAACCACACCGTCAGTTCGACTTGCTGCTCTCAATTATCTCACTCGCAGGATGCCGCCAGTTCGAGATGCACAAGACCCTACCCTGCTCATCGGCAAGGATCTCGGTCTCATGGTCCGTGGCCTTGCTCATGCCCTCGACGATGACCTGCTTCTTGTTCGCCGCAGCACCCTCGAGATCCTCGTCACCCATCTCCAGATCGACAAGCCGGCATTCAAGTCCTTTGTCAAGCCTCCAGACCAGATCTTACTGGTACGCTCCGCGCTCAACGTTGTGCTACGCAAGGACCTCAGTCTCAACCGTCGTCTCTATACCTGGCTTCTGGGCGCGGACGAAACGCCAGAGGTGCAGATCGCCTTTCTCCGGCAACACGGTCTGGAACTGGTCCGCAGCGCGCTCAAGCAAGGCTTCGACGACGACAATTTGGATCTCGCCGACCGCCAAAAACCCTACCGAATCTTTGTGTCGCTCCTCGACAAGTGGGAGATCGGCCAGTCACTAACTCGAGTGCTGGCTTTGGACGCTTTCCACGCCATTAGCCTCCAGGTTGCAAGGGGTCAGCAGGAAGAGCTCATGACCACCGCGAGAATGCTCTTCGAGGTAGTCGATCCTTTTCTTCTTTACGGCCGCTGCCTTGAGGCCATTACGGACCAATTCCGTCCACAAGCTTCATCTTCAACACCCGGCAGCGCATCACGACCACCGACTCATTCAATGCTGGCGCTCCTCTGCTTCATTTTCAAGGCCTTTCACATCCACGACGAAGAGACAAAGCAGATCCACGTTCCGCTCCTCTTTGCTGCAGTCGGCCAGCTCTTGCTAGAGCAGTTGCAACAATCTGAGGCAAAGGATGAGGCGGCGTCCTTGCGAGCGCTCGACGCTCTCGAGCTGCTCAAGCTGCTTGTCACGGTCACGCCATCTCGCGTGTTTGTTCGCATCGCATCGTCGTCATCGGCTGACAATGTCGCTACGACCGACTTTCTGGAACGCGCACGCAGCTTCTACGTAACCAGCGAAACCGACAGCCAGCAAGCCGCTCGCAGCTTTCTCAGCTTCCAAGACAGCGCGTCTGCCACGTCTCTCGTTGAGCTCTTGAGTAGAGTATGCCTTGAGAGCGGCCGGCGCGCAAAAGAGGCTGCTGCAGGTACCGAGGTCTTTGTACGCGCTCTCGACATCTTTGCTGATGTCATGCGCGTCATTGATGGCTCTGAAGCTGCCGAGGAGATCGCCTTAGTCACTTCGGCGCCCAATACAGCCGAGCCAGCCTCGACGCAAAAGCTGCCTTGGGATGCAGCTTCTTGGACCTCGGACCTCTTGCCGTATCTCGACTTTGCCACTAGCTTTGCCGAGGTCGAGCGCATCGTCGAAGTTTTGATCTCATGCTGCATCTGCAGAGCGCTCCAACGGCCCATCCAACTCGATGCGCCCCAGATCCTAGACCGCATCGTTGCTTCGCTTCTGCGTTACCTCGCGCCCGCCATGTCTCCCTACCACGTACGCGCCGTCGAGCTGCTGTGGGCCACATGCAAGGTCACCCAGCGATCTCGTCTTGAGACAGCCATGTCCCAGCAGCTCACGCGCGGCACAGAGTCCGCTACATCCGCCGCTCTCGCCGCTTTTGGAACGTTTTGGCGATTGTCCGAGGATGTCTCGACAGACGAGCTTCGCACACCCTTGCTCTTGGTCTTGGACAAGCTGCAGTCTCTAGACGCGGAGGAGCGACAGCAGGCCGGGATTTGGCTTCGATCCAACCTGAGATCGTACCTCAAGGTCGTGGACCCGCTGTTGCATATGCTCTTGCGAAATCGTCCTGTCTCGGCGGCATCCGCAACCATGGATGTTTATGGCATCCGTGTTGCCTTTCCCCAGATCGACGAGCCTCTCAATTTAAAGCTCATCCAGTACGCACTCCGAACGCTCTCTGCTCTTGCGCAATTTGGAGGGCCCAGCTTCGCCAAGGCTCTCGCTACGACTCCGCTCTCAGCCTCGCTTAGCACCACCACCAAGCAGCTTATTCGAGCCGAGACGGTCGGCGCCTCTTCGACTTATTTGGATGCTCTGCTGGACGAGTGTGCCATCTGGGTCGGCGCGCAGGCCTCGTCTCCGCTGCAAGGTAGCTATAATTCCACACTGACAGCGACTCGAGCAGATGCGGTCGAGCTCGTACAAAGTTTTGTGCAGCGAAGCACGTGCCCTCGCGAGCGCCTGAACCAACTCGAGACGCTCTTTATCGAGGCATTGCTGGTCTCCGTTCAGCAGGGCACCACCTCGATCCAGAACAAGATGCTGCACACATTGCACAGCATCCTCGCCGCCAAGACGAGCCATTCGAGCCGACCTGACCTGCTTCGTAGACGCTTTTCCAGCACATCACACTCCCAACGCCTCCATCAGCGCGACGAGTCTGCAGGCCGCAGCGAGGCCGAAGCGGGGGCCCACTCTCCACTTGTCAACCAGAAGCCGGCATCATCAACGGCATCGGTCTTGTTAGCCAAGCAGCCGCATTCTCTGCTGCTGCCTCTGCTCCATCGCGGGCTCGTCACTCCGTCCAACCGACCCGTCTTGCAGCTCTGGTCTGATTTCGTTCTCATGACTGCACCGCTCTACCGCGGCAGTGCCGCGCTCTTGCTCTTGTCGCTCAATCAGACAGCGTGCGACTTGATAGCCAAAGCCATGCTCGAAGTGAGTGGGTCGTACGTGCCGACGGCTGGCAGACCGACGTTTGGTGCCGAGTTGGTGGTGCAGTCGCACGACGCAAAGTGCTCGTTCCTCGAGTCGGACGTCTTGCTGCTCATCAACCTTGCTGAACGCTTGTTGATACTGGCTACCCCAGGTACAGGAGGTGAAGCCCCAATGTCAACGGCGTCGAGAGTCGCTGCGACAGAGGACGCTGCAAGTGCCGACGCGGCTGTCGTCGATGAAAAGGGGCTGCAGGAGCATGACGGGTCGGGCTTGCTGGGTTACGGTTCGAACGTCTTTTCGTCTGATGCGGCCGATGCAGACGGCTTGGATACGCCTCGCGATGGACCCACATACAATCTATCGCACACGATCCAAACGCTGCATCGCGTATCGACCGTTTGCAACGCAGAGTTGTCCCACACGGACGCGAAATCGCTTTCGCTCGACGCCATGAGCTCCAAGGTCAAACTTCGGTGCCGTCGTGCCTTCGAGCGCATCTACCGCGCCCATCCTGCCGATACAGTCGAGTCGCTCCTGCACTGTTGGCACGTCAGCGTCAAGTCTGGACGCACTCGAAACGAAGCCTCGACGCAAGCCGTCATTGAGATCCTCGACATTGTGACTCCCAGTGCACAGATTCTTGTCACCTTTCTCTGCGATGTGCTCAAAGCCCGCATCGCCCGTTCTGATTCGGACCGAGCACGCAAGAGCGGCGGTGCGTCTTCTACAGGTACTGCTGTATCCGATGCGACTTATTTCCTCTTCTTCGACAATGTCCTGGCGAGGATGGAGCCGCAAGAGGCAACGCAAGTGTGGCCCGTCGTCATCGTTTTTATCAAGGATTTTGTTGCCAATGGCATGGCACGCAAAGTACACGTCTATCCAATGTTGCGCGTCTTTACTGCGCTTGCCGAAAAGATCTGCTTGACGGCAGCCATCGAAGACCGACGAACGAGGCGAGACCTTCGGGACAACTTTGCCAAGCTCATCGAATCGTGCATTCTCATCTCGGGCAGGTCATTTGACCAGTCAACTTGGATTCGTCGTTCCGGCCGTGACAATGCAGAGGACCTCGACAAGGAGGCGACCGAGTTTGCTTCCGAGCTGCTTTTGCTGGAGGATGCAAAACGGGCCGGCTTCAGCACGGACGGCAGTACGGCAGCTGGAGTCATCGATGCAATCAACCAGTTCCTCGCAACGCGTGGTCTCGCTGCGCTCCGCAAGATCCAGATGGACGCGGACCGCATCCAAGCCATCGTCTCGAACGCCGTCTACTACATTGTGGCTCCTGCTGCTCGGACGAGATCGCGCACGTTGGAGGTGGATGCGAGCGTCCTCGCCGTCATTTCGGAGCTCGTTCGTATGCCTGGTACTGTCAAGGCGTGGCGTAGCACCGTTGCCGACATTTTTGGCGATGGTCGCTTCTTTAGCATGCCGCTGGCCAAAGCCAAATGCTGGCAACCGATCATTTTGGCGCTCATGACACAGGACAAGGAGCGCGTGGTGGATCTACTAGCTCGTGTCGGTGCATCTGCAGGTGCCGCCAATATCTTCGCAAATCGCGAGCTCGAGATGCTTTCTCGCGCACTCAACCTTCGTCGTCTGTCGTTCACCATCTTTGCCGGCGATCAGGATGCGTTCCTAACACAGCTTCCGCTGATCCAGGAGAAGTTGGTCGATTTGCTCAGGTCAGCCGTGTCGGAGGTGCTGCATGCCGAAGTGTATCTTTGCCTCAGAGTGTTGCTGGTGCGATTCTCTGCGAGAAACCTGGCTAACTTCTGGCCGGTGCTCATGACCGAGCTGATGCGGCTGTACGATCAAGTGGCGACCGAGCCAGAGAGCATTCAGCAGAGTGCTGATGGACGGAACTTGCTGCTGTCGACGCTTAAGCTGCTGGATCTGTTGGTGCTGATCCAGCCGGAAGATTTCCAGATCAACGAGTGGCTGTTTGTCACGGATACGATCGATGCGGTCTACCCTGCAGACGACTTCCAGCCAGAGACGTTGCTGGATAGTCTGTCGACGACGTTCCAGAAGAACAGCAAGAACGCCTCGTCTCACTCGCACGTAGCGGCAGCAGCAGCGAGTGGTGAGCTCAAGAGACGGCTGCAGATCGGTCGACTGCGTGCGGTGAGCTCCGTGGCCGAGCTGGTGCCGTTTTTGAACTGCGTCTCGCAAAACGCTTTCGAGGGCAACTATAGTGACAAGCCGATCGACTTTGAGGACGTTGATATGTGCTTGCTTGCAGACATGTTTGATAGCGATGCGGCTGGGAACGGTCAGCAGCTGACGGTGGACGGTGGCGCTTCGGATGTCTGAATCTCGAGTCGCTGTCTTTATTTTTATTACGTTGCTTTCTCGCTTGTTTCTGTGTGCGGTATGCGAGGAGGAGTGTACGCAGATCTCAATAGAAAATTGCTCCTTGCTCCTTGAGCCATTGAGGGAGAGAGGGAGGGGAGAGAGGGAGAGAGAAGAGAGAGAGAGGAGAGGGAGGGAGAGAGATGTGTTGAGGTGGGGTCGGCAGGAGCGGTGCTCGAAGCGGCAGGTGCGAAGGTCAGCTTGGAGCTTCGAGATTGTCGTCGCAGGAGAAGGAGAAGCTCGAAGCTGCTCCGATCTCGAGAGCGAAGGACCATCAATGTTTTCTGCGGCCGAACCAGACGGAACTCTCTGACCATCTTAGGCCAAGTGTTGCTCTCATTGCCCGTGTCTACGCCTTGTCTGCCGTTCGCAATCATACTCAATTCCGCTTGTCACAGCCCTCACAGCCCAGCTCCTTGTGGCAGCTCGAACTCAAGCTCAAGCCAGGAAACGAAAATGCATTGCGACGAACAGTGAAGGGTATCTAAATGGTAAACACGATTAAAGGTAAACAAGCAATGGCAATAGAATTCAGATGCTCCAAAGGACGTGAGAAGGATCACAATCGACGATGACCAAATCCTCCTCTTGTGCGCCTTCTTCGAAGAGCAGCCTGCTGCTATCGTCGAGGACTTTGGCGGGATTCTTGCCGTAGACAGAGAGCTTTAAGCCGACCGCAGTCTTGGATTGGGTTCGGACATCTTCATTGAGATGCAACATTAAAGTGAGGTTCTTGGGCGAGAGGCGGTAGCCCAAGTCGTGCATGCGTGTGACAATGGCCTCTTTGAGGTCGAGGACGGACGAGTTGGACGAGATAAAGATGCCGGAGAGGGGCCGAGGTTTCTTGTCGCTGTGCTCGGTGGTCATCGTCGACGAGGAGAGCAATACAGGAGACGGCGGCGGGAGCGAGCGGAACTCGAGCTGGAGTCGAATCGAAGATGGAGGTGTAGGTGGGCAGGTCGAGAACCAGTTTTGCATGGTGGGAATGTCTGGCCAGGACGAAGTGAGTTGTTTTTCAACTGAAGAAAGCGAGACGGTGGACGAAGAGGAGAGGGTGGAGGAAGGGATGCTTTCGGTGAGCGATGCTTGCGAAGTAGCCGACAGTCGCTTGGGTAGGACACGAGGTGTGGCGGGCAGGGGATCGACGAGGCCCAAGCCGGCAAGCCCGTGTTCGGAGTCATGTTCGGCTTCGATCTCGCTGAGAATGTCCTGAACGTTGCGTGAAGCGGTGGTGCTTGAGCTGGCCTTTTCCTGATACGCAGAGATGGTAAAGTCGCTCATACGTCTTGCTCCGCTGGAGTAAGTGGATGCCGGGTTGGAGCAAGAGTACATCGAAACGGAGCGCGGCATGGTTGCGGGAGGAGGACGGGAGTGGAAGCCGAGCCCTTGTGACGAGTCGTTGTCGATGCTGGGTCTGGTGTCGGCGGCCGGAGGCGCGTCAAAGCCTGGTCCACGGCAATAGAACGACTCTTCCGAGGCGCGGCGGGTCAATCGACGTCGCAAAGAGAGGAGATGGGGGGCCTCCGAGGTGGCAGATTTGGCGGTGGTGGTGGCGAGGGCGACGGTGGACTCGGGAGTGGTACTGGGAGTGGTGGTTGGTGAAGATCCAAAGATGGAATGGATCGACTTGCGTGCATGCCTCTGTCGAATGGACCTGAGCGATGTGCGTGGTGAGCTGAGTCCAGCGCTGGCGTCAGGAGCACTGGTTCCGGTATGGGTGAAGGGAACAGGCGAAGGGGTGCGAGCGAATCGCATGGACCAGGAAGAGGAGATGGAGCGCTGAGAGGTGTTGAGTTTGTCGCTGTGGTCCTCTGGGAGTGTGAGGGGCGGCATGAGGGTGCGACTGCGTGGTCGAGCGGGGACGTCGACGGGTGGGGTGATGACGATGCGGCCGCTAGTTTGCGAGTGGGTCATAGCGGAAGCGGTGAAGCCGAATGCGTCGAGTTGAGGCGAGAGTGCCGTCGCGGGAGAAGTTGCTGGACGAGCGGGCCGCACTGGGTGGGCTGTGCGGTTCGGTGGGGCATCGGTAGCCACTAGGATCGGAGACGAGATGCGAGGAGTGGTGGGCTGCGGATTGGCGGAAGAATTGCTGTGTGTGCTGCCAAAGAAAAAGGTGCGGGAGAGGACTCGACGAAGGGGCGACTTGGTAGCTTGTGTGGCTGCAGCGCTGTTGGGATGGACGGGGCTGAGGGGAGGGGTGAGTGCATCGAGATCCGCGGCGAGAGCGGAAGACGAGACAAAAGTCGGGGAAAAGACGAAGCGTGTGCTGGAGGGTGCCGTTGCTGGAGATGCAAAGGTGCTCGCGGCGGGCGTAGCTGGAGAGGGTGTGGTGCTGCGGTGATAGTGATGAGGTCTTGGTATGAGCAAGCTTGTTGAAGCGGCCGAGGATGGACCCGAGTGATGGTATTGCTTTGCTGCGTCGACGTCGATGGGCTGCACTGGCTTCTGTTTTGAGTCGCGCCTTCGCATGGACTGGAACCGACCCAAGGAGGTGGAGAAGGCGGTCATTGCGAGCGAGAGCAGAGAGAAGGGGCGAAGATGGTGGTGATGGTGGTGATGGTGGTGGCAGAAGGAGAGAAGCGCTGAGCAGTGGCGGCGATGGTGATGATAGAGTGGAATCGATGGTGATTATATGGAGTGGTGTCCTTTGCTCGAGTGTAGACGTTGGAACAAAGGCAAATCCGTCGAGGCTTGCTTGCGGATAAGCTTTGAGGCAGAATGCAAGCCAAGTCAAAGCTGTCAGGGCGGAATTGCGTAACGCTCGCTTCCCTCTCAAGGTTGACGATGCGGCGGCGACGTTCGTCCGTGAATCACATAGAATGGTGCTTTCAGAGAGAGAAAGAGAAGAGCATGCATGCAAGGAGCAGAGTGTCCTTTCTTGCGGGAGTGATAGTGACAAGCAGCAAGCCTAGACTCGATGCATCCTGTCCCTTGATACTCAAGCTGCACAAACAAGAAGCAGCGTAACGTCGCAGCAGCAGCAGCAGCAGCAGCAACCAGCAGATCACCACTGTCGGAGTCTAGGGCCGATATGAACGGCGGTTGTCACCCGTCAAAAAAGACACTCTCTAGCTCGACTTTCGGGTTGTCCGTCGCTGCTCGGCAGCGCGCACTGTTGAGCTTGAGCTGAGCTTGGCTGCTAATTTGACTCACAATGGGAGAAAAGGGACAAAGGGAGGTGAGACACTGCACAGGCTTACTGCAGCTGCGCAGATCATGCACAAAGAAAAATAGCCCAGACAGCCCAGCGCCGCCGTCCCGCTGCTGCTTGTTCAAGATCCAGGGTCCTTGGCGGGAAAAAACAGCCGGGTAAAAAGGGCAACGCAGCGGGACAGGGAAAAAGCGGCTTGCGGATTATTCATTATGTTTAAAATCGAAAAAGCTTTGACAGCTGCAATGCTCTCTAAGATTCGCGCCTTGGAATTGATTGGCTGAGAACCATGCACCTTCTTCCGCCTTTTTTTTTTTTTTTTTCGCCCTTTGCGTCCCGCACCCGCACTTTTGAGCACAGCGGGTAGAATGCGCATCCGTGGATCGACACCGGATCTACTCGGCGACAGGATCTTGACGGTAGCAATGATCGCTAAAAGGCAAGAGCTAAGGGCCGCAATAACACAGAAAACCAATCACTGAGCGGTACTGGTTGAGTCTGGAGCCGTAACTCCGGCGGCAGCCGAGACATGCTACTGTATACAAAGGAGCTTGAGAGTCAAGTCGAGTTCAGCTGTGGCGGCGAATCCTGAAACAATGGCGAGCAGCACACTATCTTTAGCGAGTCTATCAAAGCTGGACCAAGTGAGACCAACACTCGCATCGTGCGCGCGACACACTGCAACCAAGAGAGAAGCGGAAAAGAACACAATGCAAAAAGAAGGGAAAAAAGGACAACGACGACCAGCTGTGCCAAGGTGCATTAGCGCGTTCGGCACCAGCGAAACCTTGTCGAAGCGAGCGTCAACGTTCCTTCGGTGGAAGCTTGGACATCTGCAAGGGCGGTCAACCAGCATGTGTAAAAATTCCAACGATAAACGTTCGGATAAGCCCAGCAACAGGTTGACCTTCCTCTTTTGGCCCTGCCAACGTCAAAGCACTCATCCAACAAGGGTTCCTGAATTTGTCGATCCCCCCTAGACCCACTCAACAATACAGTAACTTGAACGCGAGATGCCATTCGGGACCAAGAGTGGCGCCAAACTGCATCTCGTTCTCATTGCAGTCTCTCGCATGATATTCGAACCGCATCGCAGCCGATGTGGCACCGACGCAGCCTGTGCTATCTTTCTGCCTGCATCTAAGCACGATTTATCCACCCGCAGCCGGTCAACTTTGAGTCGGAACGATTACCGTCAAAGCGTGCAGGCGTGCAGCGTGTAGAGCTAGCATCTGGCCGTAACTCACAGCCTGGCACACATATATTGGTTCGCATGCAAGCCGATGGGATCGACACCTTTCAACAAGCAGCGTACTGTACCCTTAGGGCCACGAGCTGGCACCAGCATGTCTAGCGTCGCTCTACTGGACAACGTGGTGCATGCAAGAGGTAAATAGCGAGCTTGACCTCCTCGGCTAGTCAGGCAGAAGTCCACACCTCGAAGCGAGAGCGCGTCTGAGTTTGTTTGTTCAAGGAAGAAAGGGTCCCCCGTGAGTGGTGCTCGCCTAGCCTCGGGCGGCATCTGCACTCGACCCTTGCGATGTCGGCTCACCTCGCAACGCTGAGCCGCTCTTGCCCTTGCCTCAGATTGTCCAAAAGTAGAGCGACATGCAAACAGAAGCCATGGCGTAGCGATGACAAACAAGCGACTACCCTGAATCGAGATTGCCACTGTATGCAGCTGCCAGCACCCCACGATGGCTGTGGCTACGCCGACCGTCAGGCGATGTCAGTGCAAAAAGGTGGCTTTGAAACCATCCGAATTCGTGGGGAAAAAAGGGAGTCGGTTGAAAGCGGGAGACAGCTTACCGCAGAGAGAGCAGGCAAGCAAGTTCTAGATCACCCGAATGTGCAATTCAAGACACAATGCACGCTGCACGCTGCACTGTATCTAGCAGCAGCTAACGCGCCTTTTTTGGCTTTCTTCCCACAGCATGCGCATGCTATGGGGTACGTCGATGATGTTCTGCATCGCTATTCTCTGCAAAGCCCCGCACCGATGGTAGGCATGGCTGGGGAGAGTCCCGTGGACCTTGAAGTAGATGACATTTCTCGCTAGTCGTCTTGCTTGTTCTGCTCGACGTCGGCTACAAGGGAGGCCCAGCGCAATGGTGTTGGTATGTAGATCGCGAGATGCAAGCAAGCGCCCTTGCCTCGCTCTCTAAGACATCCGAGCTGTCGTTTTCTACTGGTAAGCTAAACATCAGTTGCAACGGGAAATGTTTGCCGTCGTGCTTGGTCGAGAGGCGGGTCAGACCACTTTCCGCGTGAGTGTGTCACGCCATTTTTGAAGGCTTGATCCAACAGTGTGGCTCGTAGCTGCCCCGTGCCCACGCCTAAAAGGTTCAGCAGACGTGGGGGAGTATCTGTCTCTCCCGGACTAACTTAGCGGACGAGTTTCTCTTCTTTTTTCGAGTTGAAAGAAACTTGACCGAAAATGCAGGCACGAGAAACATCGGGCGGCAACTCTAAAAGATGTTAGGCCTAAAAACGGTAAATTTTCAGGGCTGTTAGAGTGTGCGGTGACTTTTTCAAGCCTCAGCTTTGAGCATGTCGACGTTTCCCCACAAGTTGACCGCTTCTAGACGATCGACATTCACCTTGTCGAAACACACATCATGCCATCCAAGGCATCCGCTCGCGGACGGACGCAGCACCGCGAAGCGGACAAGGAGCCAGAGGAGCCGTTTCATCCAGCAGCCGACGCTGCCACTTTCCGCGACCTTCTCATCTTCGAAGAGCGGCTCAAACAGAATGCAGCACGACTGCAGGCGCGAAAGCGCAAGTACGAGATGCTGCTGTTTGGATTCGTCAGCTTCATCCTCTGTCTCTCGCACTTGGTCGTCGTTTCTCCGCGATCGTCGATTTTCCTGCAGTACAGCCTAGCAGCTGTGCTGATGATCAGTCTCACCACGCTGTTCCTCTTCTTTGCGAGCGGGATGCACGCCGAACGCATCCGATCGGCCAACAAGTTTGTTCCTCAGGCGAATCGGAGCTTGCGCAACTTCAACATGTACCTCAACACACGCACCACTCGTACTGCAACACTGTCGGCATCCTCTTCGATACCTCCAGCGCAAGACAGCAGAGGCGAACTCATCTTTAGCAGCAAAGTCAGCCCCGAATTTCGCGAAGGTTACGAACGGTATAGAGCCGCTTTCGAACGGCGTCGGGCCGAAAAGATCGCAGCGAAAAGAGCACAGTCGTGGAAGCGCTGGTTCGATTTCGCTCTTGGCAAGTCAGTCGCTGCTGACTCTTCCAGCAAACCTACAACATCACACTCACGGCACTCTGCCGAGTCACGGCCAAGGACGGTTCGCAGCAACAAGCCAAGATCGAATCGGACCACCCGAGCTTCGACGCGGGCGGAAGCTGCCAATGATGCTGCTGCTGCTGCTGCTGCTGCTGCTGCTATCACACCTTTGCGCGCGAGTCAGCAGCTCGAAGACCTCAGCGACACACTCAGCGAGGGTGCCAGTGGCGGAATGAGCGAAGGACTGAGTGAGGAAGGAGGCTCCCTTTCGGGTCATGAGCCATCATAGCATCGCATAGCATCGCAAAAGTCAATTCTACTGTAACTTAGCTTTCAAAAAAAAAAAAAAGAGAAGAAAAAAAGAAACGGCTGTCTGTGCGCGTTTGGAAAACGCTTTAAAGTTGCAAAGTGGAGGAAAAGCCGCTTGCTCTGAAATCGTTCGTCTCGCTGCTCCTCGATCGTCCATCTTGACTCTGACACGCCAACCCCTTGCCGCCATGGAGTCCACCTGGGCCCCACTCGTGCCTACCGCAAAGGGCTCAGGAAGGATCAGCACATCGGCAGACGCTCCAACGTCAGCGTCAACATCCAGCCACGTCAACGACGTCTCGCTCGATCCCTTTTCGATAGGCACTCTACCGTCGACGGTGATCCAGCGCATACTCAGCCATGTCGCCGTGGCCGATCTTCCCAACTGTGCACTGGCAGCTAGATCGCTGGCAAGATTCGTAGCAGACGAACGCCTGTGGGCACAAAAGTTGGCTTTTCTCCAGTACAAGCAAGTACCCGGACGGCCTCTCCGTTACAATCCGGACTTGTCCACCGTTCCGTCTTCGCGTTCGAATGCAGCCAAAGACGATTCCTCTCCAAGTCGGAAGAACAGCCTCAGCTCCAGTGCAGCCAAAGCCATTACAAGCAATACGACGACGAATAGCAGCAGTCACGACCAATTTAGCAGCAACGATGATGATTTTGGTGACTTTGAAGCAGCAACCATTACAAGCCCGGACGACGAGAGCTTTGGAGGCTTTGTTTCATCTACAAAGCCGAGTCAATCCGGTCAAAGCTTTTCTTCGGCGCCCGTCTTTTCGTATCGAGCTGAATCCAAACTTCCCATGCCGAGCACTGACACGGACTCAGCATACCAGACCTTCAAGCGCATCGCCGTCTCGCTCAAGCCTTTTGTTCAAAGTCTTCTCTTTGAAACGTCGCCGACAACATCGCTCATATTCACCGATCCGAGTTTAGCATCTCTGTCTTCCCAAGCATACATGGTCTGCAATGTAGCGCGCTTCACAGGTTCACTTGTTCTCGGCTCCTTTGCCAGGGCCACGTCAAGGGCTCAAGGTGACGCTACGGACGCCTTTGACCAGGATCAGTGGAGGTTGCGCATGTCCATCAGGGAAGCAGCCGACTACCTCGAAGGCGTGCTGTTGTCTGCATTCGAAGGAGCCGACGCACGACGCACTGATGCTCTGCGTGCAGGTCAACGCGGCATGGACGTCAGCAAAGCCGTCGAGCGCGCCGAGGCCGACATGCACGAACACGCTACGTTGATATGGAACCTTGCTGCCTCGACAGCAGAGCCCTCGTCACAATCAAACTTTGCTTTTGGCGGCTCAATACCAGCAGAAGGAGATACAACCAACTACATGGCTCTATTAGACCACCCAGGTTCCGCCGCAGCTCTTAGCTTCCTGGAGAAGCAAGATGCACTGTTCAAGAGCACTGCACACCGACCCGAATCCAACTTCACCTCGACATCCACCCAATCCCGTCCAGCGCTTGATTTCACAGCCATGGACGCCTTCATGGCCGACACACTTGCGAGCCTCGAGACCAACGGTTCGCTCGTCGCGCGCGTCTTTCCTCCCGAGCAGCAGGTTCTGCTCGCATTCGCCAGTCGCATCGCCAATGGGGCGGTGGGCGAATACATCAACTCCGTCCTCACCAAGGCGCGCTCCATCGACTTGCATATCTACCTTCAAGCTGCAGCGGCAACCTTTTCGCAAGCGCTCAAAATCGCCGATACGCTTGAAAAGATCCAACCGCGGCATCCGGACTATGTTACGGCGGCACGCTGTCGCGGCATCGTGCTGTCCATGTTCGAGGCGCATCTCGACGAGTATCTCCAGGAAGAGCGCGATTGGGTGCGCAACGTTATGATGGTCATGTGCAACGAGGGCGAGGGTGCGTCTGGCTCAGCTAGCAAAACGAGTACCAGAAGCCGTGTCAAGCCGGACAAGACGATGGATACGGCGTTTTTGGCGAGCAATAATCCAGCACAGGTCAAGAAAAACGTTCTCAGCGGGTTCAAGGATGTGTTGCTGATGCCGGTCACTGTCGTACCGCGCGCAGCGGGAGCCGTTGGCGGCGCTGTCATCCGAACTGCGGGTACAGGTTTGAGCCAACTCAATCCACTCAAGTGGCAGCAGTCGGGAGCGGGTGCTCGCAATGCGAGTGGGTCCAACCTGGGCACACCACAACGTTCGAGCACGCCAGCCGAGCCGCATATGGCCGCCAACAACGGATACGTCGATTTCAGCAAAGAGGTGCTGGGCGGGCCGGACGGTCACGTTATTGGGGAAGACGAGAGCGATGATGACCAAGAGGCGAACGGCAACGAAAAAGGGAATGATTTCGGTGGGTTTGCAGATACGAGCATCCAAAACGAGTGGGATGAAAAGGGCGGGAACGAGGTCAATGGGAGCACTTGGGCGGTGGGTTCAAGCGTAGACGCCGGTGTCCAGGCTGCGGAGTGGAATGCAAACGGCTCCAGCAAGACTTCTGAACTCACAAGCTCAACCCGACCAGCAACAACTACAACCCAATCGGAGACCGTCGCGGAGCCAACCTCAGCCGAACCAGATCGCAGCAGGTTTGCGCGGCTTCAACTGCTTCTGTCGCTCGACACTGCATTATCCTTAATCCAAGTCAACCGCGAATCGCTCAAGAGGATGGAAGCGTTCATGGTGTACCCGTCTTCGTCTGCGAATGGACGAAGAGTCAAGGAAGAGATGGAAGAAGTGTGTCTGTCGCTTTTCCAAGTGCTAGGAGAGCAGCATATAGCGCCGGGATTCAACAAGGCGACCTCAGAGATTCAGCAGTGGAACCCTCTTTCCGATTCTGAACCCGACAAGGAGGGCGGTGAGAAGGAGCAACAAGAAGTGTTACCGCTCGTCCAATTTTTCGAGCTAACGCATATTGCGGATACGATTTCGCAGTTGTGTTCGGTGTACTTTGCACAGACGCTCGTACCAGTCGTCAAATTGGACGTGGACGATTTCCTGAACCCGGTGGTGCGGGCGAAGAAGGCGTTCGAGGGGAATCTGGACGAATTCGTAGCAGCGGGGTTGAGTGTATCAGTCGACTTGCTGATGAAGCGAGCCGAGTGGATCCTGTTCTCACAACGCGATCCACTCGACTATGCTAAGTCAGACATTGCGTCGCTAGACACTTCCACCCGTGCTACGTTGTCGACCATCTCGTTGCTCAAGTTCCACTGTTCGTTGCTCATCGGCGCTACGGATCGCGAAATCTTGGATCTGTTCAACACCGAGGTAGCCTTACGACTGTTTCACATGCTCACCAAACACCTCAAGTCGCTCACCATCAACCAAACCGGCGGTTTCCAGCTCATCTCGGACCTGAACCACTACTCGTCGTTCATCACCTCGCTCAAGATCAAAGATCCTACCATCCTGCCCCTTTACAACAACCTCAAAACGCTCGCCAACTACTACATTGTAGACGGCAAAGAACTGATCAGTCTGTTGAAAACCAAAGATTCAGCAGGGTCGTCGGCAAGGCAGGCTCAGAGGGAGGACGGCTTCGTATTCGGACAGGAAGAGCTTTACGAGTTTTTGAAAAGCCGTTCGGATTTCAGGCTGATCGAGAAACAGGTGGATCACGAAATTTTTGGCTTCAAACTCAGCGAGGATTGTATTGTTTGCTAGAGCATCGACACCAGTTCTAGCATGTGGAAATCTCTGCATTCTTTTTTTTTTTTTTTTTCTCTTTTTTTTTTCTCCCAGCGGGGCTTGACTCAGGTCAGACGACACGGCCGAGAGAGACGATGAGACAAAAACTTGGTTGCGGGGGTCGAGACGGAATCTCGAGCTCGGCGGCTCCCAGCCCGCCGTACAGGGGCCGGGCTAGCTCGCGAGAGGCATACAAAACATGAGCGAGAGAACGGACAACAAGGCGGGCAGAGCCGCGGGATGGTGGGTGGGTGCAAAAAACGAGCCGCTGCGAGGTCGCGAGCAGCGAAAAGGATGATGGAGAGAGGAGGGGCGTGCGACGAGATAAAGTCAAGCCAGCTCAGACGCGCACGCAACGGAGTCACGTGCAGCATACTTTTTGGTAGGACAGAAACAACGTCTGCGTGTGCGTGTGTGTGAAGCTCAATCAATGCTTGCCATTCGACACGGCAGCAGCATCCACAGCGGTAGCAATGATAGCTTCAGGCTGCGAAATGTTGCTAAGCGCCGAAAGGACAGCCTTGAGCGAAGCGGTGGTGATATCCACGTCAATGCCGACACCCCAGAAGCCGGGAGCCTTCTTCTCACCGAGCTGCTCCTTCTGGACGGGGTCGATGAGTTCAACATACGAAGCGGCTTGCGCCTTGGAACCGTTGGCACGTGCACCCTGAGCACCCGAAGAACTCGATTGCAGATTCGACCCCTTGGTGATGGCGTGTTCGCTGTACTCGCGGATCTCGGCCTTAATGTTGAACGTCGACTCGATGGCGTCGAGGAACGCAGAGAGCGCACCGTTTCCCGTACCCGTAAGCTCGTGCGTCTTACCCTGGTGCACCACCTTACCGGTGAAGCGACGCGGACGAGGCGTCTGAAGACCCGAAGCGTGCTCGTCTTCCGAAGTGATGCTGCTGGCCAGATCGTCCGAGAGCGAGTAGCCGCGCAGAGCGAAGCGGCCCTCGTTGCGGCCTGCTTCGAGCGAGGCGAGGTGGTACGTCTGTGTAAAGATGCGGGTAATGTCTTCGGTGATCATCTCTTTGCCCGTGCGGTCGGCAACTTCCTGAATGACTTGGTAGAAGGCAACCTGCATTCTGCGTGGCAGATCGAGGCCGAGACTCTGCGCGACCAGGTAGGCGACACCGCCCTTGCCCGATTGCGAGTTGACACGAATGACGGCCTCGTAGGTGCATCCGAGGTCGAGAGGGTCGATGGGGAGGTAAGGAATCTCCCACGTGTTGTCGCCTTCCGAGATGCGCTTGGCCTGTGCCGCGAAACCTTTCTTGATGGCGTCCTGGTGACTGCCCGAGAAGGCAGTGAAAACAAGGTCACCGGCGTAAGGATGACGCGGGTGAACAGGGATATCGTTGCAGCCGCTCACGACGTCGACGACCGACTGAATGTCGGACAGATCGATCTCGCCGGGCTGAATGCCCTGCGAAAAGAGGTTGAGCGCCAGCGTGACAATGTCGACGTTTCCAGTTCGCTCGCCGTTACCAAAGAGACAGCCCTCGACACGGTCACCACCGGCGAGCAGGCCAAGTTCGGTCGCGGCGACGGCGCAGCCTCGATCGTTGTGTGGGTGGAGCGAGACAATGACGGACTTGCGGTCGGTGATGTTGTTGCAAAAGTACTCGATCTGGTCAGCATAGTGGTTGGGAGGGCCGACCTCGACAGTCGCCGGAAGATTAAAGATGATCGGGTTATCGTGGCTGGCCTTGCCCCATGCGGTGCGCACCGCCTCGCAGATTTTGACGGCAAAGTCCATCTCGGTTTGAGTAAAAGTCTCGGGCGAGTATTCGTACTTGAAGTTGGTGTCGCCGTTTTCGGGTTTTGAGTAGTGGTCTACCAGCTCGCGAACGATCTTGGTATGACGCACGGCGAGGTCGATGGTCTGTTCTTGCGAGTTGCCAAAGACGACATTGCGGAAGAGTGGGGACGAGGCGTTGTACATGTGCAGAATGACATTCTTGGCGCCCTTGATCGACTCAAAGGTGCGTCGAATGAGCTCTTCACGAGCAGGAGTGAGAACCTGAATGTAGACGTCGTCGGGGATCATGTTGTTCTCGATAATGTGACGGACAAAGCCGAAATCGGTATCCGAGGCGGAAGGGAAAGCGACCTCGATCTCCTTGAAGCCTACTTGAACGAGCTTCTGGTAGAACTTGAGCTTTTGCTCTCCAGACATGGGATTGATGAGAGCCTGGTTGCCATCTCTAAGATCGACCGAGGTCCAGATTGGCGAAGTTTTCTGGATCTTTGTGGGCCACGTTCGATTGGGAAGGTCGATGGGCTTGTACGGTTTGTACTTGTCGCCGGGGATCATTGGCGCCATGGTGAAAGGAAGTAGGGTGGTGCGCAGCTATTGGAAGGGGTCTCTTTTTGTCTCGCAAGGGTATTGTTGGAGTGCGCAATTGGGATGGTGATGACACAGGAAAGCGCGAGTGTGGATGATGTCGAGAAGAAAGGAAGAAGAAGAATTGAACGAAGCGCCAAAAAGCTGCCGGTCCAGACCGTTGCGCTGCGCTACGTTATGACGGCAGCAGCACAAGCAGCAGCACTTGGCCTGTCATGTGGACAGAACACACTGTGCGAAATGAATTTTAGCACTTAAGAAAAATAAAAATTTGGCCCGTGACTCGAATGGTACCGATTCCGTGATTCTTCCAAAACGACGTTGGAGGAAAAAAAAAAAAAAAAAAGGCCTTGCCGCTGCGGTGTGAGTTTTCGGGTGTTGGCCCGACAGCCGGTTCTCACGGTCGACAATTTCGAGTTTGTTGTAATCAGTGATCTTACAAAGTAGGGGATTTTCCGAGGTTCGGGGTCCAGCTCTCAAAGCATACTTTTTGGTTCGGCCGTTTCTTCTTGACCGTCACATTTGATGTCGACCATGCCGAAGGAGGTTGCGCAGTCGAACGGCCATCGACGAGTCAACTCGCTGACACATCAAGGACTTGCGTCTGATCACTCGCCGATACCCTGCTCTCAATCAGCCCTCAACGCTCGAGCGCGTGAATGGTGGACACAACACGAATCGTCCCACGGTGGGAAAGGCGCTGACAACGGCCTCCAAATACCCTCGGACTGGCCGAAAGATGCGGTCTACATCACGCAGAACTTGGTAGCGCCTTCTGTGCCCGAATCGATCGCCAAAAGATACGTCCTCTCACCTTCGTCAACTGTCAGCCCGCCGCAGAGCGACGAAGCGACGGCAGATCCGACAACGGCAGGCCCGAGCAGTCACAAAGATCTGCCTCGAGCGACACACAACGACGGTCGACCAGAAACACTTTATACTACTCCTATACAACATCAAGTGCCACTGGTCATCCATCCCATCGATAAAAACACACCATGGTGTCCCGAGTCTTTCCATTCGACCAGCCGTAATCTGAGCTGCCATCCTGCAGCTGGATCCTTTGGTCTCTTTGCATCGCAAGATGTCGCGCCCAACACCTTTATCCGGCCTTACTTGGGTATACTACATACCAAAAAAGATGCGGACTTCTACTCTACCTATGACTTGAGCCTCTGTCACGATGCGGGACTCCTCTCCGAAGCGGAGTCAACACGGTCGGACGCCTCCGACGGCCTCGCCAACCAAGTCGAATTTCTATTACTCGACCCCGACAGCGAGTCGGCAGAGCACGACCCAACAGCACTCTACCTCGACAGCCGGTACTGGGGCAACGAATCTCGCTTCGTCAATGACTACCGGGCATCGCCGTCAAACCCAACGTCGAGTTTCGATCCTTCCTTCAGCTTCAGGATGGGGAGCCACGCTTTCAAATGGGATTGTTTGCAATACGTCCCATTCGCAAAGGTCACGAGCTCCTCATCAACTATGGCAAGAGCTTTTGGGTTCATTTTGAGCAGCTTACCGAGCTGCAAAGCAAACCTCAGACAAAGGTTGCACCTCTGGCGAAGCAGGATCAAGGGACGAGCGGTGAAGCAGAGCACAAACTAGATCCCATCCAGGCAATGCTGCAAAGAAGTCGATTGCGGGTCGCGAAAACAGCAGTTAGACCACCGTATCAACCACGTACACGCACATAAGTCTTCTATCACACTCACATGTCAGTGCTATGTATCACCAATGCCGACATGCAGCTTTATGAGGTTGACAATGTGCACGAGATATGACGAGTCGACTGCTTACATGATCAAGGAATGTGAGCTACGAAAATGAATGTGGATACGCGGCTACGAGACAAGTCTAGAGAAGAGAAATCACAGCGAGTCCTTTTCGTTGCTTTGAATGGGATGAAACTCGATGTCGTCCACCCTTGAGCCGGCGTTCTGGCCGATCGAAGCTTTATACACAGCATAAAGCTACTCGAGAGCGTGCTGGCAGAGGCTTTTCCCGAGAGTCCGCTTCTCGACCTGCTCGACCTGCTCCACATGCTCCACATTGATCCTCAACCCGTCCTGCTCTATCGCGGCGACTTCCACGTCGTCCTGTCCATCCTGACGTTCGACGAGCTTCACATCGATCGGAATTTGGTTCCGCAGCACATTGAGGCCAATCGCCGAGCGGAACAGCGGGTCCAGCGTGACAACCGTGCAGAAGGAGATGAGAAAGGCACACATGGCAAACATGAATACGCTGACCAGTATCACAGCCGTGCGAAGGGTACTGCTGAAATCGCCCGTGTGCAGCTGACGAGGAAATGAGTTGGCGACGATAAAAATGGGTAGACAACCGAAGGCGGGCGTGCAAAAGACAAGCAGGGCGACGTAGAATAGCGAGACGACCCATTCGAGCTGAGATTGGAAAACGAAAACGCCGCAATCACGATCGACATCACCGTCCAAGCCAGCAGATAGCTTGCCACTCCCAAGATCAGGCAGAGAATCGCATTGGTGACGTAAATCGACCCGAAGGAAGAGTCCTTTCTGGAAACCAACCAGAGCTTTCCGAAACTCTGCTTCTTGATGATGATGAGCAAAGCGGCGACGAGGGAGAGAAGGCACTCGAATTGGCTGATGAGGAGCCACGTTCGATGATCCGCCGTTTCGGGAACGTAGATGAGCTTGTAGAGGATCTGATTTACTTGGGCTTGCGTTTGACCGGTATGGAGGAAAGTCATGCTGGCAAGATCAATGGCGTGAGATAGGCTCATTGGCGGGGCCGGCATGTCGAGGTTTGGAGGGATGTTGGGCTGCATAGTTTTCGATAGCCTGTGCGACAGATGGATACTGGCCAAATTGAGATAAAGGGGGCAGGAATGCTCAAATGCTGTCGACGGGATTGGTTGAAGAAGTAAGCAGAGCATCCCAGACGGCTTACCGTTCATCCATGAGCTCCTTTTATTCTGTAATTCAATCACTGGAGGACCAACGCCAACGCATGATAAGCGACTGATCAAGAGACGTGATGCATGTAGACTTCAAATGCCATCGCGTCGGTAACAGATGATCCGTCAGCCAGCCAATATGGGAGGAAAAGTTCACACCGAATGCAGCTCTGCATCCTCCTCAATGATACCGTCGCCGAGGCTAGCTGAAGCGAGCAGGCCCAAGCGTATTGTTAGCGGGAATGTAAAGCTTGGCGAGCAGTGTCAACACAAATCACTGAGATCACGTCCCTCGACCCCAATTGCCGGGACGACATGACAAAGGAGAGCTTTGCCAGCCACGCTCTTTCACACCGAAGGCTTGCATAGCCTTACCAGACTAGTATCGCTTCACAGCCGGTTGGTCAAAGCGCCGGAAGAATCTTCTCAAGCTTATCGAGAACATCTCTTCCAGCCTAACTCGCCGCTATCACCGACATTCACACGCAGACTATTCTCTTTCACAGCAAGAGGCAAAAGGGCTGGCCTGCATTTCCGTAGGCCCGAGCACATTGTTGGCGAAGCAGCTGGCGGTTTTCCTTGTCCACCTTCCAGACTAGAATCCCTGACAAAGACATTGAGTCTCTGCCTCCTCACTCGGTCACTCGGTCACTCACTCACTCAATACACACGGACATTGCAGGAAAGGGGAAGGAATTGACATTGAGGAACAACGTCACATACAACAAAGGATTTTAGAAAAAACACCTCGTGGAGGCGGAACGGGGGTGGACGAGGGAGCGGGGGGATCAACAAACCACCATCTCCTTTCATCAAAGATCTTCCAGCTCGTCCTCCGAGTTGTAAGTGCCGGCCTTCTTGGCCTTCATACGCTCCTTCTTCTTCTTACGCAGCTCCGAGGCGGTTGCCTTCGCTGCTTTCTTGGCTGAAATAATCTTGTTTCCGAGTGCGTCGTATTTGTCCTCATCGTCCTCTTTAGCTTCAAGCTTGGTGCCCTTGCTGTTGGACTCCGTCCAGTCATGTCCACTAGCTTGGAGAACGCCATCACTCATGGCCCAGATCTCTTTGCAAGTGCCCTCGGAGAACTCACGCGAGTGGGTGATGATTCCGACACCTCCCTGGAACGATTCGATGGCCTTGATGAGGGCAGCGAGCGATTCGCGGTCCAAGAAGTTGGTGGGCTCGTCCAGAATGATGATGTGGGGTCGGCGCCAGGTGGCGGCGGCGAGAACGACCTTGACCTTCTGACCACCCGAGAGACCACGCATGGTGTTGTGCGAGGTGAACTCACGCTCGAGACCAAAGTCCTCGAAGTGCTGCTCGATCTCCTTTCGGACGAGAGGGCGGTTCATACCGAGACGCTGAGCCTCCTTGCTGTCGAAGGCGAGAACCTTCTTCTCCATGCGCTTGATGAGCTCGTCACGAGGAATCCAGACGTTGTCGGCAGACGACATGTTCTTGAACGAAACCTCGTACTGGAACGAGTTCTTCAACTTCTTACGGGCAACAATTTCGTCGATGAGACGCTTGACACCGTCGACGATGTAGACCTCACCCTGCTTCATGGCGGCCTCCTCCTCGGGCGTGAGGGTCTTGTTGGCCTTCATGTGCTCCTCGAGATCCTCACCGGTCTGGTAACGCCAGAGCATGTAGTCGAGAGGGGTCTTGTCGAGGTGCTGGTCAATGTGGTGGAAGGCGTGCTGGGCGACGTAACCGATGACCAAGTTGGGGTGCTTCCACATCTCACCAGAGCCAGGCTCGGTGTCACCGACGATGAGCTTGACAAGGGTCGACTTACCCGAACCGTTGGGTCCGAGAATGGCGACACGCGAGGCGAGCGAGAGCTGGATGCTGACACCCTTGAGCTGGGGAGCGGGGGTGCCGGGGTACTGGAAGACAACGTCCTTCATCTTGATGAGCGACTTCTCCTTGGTTTTGACACCGTCCAGCAGGGGAGGGTCGGGGAGTTTGAACGAATAGTCCTCGCCGGTGTTGAGCTCGGCGTAGGCACGGGCCTCGGGAACACGCTTGACAAAGGCGTCGAGGTTACCCGGGTATCGCTTGATCTTGAAGCGGTTGAGGTGGAGGATGTCCGTGCAGACGTTGTTCAAGAACTGCGAGTCGTGCGACACAATGATGGCGGTGGCGGTCTTGAGGTTGACAAGGTAGTCGGTGATCCACTTGACGTTGACGACGTCCAAGTGGTTGGTGGGCTCGTCGAGCAGGAGAATGTCGGCCTTGAACAGGATGGCACGGGCAAGGGCGACCTTCATCTTCCAACCACCGGAGAGACCGGCGATGGGCGAGTTCTGACGGGCGTCGTCGAAGCCGACCTCGTGGAGGGTGGCGATGGCCTCGTCGCGGGTCATCTTGGGCAGGTTCTTGTCGGCAAGGATGAAGTCGAGGACGGTGATCATACCCTCGGAGCCGTCCAAGTCGTGCTCGACGTACCAGGTTCGGACCTCGTCGGGCGAAGGGAAACCCTCGACCTGGCCGTTGGTGATGGCACGCATGAGGGTCGACTTTCCGGAACCGTTACGACCGCAGAGACCGTACTTGTGGCCACGCTTGAGACGCAGGGTGGCAGTGTTGAGCAGGATCTTGGCACCGTAGGCGAGCGAGAACTGGCAGTTGCAAAGGTCCTCGCCCTCGTCCTCGTCCTCGAAGATCTCGACCTCGTCACCGGTGGACTTGGCAAGAGCAGTGAGGAGGGTCTTGGCGACAGTCTTGGCCTGCTCAGGCTTGGAGCCCTTGATGAGGGTGAGGTAGGGGATGAGGGTGGACTCCCACTCGGTAATCTCAAAGTTGCGGGCGTTGGCCAGGTTGGCAACGAGGGTGGCAAGGTAGGCCGAGAGGTTGGCCTGAGCCTGGAGGCTCTGCTCGCCGAGGGCCTTGTTGACCTGCTCCTGGGTAGCCTTGACGTCGACGTCCTCGAGGGGCTTGACGTCGGAGCCGTCGCCGGTGACGTTGCCAACCTCACGGAGGGTCTTGATGGCACGCTGGACGACGGATCGGGCCTCGGGGTCGGCCATGGTGGACTCGATCTTGATCAAGCCGGGGAGGAGCTTGCCAAGGAAAGGACGAACGGTGCGCTCGTTGTCGACGAGCTTGGTCATGTTGTCGATGATGACGGCGACCTTACGCTTGGTGGCGGTGGGGCGCTCATTGAGACCACGCGAGAGGAGGGGCACCATGAGGGCGAGGGTGGCGCTGTCGACCTCCTGGACAAAGGTGGTGGCGGACAGGAGCTGGATGGTCTTGGGGACCTCCTCGACGGGGTGGATGAGCGAGTTGATGAGGGCAGGGATGAAGCGCTCGATATCCTTGTTGGAGATGAGGGCGCAGAGCTTGGTCAGAGCGGCGCGCGAAGCCTTCTGTACGTCGGTCTTGGTGTCCCAGATGACCTCGGTCATGACGGGGATGATCTCGGGCATGAGGGCAGCCATGCGCTCGGGGCAGGCGGTGACCATCTCCTCGAGGATGGCAATGCAGCCGGTCTTGACCTGCCACTTACCAGCGGTACGAACCTGCTCGAGGACGACCTTGAGCATCTGGGAGGCGGCCCAGGGGGACATGGCCTTGACGAAAGCCTTGAGCGACTCGAGGGAAGCCGTCTGGACGGACTTCTCCTTGTCACCCATGGCCTCGACGAGCGAGTTGAGAACCTTCTCGAAGATGAAGGGCTCAACCTCGTGACCGACGCCCTGCTCGCAGAGGTTGGAGAGGAGAGTGCAGGCACCTTCACGGGCGGCGGCGTTCTTCTTGTCGCCGAGGCCCTTGAGGATGACGGCCTCGATGCCAAGGTTGGCGAGAGCGGCGGGGCCCTCGATCTTGACGAGGTTGGTAAGCTCCTGGGCAGCATCCTTGTCGCCAGAGAGGAGGGCGTCGGTCTCGGCGCTGGCCTCCTTCTTCTCAGCAGCGGCACCGCTCTTGGCGGCAGCGCCAGCAGCGCCCTTGACGGACTTGGCGGGGACGGTGGCGGGAACGCCAGCGGCAGATGGTGCGGGAGCCATTTTGGGTTTTTTCTTTTTCTTGTTTTTCGTATGAAGTAGAGAGAAGACGGAAAGAAATGAGGAGGTGAAGTGGCTAACGAGGATCACTGATCGCAAGTAGCAAATACAATCACCAAAGGTGGGGAGTCTGTCGTCGTGAGATCGACTTTTAGTTCTTCAAAGGAAGAAGGAAAGAGCGTGTATGGCGCTCTTAAAGAAACGGATGGTGAACAGCGCTAACGATAGCTCTGTGTGATGAAAGGTGATCGCCTGGGGCGGAAGGAAAGAAAAGGATGGTGGTAAAAGGATGAGGAGGAGGTGAAGCTATCGCTCGCACAAGTTCCCAGCAGCGCACCGAGGAAAATTTTTGCAGGCAGAGCGAGGCAGTCGAGAGACAGAGAGGTTTGCTCTCTGCGATTGATCGGGTGCGCTGCTCAGCATCTAATTTTTCGTTCAAGTGGCAATCGCTCGTTGATCCACTGTGCTGAGCTGTGTGTGTTATTATGCTGCCTCCCAATCACAGCCTGCGCTATTCAACACCAGCAAAATCGGCGAGAAGAAAAAAAAAAAAAGAAAAGAAAAGAAAAAATGATCTTCTCAGCTTCTGGTGTCCCGCCGTCTCGTGCTCGTTTGCGAACTACACTGTTGCAGTGCTGTGGTGAAATCGAAGCGAAATTCGAACTTTCAACAAGGCGGTGTTCCTCTCAGTTCAATTCACCCTCGCGCGTTTTTGAACTTGCTTCCCAAATCTTCCAGATTTTCCAAATTTTTTGAATTCAAAACGGAGGGCCCACTTCAAACTTGCTGCAAGGGAGTCAAAGTCTTGATTTGAGAACGGAGCGCGCTCTTCGGGGACACTTTCCGATTGAGCTTTGCAAGCAAACGTGGACGTTGAAGAGACTTGAGCTTGATTCGTACGGATTCTCTCAGTCGCCGCTCTTCACGACCCGATGCCGATCGGGATGTCGATTCGGAACTACTGTAAGAGACAAAGCGGCGCATCACCTCACGCTGTCGACCGTGTCGTCTGCTGGTCCGTCCGACTGAGCATCGCTAGTTGACTTTGCACATCTTCCGATTCAATTTGCTCAAAGCCGATCTTTCTTTCCCGATTTTGACAGCTCTACTCCACATGCGCGCAACTCAGCACGTCGGCAGCTGAGAAATATCAATGCCGTGACAGGGTCTCGTCAGACACCTTCAACACCCAACCGTCATCTCATCCACCGATCTCGAGGCGCTCGCTTTCGTCCCGCTCTTCAAGCCCGCCTGGCCGGGGCCGATCCGCCAAGATGAGGTTCTACATTGACGAGCTCCCCGTGCTCTTCCCTTACCCCAAGATCTACCCAGAGCAATATGCGTACATGACCGATCTCAAGCGCACCCTCGATGCCAACGGCCACTGCGTCCTCGAGATGCCTTCCGGAACCGGCAAGACCGTCTCACTACTCAGTTTGATCGTATCCTACCAGCTCTTTCACCCCGCCAAGCGCAAGCTCATCTACTGCTCGCGTACCGTTCCCGAGATTGAAAAGGCGCTCGCAGAGTTGAAGCGTTTGATGGAGTACAGGGCAAGGTACAATGTCAAGGAGGGTGAAGAGTCAGAGCTGCTCAAAAACGAGGCCCAAGGCACCAACGGTCCTGGAGAGCATAACGTCGAGATGAAAGGAAAGGGGAAAGCAGGTGGTCAGATGGAGGACATCCTCGCCTTGGGTCTAAGTTCGCGTAAGAACCTCTGCATCCATCCCGACGTCAGCCGTGAACGCAAGGGAAAGGTCGTCGACGCCAGATGTAGAGATATGACCAGTAGTTGGGCCTGCGAAAAGGGCCGTCAAGATCCCGGCAGTGTCGAGCTCTGCGATTTCCACGAAGAGCTCGGCAAGATGGAACCAGGTCAACTCATCCCGCAAGGCGTATGGACCCTCGAAGAAGTCAAAGAGTATGCGCGCGACAAGGGCATCTGTCCTTACTTTGCCATTCGACGTATGCTTCCCTTTGTCGACATCATCATCTACAGCTTCCACTACCTTCTCGATCCCAAAATCGCCGAGCAGGTCAGCAAGGAGATGAGCAAGGACACCATCGTCGTATTCGACGAGGCCCACAACATCGACAACGTCTGCATCGAATCGCTCTCCATCGATCTCACACGGCCCATGCTCGACAGCGCATACCGCAGCATTAACCAGCTCTCGGAACGCGTCGACGAAATCAAAAAGACCGACGCATCCAAGCTTCAGGATGAGTATGCTCGCCTCGTTGAGGGCTTACAAGAACAGGGAGAGCAGAGAGAGGCCGAATCGTTCATGGCAAATCCTGTGCTTCCAGACGACCTCTTGCAAGAAGCGGTACCGGGAAATATCCGTCGTGCGGAACACTTTGTTGCCTTCTTGAAACGGTTCGTCGAGTACCTCAAAACCCGCATGCGTGTCCTCCATGTCGTCGCCGAGACTCCGGCAAGCTTCCTCCAGCACTTGAAAGACATCACCTACATCGAGCGCAAACCATTGCGCTTCTGTGCCGAACGTCTTCGCATGCTCGTCAGCACACTCGAACTCACCCGCCTCGATGAATTTTCAGCACTACAAAAGGTGGCAGCGTTTGCCACCCTCGTCGCCACCTACGACAAAGGTTTCCTGCTCATCCTCGAGCCCTTTGAAACCGAAAACGCGACCGTGCCCAATCCCATCTTCCACTTTACGTGCCTCGACGCAAGTCTCGCCATCGCTCCCGTCTTTGAACGCTTTTCAAGCGTCATCATCACCAGTGGAACCATCAGTCCGCTCGACATGTATCCCAAGATGCTCAAGTTTGATGCCATCGTCCAAGAGTCGTACGCCATGACCCTCACCCGCCAGTGTTTCCTGCCCCTCGTCATCACAAGAGGCAGCGACCAAGTCGCCATCAGTTCGAGATTCGAAGTACGAAACGATCCAGCCGTAGTCCGCAACTACGGCAGCATCCTCATCGAATACGCTAAGTGCGTACCGGACGGCATCGTCGCCTTCTTCCCCTCCTACCTCTACATGGAGAGCATCGTAGCTGCTTGGCACGACATGGGCATCCTCGACGAAGTCTGGAAGTACAAGCTCATCTTTATCGAGACTCCAGACGCGCCCGAGACCAGCATCGCGCTCGAAAACTACCGCAGAGCATGCGACAATGGACGCGGAGCCATCTTGCTATCCGTTGCAAGAGGCAAGGTATCCGAAGGAATCGATTTCGATCATAACTATGGGCGCGCCGTCATCATGTTTGGTGTTCCCTATCAGTACACCGAGTCGCGCATCCTCAAGGCTCGTTTGGAGTTCTTGCGTGACAATTTCCGCATCCGCGAAAACGACTTTTTGACCTTCGACGCTATGCGACACGCGGCTCAATGCGTGGGACGAGTACTGCGAGGTAAGACCGACTACGGTCTCATGGTGTTTGCTGACAAGCGCTTCGCCCGTGCCGACAAGCGCAACAAGCTCCCTAAATGGATTGCGCAGTACATCAAGGAGACGCATTCCAACCTGTCGACTGATATGGCCATTGTCGAGTCGAAGCTCTTCATCCGTTCCATGGCACAGCCGTATCCTGAGGGCAAGAACGGGGTCAGTTTGTGGGAGTTGGCCGATATCGAATCGCGGCAGGCGAAAGAAAGGGAGACCTTTGCCAAGCTCATGGGTGGACAGCTCAAAGTGGATGCCAACGGAGAGGTCGTCGACAAGGATGACAGCGATTCAGATATGGAGGATGCTGGTAAGCAAGAGGACGATTTTGACAAGGAGTTTGGAGAGGGCCATGATCTTGTACAGATCAACGAAATGGATCAAGTCATGCAAGAGGTATAACTTGTCCGAGCTAACCCATTGCAGTGACGCTTGTCAATTCTACACACATCGTCACGCAAAGCTGCCCTTCGCCGTGAGCTGAGTGCTTGTCTGTCTTCCGCTTCCGCTGTTCATTGTCGTGAAGGACAAGCAGGGAAGAAGCGTGTTTATGGCCCCGAACGTTTCAAATCTTTGATTCAGATGGCCTCGTCAAACTGGTGTGTCTTGTCGCTCCAAGTAACCGCGGATGAACTTGAACAAGTGCTGCACACGAGCTGACAATCGCTCGACTCGGTACTCGCATGGCGTCTTGAGCAGAATTCTGTACCGCTCGCATGGACCAACGCGGCTTGTGGTGCATTTGCACTCAATGACAAGAGGGGGACCGAGCTTTTGATTGCTCCTGACTAGCTCGGAAAGCCTAAAGATCGGACGTCAGTCGCGTCGATTCCAGTTCATCTTCTTGAGCCCTCTACGATCACGGTCGAGAGTTGCTGTGCTTCAAGTTTGAAAGTGTTCATTAGCGGCAACGACAAGACTCTGAAGTGTAAGACATGAAGCATCATGCTGTGGCGGGAGGCTTGGTGACATCAAAGTGGACACCCTCCTGTACCTTGCCATCGGCTGTCTTGATGGTGATGGTGCCGTCGTCGTTGCCAAAGTAGGCGGACTTGGTAATGTTGCAGAAAAGACCGACCTCAAGAACACCGGTAAGCAGCTTGATGCGCTTGAGCAAGTCCGATGGATCCTTCATCTGTGCTTCGGGGAAAGGAGCATCGATGCAAAAGTTGGCATTGTCGGTAACGACGGGACCGGCTTTGGCCTTGCCCATTCGCAGCACTGGCTTCTCAGCGCCCATTTTCTTCAGGTTCTGCAAGATTTTGGCGTAGGCAAAGGGAGCGACTTCGATGGGAACACCTTGTAACCACTTGGTACCGAGCTGGGAGCCGTTCTTGCGGTAATCGGCAACAACGACGAATTCGTTGGCAGCTTCTGCGAGCACCTTTTCACGCAAGTGGCAGGCACCACCGCCCTTGATACAGTTGAGTGCGTTGTCGACCTCGTCAGCGCCGTCGATGGTGACATCGATGCTGGGGAAGCTGTCGACGTCTCCGAGACGAAGACCAGCGTTGATGATGAGCTCGCGCGATTGGAAGCCGGTGGGGATGAACCAACGCTTTGCATTTACAGTGGGACCCTGTTGTGCGATTCGCTCGACGACGTAGGGTACCGTTGAGCCTGGCGGCGGGGCAAGGATATGAATTGCAGATGAAGCGGATCTGCGATCAGTCAAATGCAGCGCCATTGCAAGTAGGTTGGGTTACTCACCTGAACCAATGCCGATAATCTCGTGGTTGGGCTTGACATGGTTGTCGACGGCAGCGTAAGCAGCAGCACGCTTGGCAGCTTCGACGCCGGACAAGTGAGCCAGCTCGGTGCTCTTAAAAGCGGACGAGTTGGAGTTGGCAGCCTTTACTGCACTGGCAGGAGTGGTAGAAGCCATGTTGCGAGGACTAGATCGTAGGACCGAGAACGTGCGGTGGACAGGAACGCGCTGAAGTTGGACGGAAGCGACAAGAGGCTGCGGGAGAGCTGAACAGCGAGCAATCGTACGGCCAGTGGGAAGGATGGAGGTGGAAGCGAGCGAAGAAAGTTTGGATCGCATCGACGAGAAGAAGCGATGGAGAATTTTGCCGAAACAAGATGGAGCAACGCTGTTGAAGTTTGTCCTGCCAACCAGATCGATACCAGCTTATACTCTGTCAAAGCGTTTGGCGCACGTTGACGTCGATGCTTGACCCTCGAGCTTTTAGGCCATACATTATGTAATCACGTCTAAGCTCTACCAGCCAGGGTCCTCTTGACGAAATTTTTTGGTTTTGCGTGGAGAATTTTCAAAAAAAAAAAAAGGAAAAGGAAAAGGAAAAGGGCAACACGCCTGGTCAGTAGTCAGCCAGCATCCTGTCCCTCCCTTGCTCGTTCAGTCTGACACAAATACTTTCGTTTGCCTACGACCATACGGAACGGCCGATACTGGCGAACAAGCCTCAACCTGATTTGTGACTACAAAACAGGACCTGTGTGTCAACGCAGACTCTGCTCTCAACAGAGCCCCGTCCGTCGCTGCTCAGGCTTGTTGACTCTCGAATCGGATCACATCCGTTGCTTTGATACTCTCTTGTTGTCATCACAGCGACCATGACTTCGATCGATATGGACGCTTCGGCAGCCTCCGCTAGCTTGGACAGCCTGCACAGCGCTTTGTCCAAGATTCGCCACCACACAAACTCGAAACTCGAAAACCAAAAGGGACCCGCACAGCTCCTCGTTGCTGTCGAAGCAACACTCGGCGAGCAAGACGCTTCCAATGGATCCACCTCAGCCTCAGGCGCATCTGCATCTCGGGATGCTTTCACTCAGCGTGCCCCCGCAGAGTACTTTCTCGCCTTGGAGTCGATGCTCGAGTTGGCCAAGTCGTCTTCATCGCCTCCTTCGCTCATGAACAACGTCTTTTACCTCTTGTCCATCGTCGCTCCACACGTATCTGCAGGCATCATCCGTGCAAAGTTGGCTTCAATCGTACCCGCCATCGGCAAGCTACTCAGCAACCCTCACCCCACCACTTTCAACGTCAACGACACCTCGGCCGCAGAAAACTATGCATCCGCGCTCAAGTCGGCCCTCGCCATCCTTCAAGCAGTCTACACTGCATTCGAGTCCGACGTTGCTGCCCTCGAAAAGGATCTTCCATTGCGTTCGTGCTGGTCGGCCACTCTCAACCTCTGCGCCGACTCGCGCCCCAAGGTCCGAAGACGTGCGCAGCTCCTCGCCACCGCTATCCTGCCCACCACAGCCGCTGCCTCTGTCAAGCCGTATCACCCCTACCTCAAGCTCACCTTTGACTGGATCATTTCCACCTTGACGCACGTCGCTGATGCCGGCTCGGTTTCTTCCTCAGGCACCAAGAACAAAAAGAAGGACGACTCACTGCGCCCAAAATACGACCGAAAGTCTGGTACAGCCAAGCAAGCACAAGCCGCCGCTGCCCTCCGACAGAACCAAGGCGACACTGCTTCCGTCGGCATCTGGGTCTGTGGATTCGCCAGGCAGATGATCAACATCCTCCCCATCGCTCAAGTCGACGACCTCGTGGCTGCCCTGCTCCGCTTGCCAGGTATTCAAAATCCATTCCTCACCGTCGCCGCTTTCGACGTGTTCGAGGCCTTCCTCAAGACCTGCCGACCCAGCATTTCCTCAGGCGCAGCTCAGGCAGATGCGCTCCTCGTCCAGTCGCACGTCACTTCCACGCCCAGCAGTATTGGCGAGAACACGCTCTCAGGCTTGCTTCAGTCGCTCCGTTCGCCAGCCTTTGTCCCCTCGAGCTCCGACGTCCAGCTGCTGCCTGCCTACCTCCGCGCACTCGAGCACGCCATGTCGGCCTACTCGCGTTTCGACAAAGGCGAGCCTGCATGGCGTCTCACCCCTCAGGTCTGGTCCGACGTTTTCGCGCTCTCCCTGTCGGCCAGGTCGGATGCGTCGCGCACCGCTCCTGCCGTCCGCTCTGCCGGTCGTGATACTCTGATTGCGCTCCTGCGCTACTGTGTCCCCGACGCTGCCGTCGGTGATGCCCTCAAAGCATCCTTCTCCAAGAAAAAGTCTGCCAACGCTCCTTTGCTCGATATGATCCAGTCGATCGAAGACGCACTTGGCAAGGATTCTCTGCAGTACATGCATTCGCGTGCAGAGATCCTCTCGGTGCTTGCCGCGCTCGTCACCCGCTTGCGATACCACTATGTGCCCAACACGCAGCCCCCTCATCCAGCTGCTGCTTCTCTCACCATGCATATTGTCCAGACCATCGCAGAGTTGCGTCAGCAAGACAACTTTGAGCATCGCGAGTACGCCGACACGGTCATTGCCGCCGCCGTCGAAGTGTGCGGACCGCGTCTGCTTCTTGAGGCATTGCCTCTCAACCTCTTTGGCGAGGCAGACGGTCCCGGTCGCGCTTGGCTTCTCCCGCTCATTCGCACCAAGATCAACAACACCGAGCTCGGCCACTTTACGGGTGATCTCGTCTCGCTCTCGGAAAAGATCTTCAACAAGCGCCAGGAAGCGGAGTCCGATGGACGTCCCGTCGAGGCAAAGATGTACGAGGCGCTCACCGAGCAGATCTGGGCGCTCTTCCCCGCTTACTGCGCCATGCCTCGCGATCTGCTCTCCGCCTTTACCCGTCAGTTTGCCGAGCTGCTCACCAATGTGCTCTACACACAGCCCAATCTGCGCCCCTCGATCTGCCGAGGTCTCCAGGCCCTGGTATACCGCAATGAAGCGCTCGTCTCGTCGGGTGCTCCCTCTGACTCGCTCAAGCAGGCCTTTGGGCTGGATCAGGCAGACGGCAAGGCCAACATTGCTCATCTCTCGGCCATCGCTCCCAACCTGCTCGCCGTGCTCTTCAATGTCTTTTCCCAGTCGCCAGGTGAAGGCCGCGGATTCGTCTACGACACCATCGCCGCCTACCTGCGCGTCATGTTGCCGCAGGACGTGCAGAACACCTACACCAAGGTCAAGACGACGCTCGAGCAGGCGCTGCCCACGCTCTCGACCAAGCAGAAGCGCAACCAAAAGGAGAACCCCAACACGCCGCCGCCTGTCCCCTACACTATGCTCGACCTGCTCTCGGCGCTCATCCCGCATCTCGACAAGAGCGCCCACGGCTCGGCTGCCGACCTGTTTGCGCTCATCTGCCAGAACAATGTGCTGCGCTCGCACGACTCGACAGTCCAGAAGAAGAGCTACCGTATCCTCAGCCGTTTGCTCGAAGGCGATGCCGGCAAGCAAATTTTGTTGGTCAACGACGGAAGCAAGGGCGGAAACCGTGTGGGCGATTTGCTCGACAAGCTGCGCGAGTCGACGCCCAGCGTCGCGCTCGGTGCCAAGCGCGACCGTGTGCTCCTCCTCGCAACCCTCGTGCCCAGCATTCCTTCCGATGAGCTCCACCACCTGCCCAGTATCATCCCCGAGGCGGTGCTGGCCACCAAGGAGGTCAACGCACTCACACGTCAGAACGCTTACGAGTTGCTCGTCCAGATGGGCTACAAGATGGAGCAAGGTGGTGTCATTAACCGTTCGCTCGTCGAGGGTCACACTGTCGCTGACGCAGAAGACGACAGCGAGATGGCTGAAGGTGGCGTCGTGTCGGCCTCGATCAGCGAGTATCTCACCATGGTCGCCGCTGGTCTCGCCGGTACCACGCCGCACATGATCAGCGCCACCATCACTGCTCTTTCGCGACTTGTGTACGAGTTCAAGGAGACCCTCGAGCAGAGTGTGCTCAACGAGCTGCTCAGCACGATCGAGGTGTACCTGCAGTCGGCCAACCGCGAAATCGTCAAGTCAGCCATCGGATTTGTCAAGGTCACCATTGTCGATTTCAACACGGCTCTGATCGACTCGCACCTGCCCAAGCTCATCCCGGCGCTGCTCGGATGGTCGACGGAGCACAAGCAGCATTTCAAGGTCAAAGTGCGTCACATCTTTGAGCGTTTGCTGCGTCGTTTCGGTTTCGAGCGCATCTACCAGCTCACGGACGAAGACAACCGCAAGCTGATCAACAACATTCGCAAGCGCAAGGAGCGAGCCAAGCGCAGGAAGGCCGACGCTGCTGCCGAGCGCGAAGCTGGTCAGCTGGAAGACGACGACGAGCCTGGTCTAGCGCCGCGCATTCTCAAGACGAAAGGCGGCAACGATGCCTTTGAGGAGGTGGTGTACGGATCCGAATCGGACATTTCCGATTCGGACGACGATGGCGATGCGGAAGAGGCCGACGCTGATGTCCGCAAAGGAGGCACAGCGGCTGCTCTGGCTCGCAACCGCAACCGCAAGAATGGCGGTGAGGGAGACGATAAAGGCCAGCGAGGCCGTCGTCGCGCCAAGCAGCAGGACGAGGCGTACATCGAGATGGATGATGACGACGATGTGCCCATGGACTTGCTCGACCGCAGCGCCACGGCGCGCATCTCGCTCTCGAACCCCAACGCCAAGAACGCTGCCAACGGCCGCAACAAGAAGCGTCAGCCCGGACAGGAAGCGAGCAAGTTTGTGCTTGACGAAGCCACTGGCCGCATGCTCATCGACGACGACGAAGCGCCTGCCGGCAAGAAACGTGTCTCGTTTGCTGACGGAAACGACGACGCACCCGTCGACGCGGAAGGTGCTGGCACGGCTTACATCAACCAGGCGCGCGGTGTCGACGGCATGGCCCAGGTGCGGGGAGGAGTAGTCAAGTTCAACAAGAACAACAAGCGCACGCGCGAAGCCGAACGCGAAGTGGAGCTGGAACAGATGGCTCTGGAAGAAGCGCAGGATCGAGCACGACAGGTTCAATCGGGTAAACCGGTGGCGCAGGTGGACCGAAAGAAGCGCGTCAAGGAGACGATCGGCAAAGAGTTCCGTGCCAAGCGCGGCGGCGGTGATGTGATTAGGAACGGCAAGAGTCCGTATGCCTATGTTCCGCTGAGCCAGGTGGCGGGTAAGAAGGCGGGCAAGAACGGCGATAACGTCTCGTACACGGGGAAGGGCGATAGGAGTCGAAAGCGTCGTTAGCTCGATGTTGGGCGAAAGGTGGATTCGCATGTAGATACACAGTAGTATGTCGTTTGAACGGTTGATGTCAGAAGCTGAACACAGGTTTGATTCAAATCAACTTCCGGGGTGTAGGGCAAGGTCGCTGCTGTCGCCGGTCGGGGCGAGCGAGTTGAAATGGAGCAGTTTTGACTTGCCGGTGCGCAGGACATCAACAATTGTCAATACGACGCTGCTTCTACCACCCATCCTGAGAAAAACGTCTACCAATGTACCCATTACCAAAGAGTCTACTCTACAAAACGGCTTACTCCCGCCTTTCAATACGGCCAAATCTCACCAAAGCAATCGACCAAATCTTCGACAAACCTAGTCGGCTGTTCGAGCGCAGCAAAGTGACCCCCTCGCTCATGCCTCCTATACCACCTCAAATTGACACTAGCCTGTACGAAAGACTTGGGCGCCTGGATGATCTCCATCGGAAAACTCGAGTATCCCGTCGGTTGGTGGACAAAGTTGCTCGGATCGCTGGCGATTTCCGACGGACCACCGGGTGCGCGATTTCGATACGGGTAGAATGAACCTGCGATGGTGTGGGTCGTTTCGTAGAGGGTCAAGTTGGCTAGGATTGTGGCGGGGTCGGGACCGACGTCTGTCCAGGCGTACATTTTCTCACCGACCCATGCGAGGGTGGAGAGTGGGGAGCGGGAGAGGACGAGTCCCAAAGTTGACGGTCGTGTGCCGTGCATGGCAGCGTAGGCGCTTCCTGTGGCGGTGAATTCGATCCCTCGATGCAAGCTCTCGCGGTCGTCTGCGGAAAGCGGCGCGGGAATCGAGCCAAGACTCAGCACCGAAACCGTCCTCCACGCCGCTTCTGTTGCGAACTCAGCTGCGTATCCGACAACACCACCCATCCCACACAGCGAACGCGAACGCTCACCGCGACTCCAGCTGTCAAACACGCCCAGAGCCTTTTTCGCATATCGCTGTTTCGACACCAGGTGAGGTAGCCGCAAAACCCAGTGTGGCGTCAATTCGCGCCCCAGCACGGGCAGGACGACATTCGGACCCTGACTGGGGCAAAAGTTGACATGCACAGCTCGAACATGATTCGGAAACTGGTTGGCCATGCTCCTCAGCACAGCGGATCCCCAATCGCCAGCCTGGATGGCATAGTTGTGGTAGCCCAACGTGGTCATCAACTTGTGCATGATTCGAGCGACGTCCTTGACCAGCAAGTCGCCATCGGGTCCCGAATGGGTACCGACGAGTTTTCCAGAGCGCGAATCGCGAGCAAGCCCAGCAGCGGCGCTGGAAAACAGGTAGCCGGGATGCGAGGGGACGACGACATCGAAATGAACTGGCGTCAAGTTGCCCGGATGCGCGAGCGGCTTGATAACGTCGAGAAACTCGTGGAAGGAACCAGGCCAGCCGTGAAGCAGCAGCAGCGGGATCACCTTGACGTTGAAACCTGCAGCGGGAGTGTTGGCGCGTTCGTGGATGAAATGGACATCGACGTCTTCGATCAGAACCTGAAAGTGGGAGAAGGACGAGATGCGCGCCTGTTCGGCTGCCCAGGTATCGTGGTCGGGACCAGGACGATGGGTAGAGCTGTGTCGAATGCGGATGGAGTCGTCTAGTTCCTGGGTGGGCGAAGTGGACTCGGCAGCCTGGGAACGGAGAAAGGGAATCCAGGCGTCGCGCAGGTCGCAGAAGCGTTGGTGGGTGAGACCTAGACGCTCGTGGTCGCCTTCAAAGTGGGATTTGGAGGGAAGCTGACGCAGCGCATCGGACTCGATTCGCTGTATGAGGTCATCGATGCAATCTTGGGGGATGGTGGGGTCAAACTCTCGGACGATGAAGGATTGAGTGCTTGAGCCGACTAGCTTGTCGTTGTGCTGACCGTTGGTCGGCCTTTTCTCCGACGAGTCGACATGTACTGTGCCGTTGGAATGCGACGTACTTGGCTGCACACCGTGTTCCCCGCCGCGGTAGACCGACTCGACGACGGGCTTTTCATGAAACAGGTTCCAAAACTCGTGTCCTTCCAAGGCGCGCTCGAGGTAGCGAGGCAGAGTCTGGCCCGACTTTTCGGCGATGGGTCGGGGCAAGACCGATACATGATTCTCCTCAAGCAATTCACTGACCCACCGTTGAGCTGTTTCTGGGCTGTCGTCTGGATGATCTGGCAATGCAGGACGTAGAAAGCGAAAGAGCTGCCACCAATCGTATACGCGGGTATCCGAGACGATCCAACGGCGACCCCATCCGACCGAGTGACTTTGATGGAGGAGCACAACAGCTCTGGCTACGTCCTTTCCGTGGACAAAGTGGACGCTGCCTTTGAAAGAGAGGAGCTCTTTGGATGCGCCGACGCGCGAGGCAAAGTTTTTGGGTTGTCGCTGATCGCCGTACAGACCTGCGAGGTTCAAAATGGCTGCTTTTTGTGGGGCGATATCGAGAAGGCGTTGCTCGGCAGAAGCTCTTGCGTTGGATGTGTCAAAGGGAGAGGAGGAGGAGCTGCTACCTGGACCCCAAATCCCCGTACTTCCAAGCTGAATCCATCGAGTGGAGCCGTGGAGCTCTTGATACTGACGGACTAGATCGTCTACCTGCTGTACGTTTTTAATGGGAAAGATAATGACGACGGTGGATGCACGTGGAAGTGAGCGCAGCGAGTTCTTGGTGACGGGATCGGTGAGCTCGAACTGGATCTTGTGGTGATCTTTTTCATGGGGAGGAGAGCGACAAGTGTAGGCATAGCTGAGGCGTTTCTGCTTGAGCAACGGGATGAGAAAGGTTCCTGTCCAGCCGGAACCTAGTAGGAGGACGTCGACGGCACCTTGAGAAGAAGCGGTGCCAGCCATGGCGATAAAAAAGGCGCGCGTGGTGCTCGAGATGGATAGGGTCAAGAGGAGACAAGTTGAAAGAGCTGCTCCGAGTAAATGATCTGAGCGGCGACCTGCGGAAATCATCGAGTTGTGGCTTTCGAGGCTCTAACAATATAAAAGTTGGTAAAAAGGCGAAAGGCCAAAAAAGAAAAGGTGTCAGCCGCTGCTCGTGGCGTGGGTAAGTGTATCGGTGAATGGAAATGGCGCACATCCATCCATCCATCCTTCCATAAGCTCGGGTTGGGATCGTCTTGCGAGACAAGATGCGTAGAACCTAGCTCTGCGGTCGTATTCCTGTGAACATCTTTATGCGACTTGGCTGTCTGCTTGAACAACGCCGAGGTCTAGACTGGAAAGCTTTGTCGACTTGCAGGACGTCCGCATGCGAAGGTGGATTTTTAGACCCTCTTTTTTCTGGCAATCATTTTTGCTTTTTTTGCTTGAATTTGCCACAAAGAATGCTGAGTTTGAGCAGCAGAAGCAGAATGATTGAAAAGAAAGCATTGTCAGTTCGATCACTCTGGATGCTGCTGCTGGCTCAGCTGATGATTGATTCAAACAAGGGCCAACTTACAGTACAGTCGAACCTCTTGAAATGACACATGGAAATTCCATAAAGTTTATTTGAAAAACTGAGTCCATTATAGGGACACTTCAGTTGTGCACTTTCTGTATTGCTTATGTGATGCTTATAAACCCTATCTTGCTCTACACTGTTCAAGAGCTATTCATTAGACGGGTGCAATGGTGCAGCTCTCTTGCTTTCTTACTTCCACCATCCTCCAAACCTATTTTTCACCATGCCAAAACCTCCAAGGGCAGCTTCCACTTCCTCTCAGAACCTTTCCATTCCTCGAAAACAGCACATATTGATGCATTACAATGCTCAGAAAGCTCTCAATTCAAGCTACAGCCATCAGGACCTAGCAGACTGGACCAAAGAGACATACAAGCTCAACTACACCCCCAGCAGATCAACCATTCATAGAATTATCCATTAGAGTACAGTAGATAGTTTGCCATCACAGAAGAACTGGATAGGTTGCTTGCAGAATGGGTCAACAGCCAACCAAGCAGGAGAGTCAGGGTCAATGGTCATCTAATCAAGCAGCGAGGCCAAATCCTCCAATCCAGGCTCAACTCCACTCTCCCAATGGATCAGCAGCTCGCTTTGAAGTTCTCTAATGGGTGGTTGGAATGCAGATGAAACTGGTCTCTTTTACAACATGCCACCCAACAAGACCATTGGATTCTTCCCAGCATCAGGCTTGAAGAAGAACAAGGCAGGAATCTGGCCATGGGACACTTCCAAAGCCTTTGACAGAGCTGCAAAACATCACCATTCAGTTCCTGCCTCCAAACACTACCTCAAGAATCCAACCACTTGATGCTGGGATCATTGCCTCCTTCAAAAAAAAAAAAAGCATTACAGAACCAGACAATATGGCATGGCACTTTTGGAAGCAGAGCTAGGGGGCACAGATATATACAAGCTGGACATTCTCACAGCCATGAGGCTATCTCAGCAAGTCTGGAAGGAGGGAGGAGGAGGATGCTGATCTTGGGGAAGAAGAGGATCTTGACACTCCCACTCCCCTTGCATCTCCAGAGAAGCATCCAGCTGCTACAGAAAAGCATCAAGCAAGCTTGGAGGAGCAGCTCCAAGGCTTGAAGCTTGCTCAGGATATCTTCACCAACCAAGGCCTTCTCACAGCTGACCTTCTAGATGCTTTCACTCTCTGTACAGAATGTCTTGGCAAATGAGCAGCTTATGGGAAGTTATAAAGATAGTTCAAACAAAACTGCATTGCTCTAGCTAGTCTGAGTGCTGAGATCTGATATTTTTGTACATGCATGACATTTTTCACAACAATACAAAATTTAGAAAAAATGATGTGTCATTTCAAGAGGTTCGACTGTACTTGTGAATATTTAAAATTCATTTCCGGAGAGGCTTCGGGAAGGCCGGTTGGGTGTAGCTGGTGCCCTGATTCAGCTGTGGGTCGCGTCGGGTCAAGATGATTTATAATACAGTACAAACAGTACAAACAGTACAGTATGCGTGTTGTTTTTGCTCACTTTGCATGCAGAGAAGCGCAATTGAATCGGGAGCAATGCGCAGATGCGCTCGAATTCAACTCTGAGATGCATTCTGGAAATCGCTCCAATTTGGCAATCACTCTGCTTGCTGAGCTTGCCTTTGAGCAACCACCACCATTCATTCTTCATTCTTGATTAGATACCCACAACAACGTCGATCTCCCGCATCACTTGGTCTTTGTTTCGCACCGCAGATTATCAACATCCAACCAAACATCAGCGGCCTCATTTCCCACGTTGCGCAAAATGCACTCGTGATGCCTCCTTGACATTGTTCTCTCAACGACGACGCGCGTCGATCTCTAGCACAACTTGCCAAAGCGGCAGCGACAACATGAAGACACCCGAGCTCGAATCCTCGCCCTTCACGCCAAGCGCGGGTGCGACTGGTCTCGGCGTTGCAGGCGTCGGCTTTGCTTCTACCTCGTCCACTTCCTCGCCCAGCTCGCCTCCCATCACAAGGACACCAAGATGGGGCAGCATCCGTCAACGCTTCAGCAGCATTCATTCGCGCGACAGCATCTCGGTCCCCGTAGACAGCGTTGATGATGCCATGTGGGACAAGAACGATGCTGCTTTCCTTGAACAAGTCGCCCGCGATTCACCCCTCCTCCTTAGCTCGCCGCACCGCTTCGACTCGCCAGCTGCCACGCTCCAAGACTCCTACACTGGCCGGGCCTCCATGTCTGCGTCCCGTGTCAACAGCTTCAGCCCGCACATCGACGCGGATCACGGCTCTTCTCGTCGCCATTCACATTATCCAACCTCACCATATGCCTCTGCATCCACTCCGGGCCCTTCCGCCTCAACCGCTTTCGCTTTTCCCACTTCCATTCCTGCGCACGACCCCACGCCTAGCTCAAGCATGGCTGCTCCCGCGTCCACCAGATCCACGCCTCACTTGATGCGAAAAATGTCCTCCAGAACCGCACTCCCTGACCTTCCCGAACAGAAGCGTGTCGACGACCTTTTCCCCTCACGTCCTTCCACCTCTTCCTCGTCGACCGCATCCACGGCTCCGCCTCTTCTACCACCTATCGCCTCTTCCACCTCCTTTATGACCTCTAGTTTCGCCAATCCACACCTCCTTCGCTCTCCTGGCGGCAAAAGTAGTGCCCACTCCAGCGTTGCTTCCAGCCCTATCTTGGCTCAAAGCGTACACGCAGCAAGCGATGCTGCTCGTTCTACCCTTTCGGATCAGTATCCGCCGTCTCCCTCCCTGCATAGCTCCTCTTCCTTTACAGCTTCCGGCTACGTCTTTCGCTCGCTCGACGATCGAACTGCTGCCCTCGACGCTCGCGTACGAACCAATTCATCGAATTCCGTCGCCAATTTGGCGCTCGCACCTTCTAGCTCACTCATCGATCGTCGCACAGGTCGCAGCGTCATTGGCAGCCCGCTGGCTCTCGGAACGTCCTTCTCCCACTCTCGCCCTTCCAGCCCAGACATCTTTTTGCATGATCAACCTCCCACCCCTTTCTCCGTCCCAAAGCGTGCAGCAGGCAGAGTGGAGCACCCCCTTTCGATGGCAAGCGTGCAGCATTCGTCTCATCTCGCTTCATCAACCACGTACGTATCAGAGCCTCCTGTGCACTCTATCGACCATGCAGCCACTACACGTGCAAAGCGAGAGGCGTCGGCTAGCATGCGAGGCATGCCCGGTAGCCCCAAAAAGAGGAGCAGCGCCATCGTCGCACCTATGTCGCCCACACTTTCATCTTCACCGAGCACCATCGAGCCTGTTGCGAGCAATACCAGTGCCGTCGCCCTTGTTCGCAAGCACACCAAGAACAAGAGCAGCCTCGTCTCGGGCCTGCGCAAGTTGATGGGCAAGAAGGACAAAGACGGCAGGGCCGCCGTGATTTCCTCACCGCACGTCGCTTTGCCTGACCACTCCACCGAGCACCGATCCTGCCTCAAGAGCTTCGATGCGTCCGCTGGTTCAGGACTTAACCTCATTGGCCTGGCGCCAGATGCCTTGGGCTCCCAAACCACCGTCCAAATGTCGCACAACCACTCGGACAGCCCGGCAGACAACAGCAATGCAACTGCCCACGCTTCACCCGGTCTGACGCGCAGGTCTCCGTCTCTGGACCTCCTGCGTAACTTTGGCACCACGCCCAAGGTCTCGCAAGCAGACCCATCGCAGCAGGCCGAGCCAGCATCCTCACGCTCGCGCACAATGAGCATGGACGTCTCTCGACCCCTCCGCCAAGTGCTCCTACCACGTTCGCGCAAGGATTCCAGCAACAAAGCAGCGGCTCGCTCCAGCGTCATTGAACACATATCTCACAACCAGGTTCGCAGATTGACGGGCAGTTCGGGGCCTGTCATCCTGCAGACGCAGCAAGAGCTCGCCGAGCATCGATCTCGATACAACAAGGTTGCTCCTGGCCTTGGTTTGCCGGGCATTGCTGACTTTGACATGCATCACGTCGCCGCTGACAATTCTGGGTCTCGAGCGACGAGCACTGCCAATTTTACCAGGTCGCAGTCGCTTCCGCGGTCGGAACAAAGCGAGCAGGCAGATCCGCAGGATGCCGGCTCCATCGAACTCCTCACGCCGTCTAGCAGCGTCGGAGCCACCAGTGGTATCGATAGCAGCAACAACACAGGCGGTGGAATGGCTTCGTCTGGCTCATCGCTTGTCTCTGCAAGCACGGCAGCAACGGATCCTTCCGTGACGCTGCGAGCGCCCTTTTCATTTCAGTCTCAATCGTATAGGCCCTACTCGCGCGAATCGCGTGCATCCTCTAAAATGCAGCCCAGTCCTGATTCGAGCCCATCCCTCGACGGGGCAAGCAGTACGCTCAAGCCTTCGCATCGCAACGTATTGTCACTGGGCTCGCAAGTCACTCCTGGCAGTATGCACAGCAGTCAAGCGCCTGATGCATCCACCAATGGTGCTTCGGCACTCATGCCTCCGCCTGCTGGCGTGCCCACCGCCAAACGCGGACACAACAGCCGTCGCTCGCTCAACAGCCTCGTCGGCAACAGACCGTGGTCGAGCTTCCTCGGCTCGCCTGCGCTTGGCAGCAGCAGCTCTCATTCGCACAGCAACCCTCACTACAAGCGTGTATCTGCTGCATCGATCTCACGCCCCTTGTCGGTATCGTCGTCGGCGTTCTCCAACGACTTCCACGGTGCCCATGGCGAGTCGGATGCCGCTGGCGATCTGACATTGCGTGCTTCGGATTTTGCGAGAGGAGCCGATGTTAGCTCGTCGTCGTCGTCGTCGCGTGTTCGGGTTGACTCGAATATTTCGGAACCGGCTTTTGACGCAGGCGCAGTCGGAGCGATAAATTCCAGTTTCAACAGCACGCACGGTCGTTCTTCTTGGCACTTCCCCCTCCTCCTCCTCCTCCTCCTCCTCGTCCACCCTCAGGCCCACACTCGATTGCCCTTGCTCCACACGCAGCGGCCAGAGCAGCACCGCCGGCGATTTCGTCTTCCAGCTCGCACCACTCGCATCAGAGCTACCATTCGTACAACTCGAGCACATCTGCACCTGCTCGTGCTTCGGCTTCCGCTGCCACCTTTGCACCTTCCTCAGCATCGCATCGACTCCTGCCCATGTCGTCGTCATCATCATTGACCAGCTCCGTCCTTCGCCAGCAGGCACATCCGCCTCATCCACTTCGACGACCCACCACTGGCGACGGCTCGGCTTCACCTGCCCTTACCAGCAGTGGTAGCTTCCAGTCCATCGGCGCCTCATTGAACCCGTCGTCGTCGCTCGAGAACCTTGGATTCCCAAAGGCATCTTCGTCAACATCGCTCGGCTCTTCGTCTGGACCTCGTTCTTCGTATGCGGGGCACCGCCTCTCTGCTTCAGGTTCGTCGCTCTCGCACCGCAAGCGTCCTTCGTTCGGTCTCGCCATCGAACCCGCGGCGCATTCCGCCTTTGACAGTATCCCCAGTCCTCTGCTTCGCACGCGTTGCATCTCCCTGGCGCTTCCCGAAGGTGCAGCGCCCGAGCGACCTTTTTCAACGGCCTCAGCAGCTCGAACCCCTTCTGGCAGCTCGTTCAGCACCAGCCCCAACGAGTCGGCCCGTGCCTCTGCCGCCACGCTCTCGTCGACGCACGATCACAAAGACAACGTCGAGATCGAGACACTCCGCGAAGGCAGCCCGGTTAAAGCGAGCTACCGCGACTCGATCCCGTTCTTGGCATCTGTGCCCGCCCTCGAAAGCGCCATGGCAGCTGCTTCGCTTCAGCCCAGCTCGAATCACCGCCATTCGGTCTCGGTGCCGATGGACGAAGGCGACTCGCCGCGACAGCACATGGAGGACAGCTGGAATCGCGCTACCGGTGGTACCGCCGTGTTTGCCTACGGCGATACGGAGGATTTTGAGGCAAAACCTCGACAGCACGTGCCCCGCCAGTACATGATCCACTCGCCCAACGAGGAGGAGGGTCCTGCGCTCGCTGTGCCCCCGGCATCGTCGGGCCGTCTGAGCCAGGCGTCCAAGGACATTGCGTTTGGCTCGATCGCAGGTATGGTGAGCAAGGTGTTCGAGCATCCCTTTGATCTAGTCAAGGTGCGGCTGCAGACCCAGTCGGCGGACCGTCCAGCTCGCTACGCTGGCGCCTTTGACTGCTTCAAGCAGACTTACTTGCAAGAGGGGATTCGCGGGCTCTACCGTGGACTGAGCCTGCCCGTGTTTGGTGCGACGCTCGAAAACGCCTGCCTGTTTTTCACGTACAACCAGATCCAGTCGGCGATTCGGTGGTTCAACGGTGAAGCGAGGAGCAGCTCTGCAGCCAAGGCGGATGCCGAGTCGCCGCTGTCCATTCCTCAGCTTGCGATTGCGGCGGCGGGTGCCGGGTCGGCGACCAGCGTGGTGCTGACGCCCATCGAGCTGATCAAGTGCAAGATGCAGGTGCAGATGATTACGAGGGAGCAGCAACATGCGCCTGTTGCTGCTGGTGCCGGTGTAGGACAGCCGCAACTGCAGCAGACGCGATCGCTGCACACGAGTGCGGTGCGTTCCGCAGCATCGACCCAGTCAGCGCAGACACTCAAGACACTCGATGGACCGCTTGCGTTGCTCCGACGTACCATTGCCACAGACGGCATTCGCGGACTGTGGCTCGGCCAGACAGGCACGCTGCTTCGCGAGACCGGTGGTGGCGTGGCCTGGTTCTTGGCCTTTGAAAGCTGTTCACGCTACTTGATCGCGCGCAAAAAGCTCCAGTGGAAGCGAGACGGCATGACCAAAAAGGACCTCAGCTCGCTTGAGCTCGTCGGCGCCGGAGCGTTAGCCGGAATCAGCTACAACGTGGTCCTCTTCCCCGCTGACTCGGTCAAGTCGACTATGCAGACTGAGCAGGAGATGCGTGCTGTTTCGTCGTCCGCAACAGCGGGGGAGAAGTGGAAGGGGACCGGGTTTTACGATACGTTCAAGAGGATTTACAAGACCAGGGGCGTAAGGGGCCTGTATGCTGGATGCGGGGTGACTTGTTTGCGGAGCGCGCCAAGTAGTGCGATCATCTTTTTGATGTATAACAAGCTGGAGAAGTTGAGTGACGAGTATGGACTCTAGATGGAGGAGATAGATTAATCGTACACATTTAGATAGGCATAGACTTGCCGATACCTTTTTTTTTTTTCTTTCTAGATGATGTGGATGTGTGGTGTGCTGAGGTTATTCGTCGTCGAAGTTGAAGCTGAGACCTTTGCCTGGTTTTGCTTTCTTTGGCTTTTGCTTCGCCGGCTTCTCTTTGGTTGATGGCGATGATGGAGGGTTACGTTGTTTCTGGATGAGCTGCTTCACGTCGTCCAAAGGATTCGCTTTGTCCTTCGAATCTGTCCGCGTCGACCCCTTCTCTTCCGCGTCGATGGGCAAACGACGCTTCTTCGTAGCCCCACCAGCCGAACCTGCAATATTTTGCAGCTTCTCCTTCCTCGTCTCCTGCTGCTGCTGCTTCAACCGCACCGCCTCGTCTCGCGATACATGTTTACCTTCCTTCAACACGACCACCTGCGCTCCGTTGATTTCGTCATCGCTATCCAAACCTTCCTCCTCTTCACCTGGCTGGTCAGCTTTGCGCCTACCCGAGGTGGAAGATGAGGTGACGAGGTCGTCCAGTTCGTCACGGTGCGAGTTGGAAGTGTAGCGTGAGGAGGTGGATACTTGGGCTTGTAAGGCTTTGAGGAAGGCGGGTGTTTCTGGTGCACGGTATTCGAGCGATCGTGATGCGAGGTTCCCTTTTCTTGACATTTGCGGGCGACGGAGGAGGAGGCGAGAGGTGGTGTTGAAAGTTGGTGGTGGTGAAAAAGTAGAGAGAGGAAGGAGGAGTGGGAAGGGTTTGTATGGATGACGAGAAGGCTGTTCGGTGTTGGACCCTGAAACCGCGAACGGCGGTGCGGTTTTGTGGAGGATTGAAAAGCAAACCGCCAGCTGATCTGTGCGACGTCGAATCGACCCTCTCCTTGCTGCCCTCCATCATCTTTGCTATCGACGCATACAACACGCTCTTCCTCTGCGATATGACCCTCTAACCTGACATTCTAACGGCGCCTTGAAACTTTCCGCGTCATGACACGCAACGCCTCCACCCCAGTATCAAGCTGGCTGCGTGGCCACACCACCAGCTCTCCAACCTCATCCCTCACCCCTAACCTCTTCACCTCCGCTCAAGCCATCCCGCTCTACTTGATCCTCACCATCTACATCCTCCGCCTTCTCCCCTCACTGCTCGAACGCCTCCCACCCCCACCACCTCCTCCTCCACATCCGCCTTCGTCGTCCCCGCCGAAACGCGACATGCCCGCTTCCTCCCCGCCACCTCTTCACACGCGTTCCGGTACAACACGCTCTACCTCGCTCTGCGACTGGATCGACTCGAAAAGCGGCGACTGGACACGGGGCATGCGTTCGCGTGGAAAGGTGGGGTGCTTCAACCGGAGTTTGTGGACGAGGCAGCGTTGGCTGGACGACGTAGTGTCACGCCTGCAGGCAGCGGGGAGGGAAGGAGGGGGAGATGGGGGAGTGGAAAGCGAAGATGCGCGCAGCGGAGCGAATCGAGCGGGTCAAGCTGGAGGAGAAGCGCGGGAGGAATGAGAGGCTGACGTGGTCTTGGACGGGTTTGCATCCGGATGGGTATTTGAGGACGCACATCCCGTTGCCGACGAGAGAGAAAGGGAGGTGGATCAGTGGCTCGATATTGTTGAAGCTGGCTTACGAGCTGAGGGAGCGTGGGCATTTGTCGGTCGGACCGCAGGATAGCGATGTTGATGCCAGCGGAAGGGATTGGAGAGGCGAACTGGGGCATGTATGGACGGTAACTATGCCGTCCATCGCCGGTATTACGGGCATCAACCCGCTCACTGTTCACTATTGCTACCGCCCACACGGCTTCCCCACTAACACGATTCAAGTAGCAGCCAAAGGCGAGGACGCAAGGGGTGCGTTCTGGCTAGCAGTCCTCGAAGTGCACAACACGTTCAGCGAGCGCCACATTTACGTGCTTGAAGCGGGCACCAACGAAGACGCCGACGATACCACAGCCACATCAAAACGCAGCGGATACGACCATCAATGGACGTTCCCCCGCTCGTTCCACGTGTCGCCATTCAACGATCGAGGCGGCTACTACCGGTTGTTTCTCAAAGAACCGTTCCGTGGACAGTGCGACACATTCGTGCTGGGAATACGATTGCTGCTGCTCGTAGAATCGCCCGACTCTGACCCACAAGTAAAAGCGCCCAAGTTGGTCAAGAAGCTCATGGCCACCCTCGATTCCATCCCTCCTCCTCCTCCTCCTCCTCCATCACCCTCTACTTCAGAAACGGGGAATTCAACCCGCGCCTACACGGGAAGATGCGTACGACCGCTCACATCAGCCACCCTGTACGCTGCACTACTGCGTCAACCGTTCGACTTGTTCCTGACGTTTTTCCGCATCCTGTACCAAGCAGCTAAACTGCATTTCGTCAAGAGGCTGGATGCGTTCGGTCGACCGGATATGGTTCAGGCTTGCGAGACGCATTCGGCGCAAGGGTTTGATGGGGTCGGGTTGCCGCCTGCGTTGAACCGGATTCAACCGCATCGTGTGCGCGCCACGAACGGTGGTGGTGGTGGGGATGGGGGGCTGGTGTATCCTGAACCGGGATGGGCGGAAAGGGTAGCTAAAGAGTATGTGAAGGGTGTTCTGGAGCGAAGGGTGGACGAGTTGGAGAACGAGGGCGAGGGGTGGACGGTTGAAGTTATATCGACGGCTCCGGCTGATTCGGGGTTACAGATCGGAAGGGGCGAAAGAAAGTTGGTACTCTACACGCGATCGTATGGAGTATACGTCGATCTGATGACATACGCGCTTCGACTAGCACTCTTACTCGGAAGCATCGTCTCTAGAAGATGGGGCGTAAACTCCCTTGACGCTTACAACTCTTTCTTCCCCCACCAAACCTCCACCACCGGAATCAGACAAAGACACTTCGAATTCCTCCTCCACTCGGCCTCCCACAACCCTACGCAAGCAACCCAACTCCTGCGCTCGTACGACATCGAAACCACCCCTTCATCCAGCGGTAAGAAGCAAGGTGATAGTTGGAGGGTGACAGTGGCACTGTGGATGGGGTACATGGCGGCGGTAGCGGAGAAAAAGGTTTTTGGATGGTTGGGCGCTAGATACGTTGCGGGTACTGAGCCGTGGTTGCAGCTCGAACGTGGGTTGGAGTATATTGCATCGCGTGAGGGGCAGGAGAAGGTGGTGCGTGGTGCCAAGGTGGGGGTTGGATGGGATACGCGGTTGGGTAGCGTGTATCGTGCTTGAGCGAATGCAGTTGTGACGATAGGAAGAGTTGGTGCAAGCGATGCGAGTGTCTGTGTGGGTGTGTAGATGCTTGTCTGCCTGATTGAGATGCCGAAAGAGAAAGCAGCAACGGGGCAGTTGATTGTTTAAGAAGCAGGGAATCAGGATCAAAAGATGCGGGATGCATTTCGTTGTTGCGGGAACACAAGAAACTTTTAGTACAATGCGAACGTCACATATGGAACCATGATGCTTGAAACAGTAGCTCGTTGATCAAGCCGAGTCGGAAAAGAGAGCGGGAAAAGCAGCCGAGATCTGAACAACATTCTCGACCAACGTCAGATCTATCACCACGACACAGAAAAAAAACAAAATGAATCAGCTACAACATCCTCTCCAACCCCCGCCCTTCTGCTCGATGCTCTCAAACTTACCAACACCATCGCCACAATCCACCGTAGTAAACTCTCGAATCTGATTGCCATCCAAACTCGACCCACCCTCGCTAACTTTGCCAGTGACCTCGACAAAGGTGCTTCCAGAGATGTCCGAGTCTGGATTCAGTGCAATCTCGACGTTGCCCTGATCCGAGGTTGTGATGAGCAACGTGTTGCCCGTGATCTTTTGCACTTTGCCAACGATGCGGACCGTCTGACCAGAGTATTGGCTGAGCATGGATGAGTTGATGAGTGGGGTTGGTTTGTCCATTTTGACGTGTGTGTGTGAAGAGGTTGGTGGTGGTGGTGGTGGTGAGGGGAAGGTGCGGGAGTGTTGGTTTGCGCAGTTCACAGAGTCGGCGCGCGTCGATTTCGAGAGTGTGACGCGTAAATTGACCCGATTTCGGCAACGGATCGGGATCGAAATCGGGGCGCACGAAACTTTAAAGTCGGCCAAGACTTGTCTTTTGTCCAACACTTTGGTCCAACACTTTGCTTCTTTGCCTTGCAACCTTGTTGACAACAAGGCTCAAGGCTGCTCGAGCAATTGCTTTCGCGCATTCTTGCAGCCATGCAGCGGAAATTCGCAACAAGCTTATTCGTACCCATCATTCGGGCGGCATCGACGTCGACAGCAAGACCTGGTCCAAGCACCAGAAGTGTTACTTTTTCTAGCTTCTCGAACGGCGCTCGCGGTGACCATCAACACAAGCACAGGAACGCATTGTGCAGCTCAACGCAAAGGCGGCTTTTGATATGCACTGAAAGGATCGAGGCCGTCACGACGTTGGGCTATCATGTCTTTTCATCCGCGTCCATATCTCGGTATGCGGACGACTCGAAGGAGAAGAGTCAACCGAGCACTGTCGAGCTACAGAACGAGGACAAAGACAAGAAGCCAGATCCACAGGTCGCTACGTCAAATACAACTTCAACTCCCTCAGAAAAAGTGACAGATCAAGTCAAACCGCCAGAACCCTCTCCGTCGTCAGATCACACCGCCTCAACCTCATCATCAGACACAGGCAACAAGAGCAGGAGCACCACCACCACTCAATCAGCCATCCTCGACCGCCTCCGTGCCGCCACAGCCTCCTTATCCTCCTTCGACGGCCTCACCTCCTCCACCTCTTTCTCCACCCACCTCGCCACCCTCACCACACACACATCCAACCTCCTCACATCCCTCCGAACCAAACTTTCGCACCTCTCCACCCAATACAACACGCACACCGGCTATTCCGCCATCGAAGACCTCAAATCGCGCATCACCCAACTCGAAACCTCACTCGACTCTGCACGCACGCTCGCCTCTCACGCTAAAAAAGCCTACCTGCTAGCGGTGCAAAGTCGCAGTGCCAGTCAGCGCGAGACGAACGATCTGCTGTCTCGCAAGAACTCGTGGGACGAGCGGGATTTGTCGCGGTATACCGAGTTGTTGAGGAAGGAGCATGCGCTGAGCAAGCAGCAGACGGAAGCGGAAAAGGTGTTGGAGAGGAGGGAGGCTGATGTGCAGGCGTGTTTTGACGAGGTGATGAAGGCGGTTATGGTGCGGTACCATGAGGAGCAGATTTGGTCGGATAGGATGAGGGGGATGAGCACGTATGGCAGTTTGATCGTTGCTGGGCTAAACGGTAAGCGTTTAAACGACACTGTCGAAAGGGAAACTTTGGGAGATTCTTCAGTAGCTGACGAAGTGTTTTTGTTTTGTTTTTTGGTCTTCAAAAACAGCGTTCTTGTTCATTCTGGCCATCCTCCTGGTCGAGCCGTACAAGCGTAAAAAATTGGCAGAGACGTTCGAATCACGACTGGTAGCAGCCGAGCAAGAATCGAGACAGCTCATCCTGGCTAGCGTCGATCAATTCCAACACTCGCTCAACAACCTACTCGCACCACCATCATCAACGTCAACAGAAACAATCGTGGAACCGACAGAACCTCTAGCGCCATTGATGCCGGAATGGGAGGAAGAACCGGCGGGAGCGGTAGAACTCGTTGAGGCGCCTCCAGCCGCGGTTGTGCTGGAAACACAACGCAAACGCGAAGAAGAACGTCTAGTGTTTGCGTCTACGCTCGGCGTGGTTGTGGGAGCTGCACTGTCGCTTGTCATCAGCGCGTGTTGGACGTGAATGTTCAGTTGGACGCACACCTGCACACGAATAGAAACTGAAAAGGGAAAAATCATTGCTACTGTATGTGTGTGGAACAAAAGAAACAACGTGTGCGTCAACAGGAAGGGATATCAACAGGAGTGTGCGGAACATAGAAAAGAAGAAATAGACTCGACGATGAGGGATCGAGGAGATTCAGAAAATGACATCTTCGTCCTTGCCACCGGAGAGCAGATCTTTGCCGCCCTGATCATCGTCGGCCGTCGGGGTCGTAGCTGCAGCGCTGGTGGCAGCCTTCTTCTTTTTCTTGTTCTTCTTCTTCTTGCTGCTCGCTGCGGTGGATGCGGCGGTGGCATCCTTGGTCTCGCTTGACGGTGCATCTACCTCTTCATCACCGTTGCTATCTTCCTCCCCTTCGTCGTCGTCCTCTTCCTCCTCTTGATCCTTCAGACGCTGTTTATCGCTAGCTTGGGCCTTCTCCTTCTTCTTGGCCTGCACCTTTTTCAACCTAAAGAACTCTTCACGATCCGCCTCGTCCAGCTCCGACACAATGTAACTAATCGTGTTCTCCAACCTTGGAATGATGACATGCTCGATCGCATTGACTCTGCGATTGGTCATGCGGATCACCCCGTCAAGAATCACAAAGGCCGTCTGCAAACTAGCCAGCTCGACCAAGACCTTCAACGCTTGCGTATACACCTCGCGTGCCTTGTTGACCTGCTGTCCACCCCTGCTGAGACCCGTCAGCGCAAACTCGCCACCGCCGCCCTGCGATCCGCTCGACTTGTCCTTGATATCCGCTTCAAACGCAGGCAAGATAACACCCGAGACGTTTTCCTGCTTAGCGCGCACTTTGAAGCTGGCCGACTTGACCGACTCTTGCACAATGTAGCCGATATCGCCCGTAGCATACTGCACTTCAGCAAGACTGAAGGAAGCCTGCTGCATCACTTTGCCCATCTTGCGTTTGGCTTCGTCGATCTTATGCGTGATGGTGCGGAATCGTTTGGTGAGTGCATCAGCCTTCTTTTTGAGCAACGAGTGGCCGGTTTGCGCGCCCTTGAGACGGGTCTTGGTGGAACCGAGCGCTTGACGCGTGGGGAACACAGCCTCTCGTTGGCCTTTACCGGAGGACATTGCCGTTCACAGTGGGAGGGGAGTTGTGAACCGTGTATTGGAGTAAGAGAGGATGTGGTGGATGATGGGATGAGGATGAGGGTGTGATAGCGACAGAGAAGCCCCTTTTGGTAGAGCGTGCGAGCGTGACGAATTTCTCGAAATTCAACTCAACTCAAATTTAACATTACCCGATTCACAGAAAAGCTCGCTGACCGATAAAGTGTATCCGCCCGATTTCCGCGGGTTGTTGGTCAAGACGCGTTTTTGGAAGGCGAGAAAGTCACCGATTCGTTTCATTCAGCCTTGCCCACGCCCAACCAACGACATACCCATGCAGCTCTCGTAAAACAAACACAGATACCCCTTGCGACAACTACACCAACCACACACACACATCATGGACGACGACATGGAAATGGACGACGAGCAGGAGCAGGAGCAGGAGCACGATCCCATCGACGAACCCGACTTTGACGATGACGATGTAGATAACGACGACGACGGCGACGACGACGACGATATGGACGATGACGACGGCGATGCAGATGCAGATGCTGACGACGATGACGACCAGGACGAAGCCGATGATGACGATGACGCCTCGGTCGCCGCTTCCGGACGCAACGGCATCCGTCCATCCGCCCCAGACTCGGCGCTCTCCGCCGCAACCTACCTCCGCAAAGTCCAAGAGCGTCGCGCCCTCTTCCGTCCATCCCCTGCATGCATCTCCACCACCCTAGGTTACCAAATCGAACCCATGGCCGCCGCTCCACATTCCGCCCAGATCCACGCTCTAGCCCTCTCGCTCGACGGCCAAACACTGCTCACCGGCGGCTCGGACGGCTACGTTCGCAAGTACGACGTCCACGCCACCATGAACGGCAAAACCATGCTCACTCAAAACGTCCGTCACGGTTTCGTCGAAGGTATCACACGCGGTGGAACCCTAACCGCCTTTTGGCCGCACGAAGAGCATTTCCCCACCAACGGCTCTACCTCTTCGTCGGTATTAAACCCGCCCTCCGGCCCGGAAAAGGACCGACTCATAGGCGTCGTCCACAGCCTCGCCATCCAGCAGGACGCGTTGTGGGGGCTTAGCGGCTCCGAATCGGGCAACATCCATCTTTATGGCGTACGTCACGATCCGGGCGTGACGAGACATGTGTTCAGAAAGCACAAGGGGGCGGTGTCGGCGTTGGCGTTGACGCAGGATGAGACAAGTATGATTTCTGGTGGTTGGGATAGGGGGGTGCATCAGTGGGATTTGAATACGGGACATGTGGTTAGGTCGTTTCCCGGTCATGCGGGTCAGATTTCGAGTTTGGCGTTTAGGCCGTTGGCTCAGTCGATGTCAAATGCCCAGCAGGATGGGATGAATGTGGCGATACATCCTTCGGCGGTGGCGAGCAACGGTGTTGATGTGGATGAGAATGAGGAGGATAAGGCGAGGAATGAGGATAAGGGGGCAGAGATCGAGGAGAGTGTGGGAAAGGGTGACGATGGGGAGGAGAAAAAGCATGCCAATGGCGATGGTGCGGGTGCTATGCAACCAGAGGCGAAAGAGGAGTCGGATCAGCAGATGGATACCGATGCACCGAAATCTTCATCAACAGGTGGATCCGGGCCGTCGCCAGCAGATGGAGCTCAGGCAGACAACACACCGCAAACCTCGACTCAGCCTCAAAAGGACGCCGAAGCACAGTCGGACAACAAACCCGCATCCGCTGCACAACGCGAACCAGGCGCCGCGTCCAATCCGACTGACATCCTTCCCAGTACCACTACATCTACATCAGACGAACTCGCTCCAGCAGCATCCACATCATCCTCCACCACAGCCGCAGCCCCCACTCCTACCGCCGACTCTGACGCACCACCCGCCGCCCTCAGCACCAACACCAACACCGTCACCGGCGACGACCCCACAGAAGAAGAACTCGCATTCGAAGCCGAACTCAACGCCAGCCTGGGTATGGCGCTCGACGGCGGTGCAACAAAAGCAGACGGTACACGACCGGACAGTGTCACCGCTTCAGCTAGCGGAACCACTGCTGGAGGATTGATGGTCGCCGGAGCGGACTTGGACGACGCAGGGGACGATGATCTGTTTGGTGGTGATACTCCACCAGCTTCGTCTGCTGTAAAGGATTCGAGTGGGGTAAAGAGTGAAGCTAACGGTAGCGGCACGGGTGGGGGGGAGAGCGATGGAGACGATTCGCTGTTTGGTGATGGAGATGAGGATGCGGATGCGGATGCGGATGCGGATGGCGATGCGGATGGCGATGCGGATGGCGATGCGGATGGCGATGCGGATGGCGATGCGGATGGCGATGCGGATGGCGATGCGGATGGCGATGCGGATGGCGATGCGGATGGCGATGCGGATATGGATGCGGATGGCGATGAGGAGGAGGATGGATCGAGTGATGAGGATATGCCGCTGGCGGGGCGGTCGATGGTGAAAAACCCTTCGCAGAGCAATTTGCAAGGTACTGCTTCACCCGCTCTTACCTCTGCACCACTCCTCCCCTCCTCCTCTACCACCAATACCACGATGGACGCTTCCACGACAGCAAAAGACGTCAAACCCTCCCCTCCCACCAAATCCACCCCGACAAACCCGAGCAGCCCACCCAAAAAACCCCTCCCCAAACCAGCCTTTGGAGGCTTCAGCATCGCCTCATCCTTCGACACACCCCTCACCACCTTCAGCCGCGACATCATGCTCTCCACCTCCCTCTCCGGTCAAGCCATCCTCTGGGACCTCCGCTGTCCCACCTACACCTCGACCCCAGCTAAAGGTGTCCACTCCCTCCCTTTACCCGCCAAAATACCTCCATGGTGTCAGTCGGCGATCTTCGACTCTTGCGGTGAGAAAGTTTATGTGGGTAGACGAAACGAGTGTGTTGACGAATGGGATCTGCGCATGCCCAGCGCACGTTACGTTAGGTCTCTTCGGCTTCCGCGCGGATCGGGCCCGGTGTATGCGTTGACGGCGATGCCCAATCGACGCCACATCGTCGTCGGCAGTTACGACAACATTAGGTTGTGTGATACAGAGTTTCAATCACCAGCAGCAGCAGCAGCGGCGGAGGGGGCGGCGGGGGCGAGCGGGGGGAGTTGAAGGTACCGTTTAAGATCGTTGCAGGACATCACGGCGCTAGTTTATCCGGGTTGGTCGTGGATAGGATGTGCAGGTTTTTGATCTCGGCTAGTGGCGATAGGGGTTGGTTGGGTAGTAGCACTGAGGCGGTTATCGTTCATGATGTAAAGGCGTTGTAGGTGCGCCGTTCAGCAAATCAGCAGAGTGCAGAGTGTTGCCTTGTGTTTTGTAGTGTGCCCTTTTTTTCTGCCAGCGATGTTTGAGGGAAAGACCTGACGAGCGAGCGCGCAGCCTTCGAATGCGTCTAATTCCTCAACTAACCGAACTCACCACCAAAACAGATGCCGCTTTCAACCACCTCCAAACCTTCCCCATCACCTCAACCCCCCCCCCGCCGCATACAACACCGTGCCATCGTCACTCCCTCGCGAAACCCAAACTCTTCAGCTTTAGCAAAGCAAACGAATGAAAATGCAGTGACAATGATTACAAATGTGTGTGTCTGTCAATATAAAAAAGAAAAAAAAAGTGGTGAGTGACTACAACGATTCTTCAAGCACCCTCTTCAGCGTCTCGATCAATCTTCAACAATATCGCTCTTCTTGGGCTTGAGCGTGTCGCCGTTCCTGATCTCTTTACCCTGCGCATGGATCTGCTTCACCCCTTCATCCCTCAAGATCCCCAACCCGGTCTCAGCCCTCGCCAGCTCGAGCACGTCATCCAGAGGCACCAATCCATCGTGATCGACATCCAGCTTGTCGACAATCTTCTCGATGACTTCATCTTCCGGTTTGTGCTTGATGAGTCGCAGCGCCTGTTCCAAGTCATCGACGGAGATCTTGCCCGTGTGCGAGGCTTCGATGAGGTGCATGCGCGAGCCCACGTCGCGGTCGTACTCTTCCAGCTGGTTGTCGATCTTTTCGAGCATCGACTTGATGCGCTTGCTCATGCTGCTGCGTGTCGAAGAGGTCGACGAACTCGATTCGGACTTCTCCGCGTCGGCGGTGGATGATGAAGACTCGCTGGCAGCGGCAGCGGAGGAGGAAGAGGGGGAGGAGGAGGCACCGTCTTCCGAGGCACCCTCCGAATTGCTGACCTCGTGAATCAGCTGTCGCAGCTCCTCTCGCTCCTTGAGCACCGACGACTTGGCACTGAGAATACTGAGCGCCTCGCCCAGCTCGGTAAGCTGCTCGTTGGTCATGCGAGCATCCTCCAGAGCAGGTTCCGTCTCCTTCTTGGGCAACAACGACCGCGCCTCTTCCTCCTCGCGCGCCAGTCTCGCCTTTTCAGCATTGCGTCGCTCCTTGTCCGCTTCGCGCGCAGCCGCCTCTTCCTGCTCTTGCTCGGCTTCATCCTCGATGAGCTCCTCTTGCTGCTGGAGCACTTCGAGACGCTGCTTGTTGGTGGCGCCTTCGCTGTTGACGCTGAGCTCGGCTTCATTAACGAGATTGTCGGGCAAGCTGCTCAGCGTCAGCTCGAGGCTGTGCAGATGTGACTGGGCGTTGCTGTCGTTGTTGCCCGCGGCAACATAGTTGAAAGCCTTGCTCAAGACGAGGAGTGTGCCGCTGATCTTGTTGTGAACGTGCAGGTCGATCCACTGCTGCAGCTCCTGGCGCAGTCTGTCCTCGGAAAGATTGGTGGTCTGGATACCTCGGTTCTGGCATGCGCTGACCAGCTCGGCCTGCGACATGTTGTCAACGCCTTCGTGTCCGATGACAATGTCGTCCTGGCGAATGCGGTTGAGCTTGTGTCGGATCTGGTAGCGCAGGTAGTTGTCGGTACCAAACGCGTTGATCTGCATGTAGCGGCAGACACTGACGAGCTGGGGACGAGTGAGGTTGTCGAGGGTGAGATCGTCCTCGAACAGCCGTGCCGCCTTGATGATATCCTCGTTGCTGGGCGACTCGCCGGTGGAGCGCACCTTGCGGAAGAACTCCTTGAACTCTTCCGAGGTCTTGACCTTGTCGGTAGCTTGCAAGCCGCCTTCCTTGATGGTTTCCTGCAAAAACTTGGCCATCTCTAGACGCACCTTGATGAGACCTCTGCGCTTTTCTTCCACGGAGAACTTGCTCTCGAACGTGCTCGGGAGCATGTTGGGGAAGATCTTGATGGCGACGGGCAGCAAGAGCTCACCGGCAGGGACGATGATGAAGGGAATGAAAGGGATGAGACGCAAGAGATCGGCAAAAGTGCGCTTGAGCTGACGCTTCTCTCTGCGTGTCAAGCTGTAACCGAGCATGAGTCTGCGAAGGAGACGCCAGGAGATCTTGACTTCCTTTGCCAACAGTTTGGAGCCGTGCCAGTAGTGGAGCGCCTCCTCTTTGACTTTAGCCCAGACACGTGATGCGAGGGGACCTTTTGGCTTTTGAGCTTCGAGCGCCTTTTCTTTTTCCTTCTGCTCTGCCAGCATGGTCTGAGAGGCAGCGGTCTGGTTGGCAGGGGAGCCGAGCTCGGCTGCTGTGTTGGACGAGGCAGGCAGCGGGCTGACGGTGGGCGTGGGTGCCTTGGGAGGGGCGCCAGCCGACTGGCCCTGGTAGCTCGAAGCGCCAGTGGCATCCTTGGATAATGTGCCCGGAGGTGGGTAGGAGTGGTTGTTGGAAGAGGACGAGGTGTTGGAGCGCTGTTGGGTCTCTGTCGACTGGTAGCGAACGAATCTGCGACGAACCAGCGCCTGTGTCTCTTCGACCTTGCGTCTTTGGTGGTAGTGCTTTATGATGGCCGTGGAAAATCCCGAAGCAGGAGGTCTCAAGCCGGGCACAAAGATCTGGAGGACATCGACCTGGTTAGAGGGGCGCAGTGCGGGCCTGGCTCGACCAGCAGCAGCGAGGGAGCCGCTGGCCCAGGTCCAGCTCTTTGCGGCGAGGAAGGATGAGCCAGAAGTAGCCATGGCGACGACGATGAGGAGGTGAACGATGCACTCAACGTGAGTATCTTTGTTGTGCTGCGTTGACGACCGGTGTGACGAATGACGAATACGAGGTGGGAGGTTGCGAGGGTCGTCAAGTGAATCGGACTGCTCGAGGTGCGGGAGCTGTGGGGTCCAGATTTGGTTGTCGACTTGAACGAACAACAAGTAGCAACCGAGATGAACAAAAGGTGAGGCGACAAGGAGTGGAATGAAAGGAAAGCAAGAGAATGGTGGACCAAGGGTGAGGGAAAGGGTTCAGGGGGAACGAGAGCCGCCAAGTTTAGTTAGCAATTTGTGCTGTGTGGCTGGTGGCTGCGCACTGAGCGAACGGGACAGAAAAGCGATTCAGCAGACTCTGAAAGCCAACAAACACATCAACACAAACGAATTCGCACACACGCACTTTGCTGTGACAGCTGTGCCCTCGAACCACCACCATCGGCTCACAACGGCTGAGCACACTTTGTTGCGGCGGTGCATCCGATGTCAGCACACCAGAGAACCCCATTTTTTCCAGTCACGCGAAAAAGTCCGAAAAAAAAAAAAAAAAAAAAAAAAAAAGAAGAAGCAATTTCTCGAACCAAAAATAAAGGTCCTTCCGGAAAAAAAGCGTCGATCTTGTTCCGCTCTGTCGCTCTGCTCAGCTACGGGCATCCTCAAGACTGCGTCCAACGAGCACTGATTCCACCCTTGACTGTTGCGATGTCGAAAATCTATCATGAACCACCTGTAACTTGGTGCTGGCTCTGAGGCTGTGACGACGCTTTGACGACGCTTTGACGATCAGATCACGACAGCTTGCGGAGGCCAAAGCGAAAATGTCTGATCGGATGCGGCAAGCGCCCGAAAGTAAGTGTTTTTTGAGTGGTTGAGGAATCCTCGGCATTTCCGCACATCGGAACGTGGACCAAAAATAGGGTCGGCTTCTCGTCCGACAACCTTTTTCACTGTGGATTGTTAGGCCAACTAAATCAACAAAATAAAAATGGCGGTCAGGTGTTGGTGTGGAGGACGCTCCTGTGATTTCTTCTTGATCAACCTCGACTTCATATGCCATCCATCAGGACCAGTCTGAACAGCACCCTTCGATCGATAAATGCTTCAGAATCGAGTCACACATCCATTCAAAACAAGCCTTCGAACTCTGCTTATCTCTCGTACACAGACGACCCAGCAACGACGGTGCACCATGGCATCCACACCGCAATTCATCGACATTGGCGTCAACCTCACCGATCCCGTCTTTCGTGGTTCGTACCACGGCAAGCAGGCGCATCAGGATGATTTCGAACTGGTGCGCTCTCGAGCCGTCAAAGCTGGGGTTGTAGCTCAGATCCTGACTGGTGGGAGCCTTGCAGAGTCAAACGAAGCACTATCCCTCGCAAAGTCGTACGATGGATTCTACTCGACCGCCGGTTGTCATCCCACCAGGACTTCAGAGATGGAGTCTCACAAAGACGGAGCAGACGCTTACTTGGCAAAAATCAAAGATTTGATCGTCGCATCGCAAAAGGAAGCTGCAAAAGTGGTGGCGGTAGGCGAGTGCGGCTTGGACTACGACAGGCTGCACTTTTCGCCCGCCGACATCCAGAAAAAGCACTTTGCGACGCAGCTCAAGCTGGCCGCAGAGGTCGAGTTGCCATTATTCTTGCATTCCAGAGCAGCGCATCGCGACTTTGTCGACATTGTCAAACCTCAAATCAACGACATCCACAGCGCACTGTGCAGTAAACGCACAGAGCAGCACAAGGACGATGCAGACGCCAAAAGAGTAGGTGTAGTCCACAGCTTCACAGGTACGGTCGAAGAAGTCAAGGAGCTGCTCGAGCTCGGCCTTTTCATCGGTATCAATGGCTGCTCGCTCAAGACAGCCGAAAACCTCGAGGTGCTCCAACACATCCCACTCTCCAGACTCATGATCGAGACCGATGCGCCTTGGTGCGACCCTCGCTCCACCCACGCCTCGCACTCTCACATCCAAAACTTCAAGCAAACCAACCCGACCTTGCACGCCCTCTACCAACCAGCGTCGGTGAAAAAGGAAAAGTGGAACCCAGAGGCGACGGTCAAAGGCCGCAACGAGCCTTGCGTCATCGGTCTCGTTGCGGCCACCGTCGCAAGTGCCAAAGGCGTCTCCATCGAATCAGTCGCACAAGCAGCCATGTACAATACTCGCTGGTTGTTCCAGCTCGCATAGCCATCTAGATGCATAGCTAGAACTTTGAGCTCGCCGTGCGGTTCTGAAAATGCGAAAGAGATAGAATTATTGTCCGAGAAATGCAAGAAAAGACGAAATGAGCGTGGTAGATAGACAGGAGAGAATCCATCGCAGCTGCATCTTGATGGTTTCGCAAGCGCAGGCCAGCAGTTGGAAGAAAAGCGACGCGGCCACGCACGAAATCGCATCGCAAGAGGCTCTGCGTCGAATTCCAAGAGTAAAAATGCCGCAAAAAAAAATCGACCCTACGACGAGTTGAGCTCTCCGATAATCTCCTCGTGCAACGGTTGCGTTGGCAGCATCTGCGGCGGATTAAAGCGCTGGAACATGAGGGGTTTCAAACTCCCATCGAATTCATAGAGCTGAACGGGAACGGAAACGGGAAGGAAACGGTTAGATGACACCAGGAGTCGATCAGGAACAGGATCGGGCAATGACGAGGGAAGGATGAAAGAATGATAGGGTAAGTATGTCTTGCTGACATTGGTAGCGGAAGCTCCGTTAAGGGAACGTTTACCTCCCTCTTGCAGAGAGAGGGGAGAAGGGGGGCGAGGCTTACCTGAAGAGAGTATGCAGGAGAGTTATAGTGTGTATCCAAGTGGATCACAAAGCCATTCATGTTCTCGACCTGGTCGTAAGACTGAATATAATTCGAGTTCTCTGCACAGCGATCCGAGATCTGTTGACGACCATCGCCTTTGAAGATGTTGAGCGTGAGCGTGTTGTTGCTGTTGAGGAGGTAGGTGCCGTGTTGCCAGATGAGTTGTGCCGAGACGCAGTTGGGTTTGGCCGGGTTGGTGTTGTACAAGTAAAGGGCTTGCTCCCAGTAGCCATCGTCGGTAAAGCTGTATGATTGCCCAGCGGTTTTAGGGTAGATGAAGGAATTGTTGACAGGATCGTAGAAATTGAGGCCGGTGAGGACGTGACCAGCGCCTGTACTCCATGTCCCCGCCAAAGAAGTGACGTTGTTGGGCATACCAATGCCGTATTGTGTTTGTGCCGAAACACTGGCCAGCAAGCTCGCCGCAGCGAGTAATAATGATGCTAGCCTCAGCATATTTTGTGTTTGCGACTGTGGTGGTTGGGCCTTGTTGATTCAAGGGGTGCCGAAGACACGATCAGAGGAAAGAGCTGCTTTGTCGTTGTGCTGCCTGGTCGACGCTGATATTTTCGAGTCGAAGCGTGAGAGAAGCAAGTCCTGAGGGGCAGAAGATTGTTGGTACAAGACAAGGGGTATCGAGTTGTGATGATGGCGATGACAGGTGTAGGTGAGGGTGGTGGTAGAGAAGCAGCAAATCTGGCAGGCCAAAAACCACACGCGGATCGAGTTACTTGCTGGCTACTGTAGATGAAGCAGAATGAATGAGGGCGATACACACACACACCTCGCGCCTCACTTGGCTCACAGGGGTGATTTCATTAAGTACTCGACGTACCCAGCACAGCACAGCACAGCACAGCACAGCAGACGGCGGGACAGCTGTGCTGGCCGAAAAAAAAAACACACTCCCACACTCCCACACACTCACCCATGGAACAGCGAAACAGGTCGAATTTTGTATTGAAATTCGAAAGAGAGAGAGAGGAGACACTGCCGAGAAGTGTGTGGACTGCATCGCCGACTTGAGATTCGATAATCGAGCCTGCCGCCGCCGCCTGGACGGGTCGCAGCGCTGCCCGCGGGCCGCTCCTTCGGCGAGCCCAGCCGCCGTGTGGTGTTGTGCGGTCTGATTTGAATTGATTTTGAATCATTTCCAAATTCGAATACAATCCAGAGACCAAGATCTTCAGGGTCAGCCGGCTCGTTTCGCAGAGGCGTCTGCTGCCCAGCCCCTGTGTCGGATTCGCGAAAACTGCCAGATTTCCTGCAGCTTGAAAAATCAATTCACGCTGCGTCGATCTGTCACTAGAAATCGAGTTGAGCAACTTCAACTTCGACAAAGCAAGGACCGCGCGCTCATGTCAGACCGCAGGGCTAAGAAATGCACCCTTTCCAACCACACAGCACCTTCAGCCGTTGGTCGGCAGCTACAGACCAACAGCATTTAATGTCGTTTTGTTAGATCGCCACCTTCGCTTACCTTGGTTGGTCGCGTCTGCTGCATCACATGTGCTCAACCAACGAAACAAGCCAACTCACTTTGCCATAACACGAGCTGTCGATGAGGCTGCAATGCTATAAATCAAAGGAGGTATGAGTAATGCAACGACCCAAGACGGGCGGTGGACGCCGTCGATCAACGAAAGCCTTCGAGCACAGCCTCGCATTGGAACCAGCAGCGCTCCAACCTCGGCTGTTGCATCGTCGCATCGACTGCTTCGGGCATCGAAGCGTTGTTAGCCGCCTGCTCTGGGTCTGTGAAATCGATTTGCAGGCCTGCACACCGAGGCACACGCTTGAGCGACGAGGTTACGGACCGCACCGAACTCGAGTCAGATCCTGCATACGAGTTCTGCCGGCTTTGCTTGGCCTTGAGCAGATTGCGACTCAATAGACCTCCAGCTTTTGGCTCGCGAGAACGACGACGAACGCCGAGAACGCCGTCACGACTGGGTCCACTTGTTGCAGGTGCTTCTGTAAGCTTGATGTCGCTGTTGTCCACGAGATCATCGGTACTGTTTCGCACCTCGTACGTATCGTCGTAGCTTGAGGTAAGCTCTCGAGGTGAGCTTGTCACTGCATCGTTCGAGTCGTGACCAAAAACGGTCGATGATCCGAGCGATGATCCCGTGCGGCTCGTCTCGATGCTGTGCGATTCATGACTTGGTGAACATAGGTGGCTAGGGTGTGGTGAACTGCATGTCGCGAGCCAGCCTTCACCGGCAGATCCTCTGGGCTTGTCCGCAGCCGAGGGAGGCCGACTATCATCCGAGACTGAACTGATGCTGGATTCGCCGAGCTGTTCAGATGCACTATCCTCGGGCCAAGAGCTTGCTACCGACGATGAGGATTCGCATGCCATTTTATGCCATCTCCTATCCTGTCCCTGCAATGGACTCGGCGGTGCCCTCTTGCGGCCTGAAGAAGCGCTGCTGGGCGGCAGAGGTGTTATGCTAGTATCTGTAGAGCCAGGTTCATGTTCAGGCTCCTCGGTCGCGGTCGTGCTGGGCCCGCACAGATGATCCAGGTCAAAGTCGAGGTGATGACGAGCTGACCATCCGGGACAGCGAAACGAAGGCGGCGCGCTGAGAAAGAGGTAAGTCTTGGTTGGCGCAAGTGGTGATCCCAAGAATGCCTCGAGCCTTTTGTCGCTGACAAGCAGCCGAACCAGCTTGCGCTCCCAATTGCCGCTCGTCTTTGTCCTCGCTGCATCGCGTTGCAGTTCGGAGGTTCCGGACAGAAGCTCGGCCAGATGTCTGTCCGCATCTTCCATGCGATCATCTGCGTCAGAACTATTGCTATGGCGCGAATCGATAAGGCTTTGAACTACCTCTTCCGTGATGCTGCATCTACCGATGGACTGAATGAGGTCGAGAACAAAGACTTCACGGGGCATGGTAGCGCTAGCTCCCATGACGACTAGCAGCCGCAAATCCTTCAAGGTGGTCGACTGTGATGACGCAATGTACGGACGACGGGACGGCCCTTCTCCGTTGTTGTCGGCCAAGGCGGCCAGACACGTGGCTGCGTCCTCGAGGTTTTGCCGGAGCTGATCCAGCTTGCGGAGTATTTTATCTTGCTTCCTAGCGTGACTGGAGTTGCCATTCGAGCGACGGCGTGCTGATGCAGAAAGGATGGTTGACGCCTTCTCTTTCCTCTTTCGCAACAGGCTGACAGGTTCGGGAAGCTGTCCTTTGGCAAAGAGGAGGTGGTGCAGCAGCGACTCGGTGAGCTTGGCAGTGAGTTGTGTGCAGTGTCCGCACGCTTGAGCCTTGCTGAGATCGGCGTTGGTATCGCGCAGAGCACGCAGTATACGAGCGCGATCCTCCGAAGTTGCCGAACAAGCTCGATTCAACAAGAGTCCGTTGCGTTCGTGGACTAGCTGCAAGGCCATGCTCGAGCCGAGCTCGAGCAGAGGAACATCCAGACGAGACGAGTGACTACATCGAGATCCTCCGCGCCGCGCAGCTCTGCGCCGTGCGTCGCATTGCGGCTGTTGCGACATGGTCCTCTCTAGACGTTGAATGACGCAGTCGCATAGATCCAAAGCAGTCCTATAATGAGGACATAACGGAAGGATTTCGAATGTTGCTTCACAGACGTTGATGCGTATCGGCCAGAGCGAGCCTTTTCTTGGACGAGCTTGGGGAGTTGGCTATAGGAATCCATATGATAGATGTAAGCTTCACGAACAGCAAGTGGAGTCTACGAGCAACGGTCACTGGTCCGCTGCAGCCTTGAAACCTTGACGAGAGAAAGAGCAACACAAAAAAAAAAAAAACGCGCACAGCCGCCATCACGTGAGGATTCGCCGTTCGATCTCACATTATTCTCTCCGCGAAAAAAGAAAGGTAGAGGGAGAGAAAAAGTAACACTTTTTGAGACTGATTTGCAACCTCTCTTTGCGAGCGAATACAAAACTGCTCGATCAGAAACGCAAGATGTATTTTCGAATATTCGCACGGTAGGAAGAAGGTGCAGAGAGACACGCCAAGCACAGGCCATTCTGGAAAGACTGGAACAGAGGGCCAGCTGAACAGTCAGAGCCACGTCTGCACTTTGGAGACGTGCCAGCCAGCCAAACAGGCAGCCTTCTCTGGTGCTCTTCTCAATTCAACGCATCGCATCCCCGTGCGTCGATTCCAAGATTGACACTTTCGCCGCTCTCTCGTCTTCCATCTTCCGACCTTCACCCTTCATCTCTCCCTCTTCTTCCGTTCTTGGCCATCACCCTCCTTCTTTGCAGATAGCACAAGGTGATTGCCCAGTCGGCGCAGCGATCGACCTCGGACAGCTGCTGCATTCTACATACCGCTCCGGCTCGGCCCTTTTTTGCATCTGGATACGACCCCTCCCACCCTTCTGAGCCGCTCGACTCCTTCGAGCCCGCATCTCGTTCAGCATGCAGATGCTCACAAAGTTCGAGTCCAAGTCGAACCGCGTCAAGGGTATCGCCTTCCACCCGCGCCTTCCGCTCCTGGCTTCGTCTCTCCACAACGGCTCGATTCAGCTCTGGAACTACCAAACCGGCACCATCTATGACCGTCTTGAAGAGCACGATGGTCCCGTTCGTGGCATTTGCTTCCACCCTTCTCAACCGCTCCTTGTCAGCGGTGGTGACGACTACAAGATCAAGGTGTGGAACCACAAGACGCGAAAGTGCCTTTTCACCCTAAACGGTCATCTCGACTACGTCCGCACCGTCTTCTTCCACCATGAGCACCCTTGGATCCTCTCTGCTTCCGACGACCAGACCATCCGCATCTGGAACTGGCAGAGTCGCACCTGCATCGCCATCCTCACCGGCCACAACCACTACGTCATGTGTGCACAGTTCCACCCCAAGGAGGATCTCATCGTCTCCGCCTCCATGGACCAGACCGTGCGTGTATGGGACATCAGCGGCCTGCGCAAGAAGAACACCTCCGCACAGCCCATGAGCATCGAGGAGCAAATCGCTCGCGCCAACAGCGGCCAGGCCGACCTCTTTGGCAACACAGATGCCATGGTCAAGTACGTGCTCGAAGGTCACGACCGCGGCGTCAACTGGGCCTCGTTCCACCCGACCTTGCCCCTCATCGTCTCGGCCGGAGACGACCGCCAGATCAAGCTGTGGAGGATGTCAGACACAAAAGCCTGGGAGGTTGATACGTGCCGTGGCCACTTTAACAACGTCTCGTGCGCCCTCTTCCACCCACGACACGAGCTTATCATCTCGGACGCCGAGGATAAGACCATCCGTGTCTGGGACATGGGCAAGCGCACCGCCGTACAAACCTTCCGCAGAGAAAGCGATCGCTTCTGGGTGCTCACAGCCCATCCCACGCTCAACCTCTTTGCTGCTGGTCACGACAACGGTCTCATCGTCTTTAAGCTTGAACGCGAACGCCCCGCTTTCTCCGTCCACCAAAACACGCTCTACTACATCCGCGACAAGCAGGTTCGCTCTCTAGATTACGCCACCGGCGCAGACCACGCTCTGCTCAGCGTCAAGCGCCTCGGCAACCAGTACGTCCCTCCCCGCACGCTCAGCTTCAACCCGGCAGAACGCTCCGTCATCGTCACCTCGGTCAACGCGGACCAGGGCACCTTTGACGTGGCTCCTCTGCCTCGCGACGCGGGTGGCGATCTCGCCGAGTCCTCGAGCGTCGGCAAGCGAGGCTCGGGCTCCAGCGCCATCTTTGTCGCCCGCAACCGCTTCGCCGTGCTCGACAAGACCGCCCAAACCATCGAGATCCGCGACCTCAACAACGCCGTCACCAAAACTATCACCCCTCCTCAGCCCACCAACGAGATCTTCTTCGGCGGCACTGCCAGCCTCATCCTCAGCACCGCTACCGGTGTCATCCTCTATGACATTCAGCAGCAAAAGACGCTCGCAGAACTCACCAGCCCGCCCGTCAAGTACGTAGTGTGGAGCGTCGACGGCAGTATGGTGGCGCTGCTCAGCAAGCACACCATCACGCTCGCCGACAAGTCGTTCGCCTCGAGCAACCTCATCCACGAGACCATCCGCATCAAGAGTGCCGCTTGGGACGACAGCGGCGTGCTCCTCTACAGCACCCTCAACCACATCAAGTATGCGCTCCCCCAGGGCGACAACGGCATCATCAAGACGCTCGAACAGCCCGTTTACCTCACCCGTGTCAAGGGCAAGACCGTCTCGTGCCTCGACCGCCTCGCTCGTCCTCAAAACATCACCATCGACCCTACGGAGTTCCGCTTCAAGCTCGCGCTTGTCCAGGGCAAGTACGACGACGTCCTCAGCATCATCAAGAACAGCAACCTCGTTGGCCAGGCCATCATTGCTTTTTTGCAGAAAAAGGGCTACCCCGAGATTGCCTTGCACTTTGTTCAGGACAAGAGCACGCGCTTCGACCTCGCCATCGAATGCGGCAACCTCGATGTCGCCTTGGAGACCGCCGAGTCGCTCAACGTCGACGAGGTGTGGGACCGATTGGCGACTGCCGCGCTCCGTCAAGGCAACCACAAGATCGTCGAGCGTGCCTATCAGCGAACCAAGAGCTTCGACAAGCTCAGCTTCCTTTACCTCATCACAGGCAACACGGACAAGCTTGCCAAGATGTCGGTCATCGCCGACAAGCGTGGCGATCACCTCAGCCGCTTCCACAATGCGCTCTACCTCGGCAACGCTAAAGCACGCAGCAGCGTTCTTTCCGACGTCGGCCTGCCCGCGCTGGCCTACGCTGCAGCCAAGTCCAACGGGCTCGACGACCGCGCTGCTGCCATCGCTTCGCAAGCTGGCATGGAGACCGAGGCGGCAGAGGTCGACCGCCAGCTCGACTTGGGCGAGGGCACCTCCAAGCTGGCTCCTCCCACCGCTGTCTCGCAGGCCTACCTCCACAACTGGCCCATTTTGAGCAGCGAGCAAAGCTACTTTGACCGAGCTCTCGTGGCGGGCAACAACGGCGGCCCCATCTTCAAGGACAACGCACTCAACGGCACCAAGACGCACGATATCGAATCGTGGCTCGACGGCGAGGCGTTGGAGGAGTCGGACGAAGAGGAAGAGGATGGCTTTGATGCTGAGCCCGAGGACTTTGGCGAGGCCGAAGAGGCTTGGGACCTGGCCGAGGAAGAGGTGGCATTGCCCGAGGAGGAAGCTGCTGTGGTGGCACCTCTCGAAGAGACGCCGCTCGAAGGCTTGGGCGCTGGCAGCTCCGAAGCCGAGCATTGGCTGCGCAACTCGCCAGTCGCCGCCGATCATGCTGCAGCAGGCTCGTTCGAGACGGCAATGACGTTGCTTTCGCGGCAAGCCGGCATTGTCGATTTTGCTCCTCTCAAGGCATTGTTCCTCTCGTCGTACTTGGCCTCGCGCAGCTTCCTTGCTGCCGCGCCGAGCGCCGGTCCCATCGAGGTGCATCTGCGACGCAACAACGAGGAGAGCGATGGCAAGGTGACCAAGGCGCACCCGGCCTTGCCTCGTTCCGTCAAGCTGCTCGCCTCGGGCGACTTGCAAGAAGGCTACCGTGCCGTCAGCGCCAACAAGCTTGCAGAAGCAGAGAACATCTTCCGTCGTTTGCTGCACCAGCTCGTGCTGACGCCGGCTGCTACCGAGGCGGAAGCCACCGAGATCCAGGACTTGATCGTGCTTTGCCGAGAGTACATTCTTGGTGTCTCGATCGAGCTCGGCCGTCGTAAGTTGGTGGCTGCCGAGCCGGACAATGTCGCACGCAACCTCGAGCTTGCCGCGCTCTTTACGCGCACCCAGCTTCAGCCGCAGCATCAGACGTTGGCACTGCGCAGTGCTATGACCGAGGCTCGCAAGGTCAACAACTACGCCATGGCCGCCAGCTTTGCCAAGCGCCTCATGGACCTCTCGCCTGCTCCCGCCGTGGCGCAAAAGGCGCAGCAGATCATCTCGTTGGCCGAGCGCAGTCCGCGTGATGCGGTCGATGTGCCCGGCTACGATCCTCTCGAGCAGACGTTTGTGATCTGCGCCGGCTCGCACCGTCTGATCACGGCGGCGGGTGCTGGATCGGTCTCGGATCCGCTCACGGGTGCTCGCTACCTTGCCGAGTTCAAGGGCACGCTGTGCAAGATCACCCAGATCTCGGAGGTCGGTAAGCTCGCATCGGGTTTGCGCAGCTTTGCCGCGTAGAGTTCAGAGACCGCATCACTTCGTTTTAGCCGCAGCTCGTTGAGGTCCGGTCCATGTAGATATACAGTGTAGCATGCATCCATAATGATATTTATGCAACGCCTTTATGTTCCGCTGTTGGTGTGTGTGTGTGTGTGTGTTTGTGTGATTGAAGCGTCCGTTTGAGATGAGCGGCTGAGTGTTTGAGAGCGGAACGAGGGTCAGGGTCTTGACTGTAAACTTGCCTATGCGGTGATGTGCGGTGCATGCCTTGCGCTTTCGACGCGTTTCCTCCACTCCGACACTTTGACATTCTTCGACTGAGCTCGACCACCATCACCAATGACCACCATCACATTCATCAAAGCCATCAGCCAGGCTATCGCTCAGCTTCGATAGTCTGCAGGTCTTCATCTAGCCCCTCGGTGGTGGTGATCATCGTGCCCGGGCTGCCATTGGAGCAGTGGAGGTGGTAGGAAGCATGTCGTTCCTGCCGTCCTTCTCCTCGCTCGCGGCGCCTTCCACTTTCACAGCCTCTTCCTCATCCCAACAAATCTTCAAGCCAGCCTCTCTATCGTACTTTACGATCTTCTGTCCGGCTTTGAAACCGCCCAAGAAGAAACGATCCGGCGATTCGCACAATGATAGTGCATCTGCTCAAGAGGCTCATCTGCAGGACGAGGCGGAGGACGAAGATGCACGCGAGACAGCAAGGGAAGCGGCCCAGATTCTGTTCTACACCAGTAGAGCACGTGCTGCGCTCAAAGGTCGTATGTTGCGTCAGATTGGGGTTGCAAAAGGCATGATCGAGTTCTGCAGTATGGTTTCCAAACCCAGCGGCACCAGCAGACAGACGGACAGCGAGTCGAGCGCAAAAGGTCGGTCCTGGAACGTCCACTCGAGCAAGCGGCGGATGATTCTCGTCGAAGTCGAATCGGGCGTTTGGGTTCATGCGAGCATCGACCTTCCCTATACAACAAGATCACCACCAGCTGGTGCGGAGCCACATGCCAAAGTCACCAAGGAGCGCCACGACGCACTGCTGCCAGATGTATGGCTGGAAGAGAGCATCCGACGCGCATGGAGCGACTGGGTGCTGCTCAACGGCTGTCCCGCCCACATTCTGTCGCAAAAAGCGGGGAGAGCAGGGCTCGAGAGGTCGCTGGAAAAGTACTTTAGCGTTTGGGCGTGGAGTTGGGATTTGGAGCTCGCGACAAATGCAGACGTGGCTCAGCGAGGCAGCCTCTTCACGGACTGCGTCGAAGGATTTCCCGTGGTAGCTAGGGCGCCTCGTGCGAAGTTGGTGCAGCTGATGCAATCGGAAGCAGCGCAAAGGATCAAGAGGGGCAAGCACGGCGAACGAGACGTGGTCGTTTTGTCAGAGACGTCGATGTTGTGGCCCCCTACAGACGCTGGCTGTTTCGATTCGGAGGATGAGCACGAGGACGGTGACGAGTCCAGCTCCTTTCTGAAACGCAGCAAGTCAAGCAGCACCAAACAGGACAACGCATCGTCACCAGATGCACTGGGCCAGGTTGACCCGCAAACAAAAGCCGAACTCCTTCGACGAGTGGTGAGCCATCTCACGGGCCTCGAAAAAGAACGGGACCTCATACGAGCCGCCTCAGCCTCAAGCACCAGCGACGGACGCAAACGAGGAACATCCGGCGCTATACGAGAACGCGGATCTACGAGCGGCAACAGCAAACGAGACATGCGCAACAGTCTTCTCTCTGCCAGCACCAGCAAGAGGCGCGTCGTCTCTTCGCCTATCGTGCAGCAGCGTGCGACGAGCGCATCGAGCGTCGCCTCGTCGACCACTTCGGAGGCATCGAAATGGTCCAACTGGGGCAGCGTGTTTAGTGGGCTCGGAAAGCTAGGTTTCCGCGGTAATGCTGATGGTGTGGCACCCGGCGAGACGGCGGACGCAAAGGCGGTTGACGTTGCAGCTGAGCCAGAAGCTTCGGATGTCTCGGTTGTCACCGCTGACCTCAGTGGCGTAGATACAAGTGTCGTTGATGCCGCGATACCTTCCTCGTCTTTTCCAATGGAAGCGCCAGCAGCTAGCAAAGATGCAAGCGAGACCGACGGGGCAGAAGCATCGAGCCCGCTGCAGCTGTTTCAGCAACGATTGGCCGACGCGATCCCCATCCAAGAGGCGGGAGGCAAGATGTGGAACGGCGCTGAGCTGGCATTTCGCGGCATCAGCGCTTCGCTCGGACTAGCGAATGCATCGGCATCGAGTGCGCCTCAGATCCAGGCTGACCGGTTGGGCACAAGCGCACCTTCCAAACCGGCGCAGGATGGAGATGTTTCAGACAGGGACCGGTTTGCTGATGCATCTTTCGACACAATTGGTGCAGACACGGATGCTAGTGTGGTGACGAAAGTGTCGATCCTCGAGCCCGAGGTGGATGTTGGTGAACTGGCTGAGGCGCTTGGTGCGGATGGGAGCGTTCAAGATGTGTCAACGACGGATGCGGTGCAGCTGGCGGACGATTCTGGTGCGGATCTCGTCACCGGAAAAAAGGTCGTGGAGCCTGATCAAGAGGCCAAATTGAAGCTGAAGTTGGATACAGAGACGACAGCGGTCGATCCAGCGACAAGGGATCCAATTTCTCCTTGGAACGAGACACGAGCCTCCGACACCGCCTCGATCAAAACCAGCGCCAGCGCCAAAGCATTCGCATCAATCTCGGTGACTTCAGCAGCGTGGTACAACACGAAAGCGCTTCGTTCAGAGGCTGCCATCACGACCTCGTCACCCAAATTCGCCTCAGCAGCTAGCATCTTTAGCAACACCCACGACAAGCCATCGAGCGAGCACAAGGACATTCCCGAGCCTTTTGAAACGTCGCTCGGCGGCATCTCAGTTCAGTCGGAGCATCACGATTTTGAGCTCGATGGATGGGGACACGAGCAGCCACAGCCTTTCAAGAGCTTTCGATGCTACGTGGGCGAAAGCGATGTGCCGGTCACACACGAGAGTCTGACGTTGCTGCAAGAGCAGCCGTTGGAGTGCACGGAGTATCGGGTGTCGTTTACCACGCGTCGGCTGCTGACGTTGGTGCTGATCGAGCGGGTTCCTTCGACGACGGGCTCGACACTGGCTGCTCAGAGGTCGGATACTTCTAGCGTCCTCGAAGACGCATGGCAGCTGCTACGACGACTGCAACGGATGCTCAACGACCACGCGCGCGTCGCCAAGGCCGAGCGACAAGATGACCCATCAGCAGTGCGGTTCTTGCACCTCGACGGCCCTACATTGACATTTCAGTCTTCGCTCGAGGACACGGGAGACGCAGCTGTCAAGATGGAAGAAGATGTACAAGTGGTAGCAGAGTCGCACTGCGTATCGGCGATGGAGCTCATGCGTCGACACGGTGTCGTTGAGACTTTTTCGCGCTCGAGCAACGGAAAGACGTGGACAGCGAGTCGGATGGGTAAGAGTAAGAGGGTGGGGGATAGTGCGAATCAGACGTATATGGTGTTGGCGGGTACGAAGATCAGTATTGTTGATTGCGATACTGAGCTGAGAAAGTTGGCGAATCAGTATCCTAGTTTTGGCATTTGATGGTGGCCAAGTGGCTCAATACTAGATGTTATCATTCTTCCCTTTTTTTCAATCGTAAACGTCACTCGGGAAGCCATCTGTTTGCGATCAAGTCGACGCTGGATACTCGACTGTCATACTCGAAGCGAATGTTGATCGTCGTCGCTTGCGACACGAAGAAAGCGAACACAGTATCAAAATGGCAAGGGCGGAGGAATAAGCGGGCAAAATGCGCACTTCGGATTTGCCGGTTTGCAGAGTCGCGCAATTTCGGAACACTGCGTAGCGCAGCGCCCTCATACGAAAGCATACCACACACTCTATTCGATCGACGCATGCCTCGTCAAGGTCATGCGACACACACGAAACGGTGTGGGTGAATGAATGGCTTCGGCACGGTATCGAATGACTAGCGGCACCATGGCAGACGCGGGCAGGTAAGCAGGGAGGGGGGACCGGCTACAAACGGAGAGTGGGTGAGGGAAAAAAAAGGCGATAAGAGATCTCTTTGTGTTTGGACGACACCTACCATTAGAGGCAGTTGCGAGACGAGCTGTTACGTTACCCCAGCTTGGAAAAGGATCCAGAAGTAAACGTTTTCCGAGACGGATTCCTGTGAAACGCGCACAAAGTGCTGAAGAGGTTTCGCGTTGCCAAAGCTTTATCTCGAGCGAATTCCAAGAGTCCGTGGGCAGTTGAAAAAAAAAAAAAAAAAAAAGAAAAGAAAAGAAAAGAAAGAAAGGAACCGGCCGAGTGTGTGAGTGGCTCTTGCTTATGCTTGCAGCTCTGTCTTGCAATTGGTCCCGAATCCGTTTGTCCTTGCTGCATGACGAGAGCTGCTTGCGGCGCCACAGATTGGCTCCATTCAGCAGCTGCGGGGGTTCCGTATGCGATTGTTGAGATACGGTATCGTATTTGCTCGAGTCACTGTTGAGGCCTGTGGCTCTATACAGACTTAATGCGTTGGAGCTAGACGATCCTCATCCTACTCTCTTTGCCACCACCACTACCATCCCCGTCGTCGACTTGCCCACTGCTTTGGCTTATACAAGAAAGCTAAGCTAGCAGTCAAGCATTCCGAAAGGTGTCGAGTCACGGTCGTTTTCCCCTCCTCCTCCTCCTCCTCCTTCCTCCGTCGTCTCCGCTTACCGCAACCATGGTCGCCTCGTCGCTTCTGGCTCGATCGCGCGTTGCCGCTGGCCGGTCCATCCGAAGCTCGCCCATCGCGTCGAGCTCGCGTCTCACTCTGGTCTCGAATGCTCGTCTGTACACCGCTGCTGCTGTGCCTGCAGTCCAGCGTGCTGGCCGTCGCGGCCTTGCCACGCTCAGCTCGACCGAAAATCCCCCGAGCTCGGCGCACACCACGTCGCCAAGTCCATCTTTGCTCCTCTCGACACCTTCGAGCCTCGCCACGTCGGCCCCCGCGATCAAGACTCGGCCAAGATGCTCGAAGCACTCGGATACTCTGAAATGGAGCAGCTCGTCGCAGACACGGTCTCCCCCAGCGTTCGTCTCGCTCAGGACGCGTCGTTCTACGACCAGATCAAGCCCCTCTCCGAGAGCGAGCTGGCTCAGCGTGCAGAGACCATCGCAAGGATGAACCGCCCTTACAAGAGCTTGATCGGTATGGGCTACCAAAACACCCTCGTTCCCCCCGTCATCCTCCGCAACCTCCTCGAGAACCCCGCTTGGTACACCAGCTACACCCCTTACCAGCCCGAGATCTCCCAGGGTCGTCTCGAGTCGCTCATCAACTTCCAGACCATGGTCAAGTCGCTCACCGGCCTCGATCTCGCCAACGCCTCGCTTCTCGATGAAGGTACCGCTGCTGCTGAGGCCATGATCCTCGCTTACGGTCAGAACAAGGGCAAGAGAAAGACTTTCCTCGTCGACCGTGGTGTCTTGCCTCAGACGCTCGCCGTGCTCCGCCAGCGAGCAAAGGGTTTCGGTATCAAGGTTGTTGCCACTGACCTCCGAACTCCCGAGGGCCACCGTCTGCCTCCTGCCGACCAGGTCCCCCGCCAAAACATCATCGGTGCGCTCGTTCAGTACCCCGACGTCGACGGTCGCATCACCGACTGGGAGGCGCTCGCAAAGCAGATCAAGGGCTTTGGCGGTATGGTCATTGCTGCCACCGATCTGCTCGCGCTCACCATGATCAAGCCTCCCGGCGAGTGGGGTGCCGACATCGCCCTCGGTAACGCCGCCCGCTTCGGTGTTCCTCCTGGCTTCGGTGGTCCCCACGCCGCCTTCTTTGCCGTTCGTGACTCGATCAAGCGCAAGATCCCCGGTCGTCTCGTGGGTCTCAGCAAGGACGCTCGTGGCGAGCCTGCCTACCGTCTCGCGCTCCAGACGCGAGAGCAGCACATTCGACGTGAAAAGGCTACTTCGAACATTTGCACCGCCCAGGCGCTGCTTGCCAACATGTCGGCCATGTACGCCGTCTACCACGGCCCCGATGGTCTGCGCAAGATTGCTGCCAAGGTGCATGCGCTCACCCGTCTGCTCAAACACCAACTCACCGAGCTTGGCGTACGCGTCGTCAACCGCGACGGCGCCTTCTTTGACACGCTCACCATCGATCTTAGCAAGGCTGGTGTCGGAGCCGTCCGCATTCACGAGGAGGCCAAAAAGGCGCAGATCAACTTGCGCAGGATCAGCGACACGCGCGTCGGTATCACGCTCGACGAGACCGTCAGCATCGAGGAGCTGACCGATGTGCTCAACGTTTTCGCGTACGCGCTCAAGCCTGTCAAGTCGGGTGAGGTGCCGTACAAGCCTGAGGACTTGATCGAGATTGCCTCTCGCATCGGCTTGGATGCTGCTTCGACCGAGACGCTCACCATCTCGACGCCGATCAAGGTTCAACCCGGTAACGCTGCCGCCGAGTCGGCCGACTTGCCCGCCGTGCCCGACTTTGCGCGTACTTCGAAATTCCTCCAGCAGCCCGTGTTTTCGGCGCACCGCAGCGAGACTCAGATGCTGCGCTACATCCACTCGCTCCAGGCCAAAGACCTATCGCTGGTGCATGCCATGATCCCTCTCGGATCGTGCACCATGAAGCTCAACTCGACCTCGAGCATGATGCTCATCTCGAAGCCCGAGTTTTCGCAGCTGCATCCGTTTGCGCCCGAAGACCAGGCGCAGGGTTACGACGTGCTCATTCGCGAGCTGGAGCGCGATTTGTGCTTGATCACCGGCTTCCCTGCTGTTTCGTTGCAGCCCAACTCGGGTGCGCAGGGCGAGTTTGCCGGGCTTTCGGTCATCCGTGCTTACCACGAGTCCAAGGGTGAGGGCAAGCGTGATGTTTGTTTGATCCCCACTTCGGCGCATGGTACCAACCCGGCTTCGGCGATTATGGCTGGTATGCGTGTCGTACCCGTCAAGACCAAGGCGGATGGATCGATCGATTTGGACGATCTTAGGAGCAAGGCTGAGCTGCATAAGGCCGAGCTCGCTGCGACGATGATTACCGAACCTGCGACTACCGGATGTTATTTCAAGGATATTCACGAGGCGTTTAGGATTGTGCACGAGAACGGTGGGCAGGTGTATTTGGATGGTGCCAATTTGCAAGCGCAGGTGGCGTTGACGAATCCGGCTATTATGGGTGCTGATGTGACGCATTTGAACTTGCACAAGACGTTTTCGATCCCGCACGGTGGTGGAGGACCGGGTGTGGGGCCTATCTGCGTTGCGGAGCATCTGGCGCCGTTCTTACCCGGTCATCCGCTCGCGTCGACGGGAGGAGAGATGGCGATCGATCCCATTTCGGCAGCTCCTTGGGGTTCGGCTTCGATTCTCACCATCGCTTGGGCGTACATCAAGATGTTGGGATGGGGTGGATTGAAAAAGTCGACAGAGACTTCTTTGCTTGCGGCGAATTATGTGGCGCATAGGTTGAAGGATCATTACAAGCTCAAGTATATGGGTGATCGCGGTCGTGTTGCTCACGAGCTGTTGATCGACGTTGCTGAGTTTGAAGATGTCGGGTTGAAGGTGATGGATTTCGCCAAGAGGTTGATCGATTATGGGTTTCATCCACCGACGTGCTCGTGGCCTATCTCGACGGGTCTGTTGATCGAGATTACAGAGTCCGAGTCGTTGCAGGAGATCGATCGGTTGGTGGAGGCGTTCATCTCGATTCGTAAAGAGGTGGAGGAGATTCGTCAGGGTGTACAACCTAAGGATAACAACTTGTTGAAGAACGCGCCGCACACGATTCAGACGATCACGGAGGAGGAGTGGGATAGGCCTTACTCGCGGGAGAGGGCGGTGTATCCGGTGAAGGAGTTGAGGAAGAACAAGTTTTGGCCTGCGGTGGCGAGGATCGATGATGCGTTTGGTGATAGGGTGCTCGTTTGCGAGTGTGGCGGTGTGGAAGATTATGTTTAAGTGGTGTTTTTTTGGTGGGTACCTCAACCGTACCCTTATCCCCCTTCCTCTGATTTCGTCGACTCTCTCCTTTCTGTCTGGTCGCTCTTTTTTTTTTTTCGTGGCAACGGGTTTCAACATCTGCAACAATCTCCTCATTCTCAAATGCTTTCATCAAAACTTCCAAATGCAGGCTTTTCTTTTGCGTTTCTCTCTCTCGTTTGTGACTCGCTGTGTCATTGCTCTCGCCCCCCCCCCCCCCCCCCTCGAGCGGTAGGAAGTGCGAGATGAACGCCCAAGAAGGTGTAATTTATGAGAGAGAGAGAGAGTGTGTGTGTGTGTGTGTGTGAGTGAATGAGAAAAATGTATACATCGTACGAAGGTTTGTCTTTTAAAGGAAAGGTTGAAGATTAAACTCGAGTGCAGAGCAGGGATAGTCGATGGCGAAATTCTTCAACACTTGCGGGTGAAGTACGCCGATGTGTCCTACGACTTGATCTCTCTCGTCGTTCGACGAGGACTTGGGGAGAACTTTTTCGAGCGCTTCTTTGACGGTTTCCAGCGCACCTGCTCCACCGGTGGATGGATTGGGTTGGGCGTCGGTAGCTGCGCCCGGGTTGTAGGTCTCCTTGGGCAGACGGAGGTGGATCGTCGCCGCGCGGCCGGGGAAGAAGGTTTCGTTGTCGGTTTCTTGGATCCAGTATCCCTTTTCGGCGGTAGAGCTGCCTTGGATGCGGGGGATGGTCAGACTCAACATCAGCCTGTCCAATAGGCCGTGAACCACTTCGAAGCTCGCCGTCTTATCGCAGTAGACCGCTCCCACGTGTCGCTCGTTCCTGGCACACCTCTCGGTCTCGGCGTCGTCCTTGAACGCGATATCCGACACTTCGAACGTTCGCAACGGCAAGGCATGTTTGCGGTTCTCTCGCACCGTCTTGAGGATTCCCGCCAAGAGCGTGGTTCGCACCACTTGGTATTCTGCCGTCTTGGGGTTCTCCAACACGATGACGCTCTTGCCATCGTCCTTCCTGTTCAACCAGCCAAAGTTCTCGTCGTGCGAGCACAGGATGAGCGGCAGCACCTCGACCCAGCCCGAGTAAGCGCATTCGCGGCGAACAATGTCGGCAAGCTTGTTGATCGGCAAGGGTGCGGCTACCGTGTTGGTGGCAGGGAACGTCTTGGGCAGGTTGTCAAAACCGAAAGCCACGGCTACGTCTTCCATGAGATCGCACTCATGCAAGACGTCCGGTCGGGTAGGCGGAACGTCGACAATGAGCTTTTCGGTCGGAGCTTGCGGGTCGACCGTGGCGGTGTGACCCATCTTTTGCAGGTAGGTAATCATCTGTTCCGGCGAAAGCTTCAAACCGGTACACCTGTTGATGTAGTCGACCGAGGCGGGGAAACGCACGTTGCTCAGATCCGGAGTGATCTTGACTTTTCCATCAGGGTACACCACCTTGACAGGCTCGATGGTGAATGGCTCGGTGCAGTACTGCGAAAACATGGCGACAATGATGTTGATGACGATGCCCAGCTTGGTCTCGTCGATGGCGGTGGTGTCGATGAAAACATTTTTGGTGTCGAGCGTAATCTTGCTGTGGTTCGAGTTGATGATAGGCGGCATCGACAGCACCTGTCGGTTGGTATCGTAGATGATCGGGTAGACGGGGCTGTCGCGGATGATGTGCAGGTAGCGAGAGAGGTGCTTGTCCGACTCGTAGAGCTCCATGAGCTGCGAAGCGTCGTACACTTGCTCCTTGTTGAGCGGGGCGAATCTGATATCTTTTGGTGGGAGCGCCTCGTAGGAGAAGGGAGCCTGGATGGTGTCGAGATCGTGTGTGCCGATGGCGACGAGCGTTCTGCGACGAGCCAAGTTCTGGTGCAGCTTGTCTTGCAGATCGATAAAGTTGGCATAGCTCTCTGGCGTGAAGGTGACGTTTCTCAATACGGCACCGGCAAAGTAGGGCCTGATGCGGGAAACATCTTCACTAAGTTCGACCTCGATCATTTTCTCCGGCTGGGTGAGCTTGAGCTGAGGCTGTGGAATGTTGCCCAAGAAGACGTTGAGCGCGCGCGAGATACCTTCATGGCAGAGCAGATCGTATCTGTTGGCAGGGATGTCGATCTTGAGCTGAGCACGTTCGCCGAGTCCCGCCTTTGCGACCTCTTCGGTGGTATCGTCGTCGAGCTCGATACCGAACTGGAAGCAGAGCTCGTCGAACTCCTGGGTGGTGTAGGTGCGCCCGAGCGCCTTGTAAAAGTGCTCCTTGTCGACGGCGACGGTAGGCATGGTTGCGAGGGGTTTGACAGCGACTGCGGGTGCTGTCTATGGCCGGGGAGTGAAGAGAGATGTGATGATGTCGCAGCCAGAAAGAGATCCGACGACAGGCTAGCAAGAGGATGGAGAAAGAGATGGTCAAGGTCAACAAGATACCAAGATCCAAAGATACGCAGATAGGCTTGTTCTGACGTTTGGATGCGCTCGACGCTTTAACATTAACATGCTTGGCAGAGAGTGTGCTGCGCTCTTCGACCCTTTCCAACTCGATTTTTGAGCTCAGTCGACAAGCTGCAATTTTCGTTTCTGCTTCTCTTTTTTCTCGTGGCTCACAGATCTTTCTCAAAATGCACTCGAATGTTTATCGCACGAGAGGGCGCATCCGAGCAACTCTGGCTCATGACCACGACATGGCTTCACACCACAAACACAAAAGGGGCATGGCTGGCATTGCTTCTACCAAGACCATCTCGAACAAAAGCCAGAGCGTCAATTGTCACACGTCCACTCACGAGAAGCGAGGCAGATGTGAAGCACCCTCCCCAGTCGGTCCTGGATAGTATGGGTCTTGCGCTGCTCCAAATTCGAGTGGGTCGCCATGCACGTTGCCTGGCTGAGGCGTCATACGCTGTCGCTGCTGCGACTGATGCAGGGGCGACGGCGAAGACGCGGCCTGCTGCTGCATGGAATGCAAATGAGCTCCACCGTATCCGTGAGGAGGGTTGAACGGATCAGGCGTCGTGTTGCCATACGACTCTCCAAAGCCGCCTCGGTGAAAATGGGCGCCGTATTGCTGCTGCAGATAGACGGCGTTCCCCCAGGATGGTGGTTGCTGGTATCCCAAATGCTGCTGCTGCTGATGCAATTGATGTTGGTACAGCTCGGCAGTGGCGCCATCCATCCTACCACCGTATGCTTGAAGATGCGGAGGCAGGCCCGATGCAACACCGCCGATATTTGAGCTGCTAGGCGCCCAGATGGAGCTGATGGGCGCGCCGTTCAACAGCAAGAGATTGGCATGATGACCACCCGCACCTAAGCCCAAAAAGTCGTTGCCTTGATCCACCCTTCCTTGTCCAGCAAGCCCCGCTTGAGACGACAGCATCTCCAGGAGAGCATCTTGTGGGTACGCCGAGCCATGCGCTGACTTGGAAGAGTTGGAGCTCGAAGGTGCCATCTGACTTGACCCGGGCCCAGATGAAGATTGCGACGTAAGTGGATAAGCGGCAAAGAGCTGACGAGCCAGCTCATCCTTGTTCTGGAATGCCTTGGGCTTGACCTGCGACGGCACCAATAGCTGCTCTGCTGCTTTTCTGGCGTTGCTCCCTGCCGTGACGCCATTGTCGTGCACCTGAACACTGTGCATCGACTCCTCTACAGAATCGACATCAGCGCTTCCTCCCTGCTTCGATGTGTCGCCCTGTGCCGTTGCGCCACGCGCGGCCGCTTTTGCCGGATCGTCGATCGTTGCTGGCCTGACAGTCTGTCTTGCTGCTGCTGCTGCCGCCGCCGCCGCTTCAGCAGCAGCAGCACTAGCCGCGGCGCCGTTGCTGGCGCTCGCCACTTGCTTCTTTCGCTCGAAAACGAACACATTGTTGGTATCATCAAAATGGATAGGGCTTGCGTCCGACTCGGCAATCACCTTGGCATCGATCATAAGATCCGCAATACGCATCAGCTGCTCCTCGTTCGGATGCACTTGGCTCGGCCTCACTGCCTCCATATTGGCACATGCCTCGCCCATCCCCACAGTAATGGTGGTGCCGCCCGGGATCGTCGACTGTGTAGCCTTGCGCGTGGGTGCGAATCCTCGCATGTCCGAGTCCTCCTCCAGACAAAGCGCCGGCGCACCTACCGAGCCCACTTTTCCGATGTTGGGCAGCGAATCAAAGGGGAAAGCATAGCGAAGGCTGTTGATCAGGTCCACATATTGCGACCAACTTCGATCGATCGATTCGAGCGTGTCTGCATAGGCTGCGTGATGAGCATCTGGGCGCTCCGAGTCTGGTCGAACTTCCATGTCCGAACGCACCACCTCAGGATCCGTCTCGCCGTATTGCTGCATGGCGTCTCGCGCTCGCTTTTCAATACGCTGCATGTACTCGAGGTGCGTCTTGGTCCACTTGGTCACGATGCGCAGCGCTGGCAGCGTTCTTCGCACCACCGCCGTCAGATTGCGGATGGGAGCCGACTGTCCCTCTGTCTGCGGAAGCGCTGCTGCCAACTCTTTGTTGGCTTCGAACGCCTCCCGGGTCTCGGCTTTGTCGATTGCAGTCAGCTCGCGGAATACACCAAGCACGTACGCTGTCACCTGCAACTCGACACAACGGTCCGTCTCTGGGGACGATGCACGCTTCTTGGACGAGCGCTCGCTGCGCACAGCTCGTGGTCGATGTCGGTCTTCCGAACCGCCCGAAGACGGCCTCGGCGATTCTCTGCTGGTCGAGCTTGGAGCGCCGCGCCAGAGCCGTGTTGTCCAAGATGCACAAAGAGCCGTGACGAGGAATTGCACGATCTGATCGGCACGCAGAGCGCGTGCGCGGACCAGCGTAGAAAAGGTGGCCAACACCGAGCGAGACAGGTACATGATGTGTTCGAGATGGCTGCGTCGATAGAACAATCCGTGCAAGACGATGATTCGCCTGATCCATGCTTCCGTCAGCTGCTGAGCCTCGTCCACGTTGTTGGAAAGCCGCGCGACCAATTGGTGATCACGCGCTTGCCTATCTTGAGCTGCATTCCATACAGGATGGCCACCATCGGCCGATCGAGAGGCCTCTTCCAGATAGGCGGAGGTGGGCTTGGCCAGAAGCTTTTCCAGGTTGACCTTGGCTTTGGCGAATGGTGTCTTGACACAGAGCGCGCGGTAGTAGTAGTAGAGAGTAGCGAACGTGTCGCCATTGTACAGTGATACCACGGCAAGCTGGTTGGACGGATTGCCCTGGTCAGGCAAGATGAGGCGCGCCTGCTCGTAGAAGGCAATCGCACGGCTGAAGTTGGCTTTGGCCAAGTTCTTGCCCTTTTTGTTGCCGGATGCATCGGTCTCGTGGTCTTGCGACGACATTTCGCGATACCTGGCCAGATCACCGCAAAAGATGAGAAACTTGTGAAGCAGCGTCATGAGGCGGATGCGCTTGGCTGGAAGCAGAGCCGCTTGAGACAGATTTTCGTCTGGCGCGTTGGTCTGACGTGTCGCTCGCGATGCATACGAATCCGAAGGCAGCGACGAGGTGACGGATGTGTCTTGATCGTTGTCGGCATCGATGCCAAGCACCTCGAGGTTGGAGCGCGCCTCGTCGAGCGAGAACAGCCGAACAAGCCTGCCCACCAGTTCCTGCCAAAACAGCTCCTCTTCGACCAAAAATTTGCGATATTCGAGCTTGACGCGCGCTGCATCCTGGGCCGGCTTCCCGCGTCGACCTGGCGCCTGGATGGTAGGGTCGATCGACTTTTGCGCAGCCGAGATGTAAGAGCGGTAGGCGTGGATCAGGCTGTACGAAGTGTCGTTCCAGATGTAGCCATCGATTGACTGTGCCTCGCGGGTGAATGTGCAGGTGAAGAGGAGGTTGAGCCAGGTATTGCGAAGATTGCGTCGGGCAAAGTCGATCTCTGCGTCCAAGAGCTTTGCGCTCGGTTCCTTGGGATGCATCTTTCCAGCTCGAGAGGTGGTGCTGGCTGTGGAAGACGACGAAGCAGAGTGTGCAAAGGCTGCTTTGACCATACGATCGAGCTCTGCCTTCTGCCTACGCCCCTGCTCGAGCAGCGCAGCGGCGCGAAGGTCCCTCTGCGACATGGCTGTGGCTGGCGAAGTAGACATTGCGATCGTGAGTGTGCTGCTATGCTACGTCAACGGTGCGGTCGTGCTTGGTGTTTCAAAGGCGAATCCTGCGATTGTCGCTCTGGAGTCGTGTGACCGCGCTGAGTCCACGGACGACGCCCGTCAGTCGCGCTGGAGATGGTTTCTGCGCTGAGCAGCTTCGTGTCGGTGTGCGGATGACTTGCAATGCTCGAGATCAGACCATGGTACCGTCAGCGGCTCGATCGAAGTGACAAAAGATGGGAGGACTAGGATGGATGTGGTGGGAGGGAAGAAGGACGTCGATGGAATTTTTGGAGCAAAGCAAACAAGGGCCTGAGCGCGCTGCGTGCACATGAGCCCAAAAATAACCAAGCTCAAAAAAGTCGCATGACAGCAAGCAGGCAAGTCACAGTCGCCGTTTTGCTGGTCGATGGTGGTCAAACAGCACATTGTATCTCCTCGCTACTTTCTCATCTCTGCGTTGGCGATACGTTCAACATCGCAGCATGCTCAACTTGGCCATGCCCACGTACGACAGCTTTTGCACTACTTGCTTGTTCGTCTCGCAATCATAGCGCATCATTGCTGTCTTGTCTCGATCCACAAACCAAGTTCTTCACACACACTCGCCAAAATGAGGGGAAGGGGGAATTCGATTTCCGACCGAAGCGTATCCTTAAAAGTGCGGACTTTCTAAGTTTATAACTAGGGGCCCTGAGCACCAGACTGAGACGAGCCCGGCTTGTGTCGATGAGGACATTCGAGTCGAGAGACATTCGAGCGGTGATCGGGCTACATCTTTGTTTTTGTGTTTTGTACGTTGCCGAGCCAGGAGATGAGAACATGCGCCGCAAGGGCACCGAGAGAGACAGAGATTCAACAAACGACTAAAGCGAAGGATGCCAGAGGCGTGCGTGAGCCATCACATGAACCAAAGACATTGCATGAAAGACTTGTTCTTCATGAAATGAGCCATCATCCTGTTGGATTCCTCCGCCGTAATCTCTGTGACAACTCTCTCGCGACGAGTCTCTCCGGATGCAACCGATTCGGTCTCGGTCTCGCTATCTTCGCCGGAACCGTAGACAAAGGCTCGAGCCTTTTCGCAGAGGATGTCGGCGTAGTATGCGGGTGGTACCAGGGAGACTGCTCGAGTGGCACGGCAGTAGGTGTAGCAGAGCGAATTGATGCAACGGATCAAGTTTTCGCTGGTGAAATTCATCTCGTTGCAGAGGACGACGTAGTGACAGGGACGAGCGGTGCCGACCAGGCCAGCCTGCGACTGCAGGTAGAAGTCGAAGCCGAAGGGAGAGACGATCTTGGAGTCCACCACGGTGCCGGCGGGAAGGTTGCCGGTTTTGCGATCACCATCGCTCGGATTGTTGGCGAAGAAGCGGACATGATGACCCTTACCGCAAACGACAAAGGTGACTTTGATCCTAGCATCGGGTCGGATCTCTCGGCTGGCCGCCTTGATGGCCTCGAGCTCGTGGTTCATCATGGCGTTGTACTGACCTTCGGAAACACCATCGCGGAAGAACACGATCGACTCGGGCAGGCGGCCTTGATTGGCCTCCATCCACTTTTTGAGGTGACCGAGCATCATGCCCTTGGAGTGAAGCATGACCTCCTGGGCGGCACCACCGCGCGGGTTGGTCTGCGTGCGAAGCTCGAACGAATACTTTCGAGCACCACCGTCGACGGTAGCGACGGATCCAGCGATGGAAGGTCGGTCGGAGCCGGGACCAGGGTGAGTGACGTCGGCACCGATGAGCATCGTCTGAGAGCCGAATCGAGGAAGGTCGCGCTCGCTCGAGACCACGTGGTTGATGCCACCGAGCTTGACGTTGATCTTCATCGAGACGTTGGCGACATACTGGTGCTGGCCACGCTCGTTGAATGCCTTCAAGGTGTTGATGCATTGCGTGGCGACGGGCGTTGTAAGTTTGAGGGCGGCGACTTGCTTGATCGTGTTGTAAAATGCCTGATCCTGCTGGCTCAGGATCACCACAAAAAGCTGGGGTGGAGGTGGCTTCTTGTTCGGTCCGAGGATCCGCTTGGCTTCGCCGAAGGCAGCCCTACCCGCTTCGGTCATGTACTCCTGCATCTTCTCCCACGTACCAGTCGGCTGGAAATTGTGGATGAGCGGCTGCTCGTTGATGACACGGATGCCGAGTTGCTTGAGGGAGCCGACCTGGGCCACGATGAAGCGTTCAACGGAGCGCTGGTCGGCATTGGAGAAGTTGAGCACGCCCCACGTCATGAGATCCTGTCCCGGTTTGACAAAGCGAGCGCCGACGAGGTTCCAAGCGCCATGCTCGACGCGAGGCTTCTGCGATCCGGGCGCATAGGAGACGTCGGGAGGAGCGATGACTCGAGCTTCGGCGTCGAGAGGAGCCTTGCTCACCTCGATACCCCATTGGCGGAGCATAGGGTCGTTGTCGTAGCCGACCTCCTGGCGGATCTGGTCGATGCGCTGCTTGCGTGCGGGAGGGGCGAGGGCCGAGTGCCTGATCTGCTCCTGCGATTGAGTCGGAGTGAGGCTGGTGGCGGGGATAGGGCCCCTGGGAACGACGATGCAAAGCTCCATGGGGACGGCGTTCTTGCGAGGGCCGATGCGAGCGCAGGGCAGGTTGGGGTACTGAAGGCGGAGATTGTATCGCTCGAGAAAGTACTGAGGGATGCTGATCGCCCTGCCGTCCTTCTCGAAAATGATCTCGGCCGCAGGCTTAGCGGTCAAGCCCTGGAACATCTCGAGTTTGTTGGTGGGCCGATGGGTGACGCGAATGTCGATGTTCTGCAGACGTTTGCGAAGCTCGCGCTGGTCTTGCTGGGAGAGCGAGCGCAGAGTGGCAGGACCGCCCTGAGGTCCACCGCCACCAACGTCGCCGCCGCTGAAGCCACCACGGCCACCACGGCCACCACGGCCACCACGGCCACCACGGCCACCACGGCCACCACGGCCACCACGGCCACCACGGCCACCACGGCCACCGCGTCCACCGAAACCACCACCGCCGCCACCCATGCTGAGGGCCTTGGCGGCCACTTCGATGAGCGGACCGCTAGCCACGAAAGGAGAGTAGGCGGGATCGAGGTTGATGACGAGACCTGCAGCGCAGGGGCGAGCCGACTGGAAGAAACCAGGGAGGATCTCGGCGCCCTGCGAGATGAAGATGGGTCGAGTGACGTCGAAGAACTTGCGGGCGGCGGCCTGCGAGGTGCCAGACTTGAATCTGCCGTGCAAGTTGTGGCGACAATGTCGATGGCCTGGAGCGAGTCCATGATGGTCTCGGAAGGGTTGGCGGTCTGCAGCATGAGGGCCTGCTTATCGCCCTGGCAGGCATTGAGAATGTACTGAAAGTTTACGTCTCTGCCGGTGTTGGTCAATTTGACCTTGAAGCGCCTGTCACCACGGCCGCGACCAGCAGTTGGAGGGGCAACAGCGCCGGCAGTGCCAGGAATGGCAGGCAAGTCGGCCATAGGAGGCATGTCGACCTCCCACTCGATGGTTGGGGCGGGGATGGGAACGACGGTGTATGCAAGGGCGCGACCGTCGAAAACGATCCAGTCGGCGAATTCCTGGGTGATGCCGTGAATCTGGTCACGGGCGGCGACGCGCAAGGCGTGTACAAAGACGTCGCGAACGAGTCCGGCAGGCAGCGAGTCACGGCCGGGTCCGCGTTGAGGGCGTTTGGTTTTTTCATGATCTTCGATGGGCGTGATCTCGACGGAGATGAGCTGAACGTTGACGAGAGCTTGGCCCTTGATCTGCATCAAGAACAGGTTGGTCGAGACGCGGATGGGTCGACCGGCCTTGTTGCCGGAATCGGGGCGGCTCACGGCGCCATACAGAGTGATCTCCTTAGAGGCAGATCGTTTGACGGTCGACATGGTTGACAACGGTGCTGAGAATAGAAGCATAAGAAGAGGTGACAGTCAGGAACGGATCTCGATGGCAAAGATCGAGGAAAAGCTTCTACTTACCTTGACGGATGTCTATTGCGACGAGGGAAGGATTGTGAGTCGGAGGGGTGGCTGAGAGCCGAACAGAGCCTGGTGTGGCGATATGGCAAGTCTAGTCCGAAAGCTAATGAGGAGGAGAGGTAGGGTCAAAAGACAAAGGAGATGAAGGAATGAGAGGAGATGAGGAGTTGAGGATGGAAGCGAAGGACAGGATAGTGGGTGGGGTGAGAGCAAAGAGGGGGACAAGAATACGCACGGTATATATGCGCGGCAGGGTGGATTGGTCGTGCTGGGTCGAGTCTTACACTGTGGGATGAGCACACCACGAACCGAGTGCTGCGCAGAGTTGGCTGCTGCTTTGCTGGGTCGAACAAGCCAGCAAAAGCCGAGCGAGATAAAGTGCAGAGACGGGAAAGTCTTGCGTCCAGTGAGTGTCGGTCTGCGCTGCCAGTTGGAAAAAGTCAAGGAAGTGTAGGCTGGTCGAGCGCGGGAAGAGTGTCCAGGGCGGGGAGCTGTCCAAATGAACACGAGCGGATGTTGTCAGTGATGAAGTGGTTGCGAGGACAGAGGCGTGAGGAAAAGCAAAGAGGAAGGCGCAAGAGTAAGAGGGAGAGAGAGAGAGAGAGAGAGAGTTGTCCAAGTGTCATGTCTCCAAGGCACGAACGACGTCCAGGTGATGAGGGCTTTGACACATTTTCCTGCTGTCCAAAAAGAGTTAAAAGGGGATTGTCTGTTGCAATGCACTCAGAGCTCGATCCTTCCATCTTGACATTTTGCCTCTCTGCGACCTTCTCGCCGCGACGATCCATTTCTCGGCCATATTTTTCCAATTGACAAAGTTGGCATCGTGCTTTGAGACGATCCAAGTCCACCGCCGACCTAACCCCGACCGATGGTCATAAGCTCAAGGTGAATTTCTGTGATCACATGAAGCTTGATCAGCAGCCAAAGTTTCGCTTCATCAGCTCAGATCGCAGCCAAGACTAGGTTCCAACCCATCTCTCTTCTCCTCAATGTCTTCGCGAAGATCGGCGAGAGCATCTGCAGCCAAGAGGCTGAGCTACCGCGAGGAGTCAGACGGCGATGACAGCAATGCGGCTGAAGAGCAGACCGAGGACGAATACCAGCAAGATCGAGCATCCACCAGCGCAGACGACGAGGAGCCTCTCGAGTCGGAAGATCCCTGCGAAGATGCCAGCGAACACGAGCAAGGCGCATCAAGAGGCGCAAAACGCCGCAAGCTCGACTGCATTTCTTCACGATCCAAGACTGCTGCGCCGAGCAAAGCGAGCAAGCCGAGCGCTGGCGAGGTTTGGGGGCCAGGCGTGACTCGAGTGGTTGTCAAGCTCGTCGGTCCGCCTCAGACCGGACACGTAGCCCGTGGAGAGCTGAGCCCCAATGTGCTTTCGTTTCTCGCAGATCTGCAGGCCAACAACGACCGAGACTGGTTTGCTCGCTATGATGCCGTCTACCGTTACTGTTGGGCCAACTTTGGTGCGTTTGCTGAGGCTGTCTTGAATGATATCATGGAGCAGGTCGACGACACCGTCCCGTGGCTTCCGGTCAAAGACCTCGTGTATCGCATCTATCGGGACGTGCGCTTTTCCAATGACAAGACTCCATACAAGACCAACCTCATGGCATCCTTCTCGCGAGGAGGTAGAAAGGGTCCATTTGCAGGCTACCACGTCCTCATCAAGCCCGGTGGCCGAAGCTTCTTTGCTGCCGGCCGTTGGCAACCGGAGCGAGAAGATTTGGCTGTGATTCGACAGCACATCCTCGAAAACACACCAGAAGCTAAGGCACTCAAAGCCGCGGTGAGTCAACCGAGTTTCGTCAAGTGGTTCGGCGCACCCAAAGGTCAAATTAAAGCCAAGACAAAGCCAAAGGCGCATGCGGCACAGCAACGTTGCAACCTCTGGGGTGGGGACGACCAACTCAAAGTCGCGCCAAAGATTGCAGGAGTCGACAAAACCCACAAGGATATCGACTGGCTCAAGCTACGAAGCTTTTGCGTGATACACAAGTGAGTTTCGCTCGACAACGGCGCAGCAAGTTTGATCTCGAGACTGCCAGCGACTTTGGGAACCGGGAGCAGAGAAACCTTTGCCTCAAGCGTTCAAGAGGAGAGTGAATGAGGGACAAAACCTTGCTGAAACCTTTTGCCCACAACGTTCAGTTTTCCCGATTCCGAGGTGCTTCGCAAAGACTTTCGTCAAAGATTGGTCGAAGCAGGTAAAGCGTCAGAGCCGCTCGTTCGAATGTGAGTAATCAGTAGCCTCGAGAGTGGCGTGGAAGCCGTGCGAGTCTTTCCGGCGAGCATCAACAGGTCTGCCGGGCTGTCCTGCGACGACAGTCGGATCACGGTGGCAAAGGCTAGTCCGGGGACTGGCCGGATGCAGCGGTGACAATGTGTGTTTCAGCACTGAAGGGCTGACCTTTTTCTCTCCCCACGCCTCACAACAGCTTAAATTCGATGACCTCGCCCGATCCTCCACCGCCACCATCATCCGACGAAGAGCAACAAGACGACGACGGAGAGGATGGTGGGCACGGTGCAAGGAACGGTATCGATCACCGAGATCGCGACAACAACAACAACAACGACGACGACGACGACGATGACGAACTGATCCCCACCGAGTCGTTTGACTATGTCGACGACGGCGATGGCGAAGACGATGTTAACGATGACGACGACGATGGCGCCGACGATGAGGATTGACGATGGTGATAGACCACGACAATGACAACGACAACGCCGTATGCCTGTGAGCCGTGCTGATGCGGAACTCCCGCTCGCCGTTCAACAGACGCTCTGGCAATTGCATTTGGGATCCGTGCTCCGTGATAGAATCGAGCGTCACAAATGATCGAATTCACTGAGCATGCCGACGTGGATGACACAGTCCGCAACATCCTTACTATAGATGTCAACCATTGTGCATGCGATTTCTCGAGCAGACACCGTGTCCAGAGTCCTCGACTCGTCGATGGCGCGGCCGTGAGCAGAATGGCTGTTCAAAAACGTCAAGCAGGGGTAAAGACAAAAGATTCGGAGGTTGGGCTAAAAGTACAGACGAATGTGGAGAACAGGGTGGCATGCCTTCCGAAGGGATGCATGAGACATGGCGTTGCGCAAAGATACCGCTCAAAGCTGAACGATGCGGGCGCCATCTCGGTCGACGACGCGCACGGTGAATGTGCCAAGGTCGACAATGAAGCGCTGCTTGAGCTCGTTGATGCACTTGCGCAGCAGGTCGAGACCTTCCTCGAGCGACATGTCGGGCCTGTGGTAGCGATCGAGCGTCGACATTGCAAAGAAGGCACCGTAACCATGTGCGGCAAAGGGAACAGTGGCGAGCGTACCGAGGTAGTCGATCCAGTACAAAGCAGGTTCGGAACTTGGCAGGTCGAAGCCGCCGAGCAGCAGGTTGACCTGGTAAGGCTTTCTGGAGCGTAACGATTCTGCGAGCACCTTGCGGATCCATGCGGCTGCTGACTTTGGCCTGAGCTCGACATGGTTCCTAGAGAATGCAAGCGGGAGGGACAAGATGGATGGCAAGGTGAGACGTGAACCAAGGTCAGCTAACGTTCAACGAGAGGTACTAGAAGGCTGAAACGGAACAGCTGAGCGGACAACCAAAGCATGGTGATGTGCGGAATACGTACCTGATGCTGTAGAGTTTGCTGTTGCGTTCAACCCACTCGGAGAACTGAAGCGTATCGCCCGGCTCTCCAGAATATGCCATGACGAGGTGGTCGCTGAGCACACTTTGCTTGTCCACGTCGGACTTCATCTTGACAATGGAACGGGCCGCATTCGAGTCCGAAGCGATGATGGTGTAGCCCTTGCCGGTAATACCGAAGGCGCACTCCATCTTGGGCTATGAGCTTGTAAGGCGGGGCGGTGTGAGAAGCGCGGTGAGGATCAGAGAGGGTGCGGAAGATGCTGCAGGCGGTTGATGTGGACCGTAGACGCGCGGGATGGAACGAGCTGGTGCGGGCCTGGAGCCGAGATTGATTGCAGAGACGATCGAAGCCGTGGCGACGAGAATGCGAAGGCTACAGATGCTGTTGGAGACGTAGCGATGGGGTTGATGCTCGTGGAGAAGGAGGATGAGGTGTTGGATAGAGATGAAAGGTTGAAAGAACTGCGTAATTCAAAAGTGGCACTTGCGCAAGCGCCTTCTCTCTCTCTGTCACTTTGCGTCATGTGGAGTGATCGACCCTGATTTTCGCTGTGTTCCAGCTTCCGAGTCGATTTTTTGAATCTAAGATTTGTCGACCCGCACGACTTAACAAATTTACTATTTCGGCACGCGTTGTTTCGTGACGCGCTTTTTTTTTTTGTTTGGCTGAACTGCAGGTGCGGGTGTTGATCTTTCTCCTCATCCGCTTCTTCCACCATCGTCGACTGTCCATACCTATACCCTTGCTTTTGGCGATTGCGATCTCGTAGCAGCTAGGGAAGAGTTCCGCATCATGCCATCATTGCGGCGATCTTCACAGCCCGCAGCGGCAACCACGTCCTCCCCTGATGCTGCTAAAACCAAAGACACTGCAGCAGCAACATCGACGATCGCATCCACCTCAGCAGCACCAGCCTCCGCCGAAGCAGGACCATCCACATCATCCAAGCAGCAACCCGTTCAAAAGGAAGAGGCATCCACAGATGCACACCTCGAACTTCTCACCGAGCACTTTGGCTACAATCCCAAATCCTTCATCGATGCGCTCGTCTACCTTTCCAACGAGCATCTCTACAGCATCACCACCGAGTTCGAGAACGTCGTCATGGATCTTCTGAAGGATGTGGATGGTGGGGAGCTGGAGGCGGAACAGGGCATGCACGCCATCTTGACGCTGATGGAGAACTCGCTCGACCACACGCTCGACACATTTGAACTGTACTGCTTCCGCTCGGTGTTTGGCATCCGCTCGCGTCAGGCAAAGTACATGACGCTCGATCATCATCGTGGACTAGATCTGCGCACTAAACAGTCCACCACAGCGGCATCGTCCTCGAAAAGCCAGGCCAAATCAGCGAGGAAGAGTCTCGTCGGTGCATCGACCAGCATCAGCGCCAACGAGAGGAGCTATCAACTCGGAGAGACCGAAGATTCGCTCAAGCGTCAAATTGCTGCGGCGAGAGCGACGCAACACAAGCTGCTGCTCGCCCAAGCCGCAACACAAGAATCTCTCGATCGCATGCTCAATCTCGCCGAACGCTTCTCATCCATCCTATACCACAACACCGAAACGCAAACTGCAGTGCCCGTGCTCACAGAGACCCTCGGCCAGCACGCACGCAAGCTCAAGGCTGATACGATTCCACTTCTCAAGGCACTGCGGGAGCTTCGCTCCGCCGATCCGCTCGGTGCACCTCTGTACTCTGGTACCACTGGAGCGGGCAACAAGGATGTGGGTGATGGTGAAGGCGACGACGACGGGGTGGCGGATGTTCGGGCGTGGGAACGCTCACGTGAAGGATACCTCAATTGGGAGGCTGATAGGATCATTGCAAAGAGTAAACGTGGAGGTGCAGCCTCGGCAGCTACAGCCACGACGAATATGGAGGCTGATGCAACCGTGCCAGAAGCAGCGGAAGACGATTCCAAGACTCCAAAGCGGAAACGAACTGCGGCGGCACAACCGACGTCGTCGAAAAGGAGGACTCCGGGTACCGCATCTCGCTCGAGAGGTTGACCAAAGCACTCTCTTTCTGTAACGCATTTGACAAACGCTCCCCTTTATACCAGTGTCTTTGCTAGCATTTCCCTTTCGTCGCTGTCCCGTGCGATGCCGTGTTCATGTGTGAATTTTAGCCCGATACGGTCGGTTCAGTTGTATGGTGTTTGTAGAGGTAAAGAGGAGTGGGGGGGAGGGCTTGCTCCCAGTAGAATTTGGCGTGGGCGCGATTCTTGATTCATTGTTCAGCCTCTGCGACGGTCTGCCTGCCTGCCTGCCAATCGCGACAACAGAAAGACATGAGACTGCAGATTCGATGGCGGCTGACTTGGTAACTCGTCTGCCAACAAATAACAGCAATGGCGATGACAGCTATGACCACGATGGTCCCGACATTATAGTCAAAGCAAGAAGAGAGTGAAATTGCAGAGCTGAACAACAACGAGTAAGGGAGGGCGTGAACATGATGACAAACAAAAGAAAGAGTTTTCTGGCCGCATTCTGAGGTGAACAAAACCCGAGACAGACACAAACGTAAAGTAGCTTCGCTGCTCAGAGCTAGAACAGCGTCCAAGCGCCAACAGAAGCAGCCACAGCGACAACACTGACAGCAATCATGGCACCCAACGCTTCCTCGTTGACCCTAACGGCACCCGAGCTGCTACCAGTACCCGTGGTGGAACCGTTCTGGTTGCCAGTAGAAGCGCCGCTCGAGCCCGAAGTTGAGGGAGTTTGCATACCGACGGGCATGCTGAAAGTCGATGTGACGCCGGCGCCGTTCTCGCTGCTTGAAGGAGGAGCGGCAGCGCCAGGGTTGGTGGTGCCCGTAGCAGTGGAGTTTGTACCGTTGGTCTTGGGATCGTCGTTGATCGTAGGCATGTTCTCGAGGTTGTTAGAGGAATTGTAGCCAGGAATCTGGAGGCCAGGTGCTCCGGCGACGCTGCAGATGCTCTGCCATATTCGAAAACGACACGTCAAACGTCAATACAACGAGGCCTACCCAAGCACGACATTGCAGTTTTGTGTTTTGGTCACTCACCTTGACCACACCGGCAGCACCGTGAAACTGCTGCGGGCAAGTAGCGTTGATGCAAGCAAACGTCTGATCGATAAAGTTTTCGTTCTTGCAAAAGCATGCGGGCTTGCTCAGATCATTGCCGCATCCGACTCCCTCGGTCGACTTGGTAGCGCAGCCGATCACACACTGACCATGATGACCACCACCGCCTTGCTTCCCATCCTTTCCGTCCTTGGAACCGCCCTTGTTGTCGTCATCGTCGCCGTCGGTCGAATCGTCCGACGTGCCCATCATGGCGGATGAGCTGGCAATGATGGCCTTAGCATCGTTTCCGCTTGCAGGTGCGGAGATGGAGCCTCCGTCGTCGGCTGCATCGCCAGCAGGGGATGCTGCATTGGGAGGAGCTTCCAGCAGCTGAGGAGCGCTGCTTCCGCCAGACGCAGCGTCGCCAGCAGAGACAGAAGCGGCTGCGACAAAGACTAGCAGCAGAAGAAGGGCGAAGCTAGACCTGGTTCGACGAGAGGCAAACATGGTGAAGAGGATAATCTGAGGCCGAATGTCAGAACGAAACGGAGAGGTTGGTTGTTGGGAAGAAGGATAGCGAGCATAAGGACACGCCGACGAATACTATTCCTTCATCCGAGGTTCGCTGGTTGACCCCCCTATTGTACCGCCACAGGCTCTGTTGAGTGGGCGCAACACCGCCTCGCATCAATGATCATCGTACGAGGCCAAGGTGGGGACGGTCGACACGGGTCATTTCATTTCGCAAAGCGGGTGTCAGCCACACCAACGGTGAGTGGGGTTCGAGCTCGTCAACAGGGGCGAAAAAGGCTAAAGCTGTGGGTGCTTTTCGGACCGAGCACGAGCACATTTCATTTGAGCTGCTGCGATGGGTGCCCGAGCACATGATTTTTGAAACGGAATGGGACCGACCCTAACGCCTAGACATCACCACCCTATGGGTTTACCCTAGTGACCCAGTGGAACCTACTTCCGCGGCTGTCTGTCAAAAAATGGCAAGATCATTGCTGTAATTGTTGGCATACGAGTTACGAAGTCAGCTGCCATCGAGTCTGTAGTCTCTTGTCTTTCTGTTGTCAGTATTGGCTGCCCCAGGACGATCCTTCTCTCACAGTCTGACCGGTTTGTCACTATTCCCTCACGCCATAGCGTCTTTTAAGGAGGTGAATGGTATTCGAGCATGTGTCAGCGTTTGGTACCGAAGTATTCCTCTTCCTACATGGCAAGTGCGGCTAGGTTTGATCTCGGCGAACTCCCTGGTCATTTTGTCTAATCCGTCAGACGACCTTTTTCGCCCCGCGTCATTTCCTCCGCTCGCCGGCGTGAGCTTATAGAGCTTGATGCCGTGTTTTGGCACCGTCACCTCTGGCAGCTTTCCAGTAAAAGGTCCGCCTGCAACCTTCATCGTGTCCATGGCGACGGGTTGAGTAGGATTCTTGCTAAAGTCGACGCCCTGCCAGAGATCGTATGCGTTCCAAGGCTTCGAGTTGAGGTCCTCGTTGTCGAGGTACTCGTCGAAGAATACATCGTCCATGCTGTTGGTGACGTTCTTGGGTGATTCGGATACGTTGATCGCAGCGACGGCGTATGTTCCGATAGCCAGCTGAATCTTCCACAGCTGCGTGTTGCCGTCGCCATGCTGGGCTTTCCAGAGTCGAACGCCAGGAGAACCAGTAGGGTCCTGCGAGATGTCGATGACGTGCTTGTTCTTGATGATGGCACGGGTCTGGTTGGTCATCGTTGTCAAGTCGTTTCCAAGAATCAGGGGAGACTTGAGCATGGTCCACATGGAAAAGTGGACTAGACTCTCGTCGAGGTTGAGGCCGCGATTACCAACTTCGAGCATGTCGAGATCGTTCCACGCACCAGGATAGGCTTTTTGACCGAGACCGGCGGCGAAGTCGAGGATCTTGGCAATGGAGCAGTGGAAGCCTTCCAGGTTGCAGTGTGTGATATCGGTACACGGGCATCGATCGTCGTCGCGGTTGAAGGAAGGATAGATATCTCCAGAGATGCGCCACGAATTGGCGATCTCGGTTGCAAAAAGCCATGGCCAGTCTTCACCCCAGTTGCACATGGAGTAGAGAATGGGGTTGCCGGCCTTGTTGAGAGCCTGGCTGATTGCGTTGTACCGATCGAATGATAATTTAGGGGTACCGCTTTTGCCTTGGTTGAATCAATTGTCGTACTTGAGGTACTCGAACCCATCGTCGGACCAACTTTTTGCGTCAATTTCCTCGTAATCAAGTGATCCGACATGATGTCCGCACGTCATGACACCAGCAGAAGAGTAGATGCCGGCCTTGAAAGCCAAGCTCTTGATTTCGTCGACGACTGCCTTCAAGCCGTTAGGGAACTTTTCCGGATTGGCAGGAAGGACCTTGGTGTCCGGATCGCGCTGGTCAGCCTGCCAACAACCGTCGATGACGACGTAGTTGTAGCCGTACTGGTCGAGGTTTTCGCTTTTGATAGCGCGAGCAGCAGAGAGCACGGTCTCTTGGCTGATGTTACAGGCGAAAGTGTTCCATGTGTTCCAACCCATCTGTGGAGTGCGTGCGAGACCATTGTTGAGTGCCGATGCGAGCCCTGCTAGGGCCAGCGGGACAAGTGTGGCGAATGTTGACGACACCATGGTGGATGAGTTTTGCGTAGAGAAGGAAAACAGAGATGGGCAAACTTTTGCCGTGCTATATATCTGTCGGATCTGCCAGGGTTTGCGCGGAGGGTAAGATCTGCCTCGATGAAGAACTGCAGTGCAAGAGAAACAAGACCATGGAGTGATTTTGGGCGTGGGGGTGTCACTCGGCACTGTGGGGGGGGGGGGTCCCCAAACTTGGAAGGAAGGGAGAAGCGGGGTTGGCAAAGACCGACCGAGTCCGATTTGGGGTCACGCGGTCCACGTACCTCTCTTCTACAGAAGCACTAGCAGCCACATGCCAGACTGAAAGGTAAGCACGGTGTTCCTCGGTGCTTGCCAGCAACCGTTGGATTGACTTGCTGCGCACAGTGCGACTATTTGGTCATCAGTCGCATCGCCGTACACGGAACCAAGTTTCAGGAAGTAGATTTCGCTCAAGATGCGGGCATGATTCAAATTGCCGTGGCCAAGCTCGGCGCGGCAGCACTCGGCTATCGAGTTCTGAGCCTGAACAAAAGGCAAAAGAGAACCAACTGCAATGGAGCAAGTTCGGAGCTCGGCATGTTGCGATCATGCTGCTTTGCAGTAGCTGACAGCCAAGCGAGGTTTCTGGTTTGCTTCCTTGACGAAAACGGCGAATTCACACGGACAAAATTGGCCGAGTTTTCCAAGATGTTTGAAACGTAGACCCTAACAAATTCAAAAAATTCCGAGCTTCGTCCTGTGTGCAGTAAAGACGGCCGAAATCAAAGGGTCCAAGGCACGCATGCAGCTCCATGATGCCGCTCTTTGCGCAAGCACGACGTGAACCTCAAAGCCTTGCTCTACCACTTCAACACCATCCGAACCTCCCGCCCATTCCTCGATATAGCTCAACCGACTCGTCATGGAGCTCGCAGCTCTGTCTAGACAAGCGCAATGATGGATGCTCAACTGGCCGACGAGCTGCGCGAAGCTACAGACCAACTTCTGGACATTACACCAGCCCGACCTTGCGCTTTGCCGCCTTCGCCTCATCTCCAACAATCGCGTCCATTTTCCTCGAGTAAAGCTACTGCTGTCTCTGCTCCTCCTAGACTTGCTACCTTCTCGTCGAGCTCCAAGCTAGAGGTGCTCCACTCTCCAACGGATGTCAGGCCTTGGCAGTGGCTCGTGCCACCAGCCTCCGCTTCGAGTAGCGGTGTGCACGGCACAAGCGGTCCTTCACTCGTAGCTTCAGAACGACGAGATCAGCCCATAAGGACCGAGCTGGGATCAAATGTGCTGGACGATGCGGATGACAACCTTCCATCACGAGGGTTGAGCAGTCGCGTCCGATCTGTCAAGGCTGCTACTGCTCACCAAGGCGACGCAGCACAACGTCTGGCATCAACGCTTCAATCAGATGATCCCGACCAGGAATGCAGAGCTGCATCTCCAAGCAGACTGAGAGTACGCACGCCGCTCAATGACATCTACATCAACCAGTACGGTGAACGTGTAGTGCAAGGCAAGGTCGTCGGTCGCATGCTTGGCGGCAGACCAAGGCCCTCGTCACGCAATGGCGATACATCCACCCACAATGACGGCGCGGCACATCCGTCGGCGCCGCGAACCTCTGCTTCAGCTGGACAAACAATCGCACCACTATCACATAGCAAGCTCGATCCAGCCGCTGCGAACATAACAGGTCCACCAGCATTCTTCCTCGAGTCGTTTCCAGACGCATTTGCACCTGCACCGAGCACAAGCATTGCAACCTCACCTTCTGCGAAAAAGACAGAACGAAGACCTTCCAAAGGGGGTCCGCCAAGCATCATCAAGGCCCCTCATGCAGTGGTAGGCGCTTTCACTTTGAAGCATTCTGGCAGCTTCCAAGAGGCGCAATTATTGCAGGATACAAGTTTCCAAACCGCATCCGACTTTGGCTCGCCTTCTTCGTCCTCGTCCAAGCAGTTTTCCTTGTCTCCAGGACCGAGTAAAGCCAGACTTGCCCAAGCATCTCCGACTGGGAATGCTGACGAAGAGCTCGCAAGAGAGTTACAAGGGCTACAGCTGCACAGTGCGGATCGATCAAAGAGCCCGGCGTCTGTGCTACTTTCACCAAGCGACGGAACCGGAACATCGGACAGTGCAAGGTCAAAGATCGAGTTGCCGTCTTTCCGACGACCGACTCCGACGATTGAGTTGAGTCAGGCCAAAGCCGATCCGGTCGTCTTGCATGGCAACAGGAGACAAGCACGTGCCTCAGGCGTCGTGCTGCCGCAAACAGACGCAGACAGCGATGGCGGCTCAACTTACGCTTCTCCTGCTGTTTTACCGCCTGCATTATCTGCAGCACTCCCAACTATGCTAGACGATCAGCAACGTGCAGGACTCTCGCATGACCAAGCTTCGATAAATGCACGATCACGATTCGGGTCAGCTTCGGAACCTTCGAGCCCGCTCCAGTCTCCACGTCACATTCGAGCACAGCACGAAGAAGCTGGTTTAGAAGCTACCTCAAGTCGCGGCGAAGCAGGTGGTGAGGCAGCCTCGGACAATGAAGATGACGAGAACGACGACGACAAAGCATCGCTTGAATCGGCGCCTTCGTCTCTCATCTCGTTGCCAGTCTCCACCCTGACCTCCTCCTCGCGCTCGCCCAGTCATCACAGTCTCGAGCGACGACGCAGCACTACGGGCAGCATTCTATCGCACACACGCCGCCGATCTTCTTCGCACCACCACAGCTCAGACGTCTTTGCTCGCGAAATTCGAATCCGCGGCTGGTCCAAAGTAGGCTCCCAAGCACGCGGCTGGGTCGTCTTTGAGCTGCACATCATCACCAAACAGGGTACACCCATCATCGCGCACAAACGCTTCTCGTCATTTGTCAAGTTGCGCACGCTGTTGCTCAAGGAGTGCAAAGAGCAGGCGAAATGGTTGCCCGAACTGCCCACGCGCAGAACGGGTCTGCTGAGCAAGTACGATGCCAAGTATCTCGAAAAGAGGAGGAGGGCGCTGCAGAGGTGGTTGGAGGTGGTTGCGCTGGATAAAGTATGGGGCTCGAGTGAGGCGCTGAGGGAGTGGGTGTTGGCTAGCGATTAGTTTTTGGTAGATACCTGGAGAAGGAATCGTTCAAAAGCAAAGTATGCGACGGAGACTGAGACTTCCAAAGAGCATCGTTTGAGTTCGGCTACAGAGTATACGTGTGACCTCAAGCCATGTTCCACGTCAAAGAAGCGTTCCGGTTGTGCAAATCGTAACAATGTGTGAATTTCGAAGCTGTAGTGACGTGCATGTGATGTCGAATTACTCCTCGTCAGCCTCAGCTGCTGGAGCAGCTGGAGGGTTACGAAGCAATGAGTCCTGACGGGTCTTTCCGCGCAGCTCCCATCGGTCCTGTGTGCCCAAAAGGGAAAAGGTCTCCAATCAGTTATCGTTGCCCAGAATCTGGACCTGATCAAAAGGTGGTTAAATCACTTACATCGGTGTACTGTGCAGCGTAGTAGGTGAGAACGGGAATAGTAAGGCCCCAGAGGAAGACAGCTCGTGCTTTGGAAGGTGTGAGACGGAAACGCTGGTACATGGTCGAGTGCATGTTCTGCCATCGGTCGAGCGCCGGGTCGGCCTTGTATGGGTGATAACCTCCACCAGCCATCGTGACTATGATATATGCCTTCTGAAAGAGGAAGAGTAGTGTTGAATTGTGTCGAGTCCGAATCGAGAGAGGGCTTTATCGAGAGGCGACGCTGTTTTGTAACTCGATAGGTGATGAATGATGGTGTTGAGAAGCAGTGGAATTGCTGTATCGAAACCTTGAAATCGATCGCGCTCGGTTCCGTTTTCGTCTGCTATTGGATTTCTCGCGCGAGACAAAATTTCCCTCGCACAACCTCCACCTTTCTCGAACACCTTCCCGCACCTGGACCCTTAGTTCTTCTCCGCACTGTCAATATCTTTCTGTCCTCACGGCAACACACATAACAAACACTTCCTAGCACCAACAATATGAGTGGGAGAAGGAGGTCACCGCCGCCTCCGCCGCGGCCATACATCGACGACACGAGCAGAAACGGGTACAGAGACGACCGAGGCGGATCCTCCTCGTCGCAAGGTTACCGAAGACGACGCAGTCCAAGTCCGGGCTACTCTACGTCCAAGCACGAAACGGATAGACGTGAATGGAGACGCGACGATAGGGATGATTGGAGGGGCGAGCGCAGAGACAGGGAACGGGACGAATTCAGATCCAGGGACAGAGACAGGGAGAGAGAGCCTCGATACCGCGACCGTCCCCCACCTCCTTCTCGGCCCAGACCTACCGCGTATGATCGAGATGCGCCTCCTGCAGCCCATTCCGACTATTCACATTCAGGCTCGAGGGGCCGATACACTGACGATGCGTCGGACGGTCGACGGAGGAGCCGAAGCCGATCACCTCCCAGGTCTTCGACCCGACAAGATCAAAAAGCGCCAGCACCGCCACCGCCACCGCCAGCAGCACCGACTTCTCATGCATCAGAAGAGGGCGAAGAAGTAGAGGACGGTGAGGCCGAAGAAGAAGACGCTATGGCAGCCATGATGGGCTTCGGCGGATTTGGCACCACCAAAGGCAAAAAGGTATCAGGTAATACCGCTGGTGCTGCCGAGGTGAAAAAGGAGCGCACCTGGCGACAGTACATGAATAGGTAAGTCAGCTCACTTCAAGAAAGCCTCTGGAGGTTGACATGATTTGCTGACCTCAACACTGATTCTCCTCCTCGTTGTTCGCAATGACAGGAAGGGAGGCTTCAACCGCCCGCTCGACAAAATTAAATGAGCTCAATGATTTCCTTTTGCAACAATACATACATTCTTCCGCACAACTAGTTTGCCAAAACCACTTTGAGCATCTCTGCACCCACCGCGCCTGCTTCCTGGAATCGGTGCTCAAAGAATCGACTCGTCTCCTCAAAGCGCCTCTGGTAGCTGTCAAAGTTGCCAAACTGCACTGCTTGCGCCCATCCTCGCGAGGCAATGACAAACTCGGTATCATCCGCCCTGAAGCTGTGATCGCGCGCCGCGGCGTGGCATGCTTGACGCAGTCGCTCCGGTGAGCGGAAGAGGTATTCGCACACGCCGATCCAGATCCTAAAGATGGGCGTTGCCGCCAGATCCAGGTGGTCGTAAGGGTTGATGCCGAGCGAGCTCCAGCAGTCGACGATGGCCAAGAGCGAAAGATGCGAGTTGGGCGGGGTTTGCAACGAAGTGTCGTCATCGTGATCGTCCGAATCGCTGTTGGCAGCCGAGGTGGCTTTGCGAGCTGCCATATGGAATCGATCAAGCAGCTTGTCGCTCATGAGGATGGGTTTACGTTCCTCCTTTGTGCCTGTGCGAGAGATGATGCTGTTGCTCTGTTCGTCCTTCTCCCAGCCAAATACTTTCTTGCGCGCGGCAAATACACGCTCCATGAGCTCTTGCTCCCGCTCGGCAACCATGAGCTTGAACAAGTCGGTACAGCTCTGCGCGAATTGCGTTACTTGCGTCTTGGCTGCTGGATTGAGCAGCGCCAGGCCGGCGTAGACGTGCCATTTGGCAGAGTAGATGCGGAGGCAGATGTTGATCTTGACCGTCTCGATGCCTCCCGGGTATCGCTCCGATTCCCACGGATACTGATTGGAGCAACACCACGCGGTGCCCATCGACAGGAAAGCAGCATGTGTGACGGCTTGGGTGTTGGCGGTGACCGTGTCGTGCTCTTCGTAGGTAAGGTAGACGTAGTTGGAGCGGAAGCAGGCCATGATCCTCTCGACCAATCGCAGTTTGTCGTCCGGCGCACGATGTTGAATGAGGATGAGTGGCTGGCCTGTTGGGTCGACTTTCGGGCCGTGCATGGAATGACATGAAATGATGTAGGTGTCTTGGGGGAGATGCTTTTCGAATGCAGCCTTTTCGGGTGCTTTGACCGAGGTCTGTCCCGCTACGATGGAGCCAATCTTTGCCGACGATCCGTACTGTTCTACCACCTTGTCGATGTAGGCGGCCTCGACAGAATAGATGATAAAGTCACTCCGCCGCGATACGAGGTGGCCATCTCGAAGAACGGTGATCCCCGAACCCTCAAACTCTTTGCGAAGGTTCTCGAAGTTTTCCGGTCGGTCGCAGACGTTGACTCTGTCGGCAAGCGATCAAGATGGTAGAAGGGTCAGCAGCTGAAATGAACCCAAAAGGACCGTTGAGGATGTTGCAACTACTCACCGCCTCCAACCGGCATCTCTCATCTTTGTGGCATAGAGTCGACCCATGTCGCCCATTCCGATGATGCCGATTTCGACCGTCTCCATCTCTGTCGACGATGCCATCTTGAAGTGATTACAGTCGATGACGCCAGCTGCAGCGTGAGAGTGTTCTATGGTGATGGTGCAGAAAGACGAACTGCCAACCAGGAAAGCTATGCAGACTTGAAAGAAGGATTTCGCCGGTGTTGCCGAAGATGCAATGAACCAACGGGTGTGGCTTGATGACTCTGGGAATCGGACACTCCGACCAACCCGACTTTTGCTCTGTGTGGGGGCGTGTGATTTCTCCGAGTGGAGGAAGTTTACTCACGCTGGTTTCACACAGTCACACAGTCACAGGGCCTAAGAAAATCGGCGAGACCAACACTTGGCGCACAGGCAGGTCTTGCGACTGCGCTTTCTTCTTGAAGTCTTTTGGACCCTGAACATGGTGATTCAGAAGAAGATTACTTCGCTTCATCCGACTCAGCAGTGAACGCACTCCTTTACCATCATCTTCACAGCATCACACTCACTACCGTCCCTCACAAGCCAAGCTCATCGCCACAGGACTGGTCCGACGCTCAGTCCACCTTCGCTCTCGTTGGGACTCTCGCAAATCGCAGCAGTCGTAGCTCTTCCTCACTGGCCCTATCCTCCTTCTCGGCACCTCAAACCCTTTTCTCGCAAGCGCTCCGACCGTATCGCCGTATCCCACCCGTGCCTTCTCGACTGTTCCTCCAACTAGCATGACAGAACCATAGCTTGACTGCACCGGAGAGCTACGGCAAGATGGCCTTCTCCCTCCAGGAGGCTCTGGAACAAATCCGCAGCGACAAGATCAAGGACCGTCAGCAAGGCCTCGAAGCACTCGAACACATCTTTTCAGACCCGGACAACGTTCAAAATCTCGATCCCAAGCAAGATGGCAGGCCGTGGCTCAAGACATTTCAGGCGCTCTTCGCCTGCGTGCTCGCCGAAAAGGCGGCCTGCATTCGCAAAGGCTCCTTCCTCGATGCCCAGCCCATCGCTTTGGCAAGGCTGCAGCGGGCAGCTCAGATGCTTCGCTCGCTCGTCGAAGAGGCTGCTCCTCTTTTGACTCGCAAAGTCGTCAAGGCCATCTTGACCCACATCCTCCAAATGCTCAACCACCGCGGCAGTCTCCTCCGCCCCATCGCCCCCGCATACATGTCGGCGCTTTGTGCGATTCTCAAACATCAGCATCACGTCGATCATCTCGATCCCGAAGATTGGCAAGACGCGGCTTCATTGTGCTTCAGCATCTTGCTTGGTCGAGACCTTGATGCCTCAGTGGCTCTCCATGATCCCACAGAATGGCTTGCTTCACTCCCTGCATCTCCGTCCGCATTTCCTCAACAGCGCGGATTGAGCCTCGAGGACGCCGTCACTGCGGAATGCCTTTGTCATCTCATGAAGTGCAACGTTGCGCCGCTGCTGGGTCCAGAAAACCACGGCCTCTCCCTTCTCGCCGACTACACCCGCTTCCTCCTCGCCTTCCCTGCGGAATCATCGGCTCATCTACCAGCCATGACGGGACTTGTCACTTTACTAGAGCATCTCGAACTCAACCACACACGGGAAGTGATCTTTGCATCGCTGTCTTCTCGACAGACCGTTCTGGCGCTCTGGAAGACCAAAAATCACCTGCTCAAAGTACAGTTGCTCCTCTTCCTGCGCATCATCGTCCCACTCCTTACATCCCATGCAACTGGGCAGTCCGAAGTCGCACCACCGCAAGATCCCGCCTCATACGCATCCACGCGATCCGAGGCGACCTTCTTTCTCGAGCTGATTCACGAAGCCCTCCTCCGCGATCCCGATACCCGCTGGGCGCTCGACCCAATCAAAATGGATGCGCTGGTGTTCCACTGGCCGTTACGAGAAGAAGGCGCATCGTCCCGTTCGGTATCCGCCCTCAGCAATCCCGCATTCTACCTTGGACCCTACTCGAGCGAGCAGGACTCCACCGCCTGGTGCAGAATCTACCTGCAGGTGGACATGACTGACGCTCTCACCACGCTCGAAGCTGGGCAGCACGAATATGGCACGCCTGCAGCAACTATGAATCGACAGGTCGAACAGTCAGAGGCCCCTCCCAGCTCGGCTGTAAGCCAGCGCTCAAGTTTGCGGTCGAGGTCGTCGTCCAATGGCAAGCGCGGAACAGATTTGACATCTTCGAGTCCGCAGAAGCGGAGACGAACGAGTCCGGCTGAGGCTATTGGCAACACGGATCGCTCCTACGTGTCCAAACTCATCGAGATGATCTCCATGGCTGGCTCGACGCCAAATACCGGTGCGGCTGCGAGACTCTGTGCCTTGCAGCTGCTCACGTTTGTCTTGTTGACTCGTCCAGCTCTCGTCGACTCGCATCTGGTCAAAGTCCGCGAAGTGTTGCTGGTGCTTGCCGCCGATACGGACAATCTGCTCGTCACATGGAGCTTGGTGGGTCTGGCCGCAGCTACGCTCACATCACGCTTAGCTGATATCGGCGATAGCAGCCTTGGCAGCCAATTCGCCCATCCGAACTTGCATGCATGGGGAATCGCTGTTCGCAAGCTTCAGTTTCCAGAAACGTGCCGACCTGCGGCTTTCTTGCTTAGTGTCCTGCTGACGAGCGCAAAGCTTTCTGACACAATCCTGCAGCCAGAAATTTCTCGGCTGGTGGCGGAAGTAGACCTGCAAGGACCGCCGATCCTGTGCGACGCTGTCTGTCACTTGATGACACTATTATTGCATCGTACAACCTCGAATCGCACCTACCAGCATCTGGACGCTCGAAGGAAGATGGGTGCATGGTTCGCAAGCTCCTACTCGCCAGCAGATGCTTTCCGATTGTCGACACAGCTCGCAGGAGGTCGAGTTGTCAATGTCTTCTTACCGTATCACGACCTTCTTCGCCTGGTGGGCTGTATCATTGCCGATCGAGAGCCAGATTCGAACAATCTACACAACACCATCATGCGCACAGACAGTGTCACCGAGATGCTGAGGCGGCGTGCCCGAGTGGAGCCATTGCGCGAGCTGACACTACAATCCAAGGCGAGGCAGGCGCCTACTGCAACGAGCGACTCGCATACCCATGAGGAAGAAGCCGCAGTATCGCTCCTATCGCCCGAAGCGTTCAACAGGATGTCGATCGTTCTTGACAAGAAGATCGAAGCATGTCTGGCAGTGCTTGATTCGTCCACGTCCGAGAACGGTGCTGTACCTACCATACCGTACCAAGCTGCGATTGCATTGATGCATGCAGCCATTCTTTCCATCGACGTACTTTCGAGGGTCACCTCACCAAGCAGCTCGCAACGCATCTCTCAGACCAAGCGTTGCTGTGACATTCTTATCAAGATCATCGACATTGCCTCGCAGTCAAGAGACCCGCTGGCTCACGGTGGTGACCTTGTCCTCCAGCAGCTCAGCCTCCTCGATCCATTCAACCACCCTGACGCCAGACCTGATAACACTTCGACCGGACTGCTTGCCTTCCCCAGCATGGCCAGTGGTATTGCATCTCGACTTGACTCAGCGCAGACCACCAGAAGACTGGAAAAACCCTCCTCTGCGAACGAAGAAGACAGATCCAAGCGGTTGTGGCAAGCGATCCAGGAGGCTAGAAACCTCGAGGCAATCTTGTCAAGCTGTGAGCAGCTGCTAGCGAGGATCTTGTTCGGCCAAGAAGGTTTGGACAGCGAATCAGCATCTGTCACTGCAGGCAAACGCGACACCTTTGACGATCTTCCCGAAAGCAGCTCATCGGTTTCCTCGCGTGGGAACAAAACGAGATCTATCGTTGCGATCGACCCCACCGAGTCCGTTATTACCACTGCCGTGCACTTGCTAGCCGGCGTGCCTCGAATGCTTTCCGGAAACGCAAATTCAACCCGCGACGAGTCTATCGTCAGTCTGTTCCTCGATTGCCCCATTCAAGCCTTGATTTCATTGGCTCCAGCCGTTTTCGACTCGCTGCACAGAGGCCATCTATGGATAAGCCAGCGAGATCTGGTAGATGCGCTCGACCGTATCGGCACAGACCTTCTCCCGTCGTATCAGTTTGCGCGCGACCCGGCGGCTCGTGTAGCTGCCGTCCGCGCCGTCACGGCAGTAGTGCCTCTGCTGCTGGAGCAATTTGATGAACAATCGGACCTCTTTAGTCAAGTGCAGACGCTTGGGATCTTTTTCGCAGACCAAATCGGTCGCACCAAGTGGTCCACGCCATGGGAGGTCCAGCTTTCTTGTGCGACTTTCTTGGAGATGTGTCTGAAGACAGACCCAGATGGGCGCCTGAGCCGGTCCGGAAGCGCTCGTGCAAGCGGATTTGCGCCACAAAGGTCGCTGCTGTTCATCAACGCCGATGCCGACATCCGCGTGCGAGGTCTTGGCTCGTCCATTGCTGCAAGCGTCTTCGATACTGCGTCGTCAGACGAAGATCGACTGTCTCAGCTCTACACCGACTTCTGCGACGGCTTGCCGAGCGACTCCGCCATCCCACAGCACATTCTGACGCGAGCGCTGAGCTTGTCTAACGTCGCAATCGCCAATTCGGCTGTTCGCCGGTCCGCGCTGTTTCACCTCCTCGAAATCGTCCTGGCGACCAACATGTTTACCACCACTGTGCAGCATCTGTTTGCACAGATCGCTTCAGGGCTTGGCTTTCCAAACGCCTCAACTTGCTACCAAGCATTTGCGGCACAAATCACGTGGGTATGGCCACTAACAACTACGATCCGCTGCAGGTGCCGTGGAAAGTGCTCGGCTTTGCTAGCAAACGTGACTGCCTCGAAGCAACGTTTGCGGCCAGCGGCAGCATGCTCCTCGCGGCCCAGACGCCCGAAGGCCGCACGCAATTCGATGCTCTCGTGCAGTTGACAAGACGAACGCAGCAGCAGGGTCTGCAGGAATGCCTGCCCTTCCTGACAGCAGCTTACCTAGGATTTGCGGTACAGGCTGCCCAGCAGCAAAGGCGGCTGGATCTGTCTGTCATCGGTGCACAGACGCTGCGCGAGCTGGCACAGCTCGGCTTTGCACAGAGTAACAATCACAAGGAGCTACGATGCATGATCGCGAGCGTTGACGATCTGATTGTGACCACCTTGCTGACGCTCTTCTTCGAACCAGCAGCCACCTTGGCAGAAAGTCGGCGATCGGCCATCACAGCTCTGACGCAGCAGGATTCGAACGCTGGAAGGACGCTGTCGACCTTGACGCCGACCGCTGACTCCTCTACTTTGATTGTGCACGAACCGAGTCGGCCTTTTTTCGCGAGCGCCATCCTCTGTGCAGCCTTTGCAGCCATGCCGAATCTCGGGCTCGTACCGTTCCGCAAAGATGTGGTGTACAACGTGCTTCGTCACATGTTCCACCACATCGCATCGTCCAGATTTCAGAACGACCAACTGCGTCTATGTGCAGCTCTGCGGATCTACATTGCCATGTGCGGTGATGGCTTCTGGGCCGACCAGCTCAATGCGCAAACTTTGATCAAAAGCATCGAGCTGCTGCTGGGTCAGCGACACCTGCACGACGACTTTCGACCCCTTTTAGCGTATGCTTGCAACCACTCGACGCTCGCTCAACACTGTCCCAACGTGCTCGTGTCATGCATCATCACTTGGTCCGTCGAAGTAGCGGACCAACTTGCGGAGTTGCCAGCCTCTGGTGACTGGCTCCTGGAGACTGCACGAGCAGTCGCCATGTCTTCGCCTGTAGCGACCTCGGCAACTGTTCTTCTGTGGCCGGTCAAAGTCACCTCAACAGAGCAAATCGCGATCGAGAGTGTCATCGACATTGACACTCTCACGTTCGCAATCGAGGCTTGTCCGCGCATATCGCTGCAGCTTCCCTCGCTACTGCGTATCAGAAACGTATTCCGAAAGACAGACAAGGCGCGCATGGAGGCATTCTGCGGCCGTGTGACTTGGAAGCTGTTGAGGCGCATGGCTGACTGCCACATTGCCGAATTCAGTCGCATGGATGGCGACTCACCAAGCGACGTCATCAGCGACATCTATGCGAGCATCGCAAGCGTCGGCGAGCCCGCCTTGGTCCAGCGAAAGGACGACAGAGGCGATGAAAGCGGCGATAGCGTCCAAAAAGCATGCGGGGCATATCTGGCGGCAGTCGACACGAGCTTAGCAAGCCATCTAGCTATCGCTGCAATGATCGTGATACATGAACTGGCACGCACTTTGCCCCTCGAGCCAGCCTATCAGGCTTTCGAGACTCTGCGAAGCATTGCGGCCTTGGAGACGGCAGGCCGACAGTATCCCGGCCCATTGTCATGCGTGTTTACCAGCGATTTTCCGTCCTCCCCACGAGACGAGCTCGAACGTATTCGGCCCAGCATCGGCTCGATGGCCATGCTTGCGGACCCTTTCCGACCGGACTCGTTGCTGGACCCGTCCCTACTAGATGCTTCCACGTCATCAGAAGTTTGGATCTGTCGCGTCTCGGCGATCATGTGCGAGGCCATCGCGTCCATCGCGCGGCAGCTCACTTTCCGCCCGGTGGGCCGATTCGTAGCGACAAACCCTACTGCTGCAAAAGCCCTCTTTCATGTCTTGCTCCTTTGCTTTACGGCAGCCAACATCGATCCGACTACGGCTGAGCCATCCTCTAATGGAAAGAAGAAGTCTGCGGGAAGGCGATCGGATCCGCGGGAGCAGCCTTTCACGCTGGAATTGTGCCGTGCAGCCATCGCGACGCATTTTGAGCAAGTGCTGAACGCCAAGGCCTCTGACCCGGCATGCAGCTCCATCATCATCCAAGCTCTCTTGTCCGTCAGATCGTTCCGTCCGGTGCAGGAGGAGCCAGACAAAGTTTGCTACTGGTTCAATGTCGATACGAGCCTGTTGGCGAAACGTTGCATCGCCTGTGGGCTTTACTCGGCGGCAATCTTCTTCGTAGAGCACGGCAGTTGGGAGCAAGACGAGTCGCAGGCGTCGTTTGCACCACAGTCACAGAACAGGACCGAATTGCTTCATCAAGCTTACACGAACATCGACGACCCCGACGCGTTTTACGGTATCACGGGCGGAGATGTGCGGGAACTGCTCCTCAAGCGACTGCATCACGAAGGCCAATGGCTGCGAGCTTTCCAGTATCATGCAGCAGACTATGAAGCCTCAAATGCCGATGGCGCGAATGCAGCCCACGCTCAAGGACAAGCACTCGCACAGAGTCTTTCCCTTCTTGGCTTTCGACACCTGGTCCAAGGCGTGAATCCATCTTCGGATGCCCTAGATGGTCGTGATCAGACCGCCGCGGTGGGCAGCGACTCGACTTCATGGGACCTGCCGAGAGAGGCCAACCCGACGTTGCGAGCCGACAGAGTCGAATCGGTGCTCCGAACGCTGCGACAAGCAAGTGCAGAACAGGATGTTGACCGGCCTTTGTTGATGGCACTGCAGTCGCAGTTGCAATCCCTGTGCTCGATACCTTCCGAGAGTGTCGCCGCTCTGCGTAAGCTTCAAGGCGAACTGCTGGCACTCGTTCAGATCAAAGACTGGCGAAAGGCGTCGGCATCTCTAGGCCCAGAGGAGGCAGTCGTGCATCTGCGCTCCGTCTGGACAAGAGCAAACACCAGCGACCATTTCGAGGTGACGGAAAAAGTGCTCAACACGCGACAGTCGTTGCTGCAGGCGGCGCGACAGCGCATGCAATCGAATCAGATTGGCGATGTGCTGGATGGCCCAGCCGAACAAGTGGCACGAGTCGAGAGGCTGCTGCTGGTCCACCTCAGTCGCCAGGCCCGCGAGCACGAGAAGCTCCAGAAAGCCATCAATGCAGCTGCTCAGGCCGAGCGGATCGAGAGCATACTGGGAGACGGCGCCAACCTGGCACGAGAGGAATTTGCTGCCGTGTTGTGGGATCAGAAAGAGCATCCGCCCGCCATCCAACTTCTCTCGCAGATCGTCGATGGTCTTGCTGTAACCACGCAATCTTCGGTCCAACAAAAGCGCCGCGGTGCTCGTCTGCTCGCACTGCTCGCTCAGTGGCGAGGTACAGCCAGGTCGCAGCATCCGCGAGAGATCGACCGCTCCCTCTTTGAGCCTGCCCTCAAGCTGCTTGCGACGAACTCAACCTCTGATGTTGCCAAAGAGGCTTCTGCTTCCGCTGAGCTGTCCGAGATCGCATATCAGTGGGCACGCTTTGCAGAGGAACATCACCGTGGATCGGATTTGGCCGAGATCACACGGCTGCGCCTTTACATCAAAAGTCGTGCAGACGAGATTGATCAGAACAAGCGAGAGTACGACAGGACAAGCTCGAAAACGGAACGAGGAAGGCTCCTCCAGTTCCAGCGACAGGCTGAAAAAATCCTCCGGCAAGATCAGACTCGTCTCACCGAGCTGGAAGCCTCAAGAACACACTTTTTGCGCCGCAGCGTCGCCATGTACGCGCGAGCATTGTCTTCGTCTGATGCTCATGACGACGCTGTTGCTCGGCTCGTCTCGCTATGGTTCGAGAATGCAGAGGATGCAGAGCTCAATTGTCTCTTGGCGGGCTGCCTCTCGTCGATTCCATCCCGCAAGTTTGTTGTCCTCATGCACCAGCTCTCGGCCCGATTGACGGAAGTGCCTGATCAGAACGATCTCATGGCGCCTTTCCAGTCCAACCTGACCCAGCTGCTACTGCGCATGTGCCAAGATCACCCCTTCCACTGTCTCTACGCCATCTTTGGCCTGATCAAGACCGGTGCCGATGCCAAGGCAGCTATGCAACGGTCAAGCTCGAGAAACTCATCGGCGCCTTCCGACGACTCTCCAGGGTCTTTGACGCCTCAAATTCTGCGCTCGACTGCGGCCGAAAAGATCTGGAACCAAATCAAACGACAAACTTCGCTGGGAAAGAGGATCAGGACGTTTGAAGAGCTGTGCTTGGCGTACGTCGAGTGGGCTGAATTTGACCTAACTTCGCGTCCCGACCGCTACTTCCAGAGCAGTGGCGCGATCAAGAAGGGCGCGTTGCGCATGCCACCGTCGGGCGAGCTGCGACTGGCGCGCATGCGGGACCTCGCCGTTCCTGTGGCTACTGCCCGCCTCGAGATCGACCCGACGTGCAAGTATGAATCTTTTGTGTCAATTGTCCGGTACAGCGAAACATTCACGACGGCAGGAGGCATCCATCTGCCCAAGATCAGCGAATGCATTGGAAGCGACGGCAAGCGTTACAAGCAGCTGTTCAAGCGCGACGATGACCTTCGACAAGATGCGGTCATGCAGCAAGTGTTCCGCATGGTCAATGATCTGCTGCGGGCAGAACGACGTACACGCGAGCGCAAGTTGGCCATCCGTACGTACACAGTCTTGCCGCTCGGCCCGCAGTGCGGCATGCTCGAATTCGTGACCAATACTGTACCGCTGGGCGAGGTGCTGATCGCTTTGCACGCCAGGTATCGTCCGCACGACATGACGCCGACACAGGCGAGAAGCAAGATGCGCGACGTACAGCCGTTGCCCGCCGAAGCCAAGCTGGAAGCCTTTTTGGATGTTTGCGAGCAGATGCGACCTGCTTTCCGATACTTTTTCAGCGATGCGCAGCGAATGCCACGCGACTGGTACGAGACGCGCCTGAGGTATACACGCAGTGTCAGCACAAACTCGATTGTAGGACACGTGCTCGGGCTTGGGGACCGACACGTCTCCAACATTTTGCTGGATAGGGAAAGCGGCGAGCTGGTGCACATTGATTTCGGCGTGGCTTTCGACCAAGGCAAGCTGCTACCGATCCCGGAGCTGGTGCCGTTCCGACTGACTCGAGACCTTGTCGACGGCATGGGCGTGCACGGCGTGGAAGGAACATTCCGACGATGCTGCGAAGAGACGCTGCGGGTGCTGCGAGCACATCAGGACGTCATCAAGACGGTGCTCGAGGTATTCCGGCACGACCCCTTGTTCGCGTGGACGTCGAACCCGATCAAAGTGTTGCGGGCGCAAGAAGCAGACGAGAGCTGTTTGCCTGCTGCGAGCGTCGAGCGATCGGGTGGTTCGCGATCTACTCCAGCACCCACGCCAACAGCAGCTCAGGCGCGAGCTTCGAGGTCGGCGACGCCGTTTGGAGTTGGAGGCGAAGCAGCGGGCATCGTGGGGACGGATACGGCCGAGTTGAGCGCGGATCGGGCGGTGAGTTCGGTGATGAGCAAGCTGTCTTGGTCTCTGAGCGTCGAGTACACGGTGAACGATCTGATCCAGCAGGCCATGGACGCAGGCAATCTATCATCGATCTTCCATGGCTGGCAAGCAGCATTGTGATGTGCAGTCGGGCCACGCGACAGCGAAGGACGCTGGCATCGAAGCGCAGCAAGCGAATGGGATCCCATGTCCAAGCTCGGCCGATGGTCGTATACTGGACCCACATGCTGTAATCAAGTTTGTTAGTAGCATCGCAAATTGATATTCTGACAAGGGGACCATCCGTCAGGCGTCTCAACGCTCGACTCGGATGTGAGAATTGCGGGGAAAGACGGTTACTTGCGAATGAGCAAACGCTTGCATGAGATGGCAAGCCAGGCGCGAACCAGTTATGACGTCCCTCAGAGGGCAAGCGACACTGGCGAAGAAAATAAAGCTCAAATCGGAAAAGTCGGCGTACGGTGAGTGCGGGGGACGTTTGAGTTTGTGGGGTTGGTTTTGGCAGATTTCGGTGTCTCAAGCGTACGAAGAAGGACAATGTTTCAGGTAAGACTCGATGTTGGAGCTTTTGCGTGGGTCCGATGAGATTGTAGAGGCGAGTGTGGGCTGTCGGTCGAGAAGCTCTGAGCGCCGTCGCGAAGAATGATAGCATGCAGGTACGATTCCACTGTCCACCGACGAAACACATGGCAACTTGGTTCGCCCACCATGTCACGTTGGAGGGGAAACCTGGGCTGCACAGTGGCAGAGGAGGCGCGGGTGACGATAGCTCACCAGTGGTAACAGGTGTCGAATTGCGCGCGCGCTCGAGCCTGCTTGGAGATTTGGTAATCCAGTTTCGAGTTTTGAGTATCGTCCCTGTGCTTGAGGGCGAGAGTTTCACAGTGAAAATACCAAAGTGCGAGAGCCGTGTGTTGGGTCGCGCTTGTATGAAAAACGAGTCTAATCCGCAGTGCGCGGGGCAGCAGACGACGACTTGTTCAAATGACCATCCATCACTTGGAGCCGCGGTGGAGTTGCGCAGCAGGAGGGAGACCAGAGAGCTCTAGTACCTCCTCGGCACTTCGCTTAGAGCTACGATGTACCTTCAGTAGCGAAAATCCAATGCTGCTGAAAATCCAAAATTTTACGTCACCGCCGTCAACGTTTTGCGAGGGCAAGTCGCCTTTCAGATTTTTTCTGGAACCGCGCTCGCGGATCGCTTGGTGAGAGTGTGCGGCTGCTGCATCAGCTGCATCAGCTGCAAAACGGCTTTGTCACATTTGAAAACCGTCTGAAGATCGGCTCCCCCGTCAAACAGAAGCCTCTCTGGTGTCTCGCACGCTTCCGCTGGAGCCTCCGCTGGAGCCTCCGCTAGAGCCTCGCCCTTCAGACTCTGCTGTCACGCTGCATTTTTGACGTTTATATCACTTGTTGTAGCTGTATTCCTGGTGATCTTGTGGCATAGCTTAGCATGCAGAGTGCTTTCAAAATCGTCGTCTGTCATTAGTCTACTGTAGGTTCGTTTGCGGTTAGCCAACGTCGGCTTTGCATCTGAAACCTGATGGATGCATCGACGGTGACCTTTGCGCATGCCTTTGGTAGCCACCTCTTTCTCTCCACGTTTTGTCACACTGAGCTTAGTGCCGCGACTGCTCGGCAGCCATCTTCCGCCCTCTCTCTCTCTCTCTCTCTCTCTCTCTCTCTCTGTAGCCACCCTCGCCCGCAAGGCAAGGACAATATATACACCCCGCACCTATTCGCCGCCTCTTCCTCTTGCCCCACCACCCCAACATATGCAGCCATCATGAGTGCCGCAACAGCAACATATCCCAAGGAGGCTGGTCGCGCCCCAACGACTCGCCCACCCATGGGTGACCAGTGTCTCACCGACACAAAGGGCCCTTCCATCGCTCCCGACAATGCTTGCGATGAGCCATCGCCATTTGCACCCGGCGGATACGGCCAAAAGGCCATCGCCACGGATCCCGTCACCGGCGAAGGCTATGACAAGGTCTACGGCGTTCGACCAAAGACCACCTGGCACTTGAAGCCAGCTACCGAGCGAACTCTCTGGGAATTCATTGCTTCGATCGACATTGCTCCCGATGACTGTTACGCCAAGCGTGACACGAGCGCCAAGCTGCGCGGTCCACCGCCCACTCAACCAATCTGGAAGGAAAACGTCTTCATTCTCACCACCGCCTCGCTCGCCCCGCTTCTGCATACCGCATGGAACCTTGCTTTTCCCGACCATACCATGCACTGGGCCCCTGCCTGGATCATGTACCACACCGCCTTCATCCTCTTTGCCGTACGCATGATCAGGCGTCTCCATTATTACATGGCAAAATACGGTACGCTTGACGAGCAGAACCGTGGTCGTGACATGGTCGACGACAAGCACGTCAATCACCTCGGCCAATCCATCTTTATCTACACCGTCTTCCGCACTCTCGCACCTTTTCTTCTCGCCTGGCGCGGTGATATGACCAACGTCTGGTCCGGTCTCTCTTGGGCCACCCCGCTCAAGATTGGCTGGTGGGAAATCGCCCTGGACTACTGGTTCTATCTCTACCACCGCTCTTGCCACGAATTCCAGCCGCTGTGGCGTATTCATCGAGCTCACCATGCAACCAAGCACCCCACCCCGGTTCTCTCCATCCTCGCAGATGACTTCCAAGAAGTCCTCGAAATCTTTATCGTCCCCTTCCTCGCCACGTCCATCTCCCCAAAGATGAGCTTTATCGAGATGTGGTTGGTGGTCTGTTACACTCTCTACGTCGAAGCTCTTGGCCACTCGGGCATTCGTGCCTATTGGGCCCACCCCATCCTTGGCAAGGTACTCGCTCCCTTTGGCATGGAATTGACGGTTGAGGATCACTCAAACCATCACCTTTACGGCAAGGCTGGGATGAATTACGGTAAACAAACTCGCGTATGGGACCGCCTGTTTGGGACGGTGGATCCCCGACGCGAGACTCAGGAGGTGGGTGTCTTTGGTCAGTGATCACGCTGAGATAGAAGGCTCGACATATGGTCGATGGTATCTCTTCTCTGTTTGCTACGTTTTTTTTTTTTTTTTTTTTCTATTGTATGATTGCACCAGATAAATTCTAGCTTACCTTTTTTGCCAATCGGTACGGTCGTGTCGTGCTACTGTGATTGAAACTGAATGCTCTACTGTAGATTACATTGCATGACCTCTGTAGCAGAGTTTAATCAAAGTACTTTGCAATCTTGCCCAACATCGTCGTAGGCTTGTTCTGTGCATCCTCCTCGTCGCACCTCTTCATCTCCTCCTCGATCTCTTTGATACCCGTTACAAAGTCCATCTCTTTTACGCTGACCACTTTGGTCTTCCAAACATACTTGAAGCCCAGGTAGCTAGCGGGGAACCACATGAGGGGCAAGTAGTTGCTGAAAAAGCTGGCCGAGTTCCACTTTCCTGGACGGAAGACCTCCCAACCGGAAAACAGGAGAACGATACCGATGACCAACGACGTCCAGTAGGCAGCAAAGTGCGAGAGGGCCGACTTCCACGGGAGCGAGTCGCGCGGGATGGCTTGAGCCTTCATGCCAGCACGGAAGCGAAGATAAACGATAGCGATGGCGAACCAGGTCAAGATCCCCGAGAGAGCGGTGAGGTTGACGAGAAAGTTGAACACCTGACCCGACCCAGCGGAGCTGTCAAGGTACGCAAGGCACCCAACGAGCCAGCACACCGCCACGGAGTAATGCGGTACACCATTCTTCGTAGTACGGGTAAAGATCTTCGGCGCTTGCCTCTTCTGAGCCAAAGAGTACAGAGCTCTGGAGGAGGTGTACAAATCCGAGCATCCGGCCGAGAGAGCGCTCGTGATGATGGCGCCGTTGATGATGCTGGGAAGTGCTTGGATCCGAGCTGTCTTCATAGCGATGACGAAGGGGACGCAGCGGCGGTGCTTTCGGTACCGAGTCGAGCGTTGTTGGAGGGTACGATGAGACCGATCATGATGACAGAGACGATGTAGAAGAATACGATGCGGATCCAAACGGTCCGCAGACAGACGGGGAGGACGCGACGAGGGTTGCGACACTCTGCAGCAGCGAGAGCCAACATCTCGGCACCAACCATGGAGAAGGACGCCTGGGTGAGCACGGAGAAGAAGCCAAGGAATCGACCCGTGCTGCCCCCGATACCCCTGAACTGAACAAACGGACCCGGGTCGCGCCAGTACTTGAACCCAATCGACTCGCCATTCGGTCCACCCTTGGAGGTGATAAAGATGGAAGTAAAGATGAGTCCGATAATGGTGATGACCTTGATGCTGGCGAACCAAAACTCGGCTTCACCGTACACGCCTGCACTGAACACGTTCAACCCCAAAGTGACCATCGAACCAATAGCGATCCACACAGCAGAGTTAACGTGCGACGTTGGAATCCAATACGAAACCAACACAGCAGCCGCACTCAGCTCTGCAGCCAAAATCAGCGTCCAACAAACGAGATAATTCCAACCCATCGCAGCCGACAGCGCAGGATCCACAAACCGCCCAGCCAGACGAATGTGACCACCAGATACGGGCAAGAACGTAGTCAGCTCGCACACCATAAGCATAACCGCAATGACCACCGAAGCAATAACGCTGTAGCCCAACAGCAATCCTAGCGGACCGCCGCTCTTGAGCGCACCTCCAACGCCGAGAAAGATACCCGTACCGATGCAGGCGCCGATGGAGATGAGGATGAGGTGACGTGGCTTGAGCGCCTTGTGCAGTCCGTGTTCTTCATGATCTTCGATGGGTTGGGTTGGGTATTGGTTGACTTGGGTTTCGAGGACGGCGGTGGCTTCGAAAGGGTCCGAGGTTTTCTCGCTTGGCGAAGGTGAAGTGCCCATTTTGGGGACAGGCTGGCTCCTTGATGAGCAGGGTTACGATGAGGAAGGGGCAGAAGGGATGGCGGAGAGGAGCACACTTTGCCTGTGTTGCGTCTCACTTTATGTAGCCCAGAGTCACTTAACTTACCTGCAGGAAAAACAAAGGTTGCCACGACGCTGGGGTCGAATGCTGTCGGGTCACGCTGGCTGTGGGGAGGGTATAGGTGGGCGAATCATACTGCAGTTCGATAAGCAGTTGGTCTAAAGCGGACCACCAACCCGAGCAGGCAGGCAAAGGCGAGAGTAGCCGAGATACAACACCACTGTCACCTTGCTGCAGACAGTTTCGCAGAGCGCACTTTTTCTTCTCGACTTTGCAGCAGCACCCACGCAGCTTGGGTCTCTGCGGTTTCATTTGTGCGTGGACCCGCTTATCTGTGCGGGGTCGAAAGTCCGATTTGGCACCGACCGACACACACGGAAGAACAATGGCTGCGGGCAAGAGGGGCGGGTCTAAGGTGGAAGGGTAAAAGCAGCGACATGGCGGATGACCCGCTGATGGCTTGTGTTGGCTGTGGGGCGACTGTACGGTCGCTGCGAAGGATCAGGCGTGTGGGTATGGGAAGAGAATGGTTGAGGCGGACAAGGTAGATGGACAAGTGTGGGGCTGTTTCGGTCGTCGGTCGAAAGGAATTCTGATATCGACGACCGATAGCGCCACGCTTTGCTCACGAGTAGAGATAAAACGAAAAGCTCCTTCTCGCCCTTGACCCTTGTGTTTTTGGCTTTGTTGCTACGAGGGTGGAAATGAATCGGCGCAGGATCCGAAGTGCATGGTCAGATCAAAACGAACAAGAATGGCAAAATGATTCGGTGCCAAGACATTTCCCTTTGTTAATACTGTACGGTGACTTGTCGCGAGGTCGGAGTGGAAACTAGTCGACAGTGGCCTGTTGCGAACCTTGTGTTGTTTGACAGCTGCCGAATTGTGGCGCTTGTTGGCTCGACGCAGTGCGCAGAAGTTGATTAAATGATTAAAATGAGCCAATCAGAGGTTCGACAAGCTCTGCAAGCTTTGACCTTGTCTTGCATCGAGCTTTGGTTGCTGCTTGCGCTGAGCTCGAGTGAAAGTGTGATGCTATTCCGATCGCTGTCAAAAGCTGCAAGTGCTCTTAAAAAGGGGATTTGCAACTCCGATAGCCTACCGAAACGGAATTTCGCCCAAGTGGTTCGACGCCAAGACTTTACCGAAAAAAGCGGCTGGCTGGTCCAGTCGGTATCCTTCCGATTCTTCGCTCGTTTAGCTGCTCGGCAAAACGTGGTTGTTGACTCAAGGGTTATTCCTCGGCAAGTCCGGTCCTATCTTTGCAGCGCTTGGCAGAAATGTTCGATAGCAAACTGACCCGTATCTTATCTTTAGCCGTGACGGTGATGTGACAAGAGGTGTCGCACGAGTGAGCCGTGCTTTTGACCCACAAACGCCGCCCAAGCCTTCGTTGATCATGGTATGCTCTCGAGTGTGTCGTGTGTCGCTTTTCTATTTTGTTACCAACCACGATCGCAACGCCGCTATTGCTTTGGTCTCGCTCAACAGCAAAGATGACGACACCCAATCCGCGTCTCACCCAAGCAGCTTACCAAGCGCTACCGGGTACGCCACTGGATGTCGACAAGCCGCTCTACGACCGCATCGGCTCTGCAAGCAAGACCCTCTCATACTCGTTCGTGCTGCCAATCCGAAGCGGCAAAGCGTGTGCCGTTAAAGCAGGTCAACTATGTCGCATCGTCGCCGTCTCTGGTGCCTCAAGTGGGTGATCTCAACATGTGGTCGCTTCACAACCCACGTGAACGCTTCTGGGCCTCCCGAACACGTCAACTTCAACGAGCACACGTTTCGATCTTCGACCGGCTGTGGAGCTGCTTGCCCTACCTCCGACCGCTTTGCACCATCACTAGCGATTCGCTTGCCAACTACGGCGAGGGCGGCAATGGCAAAGGCGGTGGAGTGGACGCAGAGGGTGGACGCGTTCACGATCTGTTGGGAACGCGCTGCGATCCTTACGTCAACCGAATGCTGACGGGCGAGGACTTTGACTACCACTGTCACTCGAATCTGACCAGAGCGGTGAAGGAATGGGGACTGGACGAAAGCGATGTACACGACGTACTCAACGTGTTTCAGTGTACAGGGCTCAATGCCGACGACCAGTACTTTATGAAGACGTGCCCTGCCCAAAAGGGTGACTACTTCGAGTTTTTCGCTGAAACGGATCTGTTGTGCGCACTCAGCACGTGCCCAGGGGGTGATCTGAGCAAGGCCATGTGGGGTGAAGGGTCTGCTTCTGAAGCCAAAGCGGGCGAAGATCCAACGCTGGAATGCTGCAGACCATTGGGTGTGGAAGTGTATGATTTGGTGGACAATGAAACGGTGTTGGAGGGATGGAAGGAGCCACAGCCGTATGGCAGACTGTACAAAGGTCAGCATGGCTGCAAGGCCAAGGAGTGGGGAGCATAGTCGATCCACTGGACAGAGACCAAGTCGTGTGCGTGTGTATTTCTAGACAACCGTGAGCCGGCCCCGTTTGTTCCCACCGTCTCGGAGCCTTTCTGTGTTGTCTCGTGTGACTTCATCACTCGATGTCGCTCCACTCGCTGATCAACATTTGAGATTCATCCGATCTCTTCATGTCAGACTCTCCCACGGTCCCTCCAGCTCATATGCAAATGAATCGGCTCATCCGAGGTCCACCTCATCGAGTGTCGGATGGCTGCCGTGGCCGAAATTGCGTGACAGCTTGAGAAAAAACACTCTGAGAAAGCTTAATTTCGGCTTCGCCTTGCTGAGCCCTTTTTTTATGTTTGAGTGGAGGCGGTCCGAGCGGGCTGCGCGGCTTGGACCCTTGATCTTCAGTTCATCACTTTGAAACCTCATCTCTCTTTACCTCTCAACCACCATCATCGACACGATCCCCCTCCTCAACGTCACCTCTGTCTCATACTCAAGCAACCATGAATCAGGTCAGCTTCTATCCCCTCAATCTTAGTTCCGTTATGTACGATCTGCTAGCTGACATTGTTTCGATTTGCTCTACGCATCGCATTGCTTGCACCGCTTCCAGCACGAATACAAGTTCGAAGTCGTCATGACTTGCTCCGGCTGTTCGGGCGCCGTTTCCCGTGTGCTGTCAAAACTCGATGGTCAGTACTATGTCTTCTCCTCTCTAAGATCAAGTGGTACAGCCTTCGACTGACAGTCTGTTCGCCCATGCCCAACCCTTGCCCTGACTGGACAGGCGTCGACTCGTTTGACGTCTCGCTCGAAAACCAGTCTGTCGTGGTTAAAGGATCGGCGCCATACGAGACAGTCTTGCAAAAGATCAAAAAGACGGGCAAGGAGGTCAAGAGTGCACAGGTCGTTCATTAGATGCCCTTGAACAGTCGACAATCAGCGATCCGTTCCTGCACTGGCAATCCAAGTCTTTCTAGAGCGATCTTTCGGATATCCTCCGTTGCAATTGGCAATCAATGTGATGAGCAAGGGCGTCGAGAATATTGATAAACATACAAAAATTGACAGGTCATCTACAAAAATCTCCGACTCCTCGACCTAAACGGCGTCGCACCAGGCGTAGCAATCGCCGGCGTCCCACCACCCCTACTCGCCGCCTTCCTCCTCTGCTCTTCCCTCCTCTCCCTCTCCTTCCTCTCCTCCTCCTCCCTATCCTTCATCATCTGCTGCTCCAAACTCGTCAACTTATCCAAATCGCCCGTCCTCCTCGCCCTCGTAACACTGCTCGTACTGCCCTCTCCTTGATCGAATAAAACGCCCCACCCAACTCGGCCAGCCAATGCGGATCCACCTGGGTAACCGTGTTCATCATCTCCTTGCTCGTCAGCACCACTTGATGGTACACGACGTATTCCGGGCTGTAGCCTAACCCGTACAGCGCGGAAGTGGGGTGTAGGAACATCTTGATGCCTGTTCGGCAGTTGACGTACTCTCCGATCCCTGCCGATCGGGCGGCTTGGTGGAAGTAGCCTGCTGTGATGCACTTGCGGATGCCGTCCCAGTCCGTGGAACACGACACGAGTCGCAGCTTTTGAAGCTTCATAATGTCTTCCAGCTGCAGGCGCACTTCTCGTGCTTTGCGAAGTGTCTTTGGATGCAAAAAATGTTTGTTGCACCACGAATCGCGGTAGCCGTTGTTACGCCATTGGTTGTAGACGTGCAGTAGGGTCAAGTGGTCCGATTCGGCGACGAAGAATTTCTCGCGAGCTGCGTCGCTTTCCTCCTGCCTCTCCTTGGGTCGATAAAACACCGATGGTACCGACAACATGCTCACAATCGTAAGCATCTCCACCGAACATCCATACTCGACACTCGTGATGAGCATCTTTGATAAACTGGGCTCCATGGGGAAATCACCCATTTTTTTACCGAGCGGCGTCAACTCGCCGACGTTGTTGAGCGCACCAAGCACCCACAGCTGATACATGCTGTTGAGGATCGTATCTTGCGGTGGCGGGTCCATAAAGTCAAACTCGAGCAGGTTGCTCACACCTAGACTTTTGAGCATCAGCACGGTATTGGCCAGATTTGTCCGCTGGATTTCCGGGATGGTGTTGGCAAACAACTCGTTGCGGAACGCCATCTCCGTATACAGCCTGTAGGCTGTACCGCTGCCTGTACGACCAGCACGCCCCGAACGCTGGTTCGCATTCGCCTGCGAAATCGGAGTGATCTGCAACGAGTCCATTCCCACCTTGGGATTGTACACTTTGAGCTTGTAGTAGCCCGCATCAACGACGTACATGATGCCATCCACCGTCAGCGACGTCTCGGCAATGTTGGTAGCGACGATGCACTTGCGTTCTCCATTCTCTGTAGCGTCAAAGATCTTGGCTTGCAGGTCGGCCGGCATCTGCGAGTAGATCGGCAGCACCAACAGCGGTGGTGCGTCGTCAATTTGAGACAAACGCTCGGCGATGACCTGACATGTAACCTCGATGTCTTCTTGACCCGTCATAAACACGAGAATGTCACCCTTGGGGTGCGAAAGATGGATCGACAGCGCTTGCTTGACCGCGCTATCCACATAATCTTCGCAGGGGGTCTTGCTGAACAGCACGTCCACAGGGAACGTTCTACCCGGGATCGTGAACGTCTGCGCACCGCCGTAGAACGAAGCAAACTTGTCAGCGTTCATGGTAGCCGAAGTGACGATGAGTTTGAGATCGCGTCTGCGTTGCAGGATCTTGCGCAGCAGACCCATGAGCACATCAGTGCTAAGCGACCGCTCGTGCGCCTCGTCGAGGATGATCGCGCTGTACTGATCCAGATCCGCTTCGTTGAGACTTTCCCTCAGCAGTACACCATCAGTCATGTACTTGATCTTGGTCTCGGCACTGGTGCAGTCCTCGAAACGAATCGAGTATCCCACCAACCCGCCGAGCTTGCACTCCACCTCTTCGCTGACACGCTTTGCTACACTCATGGCGGCGACACGACGCGGTTGCGTGCACCCGATCATGCCGCACTTGGTGTAGCCGTCTTCGTGCAGGAACTGGGCAAGCTGGGTTGTTTTGCCGGAGCCGGTCTCGCCGATGACGACAATCACCTGGTTCTCGCGGATGATCTTCATAAGGTCTTCGCGGCAGGCAAAGGCGGGCAGGTACTGGCGTTGCTCCTTGAGCGTCTTGGACCGACTAAACTCGGATCCGCCGGTGTTAGTTTTGAGGTGTCGAGCAAACTGCGAGTCGCCCTTTCCGTGGTTTTCAGCATCGGTTTCGTCGGCAGCATCGTCCTTCGAAGTCGCTTTTGCCGGATCGGAAGGAGCGGTGGGATCGTCCTCGTCATCGTCCGCTTTGACTCCCAGAATGTTTCCCAGCGTGGTGCCGCCCATCGCCGCCACTTTACCAGCCGCTTTAGCGCGCTCAGCTTTCTCCCTCGTTTCCCGAACGAGTCGACTCCCCTTGCGAGCAAAGACGGCCATATCAGAAAGTCCGTCCTTGACGGGATTGATCGGCTCGAGCTGCTTTGTGAAAACGGTCTTGCCATCCAAAAAGGGCGGCTTGAGGTCGTGTACCAGCAGGTGGACTCGATTCTCGCTGTCTTCGTCCATGTTGTCGAGATCGATGGCGGTTCGCGGGCCAACGCCGCTAGTTTGCAGCCGATTGCGCTCCCACGCATCTGTGTCGGCATTGTACTGAGCTTGACGTGCGGTGACTTTTTCCTTTTTAGCTGCGAGGGGAGCCGAGATCTGGCCAGTCATGTCTTCGTATTGAGCGAAGGGATTGTGTTCTTCGTCGGCCGCGACACCGCCTTCCTCCATGTCGTACCAGTCGCGGTCGAGCTGTCGATCGTCCTGGTCCCAGCTTTGACCTTGTGCGCCTCCATCGGGCAGGCTAGAGGGCGATGCGCCACGTCGAGATGGGGTCTCATCCCAGCGACGAGGGCCTGCCGAGCGTGTTGAAGGGAATGTCGAATCTGGTGCTCTTGACCTTGCGCTAGTGTCAGAGTGCCGCGGTGTCCAACGATCCGTGTCGTCGCTTTGGCGCGACGAGCTGCGGGGTGTTGAGTCCCAGGTGCGTCTTTCGAGACGATGCGATGGAGTCTCGTCTCTGCCATTCTGATGTCGCCGATCAGTGTTGTCACGACTGCGGTCCGAGTATGGTGCTCGACGTTGGTCACGATCTCGATCCGAAGGGCGCCACGAGTCTCCGTTGACACGATCCGAAGTTGTGGATCTTGCTGAGCCGCTGCTGCTGTGACTGGTAGATGATGCAGTCTGCTTGCCTTTGCTAGAGGCCTCGTTTCTGGCATCGGCAGCCATGGCGCGCTTGCGACGATGCTCTTCAAGCCGACGCGCTGCCGTATGGCTCAAGCCTCCTGGATGACTCGGAGTTTCGTTGCCGCGAGGTCTCATTTGAGCCTGCGCGGCCGAAGCAAGACGAGAAGGCACCTTGAACACTGGCTCTACGGGAGCTGATGCGGGGGCCGGGGAGTCGAGATCATCTTCAAGGTGACTCAGCTGCATGCTTGAGATTCGTTGGCGTTTATTGGACGAATTCAGCTTTGCCACATTAGAGGAGGACGATTCGCCGAGCTCTGCACGCTTGGCAGCAGCAAGTCTGTCGAGACCGAGCAAACTTTGTCTTGGTTTCGAGGAGGAGGGTGGCGCCTTGAACACGTGCTTCTCACCACCAAGAGTGGAGAGCCCGGACCTCTCGCGTTGCGGCTCAGCAGGGGCTGTCTGCTGCGACGATGACGATGATGAGGCTGCTCCATTACTACCGCTAGAGCCCTTATCAGGGTGTGATGAGATATAACTGCGAAGTTCGATCAAGAAAGATTCGTCGAACCTGCCAAATGCACGAGCAGCATTGACGAAAGCCTTGTCGGTGGGCAACGAGCGGGAGAGCGAGATGACACGCTGTGCGAGGAGCTCGCTGGCGTTGGGCAGAGAGTGAGAGAGGCGTTGTGCCACCTCTTGGTTCAGTCGCGAGGGCATGACTGCCTAGCACTGATCACGATATGAGTGGCCGCAGCGTAAAAAGTGGCGGCCGTCGTGCTAGGGTGGGATGGGTCGACCAAGTGAGGTGCGGGATTCATTCAGGGTCCAACGTTTTGATTTTTTCGGCTCTCGGAACTCGGAATGGAGGAGGCTATTTTGGATCTAACAAACCTCAAAAGATTCTCACCGACGTCGCCGCCGAAAAAGGTGCCGAAAACGATTCACTTTGCCCGTTACGACCCTGCTGGCTGCCTGCCGCTGTGGCACTGCAAAGCTCTTGATGGTGGCAACCCTGTCAAACAACCCAAAGCAGCACATTGACGTACTGATTTCCGCGGAGAGATGCTCTTCCCGCATGGAGGGAGCATCTTGAGGCCCGTCCATGGCAATTCCGAGCTCGAAAGCGTATCGCCATTGATCCTGCGATTCCATGCAGCTGTCCAGCTTTGTTGTCACGTCTGGCTGTAAATGAGTGGTGAGCAAGCATCTCACAGAGGTGCCGGCAAAGGCTGTGCGGGTGGTTACGACGTCGTACAGCTGTCTTGGTTGTCAGTTACCACACCAACTTATTGCCAGCGTCGGAGATTGTGCCTCTCATATTCCTCCTCTCCCCCGCCTTGACAAACAATGTGAACCCTGCAGCTCCATGGACTGCATCGCCGGAGTATCTACCATTGGCCGCGTCACGCCCTTCCTTGCTTCCCTACCACCTGCTCCTATATAGCATAGCCTTCTCTTCCTCCTCCTTCTGTCTCGTTGCCCGACAACAGATCACTTGGCTCCCCCGATCCTGATCACAGCCTTACCACCACGTTGCACAGTCCGGCCAACCAGCAAACGACTCTCATCCATGGCCTTTCTTCCTAGCACACCACGATGAAGCTCGAACTCACCCCTTCCTACGCAGCGCAGCAGCTGCTGGCGCTCCTCGAAACACCCCTCTCCCTCTTCCGCCAAAACCCCATCACCACCCTCCTCGCCTCACTTGTCCTCTTCCCCTTCCTTGCATTCGTATCTGTTGCTCTCTACTTCTTCAGTGTCGCAGTATGGCGCTACATCGCGCTCCACATCCTCGGCACCGACATGTACTCTCACTTTCCTCGCCCTCGCCGCACGGATAAGTACCCACTCATTACCGGCAACTTGGGCTTCATCCGTCGCACCCCTCCCGTCGAAGCGCATCTCGCCTTTCAACGCGAGTTGGGCACCAGTGTCTACGTCTACCGCGGCATCTTCTACTCTCCCCGTCTCTTTATCGCCGATGCCAAAGCCATGCTGCACATGCTGAGCGCGGTCAACTCGTACAACTACGAAAAACCTTCCTCCACTCGACTCGTGCTTAAGAATTTCTTGGGTGAAGGTGTGCTCGTTGCGGAGGGGGATGTTCATAAGAGGCAGAGAAAGATTCTGCAACCGGCGTTCAACGTTGGTGCGATTCGAGAGTTAAACCCGATCTTTATGCGGTATTCACGCGAGCTGACGGACAAGATAGGTCAGATGATCGATCTCTCCGCATCTCAAAAGGGCGGCGCAGATGGTGTCACCAAACCGTTTGTCGCGCAATCGTCGTACTCGCTCGAGGCGAGCAAACCGGGAGCGCCCGTGCTCGACATTGGCTGGTGGTGCACTCGCGCCGCACTCGACATTATCGGCGATGCCGGGTTCGGCTACCACTTTGAAAGCCTCAAGATCGACGTCGACCCTTCCATCGTCGTGGAAAGAGCCGGAGATGTGCTAGGCAACGCCTTTAACACATTGTTCAAGTTGACGCTCAAAATCGACTTGATGCGGTTCTTGCAGATCTACCTCTCCAATTTCCCCCTGTTGCGATGGGTGGATGACATCCCGAGCAAGCGCAAACGTGCCACTGAGGATGCCTATGGCAAATTGGAGGAGGTATCGATGCAGATTGTTAACCGCAAAAAGAGCGAGATCCGATCAGAGATGGCAGCGGAAGTGGAAGCTCGAGGAGCCAGCAAAACCAACGGAGCCAGTGGCTTCACAAAGGCTGATTTTGACGAAAAGGACTCCATCAATGCAGGCACAGGTTCCTCCTCGGGTAAAGACCTCTTGCATCTCATGATGCGAGCCAACATGGCAGCCGACGTCAGCCCTAAAGAAAAACTCGACGATGCCGAACTCATCGGTCAAATCACCACCCTTCTCATCGCTGGTCACGAGACCACCTCCAACCAGACCGCTTGGACACTCTGGCTTCTCGCCCAGCAACCCTCCGTGCAGCAAAAGCTACGCGAAGAGATCCACGACCACTTCGGCCGCGATATGGAGCGCGATCCCGGCTACGACGAGTTGATGTCGATGGAGTACCTCGATGCGGTATGCAAGGAATCCTTCCGATGCAAGTCGGCAGTTCCCAGCACAATCCGCGTTGCCAACACCAGTGCTGACGTCCCCCTCTCCCGTCCCTACCCCACACGCGATGGACGCGGTACCATCACCTCCGTCCACATCCCCCGCGGACGTGAAGTCATCATCCCCATCCAAGTCATCAACTCCGACCCTGAAATCTGGGGCCACGACGCCGCAGAGTTCAAACCCGAACGCTGGATCAACCTCCCCTCCTCCGCCCGCCACAACGGCCTCCCCATGCACCTCATGACCTTCATCTCCGGCCCCCGAGGCTGCATCGGCAACAGATTCGCCCTAGCCGAATTCAAAGCCATGCTCTGCCACCTCGTCGGCAACTTCCGCTTTGACCAAGTCAAAGGCTGGAAGATCGAGGCCAAACAAACCGCGGTTATTCGTTCCAGAGTCGTTGGCCAGGAAGACGTCGGCCCCCAAATGCCCCTCCGCATCTCCCGCATCCCAGCTGCGTAGGAATAGGAACCCCCAACTTCATCTCATCACTTTGTCAAAAATCACAACACAGCGTATAGCGTTCGCACGGACATCTGCTGTAGCAACGAGTGTGATGGGGAGAGACATGGTGGGGTATTCTGAGAATTGACAGGCGGACCATACGCTTAATGTGAGGGTGGGAAACAACAAACACTAGTTACATACAAGAACAGAGGTGAAAGAGGAGGGAAGACATGAGAGTGCAGGTTGACTTTGCTCAAACGCGTGATCGTGAATGCCGTAGCGGTTTGAACAAAGGGCATGAAAAAGTATCAACTTTCCTACAAGTTCGAGCTGCCGCTTTACTTGCCAGTAGCCGAGTCAACCACCTCTTCCGCCTTCTGCTGGCTAGCCGAGGGGGGGTTGATGATAGCCTTCTGCAGCGCAGGCAGCGACTGCTCGCGAACAAACTTGATCACGTTCAAGAAACGGGTGCTAGCGGGCACCTCCGGGTTACGTGCCTCCTTGCTGAGCTTCTCGTACGTCTCGGTGAACGTCTCGATGACCGGACCGACACGCTTACGGCTCTCTGCGGGCAAGCTGTGGGCAAACTGACGCACGCGCTCCAGCTCGGCGAAGATGGCGTTGGAAATACCCTGTGCCTTTTCGGTAGCTTGTTCGCCCTCCTGCTTGGAGCGCGACGAGATGGTCTCGAGCGTCTTGGCCAAGTTGGCCTGGAGCTCCTTGACAATGTCCGTAGCGCGCTGGAGGTAGGCGTTGTGGCTCTTGATCTCGTCAAACTTGGTGTGGGCCTGATCGTAGGCGGGAACGATGTGCGATTCGTACGCCGACTTGGCGGGAGTGTAGAGACGCTCACCGTATGCTTTCTGCAGAGCAGCAGCGTAGGCGTTGAAGAAGCTCTTGGCGGTGTCGGCGGGGAGCTTGGCCACGTCGATCAGCTCCTGGGTCTGGGCGTGGAAGGGGTAGCTCCACTTGCTCTCTGCGAAATCGAGCGACTTGGCGGCGAGCGAGTCGACGTAGGCGAGCTGCGGGTGGAGACGGTTGGTGATGGGCTCGGCGGCCTTGAGCGACGAGTTGAACAGGTTCTCGCCGTAGCCGTAGGTGGTGGTGAGCAGGGGATACGACTGGATGGTCGAGTGGGCAAAGTGGAGCGAGTCCGAGACCAACGGCACGGCAGCGATCTTCTTCAAGGCTGCGCTGTGGTCAAAGGCGACCTTGGAGGGCGACGACGAGACGCCGTTGGGAGAAGGTGCAGTAGCAGCAGACATGACGATGAGATATGTGTATGCGGCGGCGGCGGCGGCGGTGGTGGTGGTGGTGGTGGTGGTGGTGGTGAGAGGAGGTAAAGCGAGCAAGATTCCTGAGGTGGGCGAAGAGGGACAGTGGTCCTTAGGAGGCGGCAGAAAGACACTGTCGAATGCTCAGGCCGATAAGGAACTCAGCAATGACGGAGGAGGGACTTGTATATATTTCACACAGGGAGAGAGGCAAAGAGAGCAACACGCCGGCGCACTGACTGACTTGACTAGCTGACCGACTAAGGCTGCGCAACTGTGCTCAGCTGCCAAACGCGATAAGGCCAAGAGTGGCGCAAACTGAAGGGTGAAAAATGCAAGGGAGCGTGCAGCACAAACTGCAGGCGAAAAAGTCACAAGCCACAGCAGCAGCGTGAAAAAAAGGGTGGCAGCAATTCGGAAGCTCGCCGACTGAGCCAGGCTGTGCGTGCTTTCAGAAGGGTCCTTCGCAAAGGCACACTCTTCAGCAGCGAATCACGCTCGTGCTTACACTTTCTGCTCGCACTCCAGCTTGTCGGCTTTTCAGCATATCAGGATACACGCGCACGGTCTGCGAAACGAAAGACGAGAGAGCTCGACGAGGCCTCCGGAGATGAATAGACACGAAAATTTTGGTTTGAAGGAAAAGGTCGTCAGAGCTGTGCCGACCCCGGCGAAGCACGGACGGAAGGTTTGCCGTGCTTTCAGAGTCAAATTCTAGAGGTCTGTTGCGCAAGATTGCCAGTGATTGGTGACGGCAAGAATAGGACAGGAATGGTGGGTTTGTTTTACCAGACAGCAGCAGAGTGGCAGCGAATGAGGCTCGTGTTTGAAAGCCAGACGGAGGAAAGGGCTTGTGGGAAATTCGCCGCCGTGCTTGCGAGCCTGTCTTTCTGGCTTTTGCTCTTCCATGCCGTGTGGTTGAAAGCAGAGTCGAGCACAAAAGATTCGGCCACTATCCGACAAGCAAAAGTTCGCCAAAGCTGGAAGAGCAACACGACCCCCCTTTGATGCATCCCGGCATATGCAACTGTCCTGCACATGCAGGGCTTCAGCTTCCGCTGCGCTCCGAATCGCCGCAAAGACCCTGTCAAAGAAAAAAAAAAAAAAAAAAAGTTTCAGATTTCGCATTTCTGTGTACCGTTGAAAGACAGACACCAAGCTCTGTGTCTGTGTGAAAGCGAGAGGGTCAAAGCGCATGTGTGGTGGTGGCGCGTGTCTGGTTGTGGGGGACAGACATGCACAGGCGAGGCAGCGTGGGAAGAATTTTCGAACTGAACGTGAAAGCCAACGTTGGCCATTTCTCACTCGACGCGTGTCGCCACGAATATTTTTCAATTGATCTGTTGGCTCGACGTGATCAACCTTTCGTATCACTGGAAGCCTACGCTTCGGAAGCATCAGGCTCAGACTCGATTGGCCCAAAGTGCTTCTCACATCAAAAGAAATGAGTGACAGGCGGCATTCTCTGCATTGCGTCGAGATGTGATTTCACCAAGTGTACATTTCCAATTTGTTCTCTTTGGGGCATCACGAGTCCGCCACAAAGCCTATTCTCGGCAGCCTATTTTCTGCTAGAAGAAACAAGAACAGCCCGAGAAGCTGCGCCACCAACACGAGCATGTCCAATGACCTCGAGGCGAGCTTGGGCTTGACCGCGGCGGCTTGCTAGGCGGGCTCGGAAGGGCGCAGCAGCCAGCACACCATTCGAGCAACCAGACGCCACGGCAGGAATTTTCTTCGCTTGGTTATCAAGCTCAGATCTAAGCACTCGCGTCTTCTGAAAGGATCGCCGTGAGCGATCTCTTCTTCACACGCGAGCGGAGCTCTAGTCATGCTTCGACCCAGCTCGCACGTGGTCATTGTGGATCGCTATCGGCTACCGGTACCCGTCCATCTTCACTGCCGAAGTCAACATTGGAGCTCCGCACATCAAAGGCACCGAGTCCCGCACGACCAGACCGACTCCGATGTTTACTCCATTGTCTTCCATTGTCTGATTGCTATCCATTTGGAATTACATGAGACTGCTCCTAGCACCGATCTGAGTGCTGGCCTCGCCATCTGGGAAGTTTCCGTCTCTATCACCGGCAAACGTGCGATAGATCCCCCTCAACCTCCTCTGCTCTTCCAATGGCACACTGGGACGCGTGCTCTTGATCGACGTCTCCAGGTGGGCTTCCGTGACGAGTGTTTTGCTCTTGTTCTTCTTGGGTGTGTCGTTGTCCGCATCGTGGTCGGCAGAAACACCGTTGGCACCTGAAGAAAGGTGAGCGGGGAGAATGCCTGCTGTCTTTGAAGGTTTGTGCAGAGGCTGCGACTGGGTGTTCTTGAGCACCAGCTCAAGCTTCCTTACAAGAGCTTGTCGCTCTGCACCACTGAGCGTCTTCTTGGCACCGCCGATGGTGGTAAACTTGAGCGCGCCCTCCGCACCAGCCGCGTCCTTATCCTGTTTCGCCTCACCCTCCTTTTCCTCAGTAGCAGCGTTGATCGACTCGTGAATCGCCTCCAGGTGCGCATTATACAGCAAGGCCTGCAAATCAGCACCCGAGAACCCTTCCGTCCTCGACGCCCACTTCTCCAAATCCACCTCCGGATGCAAATGCACCTTTCTCGCAATGGCCTTCATGATGTCCACCCTATCCTCTAATGTCGGCATATCGCAGAGCAACGACTTATCCAACCTACCGGGTCGCAACAGCGCCGAGTCGATCAAATCAGGTCGACTGGTAGCAGCCAGCACATAGACCCCATCCAACGCTTCAGCACCGTCCATCTGCGTGAGCATCTGGTTGACCACGCGATCCGTGACACCCGTACTATCGTGTCCACGCTTGGGCGCGATCGAGTCGAACTCGTCAAAGAATAGCACGCACGGTTTTGCCGCCTGCGCTCTATCAAACAGATCCCGGACTGATCTCTCGGATGCACCAATGTACTTGTTGAGGATCTCGGGTCCTTTGACGCTGATAAAGTTGAGTCCGCATTCTTTGGCCACGGCAGAAGCAAGTAGAGTCTTGCCGCAACCCGGGTAGCCGTAGAGCAGGAGACCGGAACGTAGGCGCAGCGGACAGGATGCAAAGATGGCGGCGTATTTGGTGGGCCATTCGAGCGTTTCGCGAAGGACGCGACGGGTTTCGACTAGACCGCCAATGTCGGACCATGCGACCGAAGATTTTTCCAGTTTGACGTCGCGAAGCGACAGCGGAGTGAATCCGTCTTGGGCCTGCGTAAAGTCGTCCATCGTGATAGAGAGTCCTTGCTCTGCTTGTGCATGGGTGATGACAACGCCGTTGGCCGCGCCGTGCTGACTGCCGTTCTTGGAGATGCCATTGACTGCAGGTCGAGCAGAAGGCGCTTTGTGCGTCGCATTCGCACTGCGAATCGCAGCCTGGTGCGTCGCCCTTTCCACCAAATCACGCAGATCGGCAGGCAAGTAGCCCTCTGTCTGCGTGGCCAGTGTCACGAAATTGAGATCGGAAGCTGCTAATCCCCCGGCACTGAGCGTACCGTTGGCATTCTTCAACTTCTTGCCCACCAAAAAGTCCAAAATCTCCCTCCTACCCTCCTTGCCCGGCGGTTTAAGCTGCAGATTATCCAACCACAAATGGCTCGAATTCAACAAGCTGTGAATACTTGTACTGCTCTGTGCCGTTGCAACCACAAAGACGCCAAAGCTCTTGACGCAATCCTTGACCCTCGCCACAAACGCCTCAGCAAGCTGACGTGAACGCTGCGAGTCGACGTGCTCCATCTCTGCGGGAATGATTCGATCGATGTTATCCAGAATAAGCAAGCTGGGCGCTTTCCACGCTGCTTGGTTGAGCCACTCGCTGAAGCGTGCACGTAGCATGGGCACGCGTTCTTCGCTGTACGGCGAGCAGTCGTGGTAGGTTGTAGCGAGGCAAAGCTTGAAATCGCGCGAAAGATCGGCAGCAAGGTGTTTGGCGATGACCGTCTTGCCGGAACCAGGTCCTCCAGAGAGGAGCATGCTGGACGAGCCTTGGAAAGGTTTGACGTCCGTAGAGTCGCAAGACGAGGCTTCTAGAGCGCGTGCACGGAAGCAGCCCGAGATGACCTCTTTTGCATTTTGGAGGAGATGGTCGACACCGGCCAGGTCGGATTTGATTTCTTCTGCTTCCAATGCTGGTGCTGAAGCAGAGCCGTCCGGTTGCGCAGTCGTCTTGGTCGAAGCAGCCTTGGAGAAACCAGGAGGCGGAGGACCGAAGCGGACCAGATCGTAGTCTTCGATGCCGAGCTGTTCGCGGAGACTGGCGCCGACGATCACATGTCTTTCGGGCCACACAATGTCGTTGTGGACTCGATCACCTGGCAGATCGTCGACACTGACAAATCCTGCACTCGCTGTTGGCCTGACAGGCATGGCACCTTGCGCGTTGGTTGTCTCGTTGGCAGCGTCGTCGAATCCATCGACAGATGTAGACGTCGAGTTCTTGTCTCTGCCCGGATTAGACAACTCCTGAGCGCTGTTGTTGGTGGGACACGAGACTTTGGTGACAGAGAGACGACCATCCGGATAGATGGTGTGCAGCTGCGCATGTCCAATCGCCGATGTAGATGGCACTGCAACGCTTGTCGAGAGGCTATCGAGGCCAAGTCCTTGGGCAAAGCGTTGAGGCAAAACACGCCAGAGCAGCTTTGGCAATGTCTGCCTCAGCGCTTGTGCTTCGTTGGCATCGCTAGCTCCATTGAGAGCGGGCTTGTTCGTGGGTTGCAGAGAGTGTTCTACCTCGGCAGATGGGTCGACTTGCTTCTTGCGTAGCCTAGGTGCGATGATTACTTCAGTGTCGGTGGAGAGTCGAACAGCGATAGCGGTAGCAGCAGCAGCAGCGTCTGTATCGTCGGTGTCGGGCTCAGCAGTGTCTAGAGCAGCGGTGCTTGGCGTGGTAGAGTCAACGCGGAGGCGGACGACCGTGTTGCCGCCCCTGCCGACGTGAACGGCGAGCACTTGATTTGTAGTGGCTGCGCGCACCTGGCCGAGCATATTGAGCTCGACTTCCTCGGTGTGCAAGCTAAGGATCTCCCAGTCGTCTGGCGAGAGGGGAGTGACATCGATCTTGGTTGCGGTGGGTAGCGGCGGAGAGCGAAGGAGACGCACGGAGCACATGGCGCCATCTGGCAATGGAGGATGGAAGGAAGCTGCGAGGGAAGGAGAGATGTTGAGGACGTCCGAGGCGGAAGCCTTGCCATTTGCGGATGGTGCTGGGTTTTGCGAGAGAGAGTTGCCGACAGACAAGGGTGCGGCACTCATGCCTGACCAGCCTGCATAGTAAGGAGCGGATTGGGGCAATGTGGGTGTAGGATCGAGCTCGACGACGAGGGATTGTGGTGGAACTGCGAGGTCGACCAGAGGTGCATAGAGGCACATGGGGAGATGTACAAGCGACGACTTGAGGGTAGCATCGTATTGGACCCGGACGATGGTCGACTTGGCGGATCGGCTTTTTGATTTGGAGGAGCGCGACATGACGGCGGCTGGCATCCAAGATGGCCGTAAGAAGATGTCTGTGGGAGTGTGGGGTAAGGTGGTTCAAGTGGGTGTATCCTCAACAGTGAATCGGCCTCGTCGCGTGTGATCGTGGGTTGAAAGAGCGTGGTTATGGTCCTCAAAGTAGTTGCAGACGTCCTGATCTTGCTGCAACAAGCCAGATGGCTTCCGATAGGATGGTGGAGTGGACAGAGGGTTGAGAGATGAGCAAGGATCCCACATTCTCGACATTGCGAGGTGACCGAAAGTGACCGGTAAGTCGGCCCATTTTCACCCAGTTCCGGAAGCCATTCCGACAGGCGAGCAGCAGCCAACCAGCCAACCACATTTAGGCCAGCTGAGAAATGCTCCTTCTGAGAGCGTTGGCGGCATTTTCAAAAGTGTTAGACCACAGCCGGACGTCCCGATGATTCGTCCCGATTCCAAGCCAAATCGGCACAAACTTTTCCTCTGCCTTTTTCCGCTGGTGCTGCGTCGTGGCGTAGTGTGACGACCTTTCGAGTTGGAGGCTCGCTCTCTCAAATTTTTCTTCCAAGCCTCGAGAGAAAATCGACGCTTCGGCCAGAGAAAGACAGACAGACGCACACTGTCACGCCCGGACGTCCTTATCGTGCGAATACATGCCGTACGAGAGAAAGTTGGCTTCCTAGCACAAAATACTAGTCTCCTTTCCCTTTTCCCTTTCCGTAATACCATCTCGTTACTTGGTTATACTGTATCGCGCATACAGTCAGCGCATGTAACACACACACACACACACACACACACGACTTTTCTTTCAATCGGTGCAAACGAGATATCCTCGGCTTGTTCAACTCGATCAGCTTGTCATCATCTACGAATTCGCTCAACTCTCGATACCACCTCTTTGCTGGTAATTCAAACCTCAGCGTTGGTCTTTGCTACATCGCACGGTACTCGGGTCCCTATCTCTCTATCTCTGCAAGCAGTAGCACAGTCTCGAAACTCACGTCTGCTTCGTCGACTCGCTCACTTTAACCATTCGGCTCGTGCAGGAATCGATCGAAGAGCCCTAATCACACCATTCCAGCACCCACATCTCACATCGCCCAAAATGGCCAACGCAGGAGACGCCGCCGAGGCCAACATCCAGATCTGGAAGGTCAAGAAGCTCGTCAAGCAGCTCGATGCTGCTCGTGGTGCCGGTACTTCGATGATCTCGCTCATCCTCCCACCAAAATCCCAAATCTCTCAAGCTTCCAACATGTTGACCCAAGAATACGGTACCGCCTCTAACATCAAGTCGCGCGTTAACCGTCTCTCGGTGCTTGCCGCCATCACCTCCACACAGCAGCGTCTCAAGCTCTACAACAGGGTACCCGACAACGGTCTCGTCGTATACTGTGGAACCATTCTCACAGACGAAGGAAAGGAGAAGAAGGTCAACTTTTCCTTTGAACCTTTCAAACCAATCAACACTTCGCTCTACCTTTGCGACAACAAGTTCCACACAGAGGCGCTGTCCGAGCTCCTCGAGGCCGATGCCAAGTTCGGTTTCATCGTCATGGATGGTAACGGTTCGCTCTTCGGCACTCTTTCGGGAAACACACGCACAGTCTTGCAAAAGCTTTCCGTCGACTTGCCCAAGAAGCACGGTCGTGGTGGTCAGTCGGCGCTGCGTTTTGCGCGTCTTCGTGAGGAAGCCCGACACAACTACGTGCGCAAGATCGCCGAACTTTCCACTCAGCACTTTATCACCGACAACAAGTGCAACGTCGCCGGTCTCGTACTTGCAGGTTCCGCCGATTTCAAGACCGAGCTCAGCCAGTCCGACATGTTTGACTACCGTCTGCAACCCAAGATTGTCAAGATCGTCGACGTGTCGTACGGTGGAGAGAACGGTTTCAACCAGGCCATCGAGTTGGCTGCCGAGACGCTCTCCAACGTCAAGTTTGTCCAGGAGAAGAGGCTCATCCAGAAGTACTTTGACGAAATCTCGATGGAAACGGGCAAGTACTGCTTCGGTTTGGACGACACGTTCAAGGCGTTGGACCTCGGTGCTGTGGAGACGTTGATCGTATGGGAGAACCTCGATGTGACCCGCTACGTGCTCAAGGACAGCGAAGGCAGCCAGCAAGTGCTCATGCTCACCAAGGAGCAGGAGAAGGACCGCACCCGTTTCATGGACCGCGCCACCGGTGAAGCGATGGAGCAGGTCGAGGATCCCATGCCTCTCCTTGAATGGCTCGCCGAAAACTACCGCCAGTTCGGTACCAACTTGGAGTTCGTCACGGACCGATCGCAAGAGGGCATGCAGTTCTGCAAGGGTTTCGGTGGTATTGGTGGCATCTTGCGTTACAAGGTTGCCTTTGAGGATATGGCCGTATTCGAGGACGAGGACGAGTTTATGAGCGACGACTCGGACGATTAAAGCGCTTGCTTTTGCATCTATGGACCGTGAATGGGGATGCCAGTGCAGAAGGATCCTGCGCCGTCCTCCACCCTAAAAGCATCTTCAATCCCACCTTAATGAGGTGGATTCTCATTGTATAATGTTGTTTGCGCTTTTCAATCCATCCGTCTCAGTTGAAAACTTTGAAGCAGTCTGTGCGATGGTAATTTCTATTGCTTGTAGTGGCCCTACATGTAACGGGCTGTCGATCAAAGTCGTGGCTACTGAGCAAGGAGTTGAAACTTTGCCTGCAACCAAACCCTATACATCTGCTTCCTCTCCTTTCGGTTGACGATCAAACGTCGATCGATGGCCATCTGCGTCGTTGCGAAATCGTACTCCTTATCGTCCCCACTCTCCTCCTTTACCTCGTCGTCGTCTTCCTTGTTGCTTGCGTTCGACTCTTCCGCTTCTTCCTCCTTCTGTCCTTCGTCGCCGGTGGTAGTAGTATCTTGCGGCTGAGCGTTGAAAATGTCAAACAGCTGTTGGGGTTCGAAAAAGTAAACCCTGGTGCCGTCGCCACGGAGGTAAAAATTGTCCTCGAGCATTCTGCGTTTCTTGAAGCGCAGCTGAGGAAGGTCGTACCTGCCGTAATCCCTGAACAACACGATTCCACCTGGTTTGAGCAGCGATTTGATGTTTTGGACTGCCTGGGACCATTCCCGCGGGTGCAAGGCGGAAAAGACAAAGATGAGGACGATGATGTCGACACTTTGCTCCTTCAGACCTTCGGGGAGGGTGTTTGAGCTGAGGTCCCAAACGTTTGCCGAACACGATGCGCCTCCCGGAGGATTGGAGTAAAGCGGGTTACTCCTCACCACTCCCACAGCTTCCTTGCTATAATCACAAGCGTGGATCTTCAACTCCCGGTTCTTGTTGATCTCCAACAACGGAAACACCGTATTCCCCGCACCACACCCGACCTCCAACACCGTCTTATCCCCCGCACCCTCCAACGTAGCCTCTACCAATTCCGGAAACTCCAAATGCAGCCATTTCCGATCTTTAAAGAACCGATTCTGGTGCGAAGAGTAAAACACATCCCAGTAACTCGCAGGTGCGGAATGGAACACTTCCGCTTCTTCGAGTGTCAGCTTGGTTTCCGCTTGCTTGACTAGCGTTTCAGCAACGTGCGTGTAGTGAGAGGGTGGGGCGTGACGTGATCCCATGCGTTGTGCGACCAGATATCCGAGGAGGTGGTTAGGAGACGCGCACCGAACATGTCTGGTTGGGCGGTGGAGGTGTCGAGGGTGGCGAGGAGCGCTTGTGCTTCAGCGGCCGTTTTGGGTCGTAGTGCTCGTGTGGGTAAGGGGGCGGATGATGAGGTTTGTTTTTTGCGTGACGCGGTGTCGACGTCGGTGGAGATGGAAGGTGTTGTTGATGGACTGTCGAATGAGATTAGAGGTGTAGGAGTACGGGAGGATTAGAAATAAGCTCACAGCGTTGAGAACGACACAGACCATCAAACCGACAGTGTGTTGTTGGTGAATGGGGCAGAAGGGACGCTCATTGCATGCACTTTGGAGTGGGGGTAAACGATCCAAGAGCATACAAAGACGCGATCACGAAAGCAAAAGGACTGCGGGAGGGAAAAAAAACTGGGTACCATGAATTCGGTAGCCGTAGGCGTGATATCTTACCCTTGCTCTTGCTCTTGCTGTTGCGCCTCCGAGCTCGCGCTGGCGCTCGCAATCCCCTTGAGCACAATTGGCTCCAAGCCCTTGGACAAGGTCAACTTCAACGCCTCCTGTTTACCCAGTGGGCTCAACTTCCTCCACGTCTTCTTGATGATATCGACAAACTTGTGCTCCGTATACTCTTCATGCTGGCCCGCAAACAGCTCCAACTCATCATTCAGGAACACGAGCACGGCGGCATCCTCGAGCAATTGCGTACCCAAATCGCCCGTCTCTTTGCCCGGGTTGAGCTCGGTCTTGCTGACCCACTTGTGCACCCAATCCGCGCTGTTGCGGTCCACGTCTGCGTCGGTGAGCAGTTGCCTAGCGCGGTCTGCTTGTATCTTGTACAGATCACGACGCCACTTGAGGTAGCCGGCTTTACCGTCGGGGTACGATCTGCGAGGGGTGAGAAAGCGCTCGAGATGCTGGCAGCGTGAGGCGAGGCGGAGAAGGTCGCTTGTGCGTTGGATGGACTCGACGTCCGAGGTGGGTGATGGAGAGACGAATGCACTGAATTGCTGGTATTCTCGGGTGTCGATGCGTAGGCCGATCAGGTGCGAGGCCCAGTGCTCCATTCGATCCGCATAGGTGAGTTCGTCGACTTTGGTCTTGTCGTCATTATGGGACGAAGATTGAGTGCGTGCCTCGTAGGCGGGATCTCTCTTGTGGCACTCGTCGACGGCGAGACGTGCCGCTCGCAGGGCGTCTGATGACATGGTGGCTCCAATTCTATGATGAGTGGTGAGCGAGGGGATGGTGAGCGGCTGATAAGAGCTCTAAGGGGAAGAAAAGAAAAAAAAAATCAAGCTTTTGATTTTGTGCAGCTGCAGCCAGTCAAGCCCGGCTGAATTGAAAAATGAGCCTACCAAGATTGCACCCTGGACGTCGGATGCCGGTATCAGTTCGAGGTGGCAGCGGTAAGTTAACGGCTTTCAGCTTCTCATATCACAGCGGTCGGGGTCGTATCGAACAAACAAAACAAACAAACAATGCGCATGAGCAAAGACCACTTGCGCGGCAGAGAGATGCAATGGTTCCTTGAACATTCGCTTTGGATTGAGCATGCCTCGGAGCTAGATCAGCCAGGTCCGACCTTGGGAATATCATGATGCTCGGACAGGGATGCAAGATACTTGTTGAAGGCATCCACCTTGTCCTTGTGTGAAGTGCGCGCTTCTTTAGCGATGCGCTGCTGCATGCGCTTCCTACGAACCTGCTCGAATTTGCGCTCTGCTTCGGTCATGCTTCTCCCTCCAGTGGCAGTAGCGCTGCTGCCTGGGTCTAAGTCTTTTGTTTGATCGTCGAGTTGTTCGTCATCGTACGAGGCCTTTTGCTTGGACGAAGAGTGCGATGAGGATGCAGAGGCAGAGGCATGCTTCGATTCGTGTGATAGCGAAGATTTCACCTTCTTCTTCCTGTCAAAGGTGATGCAACACGTTGAAGGCAAGGTGTCAGTGAGCCTACTGCAAGATTCATCATAGAAGCTTTGGGATAGCCAACGAAAGCTACATACTTGTTCTTGTCCTTCTTACCGTCGTCGCCTTTGAGTTTGAGCGATCCACCCGGCTTGAATGCGTACGCCGAGGATGACGACCAAGACATCGCGACCTGCCCTGGCCAGCCAGACCTTGGGTGTGAGACAGAGCGTTGTGTTGGCTGTATCGACTTGATGGTGGTGCCAAGGAATGTTGATGCCTTGCATCCTTGTCGGGTTCAAGGCCGATTTCTCCACATAGCTTTGAACGCTATCTCTCGTACGATAGAACGTTAGCCTAGGATGTCCACAAGATTCTGGCCAGGCATCCTTGTCGTTGCTTTTGTGCAGTTTGTAATCGTCCGAAAGTCGAGTGTGACAGCCGAGTGTCCCTTGGCGGATTGCTCAGGAGGGCAGTACAGGCTCTGGTTTTGATCGTCGCTAGCAACGCAGCACCACCACCAAGCAGGAGGTGGCCGGAGGTGGCGGCGGCTTGTGCGGGAGTGTGGCTTTACAGTCGTCCGGAAACGGATTATTTTGTAAAAAGAAAGGCAAGAGGCATTCAACGCTTCTTGTCGATCCACCTGCATCTCGACCTCTTCTCTCCTCGTCACACTGCTCCACGCGGATGCTACGCAACACACTGCCGGCAAAGTCTATCCGTGTTGCACGCTTTGACCGCCTTCTCCCACGGAGCTACTCTTCCAAGCCTCAAAAGAACCACCCGAGCCCCGTTGGATTCGTGCTGATTGCCGTCGCTGCATTTGGTACATTCGCCTACATCTCTCGCACACGCCACGACGATCCTCAAAAGCACCTGCGCGAGAAACGTATCCCTCATCCTAATCCGCTCATCCCTCCACGCTCGCAGGAACCTCAGTGATTGCTCTACTCTCTGTCTCTTCGCAAGCTTCCGTCTAGAGAAGCTCAAGTTCGCCCAAGATTAACTGGCAAAAGACATTGCTAGGCAGGATGGGTCTGTTCGACAAGCTCAAGCACAAGAAGCACGAACAGGCTCAGGCCTCAGCCACCTCGGACGCAGCTCCTGTCACTGATGCTGCTGCTGCCCCTGCTGCTACCCCGGCCGTCGCCGCTGAGAAGGATACTCCACGCTTCGACTCGTCCAAGGTGACCGTCGTCTTTGTCCTCGGTGGACCTGGTGCTGGCAAGGGTACACAGTGCGCTCGCCTCGTTCAGGACTACGGCTTTGTGCATCTTAGCGCAGGTGATCTGCTGCGTGCCGAACAGCAACGTCCCGGTTCCCAATACGGAGCCATGATCGCCGACTACATCAAGGAAGGCAAGATCGTGCCCATGGAGGTGACCGTGGCTCTGCTTTCCAACGCCATCGCCGAGGCTCTGTCCAAGCAAGGCGCTACCGATGCCGGCCACTCGATTCCCGAAGAGCACAAGGCCAAGTGGAGCGATGGTAAAGGCCGATTCCTCGTCGATGGCTTCCCGCGCAAGATGGACCAGGCGATCAAGTTTGACGAGTCCGTGTGCGAGTCCAAGTTTGTGCTCTTCTTGCAGTGTAGCGAGGAGGTGATGTTGGAGAGACTGCTTGAGCGCGGAAAGACGAGTGGCAGGGCCGATGATAACATTGAATCGATCAAGAAGCGTTTCCGTAAGTTTATTGCTACAGACCCTACCAGCTTTACAATGCGATCAGTCATTGACCAACTTTTTTTTTTTTTTTTTTTTTTTTCTCCCTCTTCTCTGTACAACAACAGAGACGTTCGTCGAGACTTCGATGCCTGTCGTCGACTACTACCGAAAGCAGGACCGTGTGGTCGAGGTCGACTCGATCAAGCCCGTCGACCAGGTCTACTCAGAGATCAAGGAGGCTATGGACCGCACTTTTGCCAAGCTTGGACAGTAGATTGCTGCCGAATCGGCCATGCTCACTGTCATGTTTGCAAACGTCACAAGCAATGGAGCAGAGAAAGAAATATAGATCGTGTGAACGTTGCGTTTCCTGGAGAAGACGGCTGCGCAGTTGGTGGGTGTCGTTGGTGGCTCGTGTCTTGTGCAGTTGCTGCGTGGGTCTTGCGAGCAGGCCAAGCGTGCAGCGTGTCTGTTTGTTGCCCTTTTCGGCCAGAAAATCGAGAATGAAAGTGCGACGCGGCGGTTTAAAAGTGTTGGTCTCTCTGCTTTTCAACTTTTGCCTGCTGTTCCCTCGTCTCTTTCATCCACCACACACCACCACACTGTCGCATCATGTCTCAGCAAGCTGGCGCACCTGCGTCTTCCGCCACCGCTGCCTCTTCAAGCTATACCAAATACGCCAGCCTCCCTGACGTCGACACCTCGGCACCAGACGTGTACGAGTACCAAGGACCCCAACGCGACACGAGCCGCGGCGGACGTCAACGCTCACGCAAGCAGAGAGGCACCGATAGCGACACGGACACATCGAGCGACGAATCGGATCGCAGCGCGCATCGCAAACATGCAGGTGATGGCAAAACTGGCGCGTCGGATGACATCGACAACTCGTCCTTGACGCGCAACGATGCCGCTGCCAAGTTTAGCGGTGCTACTCATCTGGATGCTAGCAATGCCGATTTTTCGGGAAGATTGCAAAAGAGGAGACCGACACGAAAGACGAATGCGACAAGAACGAGGGATGCAGGGTTCGAGACGACAACGTATGCGATTGAGGGCGCTGCGGAGAGGGGGCAAGAGTCGGTTGCGGATCGGCTGCGGAGGCTCAAGTTTGAGGCGAGTCAGTTGGAGGAAGAGTTGAATGCCAGTGCAACAAAGGATGCATCACAGTCAGAGCAGGTCGACAGCGCAGAGGTTCTCAACCAACTCAAAGTTTTGCAGGGTCAACTGGCCAACTTGACGGTGCCTTCATCCTCAACCGATTCGAGCGCAGGAGGCAGCAAAGCAGACAAGCAAGCTTTGCGGGCACTGTTGCAGCAAGTCAAGCAGTCAGCAGCAGCAGCCAACAGCCCAACCTCAACTGCGGATGCCGCCGCCGCCGCCGCCGCTGCTGCTGCTGCTGCTGATGGCACCGGTCCAACAGCATCCGAACCTCGCATTGCTGGCGATCTAGTCCAAGTGGAAGCGCGCTTGTCCGAACTCGAATCCACCTTGGGTCTGGAACAAGCGCTTCTGGACGAATCCAAGCCCGTCCCGCGCCCCTTGCTCTCGACGCTGTCGCGGCTGGAACACCAGTTGTCCATCCTCTCGCAACCGCGCCATCTGGACGCCATCAGTCGACGCGTCAAAGTGCTCGTCACAGAAATGGACCGCGTGCATGACGTGCGTCGCAAACTGGCCACCGCCGAACCCGTTTCAGCCGGTTCCGCATCCACGGGCACACTCACAGCGACAGAGCTCGCACAGCTACAACAGCTATTCAACGTGTCGACGCGTCTGGAACCGCTTCTACCTGTCATCCCTTCAGTGTTGACACGTCTGCAGACTCTAGCAGAACTGCATTCCTCCGCTGCGCATTTTGGGAACGTATTGGACGAGTTGCAGGAGTCGAGTTCGGAGAGGCAGATGCAGGAACAGGAGATGGAGCAGCTGTTGAGGAAGATCGAGGCGAATATGGACGAGACTGGGAAAAAGGTAGAGGCAAATTTGGAGTCGTTGCAGAGTAGGATTGAGGATGTTGCGGCGAGGTTGGAAAAGGTGAAGCGGTGAATGGACGAAAGCAGCTGGGATTGATAAGCTGTGTAGAGCCGATCTGTAGTATCTCTGTCGAGATCGGACCGCACTGGGAAAGATGTCTCAACCATTGTCACCTATCTCTCGGCCTTTGAAACATCCACAATCCACGGCTCGTTCCTGTTCAATAAGCGTCTGAAGAAACACTTGATCATGCCAATCTTTTGGGGATTGTGGTACGAACCCCCATCGTTTAAAGGCTCTGTACAGTATAGTGCGGTCGAAAACACCGAGATTGGGGTAAGCGGTCACAGACCGTTTTCTGCATTGGCTTTTGATCCGCTCTTCGCCGTTCTTGGCCAAATTTCGCTCCGAATTTTCAAATTGATTTTTTTTTTTTTTTTTTTTTTTTCCTGCTGACTCGAAGAAAAACGTGCAGCAAAATCTTGTTTTGCCACGAGGAAGGAAAAGGTGTCACGCCCAGACGTCTTTTCGTACGAATACATGCCGTACGAGAGAAGCTCGCCCCTTAGATTCCGAAGTTTTGCTCCTCAGTTCCGAATTTGTACGGAGGCTAGTATATATATATACTAGCCTCCTCCCTGATCCCCCTTTCGTAATTCCATCTAGTTACTCCGTTATAAAGCGCATATAGCATGCGCATGTAACAAAAGGTCCGCCTGCCGTTCATGCAATCGACGGCATAGATTGGCTGCTAACCGGATGACTGAGGGTGCAGCACAAGTGTCAATGTCAACGTGGGCCAGAGTCATCCGTCAAGCCGTTGGTCGATAAGGAAAACAAGAGGGCGTTGTGTTCAAGGGTCCTTGACATTTTTCATCGAGTGGGCTGCCTTGCCTTTCATTAAGAGGTCGAAGTTGGACTGCTTGCGCTTCTCACACCACAACCACATCCATCTCTCTCTCTCTCGTCCTTTATCAGGAGCGCTGCTTTGTGGACACGGCTGCTCATCCTCCAGAGATCCATCCCGGCATCAACTTTCCCCTCCTTGCCATCTGGCCGTGTCCGAAGTGGTCCACGCCACCCACTCCTTCTCGCCCCGTAGACTCAGCCTCTGCTCTGGCACGAATACACAATGGCAGCACCACCACCCACTAACCTCGACCTCGAGCACCAAACACCCGCCCATGAACATCCCACCAAACTCGACAACGACTCTTCAGACGAATCCATCATCAGCGACTACAAACGCACCATCCAATCCAACACCCTCCTCCGCCGTCTTGATGTGCTCGCACAGAAACTTGGCAAAGTTTACGTCGAGTCGATCGGTATCCGTCCGCTTGCACTCTCCGAACGCACGGGCAACGACTGGTGGAGTGTGTCACTCATCTGGTTCTCGTGCAACGTCAATGTCCTCTCCTTTTCCGCAGGCACGCTCGTCTCGCTGCTGGAGATGGATATGAAGTCGGCCATGTTGACGACGCTGTTCGTCGGTGGATTCTGCTGTATTTTCCCTGCGTATTTTACGCTGTTTGGACCCAAGTTGGGCATGAGGCAGATGATTCAGTGCAGGTACTCGTTCGGTTACTTTGGCGCTAGCTTGATCTGCGTGCTCAACGCAGCGACTATGTTGGGCTACTGCATCCTCAACTCCATTGTTGGTGGGCAGACGTTGTCGGCAGTCAGTTCCAGATCGGATAGCAGCTCGACGCTCACCCCAGATGTAGGCATCGTGGTGGCAGCTTTGATCGCGCTGGCCGTGTCATTTAGCGGTATTCGCGTGCTGCACTACTTCGAACGCTTCTTCTGGCTGCCCACCTTGATCTGCTTCTGCATCCTCATCGGCGAAGCGGGTACGGAACCGCAAGGTCTGCACGTTGCGGCGAACCAACCCACCGCTAGCGCTAAATCCATCTTGGGTTTCGCAGCGATCATCGCTGGATTCATCATCTCCTACTCCGCCCTCGTCTCGGACGTCTCGCACTACCTACGACCCGATGTGTCACCCCACAAGCTCTTCTGGTCCGTTTACTTCGGGTTCTTCCTCTCCTGCGTACCGTTTATCATGATCGGTGCTGCATTCGCGTGCTCCTCCTACGACAACGCCGAGTGGTCCGCCGCCCTAGGTGTATCCTCCGGTCAATTCTTCGAGCTCATCCTCGCCGGCAAACTGGGCAACTTTGGCCGCTTCCTCGTCGTCCTCCTCGCCCTCTCCGTATGCGGCAACATCTCGGCAACAATCTACAGCATCGGATTGAACTTTCAAACCATGCTACCTTTCCTCGGTCCCGTACCCCGCTTCGTATGGCCTCTCGCCGCCACAGCCATCTTCCTACCCTTGGCCATCGTGGGGCACAGCAAGTTCTACGAAACCCTCACGGACTTCACCAGCGTCTTGGGTTACTGGGCGAGTTTGTACCTTGGAGTGGTACTGGCCGATCACGTGGTGGTGAGGAAGAGGGAGTACGCGAGTTATGATGCGAAACACTGGAATCAGCGGTCGAAGTTGCCACCTGGTTTGGCGGCGGTGGGGGCGTGTTGTGTGTCGTTGGCTGTGGTGGTGCCTAGTATTGATCAGGTTTGGTTCCAGGGTCCGATCGCGAAGAGGGCGGGTGATTTGGGTTTTGAAACAGGGTTGGTGGCGAGTGTGGTGTTGTACGTGCCGTTGAGGTTGGTGGAGAAGAAGGTGTTTGGTAGGTAAGATGGCGGTTGGGGAGGGGGGGGGGGAGAAAAGATGTTTCAACACTCGAAAGGAGTTTTTGTAGGTCGAACCTCAACGTGCTTCCTACGACTTTGCTCCGTCAATACCAAAAGATTCGTTATGGGCTCGAACTTGCTTTTCCTGTATGCCTTTCTCTCAATTTGTGGTGCTTGGCTCGAAGCAGTCAAATGCAGCGATGAAGGCGGTTGTGTATTAGATGAGTGTGATATGGACTATCCATGGTGTGTACAGAACTTGTCCTCAATACACCGCTTTTCCTTCGCATGCGTCTGAACGCCCAGCGTTTCGTGCACCTAGAAGAACAGACGGAAAGGATAGCTCGGGCTGTCGCAAACAAAACGAACCACAACCCAAACAAAGTCAGCATACGATCCCATCCTCGTACATCCTGTCAGCATCTTGGGTGGTGGGGGGTTAAGCACTTACTTTTTTGTCCTGAAAATGTAAAACAGCAAACTGAAAGTAGCCAAAAAGATAGCCGACCAGACATACACGCCCGCCCGCTGCCTCGTCGGATCCCGCTGCGCAGGAACCAGTACGGTCAACGCGATGAAGCTAAACGCCAACAACGAGTAGATGGCCGCGACAATCTGCGTTTCCACACCGTACTGGTTCTGAAACCCTCCTGCAAAGTACTCCGGTCTTCCACCTTGACCCATAGCAATGTAAGGAGCACCACGGATCGAGTTCCACATGTAACCGGAATTGAAGATGATCATGGATCCGATACTTAGCAGCATCCAGATGGGTTTGGACGACTGGAAGAGGAGGGGTACGTAGGGTCCCAAGAAGAACACGGCACCGACGAGGGCGATGAGGCCCGTAATGGAGGCGGTGATGAGTTTGCGGTTAAGGGGCTGTTTGTAGCTAAAGTTGGTCTTGAGCACCTTGTTCAAGTGTTCGGCGACGTCGGGAGCGGCGAAACCACGTTCGTTGAAATCAAACGAAATGTGTTCCGGCTTGGCGTTCGAGTTGGTCGGTGCCGGGAAGGTGTAGAGCACAGGAGCGTGCTGCAGCTGGAACCGGGCAAACACCTGTTGGGCACGAGCAAACTCGACTTTGATGAAGACGTTTTTCGACTTGACTGCCTTATTCTTGTTCCACTGCTGCGTCAGCTTCTCGAATTCCGGTTGGAACGCTTGACAGGGAGGACACTTGATCCCACCGGTAGTCGTGGTGGTGAGCAGCGCGGTCACAGCAAAATCGCGTGGAAGCTGTACGATCGCGGCAAACTCGTTGGCGTCGACATCGATGTAGCCTGCACTGGAGGATTGGATTCGCTTGTAGAGATTGCTTTGCTCCTTGGACTGGAATGCATGTGCGCAGTGAGTACAGGCGAGGAGCGAGAGCAACGCTAGCAGTCCCAGCTTGATCATCGTAGCGACGATTCCGGCTCTCATCTTGAGGATGTTCGGGTTGAAAGAGGAGATGGCGAGCAGAAAAGATGATGAGAGGAGGTTGGAGAGCGTTGGATTCCACGTCAAGCCTCCGTGCGGGCCGTGGTGCCGACTGTTCTTCTTCTCGCGCGGGAAAGCGGAATAATTTAAATGATAATTTTGAGACCCTTTTTTTTAATGTCGATTTTCTTTTTTTTTTTTTTTTTTTTTTTTTTTTCTGGTGGAAGCCTCTGCCACACAGGTGGAGTTAAAGCCAAGCGACATGCCTCGCTGCGCCTGTCGTCTGATCACCATCCCTCCAGACTTCCTAGTCGCACTGGCTTGCATCGGTGCAGCAGGCTTCCATGCTCTTCAAGTAAAGGAAATCTCTTTCGAGGACCGAAGCACCGACATCGAGCCCTCGTCGACGATATCAGCTCGTCGGTGTTGGGCTACCCACTCTCCACCATGCAGGGGCTACATCAAGCTAACAGCTACGGGCAACGTCAGGGAGACAGGCCGTCACCACCCACACAGATCACCATCACTGCTGCTAGCGGTCAAGCATCATTCAATGGTTCAACAGCTCACTCTGACTCGACCTCCTCTGCTCAACCCTCTCCCGTGCCGTTGACTCCTCGCGCTTCCACGTTCAAGCTGCCCAGCGTTGCGTCATCTTCCGGCGCAGACGCTACAACACCATCGGCCACTTCTCTGGCGACAATGAATTCTACTTCATTGGCAAATAGCGGCTCATATACGGCACCGGCTTCTCCCACAGTGGCGAGCTCCATGCTTCGCTCCAACACTATTGGCGCCACAGGCCCTGCAGCGCACGCCTCTGCATCCAGTCTCGATCGATCAGCGAGTGCCCACCCAGACTTGAGTAAAGTATATGGTCTCGGAATCTCTTCAGCAGATGCTAACCCCGCAAGCAGCAGCACCAGCAGTGTCAACGGATCCGCTGCCAATGCTACCGGCAACAGCAACGCCAACGGCGCATCCACATCAGGCGGAACAAAAGAAACCTGGAAGCGACGCAAACAGGTCCTCCTCGCCGACGCAAAAGACCACACCGTCGCCGACCTCCAACTGCATGGCTTACGCCCTCCACCTTACGTCTACCACCTGTACTACCAAAACTCGTCCATCCTCGGTCAAACGGTCGGCCAACTCACCGCCCACACCGCCACCTCGCGCGGCACCAACCCAAACCAGGCCACCTACGCTTCATCCCGAACCGCCATTCTGCGTCCGGATGACCCGCACGTGCGCAACGATATCATCCGCATGATCGACCAGTGGCTGGCCGACGAAGGTTTCGGTGCGACACGGCAGCTGTTGATGGAAGAGGCGGGGATAAAGCGGCGTGAGCGCGAGGAAGCGGGGCTGGACGCGCGGAGGCTACGTGGTCACATTCTGGAGGGCGACTGGCCTGAGGTTGACAAGTTGTTGCAGAAGCCGCTGGTCAAGAATCACAAGGCATTCCTTTATGCGGTGTACAAGCAGCAGTTTTTGGAACATATCGAGCATAGGGAGTTTCAGAAGGGTTTCACGTTCCTCAATAAGCGCTTGAAGCCCTTGGAGCATTACCAGCCGCATCCTTCCGAGTTTCGCGACCTGTGTTACTTGCTGTCGGCAAAGGCGGTCACGGATGCGCCTTCGTTTGCGACATGGGAGGGGATCCAGCCGGGGAGAGAAAAGCTGGTGTCGGAGTTTGCGGCTATGCTGGAGCAGGATTGGATGGAGAAGGAGGCTGGATTGCCCGGGTCTGCGTCTACCAACGGAAACAGCAGCAGAGGTGAGAGCAGAGAAGGGTCAGAGATGATGGACGACGGAATGATGTCAGACAGCGTTGTCGCGGGCAGTGCGTCCAAGAGCGCTGCGAACGGGTACACCTACGTCCCACCCCACCGGTTGCTTACCATGCTCCACCAAGCAGTAGCCTACCAAGTCGAGTTTGCGCGGTACCACCCGAAAAAGGCACCCGTCATCTCCGGCCTCCTGCACGACTACACCGGCTTTATCGTGCCCAACTCGGTCGCGCACACCATGCGCGGGCACCGTAAAAACGTCAAGAGCGTCCGCTTCGTTGGCGAAGAAGGTCGAAAACTCGTCAGCGGCAGCAGCGACAATACGGTGCGACTGTGGAACTCCAACACGGGTCGATGCGAAGGTGTACTGGAAGGGCATCGTAGTCGAGTCTGGGATGTGGATTCTACGCGGACGGGTGGGCATGTTGCTTCGGCGTCGGGCGATTCTACGGTCAAAGTGTGGGATGTCGAGAGTGCACAGTGCCGAACGACGCTCCGAGCGGGTGTTGGCGATGTCTACAGTTGTCGCTTCCATCCGGATGAGAAGCACATCGTTTCGGCGGGGTACGACAAGCTCGTACGCATGTACGACGTCGAAACAGGTTCTATCGTCAAAACCTTCACGGGGCATCAACTCGGTGTTTCGTCCGCGATCTTCAACCCGTTGGGTAACTTGATCGTGACAGCGTCGAAGGACACGACGATTCGATTTTGGGACGTTGTCTCTGGTCTTTGCATCCGCACTATCCCAGGTCACTTGGGCGAAGTCACGTCAGTCGAGATCAACGAATCGGGTACATTGCTGTTAAGCTCGTCGAAGGACAACTCGAACAGGTTGTGGGACCTGCGCATGTTGAGACCGCTAAAACGGTTCAAGGGTCATCAGAATACGAGCAAGAACTTCATACGATCTAGTTTCGCGCACACGTCGCTGCTGGTCGGAGGATCCGAGGACGGGCTGATCTACATGTGGGATCAAGAGTCGTCCGAGGTGTTGCAGACGTTGGAAGGTCATGGACGGGATATCCTGCATCCAGGTAATAAGCTGACGGGTGGTACAGCGGCGACTGCAACAGCAGGATCGTTCGTGTCCGATTTGACCTCGTCTTTGTCGACAAACAACAATGTCGCGTATGGAGCCGTGTGGAACAAGGCTCAGAGTTTGTTGGCGAGTTGCGGTGATGATGGAACGGTCAAGACGTGGACCTGGGATGAGGGGAGGGATTTAGAGGCTAACGCCGATTTGGCGCGTAGAGCTGATGAAGATTAGCGCAGCGATGCCTACACTAGAATGCAGACTGCTGTTTGTCTGATGAAAATGTGCATGTCATCGTGTGAAAAAAGGTACAAATACAATGCGTGGAAGAGTGAGCGCAAGACGATCAAAAAGACAGATCAACCTTCTTCTGCTGCGGCGGGACAAACGGTAACGAGCTGATCGGCGGTGCGTGCTTCACCACCCCTGTCCATTGAGGGATTCTCCTTTCCTCCCTCTGATCTTCCGCAACGGATGCTCCCTCTCCACTCTCCACCTTCGCATTCTCCATCCTAATATCCTTGATCTTCCTCGACTTCTCACTTCCAATCCCCAACTGAGGCGTTCCCCTCTCCAACCCTTCCAGCAAAATACACGCCTTGCACACGGTATTCGACGAAATGTATCCGCACCTCAAGCAGTTCTGCAGTTCCGTCTTCTTGCTCTGCTTGACCACGTGGGAAATCTTGAGGTTCTGACCGGACTGAATAATATCGACGATCGAAGAGGGTCGGATGGCTTCTAGGTCCTTGAGGAAGGTGCGTGCGTAGCCGCGGTAGGCGTTGGGCGAGTAGATGCATTCGGTGCTGAAGTAGTCGAGTTTCTTGAAATAGGCGTACATGACGATCTCCTTTTCGTAGGCGTACATGAACGGTTTGCTGCGTCGGATGCCGCTGCCGCCTACACCGATGGCGTTGGAGCCGCTCGAGCCGCATCCGTGGTCGGCTTCGTCGGTGTCGGGTCCCTTGGTGACGATCTCTGTGCATCGTTCGAGTCGGGCAATGTCGCCGCGGAGGACGTTCATGAGCACGGTTTCTGCGACATCGTCCGCGTTGTGACCGGTGACAATGTGGTCTACGCCCAAAGCTGCTGCTCCTCGATCGAGCGCCTGTCTGCGAAACACACCACAAAAAGTACAGTTGTTCTTCCGCCCAACACTCTTGACAATATCGTCCATCGTCCACCCATACAGTTCTCCATATCCGAGCACTTTCAATGGAAGCTGATACTGCTGCTGATTGCGCTTCACCGTCTCCAACGAGTCGTCTCTGTAACCCGTGATGCCCTCGTCGATACTGAGCAGGAACAAGTCGAGTCCATAATCGTACCGCTCGTTGAGTACCTTCATGCAGTGCGCGAGAACTGTCGAGTCTTTACCGCCCGATGCGCCGATGGCGACGCGGTCTCCGCGTTTGAAGAGGTTGTTCGAGACGATCGTGTGGTGCACCTCGGTTTCAAAGACGTAGAAGAAGCATTCTTTGCAGATTTGCTGCGCGGTTTTGGGTCGACGCAGGACTGCTCGTTCGGCGTTGCAGATGACGCAGAGCTTGGGTGCCATTGTGGCTGGATGTGGGTGATGGGGGACTCTCTAACTTGAGTCTATAGTGCGCCGACTGATGGTTTAGTGGAAGGAGGTGTCGTCGAATAATGTCAATGGCAGCCGGTGTGGCGAGGCGCGAAGATTTGGGGGAGAGGCAGAAGGCAAGGGTCTTCTCGCCTGCCTTTTGAAATTTCCTTGCCTGAGGAAAGCCAGCTCCGAGTTCCGGTTTCTAAAAAAAAAAAAAAAAAAAAAAAAAAAAAAACAAGGCTGCGAACTCCACCTGTTGCATCCTGCGTTCTTCTCGTTGATGTTACAAGTCCATCGAAGACAGGGATCATCGACCAAACGAGCGGAGCAGCCTCAACTTACTCGAACAGTATGTTCAACCTCAGAACGTTGCAGAAGAGGGATGCTGCCGAGCTGTCAAACGAGGACGATCAATACCGGGCCTCGTCATCCCAGCATGACCGAGCAGCACCAGCATCCTATGCGGGCGACGGGGGCGGTGAAGCTGCGTCATCGCTGCCGCCGCAGGAAGCAAGTTCATCTTCCAACGAGCTACCGTCGATTGCCACCTCCAGCTCCGGTAGTAGAGCTACCGGAACCGGCTCGTTCCTGTCTAACTTGATCGCCGACAATCCCATCTTTTCGGGAGGTCTGGGCTTGATGGTTTTTGGAGGTGCGGTCGCTATGGCGCGAAGAGGTGTCAAGGTCGCAGCATCTACAGCGCAAAGACGACTGCTCATATCGCTAGAGATCCCATCAAAAGATCGTGCCTACCCGTGGTTCCTGCACTGGATGGCGGCGCAAGCACGGGCACAGTCGATGCGTGAACGCGGGTTGCTCGGCAAGCAAAATAAGGAAGGGCTCGTCGACTTTCTCGGGCTGCGCGACCGTTCAGCAGATCGACCTTCCATCTCTTCGAGCAAAAACAAGGTAGACAACCCATTGGCGATCGCATCGAGCGGCTCTTCCGTGTCGCCCGTGCGCATCCTTAGTCACGAACTATCGGTCGAGACCAACTACACACCACACGCCTCGGCCTCGACGCCCCACGCAGAAGCGGCCGAACGTGGACAGGCTAGTTTCTCACTAGTGCCTGGCCCAGGAACGCACTGGTTCCGATATCGCGGAGTATGGATGAGGCTGACACGCGAACGAGATGGCAAGATGGTCGATCTGTCCACTGGTGCACCGTGGGAAACGGTGACGTTGACGACGCTGTTTGCGTATGCTCATCTGTTCCCCCAGCTTCTGGATGAAGCGCGACAGTTGGCGCTTTCGTCTACCGAGGGCAAGACGGTCATCTATACGAGTTGGGGTCCCGAGTGGAGACCTTTCGGCCAGCCGAGGAGAACACGCGAACTTGGTAGCGTCGTGCTAGGCAAGGGCAAGAAGGAGGCCATCGTTAGCGACGTCAAGCGCTTCATGGAGCGAGATCGATGGTATGCAGAACGCGGCATTCCATATCGAAGAGGATACCTCCTTCACGGAGCTCCAGGCAGCGGAAAGTCTTCGTTCATCACCGCTCTTGCTGGACACTTGGACTTCAACATTTGCCTGCTCAATCTTTCCGAAAGGGGACTTACCGACGACAAGCTCAACCACTTGCTTTCTAACGCACCGGACCGCTCCATCTTGCTGCTCGAGGATGTCGATGCCGCTTTCTTGGGAAGACAGCAAGCTGCCGAGGATGGCTACCAGGCGTCCGTCACCTTTTCAGGATTGCTGAATGCGCTCGACGGGTAGCGAGCGGAGAGAGTCGCATCATCTTTATGACGACCAACCATATCGAGAAGCTGGATCCCGCTCTTATTCGACCCGGCAGAGTAGATTTGATCGCCGAACTGGGAGACGCTGAACGGGATCAGGTCGAAGAGCTCATGGCGCGCTTCTATCGCACGACGATGCGCGAGCACAAGATCAAGCAGGCCGATCTGCCACCTTCTGTCGTAGAAGCGTCGAAGCCTCTACTCGCAGCAGCTGCGGGGTCTGTTGACGCTGCATCCATATCCAACTCTTACCAGAGCTTTGACGCCGTGCCTGGTCTACGAGAGGCTGTTGAGCAAGCGGATGACGAGGTACGTCAGCTTGCGGCTGAGTTTGGTCGCATCGTCGAAGCAGAGGCAGTGGCACGTCGCGCAGCGTTGGGCTTGGGTCCCGACGGAAGAAGGCCGAGCGATGTCGGATCATCCGAGCGAACAGATATTCGACCCGCACCGGCTGCCAGCGGTGGAGTCAGCATGGCCGAGTTGCAAGGTCTTTTCATTCGCTTCCCTGACGATCCTCGCGCTGCCGTCGAAGCGTTTATCAATGAGAGCGCTTCCAAGCGTCACGCTGACAATGCTTAGTCGGCACATCCGACATCGTCTCTCGATTCACTTTGCATCCCATCACATCCTGCATCTTGTATTTGTACTTGATCATTCTCATACACTCAACACTTTTCACCCTTCTTGCGTTGCGATTGACCTGTCAAAAGTGAAAGAGAAGGGATCGGGCGGATCGGGCGGATCGGGCACATTGGTCAAACGACACAGAAGCCAGTCAGGCCGCGAATGCGTCGTGGAACCAGTTTGTACAGTAGATCTTTTCCTTCCTCATCTCAACTTCATAATTTTAATCTGTAGTTTTTTTTTTTTTTTTTTTTTTTTTTTTCTCTCAGCACAGACCGCATAAGACGAGCTGAAAGACACCAGCATCGTTTCTGGCAAGGTCTTGATTGTATGCTGCATCGCTTGTTCGTCCACATCCACCCACCATCTCTCTACACCCTTCGACCATCAACGGCTGCATGCTGCTCCCACTTTGAGATCGTACGGTGATCCTCCCTCAAAGCCGCTGCTTTCATTTTGCGAATCCAAGCGAGTCATCAGCCTCGGTCGCTTATCGGCCCAAGTTTTAGCGTCAGGCTTCTGCTGAGGTGGCCTCTCGGCTGATCGATCCAACGACCGCTCTGCAGTACCTGACGCAGCAACTGCTTAGAAAGCTGCTCAAGCCGATGCTTTCCGATCACGGTCAGAACGACGCACCATCCAGAGTCCCAGCATCCGATCTCATAGGGCAGACAGCAGCAGAGTCCACCTGTACTCAGCACGACCCTGCCTCGTCCTCATCTACGACCAAACCCGTCCGTCGATCAGCACCATCACCCGCTCAAAGTCCGAGGCCCAGACCGACCTCTCGCTTCACCTCCTCACTATCTAAGACGGCAGACCAGAAACGGCAGTCTGCTTACAAAAGGGCCAGGACCGTCAGTCCCATCATCGACGAGAACAGCAGCGACGTCGAGAACGAAAGCAGGTCGACGCGCTCTCAGTCTGCGAGCGATCTCGGAGAGCCCGACAACCTCGAAACCGCCGTGGCCACGCAGCCCACTCCCCTCCGTCAGAGTATCTCGTCGGCTGATCTCCTAAACTCATCACAAACAATGTCCAAACCCGACCAAAACATCGAAGGCCTCATGACCGAAAAGTCTCTCAGCCTCAATGACGGAGCTGTGAAAGCAACCGACGTTGTGGTGGATGAGGAACCTCCGTCCTATAACGAGGCAGTCGAGCCGCCTGCCGCCGCAGAAGTGATCAGACCAACAGGTCAGCAACAGCTGGACCGCATTCGTCCCATGAAGAATCGCCCCCTGCATGCTGGCGACACTTGGTACCTCGTCGGTCGCAAATGGTACCGCCGTTGGGACGCTGCATGCTCTGAGCGCCGAGACTCGGATCCCGCCGAGAAGACCGACGTCCCCGTCGGCCCCATCGACAACTCGGACCTCCTCGACCAAGACTCGACTCCTTCCTTTGCCCGACTCCGACCCGGCATCAACGAGCACATCGACTATGAGATGCTTCCCGAAGGAGGATGGAACCTCCTCGTCAGCTGGTATGGAAGCAGCGATCCGCTCTTTGCACGAAAAGTCATCGACGGTCTGAGCCCAGGCCAGGAGAGCGTCGAATTCTATCCGCCTATCATCCGACTGCTCAAGCTGATCGAGGACGACAGCGTGCAAGGTTCAGGTGTACCATCGTTCAGCTTGTCGGTCAGCACCAGCCTCGCCGAGCTCAAGGCCAAAGCCAAGACAGCGTTGAATCTTGGCTCTGTTGCCGACGTCGACATCCGATTCTACCACTTCCCCGAACCCACAGATCAAGAGCTCCAGACCGGGCTCGTCAGTCTAGCAAGAGTTGGTGACGAGGGTGTCGATCTCATTGATGCACGCGAAGACAGGCCCGACAGCTACCAACCCAGCGTTTCGCTGAAATCGGTCGGGGTCGAAGAGATCGAGATGAACCTGGTCGTCGAGACACGTGCATCAGGACGCTGGCAGACGGATCCCGCCCCCGCCGAGACCTCATCAACATCTGTCAAGGGTATCTTTGCTCAGCAAGGCGACTTTTTCAGTAATTTGCAACAAAACAGTGGCAATGCATTGGCAAGCGCTAGCGGAACGTCAGGCAGCGGCGCAGATGCTCAGGGGCGAGTGACCCGCTCGCAAACTGCTGTCGATCGCACCATGGGTAGATCACGCGGGCTGCGCGGTCTCAACAATCTCGGCAACACTTGCTTCATGAACAGTGCTCTGCAGTGCCTCAGCAATACCTACGAGCTACAGCAGTACTTTGTTTCCGGTGCCTACAAGGAGGAGCTCAATACGGATAACCCGCTGGGCATGGGTGGTGCCATTGCCGATGCTTTTGGCAACCTCATCACCAACATTTGGAATGGGCAGGGTGGCTCCTTCTGGCCGCGCGAGTTCAAGTCTGCGCTCTCGCGCTTCGCACCGCAGTTCAGTGGGTATGCGCAGCACGACAGCCAGGAGTTGCTTGCTTTCCTCTTGGACGGTCTGCACGAGGACCTCAACCGCATCCTCAAAAAGCCCTACATCGAGGCGCCCGATTGGGAGGGAGGCGACGAGAGGGACTTGGTCACCTTTGCCAAACGACAGTGGGACATTTACAAGGCGCGAAACGACTCTGTGATTGTCGATCTGTTCCAAGGTCAGTACCGCAGCACGCTTGTCTGTCCCGATTGCGGCAAGGTCTCGATCAAGTTTGATCCGTTCATGTACCTCACCCTGCCCATCCCCAACAAAAAAATATGGCGAGCGCAGGTCTACTTTGTCCCCTGAACCCGAGCAAGCCCATGCACAAGTTCCAGGTGCAGTTGCCGGCAGGCGCCACGGTCGGCAAATTGCGACAAAAAGTGGCAGCGCAGTTCGGCATCGAGACCAAGCGTCTGGTGTGCGGAGAGGTGTGGCACCATCGCATCTACAAGTGGATCGACGACTACGAACCGCTTATCGACATCAAGGAGGCCGACTTTGTCTACTTTTGGGAAGTGCCTGCGACTCCGCGCTTCTCCAGGCAGCGTCACTACCGTTATCATCGTACGGTCGAAGATGCAGAGGACGCGCTGGACATCAAAGGCGAGGAGCAAGCAATCCTGCCCGTCTTTGCCAACATTGCCAGCGATCCATTCGGCGCGTCGTCGAACCAAGCGTTTGTCAGTCGTCGCGCGAGGTCGGACGCCATTGGCGTTCCGTTCTTCATTTCTGTTCCCAAAGCGGATGTCAACAATGTCGACGCGATTCGCAAGCTGGTGGTGGAAGGCTTTACGCGCTTTTCGACTCAGTCGGACGATCTTCGCAAAGTCGTCGAGCAGGATGACGTTGCTCCTGCTGACGCTGCGGATGGCAAGCAATCTGCATCGCAGATTTTGGACTGGGAGATGGTGGACGACTCGGCGCCTGGCAATGATGCAGTCGAAGTCGTGGCGCCTAGCTCGATGGGCGACAGCGACGTGATCACCGAGATCAGGGAAGACGGCGAAGCCGTGGTGGTGCCTGATGTGAGCACATCATCGTCGCAGACCGACACGAATGCATTCGCTCCGTCGGTCACCTCTGTCTCCGGATCCAAGGCTGCAACCCCTGCCGAACGAGCTTTGCGTATCCGCTTCAGCGTCGCAGAGGCAGGTCAAGGTCTGCCCAAAGGAAGCGAAAGCAACGCAGACCACCTTTCCGAAGAGCTCGAAGAGCGTCAAATTCGTCTTGCCAAGCGTAACGCATCGATTGCCTCGACTGACGAAGCGTCGATAAAGAACGAGGCTGATGAGCTGGATACGGACGACGACTCCAAGGACGCAACGCCGTCCAAAGTCATTCCTCTTGTCTACACTGGCGGTGCCATCGTATGCACGTGGTCTCACTCCATCAAGGAGCGTGGCCTCCTTGTCGAGTCTGACTCAGCTCAGTTGTGGGGCGAGTACAACGAGGTGATTGACGAGACGATCCTTCAGCGCGAGAATGCCGGGCCAACTCGACCCAAGACGCTGTCGATCGAAGACTGCATGGACGAGTTCACTAAGGAGGAGCAACTGGGTGAGGACGACCCGTGGTATTGCCCGTCGTGCAAAGAGTTCCGTCAAGCCACCAAGAAGTTCGACCTTTGGAAGGCACCTGACATCCTCGTGGTGCATCTGAAGCGTTTCAGCGCAGGGAGACATTCGCGCGACAAGCTCAACATGCTGGTCGATTTCCCCCTGGAAGGCCTCAATCTGACGGATCGCGTCGAAGGAACTCAAGCATTGCGAAGGGTGCAGGAGGAGGCCAAGGAGAGCGGTGAAGAGCTGTCGGAAAGCATGCTGGGCTCGGGCATCCTGCCACCTTTGGAGGACAATGACGATGCGGTCGCCGTCGACCGTCCGATCTACGACCTGTACGCGGTCGACAATCACTTTGGCGGGCTCGGCGGCGGACACTACACTGCGTTTGCAAAGAGCCCGGCGGACGGCAAGTGGTACGAATTCGACGACTCGAGCGTGCGGCCCGTCGCCAACCCTGAGACGGTCAAGAGCTCGTCGGCGTACCTGCTCTTCTACCGCCGCAGGACCACGCGACCGATCGGCGGCAAGTCGAGGCAAAAGTTCCAAGAAGCCGCCAAGACCAAGGCCATCGCTACAGAGCAGCCATATGGCAGTGCTGTTGACGGAGCAGCACCCGAGTCGGAGCGCAAAGGTGCGGACGAGTATTCGAGCGATTCTTCGAGCGATGACACGCCCGACTGGTCGCTCAACATGCGCAGTGGCGTCGATGACAGTCTCATTGAGCCGGCGACGGGTTGGTCGAGCACGGCCAATTCGCTTGCTTCATCGAGTCGTGCTGCGAGCCCGATCAACGATCGTGGCCTCGACTCGCCTTGAGCCCCAACGAGATGTTGGAATCGTTGATTGCATCGAAATCATATTGTGTTGAACATTGGATTCCGATGACAGTGTGTGACAGACCCGCGCCCTTTTTGAGTGAGTTCTGTTTCTGCGTGAGCAAGGTCGGACCCCGGGTTGAGTGAGAAGCCTGCTTAGCAAGAGAGATGTCACTGGTCAAGGTCCATTGGCCGGGTAGAGATGGGCGGCTATCGTGGTGCTCAAGGTAGATGCCGGACTCCGGGTAAGCGCTTATGTTGGGACGAAGGAGCGAAGAGATTCGACCTGCGAGTCTGACATAAGGCTGTGAAGTTCGGGTTGGAGCTCGGAAAGCGCGTTTGCATAGGGATCTGCATTTTGTCTGGAAGCGGGGATGAACGCTTGCTGCTCGCAGTCATTGGCCGATTGGACTGCAGGGTTGCGAAGATGGCGTGATCTGAGAGCGACACTCGCAGCGTCTCGCAGTGCAGGAAGAAAGGGTGACGTCGAAAGAGCGAGAAGACTTTTTGTTAGCGAGGAACTGTGCGAAGAAAACAAAATCAACAAGGCCCCGAACGGCGTTTGGATTTTGACCCATAAACTTTTTGGGAAACAGCCGAGAACGAAGAGCACATGAAGATCTGTCCTTCATTGTGATGACTGGCACCTTGGCAAGCCGATGCGAGGCGGACGCGAACCGCTCGTTACCACGTCGGTTTTCGGTAGAAATATTAAAACGTTACCTCGCCAGCGTCGAACTTTGGAATAAATGCTAGGGCCAGTCATGAGCTTGTCATCACAATGGATGAGGAGTAGCCCGATGGAAGAGGTCGATGGAGGGAAGGACTGGACGAAAAATTGTGTGGACGGGTAGACGACCTTGCTCGGCTCAGTCTGTCGGGTTGAAGGTCCTTTTGTTTTTACTACATTAAACTGTGGCTGCGTACTTCTCCGTTCCCGGCTGCACGCTATGACCGCGACGGGCATCTCGGGCATCTTACGGTGGATATGTATTTTTTAGTTTTGACACGCACTCGACATACATTATTATATTTCTGGTGAGAGCGGAGTTCCCGTCATTAGAAGGGAAGGCAGACCGCCGTATAGGCAAAAGGGGTTTCTTCAATAAATAATAATAAATAAATAAATAAATAAATAAATAAATAAATAAATAAATAAATAAATAATAAATAAATAATAAATAAATAAATAAATAAATAAATAAATAAATAAATAAATAAATAATAAATAAATAAATAAATAAATAAATAAAAACATGGCCTGCGAGGGCATTCTAGCAGCACGAAGCTCTGTCGAAAAACTTAATTTGTCTTCTCCTTATTTTTTATTTTTTATTTTTCAAAAAATCAAGAAAACTCAAATTGATTTTCAAGGCTACGCGTGTTGTCAACGAGCGCGGGCCGACCTGGCGGACAGGGTTGGCGAGGTTCTTCTGTTGGTTTGCTCGACTTGCTCTAGTTCAACAACAGGCGGTTCCGTCAGGGGACAATGACTGATCGTTCCGGTCATCAGCGCTGGGCGTTACAGAGAGGAGGTGGGAAGCGACAATTTCAAGCGCGGCTCCTCATCAAGCCACTCTGCCTTTATTGACCTCGTTCCCTCTGCCAGCGAAATATAGTTTGAGCATTTGAAGTGGGTTTGACGCGCTCAGGATGCTTGGCTGCTGCATGGCCATGCCTAGCTCTCAGCAACTCAACCCATTGCCCCTCTCTCGTCACTTTTTTGTTTATCGTGGGCGACCTTTGCTCTTCGGTCGGCGTCGGTCGACCAGGAAGCAAGCGCATCGGCGGTCGAGGCTGCATCGTGGGCTGTGCAGGAGCTGGTGCCGCGAGATGCAGATTGCATGCCTGAAACAACTCAGTCACTTCAGCTCAGTTACTTAATCGATCTAAACAAAGCCTTCAGAGTTTGAAAGAGGTTCGGAAGATTTTGCGTCAAAAGTGGGCTTTCTTGATGTTTTTTCGCATGCATGAAAAATGTGTGTGGGTCAAGTCCACGGTAAACGGATCTAGACGGCTGAACTTTACTCTATTCAAAAGTTAATCGGGTTCTGCCACGACAAGAGCATGTGCTGCATCTCGAAGAGGAGAAAAAAATAAACATAAAAACAAGAAAACAAAGCGTGAGACTGACTCAGTCCTGCTTGTCCCCTCCGCTCTTGCGCCTCTAAAGAATCAAGAGAGTGCAACCGGCAACAGGAAACAGAAGCAAAGCGGACGATCCGCTTGCGTGGGAGTACATGCCCATGCAATGCATGCCTGCTGCTCACAGTGAGCGCCGTCGGACACTTCCGGTGATCATCAAATGAAAGGGACAAAGGGATGGTCAGAAGCAAAACGACTCCCGAGGTACAGTGGGCACGATCACATGGAGCAGTGTGAGATGGGTTGGACTTTGGCGGTCACCTTGCAGCTCGAGCATTTTCAGCATCAGAAGCAGCAGGAACATTGCCGGATCCCATCTCTTCACCGAGCTGGGCAGGCAAGATTTGTTTTGGCCCGCCACTGCGCCACCGTCTTCTCCATCAGTTCCGGACGGCTGTTGTGCATTACTAATCAACTCCTAAGGAATTCGCGGCATGGGAAAGCGATTTTCCGTCTTCACACGCTACTGCGAGGATTCGAATCAGCAAATTGGATACCTCTCGGAAGAACCGAAGCATGTCAACGTGCTGTGGAGATCATAACGAATGCTTGAGACGGCTGTTCAACCGCCGAAACAGAGAAAAGCAGAAACAAAATATAATAATAATAAAAATATGCAATCTGAGATTAAGAGCCCGGCTATTAGTGGCGGTTTGCAGGAAGCGTTGCATTACTGCTTCTGTCTGCGTCTGCCTCTCACGAGCTGTCGGGACCACATTTGGAACCCCACTTCCATGGTCGCGTACGCTGATCCTTTTGTCCGGGTCATCGTGCGCTCGTCTGTGTTTTGTTTTCCCTTTTCGCATCCTTCTCTCCGGATTTCTCCACCTTGACCTCTCCACCTCTGCTCTTGTCCACCACCACTTTTCTTCTTCCCTTTCCCCTTGCCTCGCCTTTGAGCCTCGCTTCCCCGAGCCAGTCCGTCGGCGCCTCTGGTCGTGGTTGCGGGAGTTTTTGCTCTGCTAGATTTAGACCCTGCCGTTTCCCACGGTGATTCTCGTTGGTGCCTTTGCTTTCCAGACAAAGCACCGGCTGCTTTCCGCCTTTTCAAATCGTTTCATCGACAACAAGAAGCGAGTGGGATTGTCGTGTCTCTCTCGCTCTGCTATTGCTGTTGTCTGCTGTCGCTTGCCTTGCTCTGCTGCTCTAGGGCTGCTTTGACGCATCGCCAGTTTGTCGTTGGAAGACTCGCTGACAGTGGCGGCGAAGCTGGGAAGCGGTGACGTCGGAGTTGGCCATCGCCCTGTCTGCCTGCATTCCTCTCTCGGTCAAGCAAACAAAAAGCAAAAGCTTGGCACCGTCGGCTTTGCAAAGCTGCGAGGATTCTGCTGCTCTCTCTCCCTCTTTCTCTCTCTCTTCCACTGCGGTTGTCACGTGTGCCGCAATCGACTCGCTCTGATCGACACCGGAGTGCAGTGCATGCAGGGCTGCATCTTTTTGAGTGGCTTGAACTTCTAGCACCTTTTGCCTAGGCCACAAGTTGTCGCAGCTGCAGGCTCAAAAGCCGCGCAGATCCCACGGCTCCCTTTTCCTTTGCAACAGAGCTGCTTGGGTCGCGTCTGATACGCAAGCATTGGCCGAAAAGAGTGCCTTCGGGCCGACCAGTCGGTTTCTGACACCTCAGATTCATGCCTGATTCACACCATCGCTTGCCGAATGTCAAATACAGTCGAGGCGCACATGCATTGAAGTGCCCCGGAACGTTCTTGTTCAGTTTTTCCTCTTCTCTTCTCCACCTCATCGGTCCTTTCTCACCCAACACCATCTCCTCGAACGATCCCGACCCATCATCACGACTTTTGAATCGAAGTACGCTATTGGGTGTGTCGGCCCTGTCCCTCTCTCTACATCGACGCATTCAATACCGCTTCATTTCAAAAAAAAGAAAAAAAAAAAAGAAAAAGAAAAAAGAAAAAAACGAGTCTTGGCGCAGTCGAACACAGCCCATCTGCCTCTGATTTAGCCTCGTAAATCTACCTTGCAACGGTGAGTACTGCGCGTACACTCTCCCTTTTTTCTTGTTCCTGTTCCTGTCACTGCCAGAGTTTCAGACCCGAAGCCCCCCAAGTGGCTCAGGGTGTCTGTAATCGCTTTGTCACATTGAGGCTTGAGGAGGAGGCATTTGAGTCGGGGATAGATGCTGTTCAAAAGAAGATGACTCTTCGAGATGGCCGACCGGCCGGCGTCCTGTGCTTCGGTGGGACGACACCAGCTTCGTTTCGAGGCGCGTGCGAAACTCTACCTAGCCAGCCACATCTGCATTTTCTTCGCACATCACGTGGAATGGTGTTACTCATGAGTCCAGCCACGGTTCCCCGTGTCAGCGCCATCGCGGACTATGCTGCCACTTTGCCCTTCTGATGCGCAAGCTCGTTCGCTGGTACTACATCGACAGAGTCTTGCAGATCCGCGTCGAGCTTCCGTTGAAATGTCACCTCAGACCCAGCCCGCAGATGCAATTTGTTTACCATAGCAAATTGGGTATGCAAAGCATTCGCGCTGCGCAGCAAGAGTCATCCCACCGTCTCACATCCGAATCTCAGCCGGCCAAGGGATCAGCCACTTCTCCGCCTAGGACCGAAGTGCATCCGAAGCGCCTTTGTTTGGCGAGCTCCCACTGTCTCGACAACGAATTCGGTGGTCGAAAGCGCAGAGCAAGGTCTAGAGACGTTGAGCCAGCTCTTGTCCCGCCAGTATACATGTTTCTTGACACTAGACTGAACAGTCGCCGTCGGACTTGGCAAGATCCATTGCGTTGGTTCGAGTTTACCGTTTGCGCCTGCAACGCCACGACGGCCAAGCTGACCGCGTCGTGCATGTGTGTGTGCGCGAGCCGCTAGTTAGCGCTTTCTCGTGATTTGCTGCATGTCGTCCGCTGTGCTTTCTTCCCTTCCACCTCTTGTCGCCGCCGCCGCCCACAGCGGAGCCTCTCTCCTTCTCTGGCCGCTCGCTTTGAGTGACACACTTTGCTGAACCTTGGCGACACTTTGCTTTTCTCTCTCCTTACCCCACCATTACCTTTCTCTGAACTTGTTCTTTCTCATCTCGCTCTCGCTTCTCATCGCTCCGATTCAGAGACGACTCCCACCCTCGCAGACCACTCATCAGCAACCAGTACCAGCATTCACATCGCCTTTCCATTCCGTCCATCACGTCCGTCTCTTCATTTCACCCCTGACTCGAAGCGCATCCCACGGCGCAGGCAAGGGAAAGGCTCCGTCACGTCTCAACTTTCCTTTCTTAGAGCACACAGTTTTCAAAGCGTTCAGCTTTGTTGTCAGGCTGAGTTTAGGCGGTGCCCTTCAGCACCTTTCTCCTATCGCCATGCCCTTTTCAGTCTGCTTCGCTACCTTCGCTTCCTGACATCACCTACGTGCCACTGCACGTAATCGGACTGCACACCGATACTTCATTGAGCCCAGCATCGCTTTCTAAGCGACACGACAGGCTGGGCACCATGTCGATACCCAACAAGGATGCTCCAACAGACCGCCAGCCTACCTCTGCCAGTTCGGATGCGCCGACTCAGCGTGTCGACGCCATGAGCAGACGCGATGCTCACGATATTCATCGACCGGACACCAGTCGGCCTTCTTCCGACATCCTTCAAGGTGAGTACTTTGCTTTGTCAGATTCTTTGTCATCCCACCCACCAGACCCGACGATTCTGATCCGACCATCACTCGTGCTTCTCATCGCCACTATCTCGCAGACGAGTCCGATCGTTCCAACATGCGTCCGCCTTCGCTTCCTCCGTCGAGATTTGTTTCAGCATCACAGTCGTCGTCTCGCAGCGGTGAAGCATCACTGTCTTCTGCGCATACACAGCTTCCTAGCATCAGACATCTCACCAGACTTGCTCCTGAGAGGATGCAGGGAAGTGACTACGACGGCCAGCAGTCGGGCCGTCCGATCGACTCATCCTCTGCATCGTATGCGCCGCGTATACACGAGCCATATCATAGCTCAGCAACCCCTTCAAGCAATGAGAGCGGCTCTTCAGCCGACCGTCGTCATACCGACCTGACTCGCGCCGCTCCTAGTCCTCTCGCCAACACCAACAACGGAGGAGGAGCGCGTCCGGACGAGCTACGCAACGCTCCTCCGGCTCCTCCGCCTATGCTACCGGGTCTTCCACATCACTCGACCGGGAACAGGTACGTCGTCTCACACTCTACTGACCAAAGATGTTCACGACTTACTGACCACCACCACGTCCGTTGTGGATGTTCGTCTCTGTACGCAGAACATATCAACTCATCATCCGTCAGCAGCCGCAGCAAGGACGACTCTGTGGACTTGGAAGCAAGGACAAACGGCCACTGGACCCTTTGCCCATCCTCCAGCTACGCATCATTAAGCCAGATGGTACCGAAGACGAAGAGTAAGTACTTCTACAGCTTGGCTCCTAGCTTGCTCAATGAACATCAGCATCAGAGTTGCTCACCTCATCTTTCTGTTTACAACAGCGCCGAAAGCAGCCCCAACCTCGTCCTCCAAGTCTCGCTGCGCAAAGAAGACCCCGTCAGCCGCACGCACGCAGAAGCAGTATTAGTCGAATCCAACGACCCCATGTACCCCTGGACTCGCATGCTCGAAGGTCGTCTCGTAGCCAGCGCCAACGTCGCACGCGATCTCGACGGCTCCCGTGCCTGCTTCTTCGTCTTCACCGATCTCAGCATTCGTCAGGAAGGACAGTTCCGACTCGCGTTCAAACTGCTCGCCCTCGGTCCGCCTACCTCGACCGGTGGGCATGTGCTGGCAGAAGCGCTTACCGAGCCGTTTACGATCTACAGTCCACGACGTTTCCCGGGGATGACAGAGTCCACAGGGTTGGCCAAGTGCCTCGCTCGACAGGGTATACAGGTCCCTGTGAGGAACGATATCCGACGCAGACAGGAGCTGCCGGACTCTGTGCATTCGACAGAAGATAGGGATGTTATGGATTGAAAACGCTGGCGCGCATCAAAAAGTTGCAACCGCACTCATTACCGCTCTTCCTACCTTGCACTCACGCCTCGGGGAGAGACGGCTCGTGGGTCCCAACAACCCGGATAAGACACGTCTTTACCGCATTCAGCATTGTTAGTTCTGGTCTTGTGAATCAATCAGTTTTCTCATGTTTGACCTGGAAGCGACTGTGTACTGTTCAGTGCTGAATGCTTTGATGATGCCGAAGGAAACGTAGTGGTTGTGCGGCGGTTGAAGATGAAATCTAAACCCGGCTGTTTCAAGGGACAAAGGTGGTTCCTCGAAAAGTCCAAAAAGGGGTCGGACAGAAACTTAGCGGCCGCAACAATTTTTAAAGGTGCCAAAGCGAGCGAGTCACCAAGCATCGCTACACTTTTTCCCTTTACTCCGCTCCTTTCTCTCACGCCGTATCCGCTTTCCCCTTACGTGCGCCTCGCTTTCGGCCCTAAGAAGTCCTCATTCATCTCCTTCGTACACTTCATACATACACGTAATCACTCAAGAGAGTCAACCCCCCCCCCCTCCCCAAAAAAATTCAACATCTTGTTCATACCAGTCACACTCAATCAAGCTATGGGAGCACAATCCTGCGTCATGTGGGACCCCTTTTGTGCGCACTCTACACGTCAAACGCGAGCAATGTCATTTCTAAAAACAGATACAGAAGCGAGAGTCTAAGAATTATCGAAAAAGGTAAATCTAAGCAAAACGAATCTTGTCCAGATCAGCGCCGAGCCTTGATCGCATTCGGTAGCTGCGTCGAGCGTTTGTCTATTCCGCTGAAACACCAGGTGGCAAGAGGAGAGGCACGCCTTGACGCGCAAAGTGACGCGAGACGTCGGTGATGTAAGGTGCCATGTAGTCGTTTCGCTTGACCACTTGAAAGGTCTGTGTCTCGACCGATGCCAAGATGCCCGTTTGCGAGGGGCTGATTCCAGGTCTGAAGGTGTGCACAAAATAGAATGTCAGGGTCAGACAACCATTGCCTTGTCACTAAAGAGTACGTAGCGGTGTCAACTTACAGAGCAAGACGCATGAGTCGGCATTGGATCTTGAACTTGCCCGGAGTGCGAACGCTGATCTCGGGGAAGAAAAAGTACGGCTTCTCCACATCCTCGAGCGAATGGAACTGCTGTGGTCCAGCAACGATCGTCCCGTAGAGCATTCGAGCTAGTTGAGGCGAACCTTGACCGGATGAAGGCGTCGACGAGCTTGGACCAGCTTGCGAACCGGACGCCGGCGTGGTTGTGGCTGTACTACTCGAAGCGTCGGTGGATCCAGTCGACCTAGTCGAGATGCCAGAGGGCGAAGTGCCGCGTAGATTCGAGCTCGATCGTCGGCCCCTTCGAGATCGCTTGGGCGTGGGCGGCATCAAGGTCGAACTCGACGACGCAGTTGCAGCTTCTCGATCCACCATGTCGGCAACGGCACCGTGTTCGTTGAGCAGCGAGCATTGGCAGATGAGGAAGGGCAGCTCGGCAGAAGCATCTTCAATCTTGCCATCCTTGGTTACTTGCAGCTCGAGGATGAGAGGTGGTGCCAGTCCGATGCGTCCAAGCAGGTTGTCTTCGAATGCGGAGCCCGTCGTGGGTTCTTGAACCAAGATGAGTTTGTACGATGGCGAGGAACTGGTGGACGCCATTTGAGGCGGAGGGCAAGGGGAGAGAGAGCGAAAACTTCAGTTTCAGAGGAATGGGCGGAGGGGAGAATTCAGCGGGAGGAAGGAAGGAGCAGGAGCCTGAGGGACATCAGAGTGGCCTCAAATAGTGCTGAGAGCGTTGAAAGTCAATGGACGGTCCTCATGCTTGCGAGCGGGCATCAAAGCACGGAAGGCAAGAGGCAGAGGCACATGCTGCTCAAACGGCAGATGCGCTTGGACACGTTGCACCCGAAGACTCTGGAAGACTCGAAGTTTCGTGCCGCGTCAGCAGTGCAGCTGGAGACGGACCCAATAGAGCGGAACGAGGACTCCGAGAGATGAAGCCAGCATTGACAAAGAAGACAAAGCTGAGGATGCGACTCGAGAGAGAGAAGAATCGACCGAATACCTGGGACAGATTGGTTGGGAGAACACAACTTACCTCGGATCCACTGTTTTGGTCTGCTTCTCGACTGCAACTGCTTCTTCTCCTGCCGCTCCACCCAGTTCGAGCTGCTTTGTTGTGCGAGCCGTGTGTCCACTTTGGTGGGTTGGTTTGGTTGTCGGTGCTGGCCGAGATGAGGATGCTGTGGGCGTCGATGTGAGAGAATGGTCGGATCGCTCACTGTCATTGGGCCGAGAATTTTCGGGTCGAGGAGCTGCTTGCACCGAGGGTGGACCTGATGAAAGCAACGAGGGAATTGCATGGATGTGCTGCAATAGTGGGAACAGCAAACAAAGCACTCGGCGCCACGCCTCATCGATGCTTCTGACGAGGCGAGCGGTCTGTGTACGATGCGAGGGACGTGCGTGGACAGCATGCGTTGTCACCCCCACGCTGCCTCCCACGTTATTGTTCGTCATGTCTGTGCCCCGATCACCACCACTGCCTCCATCCCGAAGGGGAACAGAGGGGCAATGATGCCCGCTGATAATCCCACCCTTCGGATTAAGGCTGAAGGCTCGGTATCAGGTGATTTTTAACACCGAGCCGGTTGTAAGAGAACGCGCAGCTTGGAACGAATACCTACCTGTCTTGCGTGCTTTTCTGCCAGGACCTACGCGAGGTCGATCGCTGTTGGAGAGACGAGTAGCAACCACGGGCGAACCAAAAGAGGCAATGGTGTACCAGATTTTTGAGCCGTGAACTTGACCAGGTCTAGCGGACGGAGACGCTTGCACTGGTTGAATCAGTACAATCACAGGGTGGAAGAATGAGACGCAGGGGTGGAAAGGGAGCGGTGTGCGGAAGCGAGGTGCTGCTGAAGAATAGAAAGTAAGAGGTGGATGTGATGATGAAGCGACGGGAACGAGAAGGCGTGCTGATTGGCAAGTGGCAAGCACGGAGTCGTCGGGATCCAAGCACGAGTCTGACAAACTGATAAAGTCGACAACGAGCAGCGATACGGAAGGCAAAGGTCGGAGCAACAGCCGAGGCAAAGAGGAGAGGCAGGTGTGGGTGCTGAAACGGTCTCTTAATAGAGCTGCATGTCGATGGTCACAGTGATGAAGCAAGGAACAGGATCAGTGCGGATAGAGAGCAAGTTCGGCAGAACCGAAACAGTTGCTTAGAGAACCAGTCAGGCTGTGCAGAATTGGGTGAATCTGCGATCTCTCGGCTGCCAAAAACGGGCCCGGAGACGCCGAATGCTGAGAGTCTGCCTTGCTACAACTAAGGGGAGGTGTAAGACTTTGTACAGGATATGGAAGTAGGAAAGAACGTTGTGGATAGCAGGCTCTGAGACTTGAGCGGAGCAAAAAGGAATATACACGGATCCCACCGGTTAGGAGTGAAAGGTTCGAGCTACGTGGGATGGATAAACGCGGGAACACGACGGTCGCGAGCAGATACGGCAAACAGATCTACGCCACGGTCATCTGGTGAAATGTGACCGCGGGATTTGCTAGCCGCTCGGATCGGCTGTGCTCACGGTGACAACCCCTGATGTGATCCGGCAGGTCCTCTAATGTGGGAGAGGAAGAGAGAGAGAGAGAGAGATGGAAGAATGAGAGTCGGAGCTGAATAGAGGGTTCGCAAGGACGAAGCCAGATTTCTTTTTTTTCTCCCGTTGGATCGTCTTCGGAATGCAAGCTTCGAGCGCAAATGCTGCTCGGATCTAGCGCGGGATAGAGACACACGGCCATGTCGGCAGCAAACAATGTCGACCAAGCGTCTGAGCCTGTGCCTCTTTCCGAGGCCCACACGTTTGGCGCGCAGAGAAAAGGATCAAGGAACATGCGAGGGGCCCGACAGAGAGGAAAGCAGCAAACCAGCCACAAACAAAAAGGTCGGGTCAGCATTGTGGCGCGAGCACTGGTACAGTAGCAAGCTCGGCTGAAAGCACACGCCTCGCTACACGGCCCTGCTGCCCAAACAGATCGTTGACGTTTTGCATGAATCGTGACGACGAGGGGCCATTGTGATTGCCTTTTAGAAAAATTCGAGACCCGGTTTGAAACCGACTCGACGCTGGGCTGCGTTGGTCGTCCACTATGCTGAGGGAGTGGCTGCCGTGGCAACGGCAACAGCAAACGAATTAGCGCAATGTCGTCGAAGAACGAGGTTCTTGTTCTCAAGACTTGGATCCCAGAGCATTGACCGGACCGCTGGGAGTCAAGAAGCATGAAGATTTGCGCTGGTGCCCTGCTGAATTCTTCTTGAGATGGCAGGGCATGTGCCAAGGAGGCCTCCTGGCGCTAATTTACAACAACGGGAACATCGGCTATTCGACGTTTGGACCCCCATGGCATGATAACTTAGACCAAGATATCAAGGTGCTTGCTATCCTTGCATGCCTAAGTTGGCACCCTTGACCGGCAGCTGGAGAAGCGCCTCTATGCTGCCAAACCAGACGTGTGGGCCGGAAGCGAGAGTCGGTTAGTTAGCGCAGCAGCTAGATTCATCTGGCGACATGCTGAGGGCGCGCAGAACTAGTCAAGTAAAGGCACTCGACACGAGCCGCCAGACGCCCAGGTAAATCGCACAAAATTGCACGCTCGCCAACGAACAACTAACTGGCCTGAAATATTCTGCCGAGGCGTTGGTTGTGAGACAGCTGCGAACAGGCCCCTTGGTCACGACTCTTCCCCCTGAACAGCACCCTGACACATTCCTGGCATCGCAAGACTCCCTCGAAAAGGCATGAAATAGGCCAGCGTGTCATACTGTAGCTCTTGGCCTGAAATAAAAAAGGATACTATGACGGGCGTGTCTCAGATTTGGGTCGAGATTCGATGCCAGAAACGATAGGCTGCTTTCCTTTCGAGCAGAGTTGCTAGGCGACGGTTTTGCTACGCGCCCTTTCGTCAGGTGCACGACGCAGCCTAAAATGGTGAGAATCGGGCGAATTCCGAATTTTCAATCGTGATTCGAAACGCTGACAGCAGGCAGCTGATCCGGTTGCGGAGGAAGATGGGCGAATTGTATTCTTTTTGCCAGATTTCAACCGGCTGTACCTGCATTCGAATAATTTGATGGCATTTCGGAGCAGAGGTTCTTTCGAAGCAGTTTATACAGTAGTAGATCCTGGCGAGACGATTGACTTTGAATCCTTCTAACTCTCTGTCTGTGCAGTTGATCGTTGGGAGCCGGCTGAATGATGCCGGGGATTGCACTTGCGTTTCGGTCGTGGCCGGCCGTATGGTTGCCGCTCGAATTCCATGCAGGGACGATTCGATTCGGTTTCAGTGTTCGTGCAGCGCTGCTTCTTCTGGTCTGGCCCCATTTTTTCGGAACGCTCAGCTTCGGCCATGTGAAGCAGTCGTTGCTCTGCTTCCGTTGACCTCGACATAAGCTTGTCACTGCATCTGCCAAGGCGTCATCAACTCAATGCACAGCACCAAAAACCGAACATTTGTTGTTGCCCTACAGCATCCGACGGGGTGATTGCTGGTCTGCATGCAAGTCGCGGCGTCAAGTTTCGCACTCGGTGTTTGCTTGCATGCGACGCCGACTCCTTCTTGGCTGAAGAGAGAGAGGCGTTCACTTGACATTGTGCTGAGTCAAAGTTGAGCTCACGCTTGTCCATTCTTATTCTTGTCTTATGAACACAATCGACGATTTCCAAATTCGTCGGGTCACCCGATTTCGTTCACACATTCAGTCTCGGCGCTGATTGTGCATCGCGATTTTTCCGACCCACATTTCTCGAGCGTTTTCAGACTTGTCTCAAATCATCTTTCTCTCCGACTCACCTCCATTTTCCGTGGATCGGGCGCACCTGTCACAGCCACTCTACCAGTAGCATCCGCCGTCTCACCCCAGTGCCATTGTCAACGATCGTCCGTTTTCGACGCATTCAACACCATTCCTCTTTCCCTCTTTCCTCTTTCACCCCGTCGCCTACTCGGTTGAGCACTCATTCCAGCGATGATGATGCTCAAATTCGAGCAAACCAGCCTCGACTGGCACGTTGGCCTCATTGCGCTTTTGACCCTCTTTCTCACCTGCGCACCACATCACGTACTGTGCCAAGTCGACGACGACGCTCAATTCCATCCCGCTCCACGGTCTGCACTTTCCACAAACTCACGCCCTCGTACTGAATCCTCGAGCTCCTTCACTGCCATTCTCATGGCTATCGCGCTCATCCGCGCTCTACTTGAATACGCCCAACTCGTCCTGATGCTGCTCACCGACCCCGATGCGGTCGAATTGTGCTATGCGCAGCACTGCCCAGTTCGTCAGATGAAAGATGAACTTGACCGACTCGTGCTCGCAGAAGGAGAAAAACAACGCGAGCCCCCCGCGCCTGAACCTATGTCGAAGGATCACATCTCGACCAACATGCTGGTCACGCCTTCGCAGCGCTCTGAATCCGATCCCGATCCCGAACGCGACCAGCAGCGTCAGTGCGATCCGCCACGCTCGATCTGCGCTTGCGGAGAAGAGGACTACCTCGTAACTATGGAGGACGACGTTCGGAAGCCGTGCATCGTGAAACCTGAACCAAACCCGGGTGACCACGCGACGAAAGAAGTGAAGGCGATACCCTCCAAAGCAGAGAGTGTAATCGATCCAGCGGAGGCCTTCTCAAAACCAGCTCATGAGATCACGGCAGTAGCTGCTCCTATCAGCGATGTCCAAAAGGAGGGCGATCGACACCAGTGGAAGGATGAACTTCTGCCTGCAGCTGAAGCCACACCGATGGACACCTTCTGAGCCCACATGTCGATTTCCATGCGCATGTCACCACGCGTTCCACAGCCGCTTTCCTCACATTCACACACAAAAACAGCAAAGGTTGAGCACCATCTCTTCGCCACCAAGCAACGGGTAAGCAATTGAAATCCACAAGCCATCACTCTCAACACCATCTGAACTCATGTGAAGCAAGACAAAACGTGAAACACCGTCTCCATATGAACTTGTGAACCCGCATAGCGCATAAAGCACGGCGTGACCCCACTCTCCGCAGCACTCGGAAACGCAGCCTTGATCGCCCACGTCGTCGCCTCAGGATTTCTTTTCCCCAATTCGACAAACAACCCCTCCGCCGCTTTCAGCACAGCAGGTGGCTGGCGCGCGTCCAACATCCCCAAAAGGCTCCGGTGGGTGGTGATGGCCCATGCGGCGTCGTCGGGCATGCGGGCGCCGAGGAAGTGGACGACGGAGGTGAGTGTGGTGAGGATGCAGAGTGTGAGCTGTCCGGGGACGCTGTTGGTGGAGGGGATGATGAAGGGCGGTTCGGTGTGTGTGTGTGCTGTTGGTGTGCGTTGTGTGACAGGTCGGTGCGGGTCTGAGATGAGTTTGCGGATGACACCGTCCGACGAAGTTTCGGAATCGAGGAGCGTTTTGCTGGTGCTTACAGATGGTCGAGTGTCCCGCCTCATCATGCGTGGATCAAACTTCCACCGTATCAGCGTCAACAACAGCTCAAACCTCGGCCACGCCTCATCCACCACCCTCTTCCCCACAAACTCCGGCACATGCTCCACCGCCGCCTCAACAAATCTCGCCGCCGCCACCCACACTCCGGATCCCTCTCCACCAGACTCGCCTCCACTTTGCGATACCACGCTCCATCCTTCGCACGCCCTTTTGCACCCACCGCTGCGGGAGCCAGATCGATGATCGGCACTAGCTGGCTCGACCGCGAACCTTTAGCGTTGGAATAAGACGTTCCCAGACGCGTCATTACAAACGGCCAGGCGGAGTTGACGATGGGCAACAGCTCGGCGGTTCGCGATTGCGGGGCGAGCGTTTCGATCCCGTGCCGCAGCAAGCCGAGAACGCGAGTTCGCAAGATGGGCGAAGGGTGCGTGAGGAACATGGCGGCTTTGGAGAGGATCTGCGATGCCACTTGTTGGCTCTTTGTCGGCTTGTCTTCTTTCTCTTCTTCCCCTTTACCGCTTTGCTCGTCATTAGCAGCAGCGTCGAATGCAGGCTGTTCACGTCGACGCGCTGCAAGCCATGTTTTGAAGATGTCCACCTCGTCTCGCTTCAGCTCGTGTGCTACAGAGGCGATCTGATCGACCTTTTTCGATGCAGGCTGTGCAGGCTTCGACGCTTGCTCCATCGCCATAGTTTCGAGGATCGAATCGAGCACCGCAAGCAGACCATCGCAAATCGTGGGGTGGTGATGGAAGCGGTCCAGGGCATCGAGGATCTCGTCGATCGCATCCTCAACCATAGGGATGATCTCCGAGCCCAGCACACGGATCATCTCCACCAGCACAAAGGGCGCTCGCTGCGCAGATATCAGTGGAAGCACCACCATTCCGTGAACCGCTCCGTCACCGCTCCTCTTGGACACTGTCGATCCAGAGCCGACAGGGACATCTGCCAGCGCGATCGCTCGCAATTCTTCATCCAATCCACTGATGAGCCTCTGGCACGCCGAGCCCAAAATATAATCCGCATGATCGAGCAAGCAATTCTTAACATCCGCATACGCCGTATAAAACACCACATCCTTCATCGCTGAAGCCGACGCTCGCCTTACCAGCTCAGACGATCCACTCGACGAGGCAGACATCCCGCTAATGAGCGGATACGATCCGCGCAGTAGTAAAGATCGGAATGACTGACCGAGCAGCTTGGACGATGAGCCGAGTAACGCGAATAGGAGAGCGTTGGACAGATTGATGTTCCGCTCTGCTTGTTGGAATCGATGTTGAATTGCCAGTTGGGTTGAAGTTTGGTTTGGAGCGCTGCGCGATTTGGAGAGGTTGGCTGCGCGGACAAAGCCGAGGTCGAGGGCGGGGCCGTGTCGGTCTGGCGTAGAGGAGTCGATGTCGTCTGATGCGAGGGAGATGCCTTTGACGCGCTCGACTAGCAGCTGGTCGGTGCTCCCCGACGAGCTGATCTCGTACCCGGCGGTGCTGGCAGGAGTATACTCATCCGATTGTTTTACACCCAAAGTACTGCTGCTTGCATCGGCTCTCGAGCGAACCGCCTCCTCCGCGTCCCCATCGAGCATATCCATTACCGCAGCGAACACTTTCTTACCTAATCTATGTGCCGCCTTTCGAGCCTGCTTACTCGCCTGCCCAGCTCCAGCACCTGCCACATCAGCAAATTGCAAACCGAGCTCGAGATTGTCCAGGCAGTTGCTGACACCCCGCAGCAAATCTGCCGCCACCACAAGCGATGTCAAGCTCTCGCTGCGACTTCCCGGATCCTGATCCAACGCGGGATCGAGCCGTACAGACCTCAGCCGCGTAGCTCTATCGACCAAGAATGCTATCAACGCAAACACCTCACTCGTGTCGATCTTGACTTTGCCGTGATTGTGCTTGAGCTCTTGAACCAGGGATAGGGCGAGAGAACGTCCGATGTTGAGAAACATCAGGCTGAGCTGGGTCGATGTGCTCGCTTCGAGGCCGGAAAATACGGGTTGCAGTCTCCATGTCGTCGATCCGGGCAAGTCGGCTGATTCCTCGACATATTCAAGCCGATCGATTTTGAGCGGGCGTAGGAGTCGCACGCAAGTATCCTGCATGTCGCGAGATAGCTTTGCGAGGCCGACGAGGGCGCTTCCACCGACCATGGTCGTGTTGTGCTTATGTTGTAGCAGACTCAGAACGGTGCTGATTCGCAGAGCGAGCCTTGAGGCGCCTTCGTCGTTGTGTGACGCTATGGTCGCAGGCAGACCATTGAGAGCTTGCATCAGTACCGACCACAGAACAGCACCGCTGCTGAGCCATCCAAGGACCTCCGAATCGTTCCCTTGCGAGCGATCCGCAGCTCTCTTCTGCACAGCACCAAATGCAGCTCGCGCCTTCTGAGCAACTGACTTGGAGTTGTACTCCGATGCAAGGTCAATGATCCAACATAGCAAGGTGGTGATGCTCGATTGAGAGCCCGATCGGTTGTTCTTGTTGGCGCCTGTCATATCCAGTCGCGCCATACTGTCCAGCTGTTGATCAAGCCAGGCGAACGAACGCGCACAGTCGGACAGAAGCCTCACAGCTAAGCGCAGCATGGCTGTCTGAACGGAAGCGTGGACAGCGGAAGGCAATGATGTGCCTGGCAGCGAAGGTTGTGTGAGCGGCGAAAATGTCTTGAGGGCCAGGTGAACTTGTGCGAGTGTTGACAATGCCCATTGTGCGTCCTTGCTTGCTGCTCCTTCGTTCGGGTTCTCGTCCATGGATTCATGGCCATCGGAGGGTTCGATGCTTGCTGAAGCTGGAGCTGGATCCTGGTCGATCTCGGCATCGGCGAAATCTTCCAAATCGGTCACTTTGACTGACGGTTCGACGCCTGTCATCCGAGATTGCGTGAGAGGTAACTGCTGAGCAAGCACATCGTCAAGACTTTCGTCCGAAAGTGTGACCCTGAGAAGGTCACCGAGGAGATGGATCGCGCCAGCAGCCACAACACTTGGCGTCGGCTTTTGCTTTGAACCTTGCTTCGACTTGACACGACTCGTGGCGAGACGTGTGAGCGACGACGTGAGTCCTGGTAAGAGGGGTCGCAGACGACGTGCTGCCGCCAATTGTGCCGTGTCTCTGCTGGAGCCTGAGCCGGGGGATGGAGATGCGGAAAGTTCGATAAAATGTAAAGAAGGAACTTCGACCTCAACTGTCTCCGCACCATGCTGCTGAGTGGTCGCCGGAGGAAAGGGGCACGTTCCGCCGATCCATACCAGGAGAGCATGCCGAGCCACACTGATGGAAGCTGAGCGCGTGTCGGTGGATTCTTGAGATGACTCTGCGACGGCGAAACAGGAGGAGAGGACGAAGCTGATGGCGCCCTTTGCGACTCTGTCTGTCGCAGCGTAAATGACGTGTGCTTGGATGGGATACGTGAGGGTCAGATTTCTTTCCGGTGAAGCTTGATCCTTCCTTGTCGACGTTGATCTGTGATATGCATCAGTAGTATCGTCTTGATCGTCCAGGAGGGGGAGGTCAGACACGCCATCCCATTCCCATTCCGCTTCTTTTGCCTTTCCCGCAGGCTTCCCATCATCGCTTTTCGAGTGCGCTTTGAATCGCGGTGACAGCAACTCGCCAAGCACCCGCAGCGCTGCAAGCTTAACCTCGTCGCTTGCTTTCGGCTTGATTCCCGTGTCATTCGAATCTTTGCTTGATGGAGACCCAAGAATCGAGTTGGACAGAATGACGAGATCGCACCACACCTGCCAGTGCGTGTTCACCGCTTGCGCCGCGCTTTCCGACGGCGATGCCCAGGCCATCCACCACTGACTGCACAGCAGCGCCAATACGTCCAGCAGCGCTTCTGCGACCGAGTCTGGCAAGCTTGTGATGCCTTTCAGCGCTGTGCTGATGAGCTCCGAGAGCGGGTAAAAGACAAAGTTGATCAGAGAGGCGGAAAGGACGGGTTCCGCATCAGCTGGCACGAGCTTTGACGAAAATGCGACTGGCTCTGTAGAATCAGCATAGCCAGCACTGCTATCTGAAAGGAGGGCTTGTAAGGTGGTCTTGAGTCGACGAAGGCATGCGAGCACCTGTTGCGACTGTGCGGGAGCGGTGGTGCGACCCGTGAGCGAGAGCAGTTCGACGCATGCTGGTTTGAGTCGCTGGAAGGGCGTTTGTGCGGTGCTGTTCTGCGGGTATTTCTGCTGGAATGGACCAGCTGCTGACGAGAACATGGAGTCGTAGACCTCGTCCTGCTTGCTACAGCAGCCGTAAGGTGTCGAGAAGACAGCGAAAGGGTCCACAAAGCAGCTGAGCTTTCTTCTCTCAACTGGTGGAGGCGAGCAAATCCGATTTCCGAGGTTGGCAAAATCAGCAAAATGTTATGTCGTCCCCCACGCTTGTGCTGTATCCATTTCTTTGGGGGAAGCGATTAAGTGTGGGGCAGAGTCAACAACACGCCAAGAAGGAACAACAGCATCTCCGTTGACATTGACAACCATATCATTCTCGCCGAGCTTCTCACCCCTGCTCACACACAAACTCAACCTCGACCGATCGTTCGTATACAAGATGTCAGAAGTAGCAAAATCCTCTACAGCCCAAGGCGCTGTGACGCTCGAGATGATCAACGAGCTGCAGCAACAGGTTCTGGATAACAACCCGATCTACAAGTATCTCTTGTCTGATGTAAGTACTGACTAACCACTCTCACACACTGCACACGGCGATCGGCTGCAGCAGAAGCTTGGTCGATCTTTTGCTGGTACACATTCAATCCCACCTGCCTACGCAGCGACGGCCGCACCGATCCTCTCATCTTTCCATGTGATATCGCGTTCTGACTCCTTCGCCCACTTCCTCCTATTCCTCTTCCGCTACAGCTGGAGATCAAAACCGTCTCCCCCGGGTATATCGAAGCGCACGTCCCCGTGTCGAAAACCCTGATGAACAGCAAAAACATCCTGCACGGCTCCACATCCGCGACGATCATCGACTGGATCGGCGGCCTGGTCATCGCCTCCACCTCTCCCGACCGCTTCAAAAACAGGGGCGTATCGGTCGACATCCACGCGACCTATGTGGGTGCGGCCAAGGAGGGCGATCTGCTCATCATCAAGGGTAAGAGCAACAAGGTCGGGAGGAATCTGGCGTTTATCGATGTGCAGATCTTGGGGAGGAAGCCTGGTGCTGGGGAAGAGGAGGACAGGGTAGTGGTTACGGGAACTCATACCAAGTATGTCGGTTAAAAGGTGCATTGAAATAGATTGAATGTCGGTTCACGTTACGGCAGACGCTAAGATATGCAATAAGGACTGTGCATTCATTTGAGAGACTGTGAATTGATCGTGACAACAGCAAGTTACACGATTCGGGTATCAGTTTGAAGGACGAGACAGGGACGAGTCGACCAGTGTGTGCGCTATTTACACAAGGATGAGATCAACGACATTATGATGTTGCCTGTCCAGCAGTCGTCTTGACATCTGCCGATGCGGCTGTTGGCGCCACTGCTGCAGCGTCTGTCGGAGGAGCAGCCGACATCTGCGGAGTCGCCTCATACGCGGGCAACTGCCCATCTGCCGCCTTCCCTGCTTCTGCTGGCGGATCAACGCTCTGCGTCCTATCTTCAGGAGCACTGTTACCAATGGGATAGTCTTCCACGGGCGGCGCACCCTGCTTCCAACAGCAGTTGAATCTGCAACAGTTGTCGCAGCAGGTTGCATCGGTTCCGTATTGACCTACATATTGAGCAAAGGTAAAAAAAAAAGTCAATAAATGGTCTAAAAGTTGTCTCCTCGGATGAAAGCACGGTGAGAATTGAACGTACGAGTGTTGCAGAAGGCGTATTGGAGCTGAGCAAAGATAGCTGCACAACAGCCACCGCCGAGGAAACCGAGAGTCTCTTCCATCGTTGCTATCGTTCAAGTATTTCTCGAAGTTCTGGTGCGTGAAGTGAGTCGAGTGGAGCTTGAGGTGCTGATCGTGCTCGTAGCTCCAAGTGGCGAAAGGTATTTGAGAGCAAAGGGATAGTGACAATCAAGAGGCAAGCTTCTTATACCACAAAACCGTGCACTGCCAAAGGCCGCCAAAAATCGATCCGACGGAACACGGCAGTGAAGCCTCCCGAGCGCTTAACAGATGCCAAGAATCCCGTGACACAAGCGATCGGCAGAGCCGTCTCCCTCACACACCAGTTTTCCCATCGCATCCTCATTCGCTTAAGCGTCGAATGTTCAGTGAAACACAGGCGCGAATTCATGCAAAACCACCAAAACAAGACAGGGCTGTGTCTAGCGTCGTTCATGGATGCACACTGCTTTTTTTTTTTTTTTTTTTTTTTTTTTTTTTTTTTTTTTTCCCCTTTTGAACCTGCTGCTCGCACTGCATATTTTCGGATAATCCGCGGTTTTTCGCTGCACAGAAGCTGAAGAGCGAGACAGGTGCCAGACAGCTTTGGTGACTTGTTCAGTCCAATGACCGCAAGCAGCATGTTTCCATGCACGCACTCAGGCAACTCACTTCTCATAGGCAGTCGAGTTCACGCTCAGTAGCAACCACATACAAGTCACAACGAAGGGAGAGGTTTTCCACAAGCATGTCCAATTTGACGCTGTGATACTAATAATACAATAAAAACATATGCTGCTTAGCTAGAGATGGCGGAGAGAGTTCGCTTCTCACCACGCAACGACGTGATGGGCGACCAAGAGCTGCGCGGATCCTTGGTGAAGGCCTGCGACGACAGAGGCGGAGTTCGCGAGCCACGAGTAGCAATCACGGGCACGTAGTCGTCACCACCAATCTCGACGGGAGCCGAGCGAGGCGAAAAGGACGAAGAGTCCGGGCTGCTGCCACCGTTGCTGCTCATACCGTCATTCTCAGCAGCGCCGTCGTCGCTCTTGGCGCCAAACGAGCTGCGGGAGAACGGTTCTCCTTGGCCAGTCGCGCTTCAGCGCCCGACGATGCGGATCGCCACTCGGGCGATCGGCGTTGCTCGGCATCTCGAATCGGTCCCGGGAGCGATGGCGAAAGACGCAGCGAGGGAAGAGGCAGCCTGGCGATCGGAGGCAGCGACGCGGAAATACCAGAGCGGCTCGAGTGGCTACCAACAGACGAGCTCGAAAGTCTAGGAAGCGTCAGCGAGCTTGCGTTCCCTGGCGAAGGTGCGTCGTTACTGGGCCGGACAAAAAACCGAGCTGCATCGCTGATCTGCTGCTCGGACAGGTTCCAGCACTGACGTGCGTTGGCCCACCACCGCGAAGCATCGGGGCTAGCGCGGCTGTACTGGGTGCAGATGAGCAGCGCAGCAAAGGCAAACAGGTTGCGGCGACCCGTGATGCTCAACACCGAGAGGATGAGGTTGATGTTGTCCAGCGCTGCTTTCTGCTGGCCTCGGTCAGCCTGAGGACCACCGGCACGACGAGCCTCCATGAGGAAGACGGAGCACTCTGCGATGAGGTGCATCTGAGCCCAGAACCAGGCGCGGTGCGAGGCGGCGCTCGCCTCGGGCTCCTCAAGCAGACGGCTGGCCTGCTTCATGTTGTAATCGTCAAACTTGTGCTCGATGACGAGCGCAGCGGCCCATGACTGGAGAGCCTCCTCGCCCTTGTTGTAAGGCTCGTTGGCATCAATCACCAGACCAAACACGGTGGCGATCTCGGCAAGACGGGCAAACGACTTGGTCACGTCGTCGCGCACCTCATCGCCCGACGTACCAAAGTTGGGGGCAGCAGCAAGCACATCCGATCGGCGAACCGATGAGGTCTGTGCAGCAAGAGCGGCTATGGTCATGTCGAGTGTCCAGGCAAGCAGGACGAGGCGCTCGCACGTTGCACGACGAGGCCACGACGATGAGGCAAACGAGTCGCGCATGTAGCTGCTCTTGCGCGCAGGTGGCAGCTGACCCTCGGCAAGCCTGAGCATAGCGACGATGCGGACAGCGTCGTTCGAGTAGGAGAGCGCACGCTGCACGCGGCCCATGCCGAGCTCGTGAGCGGCAAGGAAGCAGAGGGTGAGGGCAAGGTCGACGTCGGGGTGGTCGAGGAGGGTGAAACCATCACGGTCCTCGTCCTGAAGCATGCGACGGGCAGAGCGGGCAAAGGCCTCGCCTTGGGCAAAGCGGCGCTCGCGCTCAACCTCGCTGATGCCCTGCTCGAAGCGAGCGGCAAGGGCAAACATGGCCATCAACAGGTAGGAAGGAACCTCGGAGGTGGAAAGATCACGAAGGAACGAGATCTCGTCCATGACACAACTGAATGGGTGGATCTGAGAGAAAAAGATGCTGATGAGATCCCTCCTGCGCTCAGGTGCCACATCATCGATGGTGAGCAGGCCCTCGGCACGCGAGCCGGCAGCGCCTATTGATGGAGGGCTCGATTTGGAGCTGATGGTGTTGCCACGAACGCGACCCGAAAGATCGCTGCCGCTGGGGCTGAGAGGCGAAGTGGCGACAGTGTAAGCGGGAGTGAGGGCCTCGGTTGGGTGGAGGGTGGCACCGGGGTGAGCTACTGCGCCCGCGGGCTGGCCAGCTTCGTTCGAGACGCGGGCGGTTGGGAGCACCATCTTGCCGTTGGCATCCGAGTAGCAACATGTGCGGCCGCTAAAGTCGCAGTTGGAGCAAGGGAGGCCACCATCGCAACGACGCTTGGCCTTGTGACAGGCGACGCAGGCCTTTTGAAGTCGCTTGCGCTTGCGGCCAGTAGCAGCGTAGATGGTGGTGCCATCGGCAGTGACATGGGTGGTGCGGATGATGGGCTGCTCTGATGGGTTGGTGCTGGCGACGGGGGCTGGTGAAGCAAAAGTGGGCGGCAGCGGCGAAGTGGAAGGAGCAGCGGCAGCAGCAGAAGCAGAGCGGTGCGTCCAAGGGTCCGAGTGGTGGGGTGCTGAGCCTGAGAGGGTGCTGCAACATGACCACTGGAAAGAGCGCGGTAAGTGGAAGGACCTGCCGATGCCGAGTAGGCCGAGTGAGCGAGGTGAGGCTGCTGCTGCTGTTGATGGTGGTGCTGGTGGAGGTGAGCTGAAGGCTTAAGTTGGTGCTGTTCGCTGCTAGACGCCCACGGCGCAGCATGGTAGGTGGAGTGTGGTCTCGACATGGTGTTAGAAGATGCAGACGGAAGCATAGAAAGTGAGATGGGACGAGAAGCAACCTTTCAGAGCGGACACAAACTAAACGCTGGCTGTGAACAAGGAGATAGCACAGTAGAGGTCGTGGTGGGTGGTGGCGGTGATGGATGGTGGTGGTGATCAAAGGGGCAAGAGGGAATCGAAAGGGCGGGGACAGTTAAGGTTCGGCCCAGAGGCCCACTGTATATAGGATGGGAGAAGCGGACCACGAGGCGAGCTTGCCAAGACTTGGCAGGGCGGGCGGGGTGGAAAGGGGATCGAGGGACGAATGAGGACTAAGTTGGGGGCGAGAGCCGACGGGCTGAGCGGAGCGAACGAGCGAACGATTGCGCAACAAGAAGGAAGGCAACAAATGCCAAGCAAAAAAAAAAAAAAAAAAAAAAAAAAAAAAAGGAGAACAATTTGGCAACAGTAAGCCAAGCCTCTGAGCCAAGCCAAGCCAAGCCAAGCCAAAGCCAAGCCAAGAGAAGAGGCGCAGGACGCCAAGGCCGCGGTTGGTTTATCTTTTCGCAACTCGAGTTGTTCGCACCCAATCCTCGTTCCCTTGCTCTTTCCTCGAGGACCGCCCCACTAGGAGCGAAACAGACGGGACTCTCCGAGATGAAAGGCGCCGAGGTGGCACAAGTCCGAGGCGGAAGTGTTTGACCGATGAGACAATGGCTCCTTGGTATCAGTATGCATAAAACCGAGGCGGAACAACAGAGATAAAAGCGGAGCGGCGGTCTGCCTAGGCACGGCCAACCAATCCACCGGTCGACCGCACAAAAAAACAGGCACTTTACGAGAGAAAGCACAACGAACCAAGCTGGGCCTGTCAGAATGCCAAGACCTGCAAGTCGAACCGTAGGCAACGTTGCCAAGCCTCGGCTTCAATTCAAAATTCGCCTAGTCATGCGACCCCATTACAACACATTCAACCTTGGTTAATTACGACTTTCAAATTGTCTGTCGACTTTCAAGTTCGAAACCCTCTTTTCAGCACGAGCTCTCGCCAGCAGTTGCCAGACAGCTTGAAGGCCAAGCCAAGACAATAATATCAGACCGAGCTGTGTCCCCTTTCGCCTCGAGATGAATTGCGTGCCAAGCCGAAGCTAAATAAGATTCTCACCGCCGCTTGTCCAAGTTACCGACCGCCTTTCCCGCCCGCGTGCCTTGGGTAATCGACCGCCCAATGACAGGCAAAGTGCCTTGGCCTCTACGCACGCCCACACTGAACAGAAAGATACTGTACAAAGCAACAAACGTGTCATTTTCCATGTCTTTGCCAAGAGTTGGGCTGACCGTCTCCTCAAAATTAACCCACGCATGCCCTTCAATATCGCCGTTGCTGTCAACAAACTCACAGATCCCACATCACCCACCCGCACATCCGTGTCTACCGTCGATAACAGCCAAACGTTGTTGGACCGGCAACGTTGCCGCATGAAAGAGAGTGGGGAGAGTGCGTCGGCTGTTTTGAGGGTGGGCAACAAAAAAAAAGGTGCTCCTCTGTGCCAAGAAATCATCGGTCATGTCTCGCCCTTACATCGCATCCCCGTCTCATCTTACACTTGGCTCTCCGACTGCCTTGTATTGAGTGGCTTGACTGTTCCGTGTCCGTTCGGATCTCGCCGAGTCTTGCGGCAGACAGAGTAAGGCACGACGAGTGAAGTGCAGTTCAGGGCAGCCGGCGGCGGAGACAGTCAAGTATCTCCTCACGGCATCCGAACTTACTCTGCTATCGGAACTCCCGGCTCCTGACTCGTGGCCTTTGGCAGCAGCCAGCAACCCAGTCAGCGCGTCGACCAATACCTGGCCCCTTGTCTCTATCGCACACTGCAAATCGTCTCGTCTCGACTCGACGGATCGCTTCACCATAGACCAGTACAATGGACAGCACCGACGGGTGAGAGGGGCAACGTACGCCACTCACTGCGCCGAACGCGCTAAAGAGGATACAAGCCGCCAACCTAGCCCCTAGCACCTTTTGTTCTAGTCACGAGCGAACAGTGCAGTCAAGGGGCAAAGCAAGTCGGCCAATCCGCGACTGAAAAACGTGATTGGCCGAGCTGTATCGCCAAATTTTGCCAAGACTTTTATTCCATCAAGCGACCCTGCGATTCGTTCCGAGCATACCGCCACGTTTTTTTTTTTTTTTTTTTTTTGCATCGCATTGGCCTTCTCGTGCGAGTGGTGTCGCCCGGCCAAACACATTCACCCCAACTTCCACATCACTCACTATGACATTGTTCATTTGGATTGTGTAACGTCTGCTATTGCAAGATGAAGACAACGGACAGAGAGGATCACGCAGTGGAAGCGGAAGCGTCCAGATCATCCGGACGCAAGTTGCGCTTCTTCTTGCCCTTGTGACCCTTTGCAGCAGTGCCGGGGCCCCAGTTGGGCAGAGGATTGCTCTGGTACCTCACAATCTTTTCCGACGCACCCAGAGCCTTGAGCACCTCGGGCGACTTGACGTTATTAAAATCGTACTCTCGCTGCGGTTCCTTGGCCAACAGAATACGAGCTGGGTCGTTCTCCTTCATATTCTCCATCTTGACCGGATGCTGCGTCTTGACCCAATAACGCAAAACGTCAAAGATCTGCGCACGGCTCGCGTCCGTCTTGAGCGACCCGGCAGCAGCGTGCGAACGGCTCACTTTGTATCCTGCCGACAGGAGCGCCGAGACCATCCTATCCAGCGGTGGAGAAACGCAGTGGAACAGACCGGACGCTTTGGGCGGAGTGAAGTAAAACATGCTCTTGTCGCCCGAAAGCTCCTGGGCGGCGAGGCTGACCATGCCGCGAATTCGTGGGCTCGTGTGGAAGGCTTGCGGGTTCGCGTCCAGGTTTGCGAGCACCGAGTTGCAAAAGTCGGCGTCGTGCAAGTCGCCCAGCCACATGGGTCCACCGAGATGCATGCGGTTGCCGCACTCGTTGCATCGCTCGCCGACGGGTGGGCCCTGTGCCGAGTTGTAGCGGTAGTTGATGTTCGTTTGTCCCGTCTTGCCCGTGTTGGCCGTCTGCGTGGCGCGACCGAAGCGCTGCACGTGGAAGTCCTGGCAGTGCGTGCAAATGTAGACGGTTCCCGTCTTGCTAGCTACATTCTTGACTTCGACAGGACCCGTCCAGACGCGGACAAAAGTGCGAAGGTAGAAATCGATCGACAGACTCAGCATGGGCTGGATGTATCGACCGTATCGTGCTGCCGATGTTGCAATGGTGTGAAGGACAAGTCGGAGAGCAACTTCGTGCGAGAACTCGGCCTTGACAGAGACACCACCGTATTGAGAAAAGCACTTTTCGGGATAGTTGTGACCTGCCAACACGGCCAAGTCGGTGCAGGTGACGCAGAGCAGTCCACCGTCAGCTACGGATTGCACACCGCCGTCCAAAAAGGGAGCAGCTGAACCGTAGGGGTCCAAATCCACCACGTCGAAACGCTTGTGGGGTTCTCTGTGGGTGTACATGAGCGTGATGGCGTCGCCAGCATTGAGTCTGACCTTGCAGTCGGGATGGATGGCTACAGACGATGATTGCGACTGAGATGCACCGTCTGCAGCTGCGTTGGAAATGGATGTCGCTGTGGTTGCCTCTGGTGCTTCAGATGCTGCGTCTGCTGGTGGTGCTGCTGTTGCGGATGCTGTTGCTTGTGTCGACGATGTTGTTGCTGCACGAGCACGCGCTTCGATTTCCATCTCGGCAAGTGCATCCTCGTCCATCTCTTCGCCATCCTTGCTCTCGCCGGTAGTTTTCTCGGTCTTGTCTCGGTTTGCTTCGGACACAATCCATTCGTCGATGGGACGGTCTGGAGGGAAATTGAGCGCAACGTTGCGTTTCATCATTTCCACCGCGGTAGGCGAGAGATCGTTGGCCAAGACCCAACGCAAGAGCGGAATCTCCTTGGCATATCGGATGCTGCGGAGACCGGTGGCGCTGAGTGCCTCGAGGAGGGTAAACTTGTAGCTGCGGTACTCGTCCTCCGCGGACGGAGTCAGTGCGCTCGAGGAGACTTCTTGGGTCTCGGTAGCTGATGCGGTCGCGATGCCGTTGCCGTGGACGTCGATTCGCGCTTTTTTCGCATAAAGCTCCTCTGCTTCTGTGATTGTTCCGTCGACGTTGGTGGATCCATTAGCTGCTTGCGCTCCTTTTCGCTTCGATTTGCCCTTGGTGGCAGATGCGGCTTTTCGTTGAGCAGCTCGAACGAAACGCGCCCTCTTTTCGGCATCGAGCCTCTCACTCCAAGTGCGAATGGCGAGGGTGGAAAGGTCACGGTTGAATTCTTGAACGGGGTTGAGGAAGGCAGCTTCGGCGGAAGGCATCACGATGGTTGCCGAGTTCTCGCGAAAAGCCGATTCATGGTCAGCAAGGGTGATACTAGATGCCCGAGCACGCTCAGGGGAAAGCAAGATAGGAGTCGGCGCCATACTAAAATGTCTCGCCGCTTTGTGTGAATGTGATGGAAGAAAGAGTGACTTGACTGATATGTCGGAGACGATCGCTCGAGCTGTGCGCACGACCACCATGCACAAGTCGTGGCGAGGTGAGAGTCTGCTGCTGCGTTTAGAAAAGAGCAAACCGATTGACGCCTTTCTACTCTGGAGGATGCGGGAAGCAGTTGGTGTTGGTCTGCTCTGTTCTTGTCTGCTCTGTTCTTGCTGGACTATGCTGCAGAATGAGGACAGAAGATGGTTCTCTGCATCCAAGATTGTGAAGGGGAAGGAAAGTTGGAAGAAAATTGAGTGAACCCTGACGGAAAAAAAAAGAAATCTTAACCTGGAAAAAGCAGAGCCGATTTTGACTCCGCAAGCCGAGATTCCTTCACGATCTCACATTCTTCATTTTTTTTGCAACATCTTTTCACACGCTGCTACACTGCTGCTGCTGCTGCTTCTACCTGCTGACATCGCTGACGATCCGATGAGAAGGGTGTGTGCATCACGTGGTCGAGAAGAGGGCGTGCGCGTCTGGGCTGAGTCTGTCGGCCGTGTCTTGAGGACCTCACGGGTCTTTCTCACCTGCAATCCATTTCTGTTGAATCCTTTTTTCGCGCGAGTACACACGAACGGCGCAGTCAGACGGGACATGATTTTTCAATTTGGCACGCATGCTGACGCGATTCAGGGTTCTTTTTCATGACAGCTCGAGAATCGCCCACCCTCTCGATGCGGTGGCAGCTCTTCGCCCTTGCCCTTCAACATTCCAATAAACCTTTTCATCCTGACGCTTGACCATCACCTCCCGACGCCATATACAATCTGGCCATCCCACCATGGCAACCCCGCTCAACACACGCAGCGCAAAGCCGGCGCTCCCACGTTTGAGCTCGGCGCCCTCGACCCCCATCAAGCGCAGCCACAAAAAAGTCATCATCATCGGTGCCGGTGTGGGTGGCACCGCTCTGGCAGCACGACTCGGTAGACGAGGCTACAACGTGACTGTTCTCGAGAAAAACGACTATGGCGGAGGTCGATGCTCGCTCATCCACCACGACGGGCATCGATGGGATCAGGGCCCCTCGCTCTACCTCATGCCTGAAGTGTTTGAAGCATGTTTCAAAGACCTAGGCGAGGACATCCGTTCGCACATCCGTCTGCACCAATGCAACCCGGCCTACCGCATCCATTTCGCAGACGGCGAAAAGATGCTGCTCTCGTCCAACTTGAGCCAAATGGGCGAGACGCTCAACTTTTTCGAAAAGCGAGCCGGAAACAAGGAGGATCCCCTGACAAACTTCCTCACCTTCCTCAAAGAAGCGGGAGAAAATTACGAAGAGTCGGTAAAGCATGTACTCACCAAAGACTGGTCGGCTTGGTGGGCCTTTTTCCGCCCAGAACTGTTCCCCATGCTGTGGAAGACCAAAGGCCTCTGCATCTACTCGACGCTCTACGACCGCACTACAAAATACTTTAAATCTCGCCACATTCGTCGCGCACTTACGTTCTCGGCCATGTACATGGGCATGAGCCCATTCGATGCACCGGCGACCTATTCGCTGCTGCAGTATGCCGAGTATGCAAAGGGCATCTGGTACCCGATTGGAGGGTTCTACAAGGTGGTCGAGGCGATGGAGACGATTGCACGCGACAAGTTTGGTGCCGATTTCCGCTACAATACCAACGTCAAGCAGATTCTGGTTGACGAGCGTCGTGGTACCACAACCGGTGTCGAACTGGAATCGGGCGAGGTGCTCGAAGCAGACGTTGTCGTGAGCAACGCCGACCTGGTGTGGACGTACAACAATCTCCTACCCCCGTCTTCGTACGCCAAGAAGCTGAGGAGCAAAGACCAGACATGTTCGTCCATCTCGTTCTACTGGTCGCTCAGTAGCGTTGTGGAAGAACTCGGTGGACACAACATCTTCCTCGCCGACGCATACCAAGAATCCTTTGACGAAATCTTCCGCGACGGGGATACGCCTGCCGAGCCCTCATTCTACGTCAATGTTCCCTCGCGACTCGACCCCTCCGCCGCGCCGGAAGGCAAAGATACGCTAATGATCCTCGTCCCCTGTGGACCCATTTCGATCCCTGAAAAGCCATGCACCAATCCGGCCAAGGGTACACGCAGTCGCGAACAATTCCAAAAGACCAAAGATCGCGCCCGTCGTCAAGTCATCGAGACGCTCAAAAAGCGACTCAACCGACCAGATTTCGAGAACTTGATCGAACACGAAATCGTCAACGACCCCTTCGACTGGGCGGGCAAATTCAACCTCTTCCGCGGCTCCATCTTGGGTTTAAGCCATACCATCCCGCAAGTGCTCTGGTTCAGGCCGTCGATCCAGCACGCTTCGTACGAGAACCTGTTCTTTGTCGGTGCGTCGACGCAACCGGGTACCGGTGTGCCTGTGATTGTGGCCGGTAGTGGGGTAGTGGCCGAGAAAGTGAGTGCGTTCTTGGAGGGGCGGGAGAAAGGCTGGTTGAGCTGGGAGGCGATTCGTGGGAGCATCTGCTTGGCCTTCTTGGCGCTGCTCAGCATCATTTTCTTTGGTTTTGCTGCCGGGTTCATCTTGCTAGGTCTCGTGATTGCCGTGTCCGTGCACCTGTTGGGCATCGCTGATGTTCCCGGTCTGGTGCGTGGCAAGGTCATGCCCGAATAAGCGTCTCAACCTGTCAGATAACGATACCCTATCTCCCTTTGGTCGCCATAGATTTAGATATTCCACCAGCCGTTACGAATTCACGAACTTTATGTGCTCGCACTCATACAGCTCGTCGTTGCTCTCTGACTGATGCTTGATCCTCTCACACGCTAGCTTCCTACAGACTAGAATCGGATTCAATAGGAGCCGAGCAAAAAATACAACGTGAGCCTTCTAGAGTCCAAAAAGGAACAGCCAAAGTGTTGCCATTCACAGCTCCCCTTTGGTGTCAAGATCGTCTCGAGGCATGGTACAAGGAGCAGTCAAAAAAAAAAAAAAAAAAAAAAAAAAAAAAAAAAAAAAAAAAAAAAAAAAGAAATCCAGATGAAAAGAGGGGGGCAAGATGAAGTGTCACCTTGAGTGTGGAGAAACCGAAGTTAAGAAGTCAAAGCAGATACACGAGCAAGTCGTGTGTGGCGTTGCAATAGTCCGTGTGAATCAAAGCACCGCCGATCCAGATCCAGAAACAACTAGCTGAACAAGGGCGCATCAATTGCGTCGATAAGTCGAAGACGGAGGAGGGTCCTTGTGGGTATGGCTGTGAGCAGGACGACGGTTGGGACCGCCTCTGGAGCTGTCGTCGTCCGTCACGTCCGGCTCAGCGTTGGTGAGATGCAATCGACGCGGGTGCTCGTCAACCTCTTCGAGCGCGTCCTGCGCATCGACATAGGCAGGCGGACCCATGCCTCCCACCAAGCCAACGTGGTCACTCACGGGGCTGCCATGGTTGGATGACAGTCGTCGGCTCTGCCTGCGAGGCGAAGTGGGCATGGCCGAGTTGCCGTGGCTGTTGGAAGTGGAGAAGCTTCCACGGCCCAAAGCTACAGCGGCAGCTTCGCGTGCTCGAGCATCACGCACCTCGGGTGGGTCAAAATGGCTGTAGTCCAGACCAGGCGAGCGCGCTTGAGGGGGAGAACTGTGCACGGCACGAGCAGCAGCAGCTTCCGAGGGCGAGACCATGAATTGAGCCTGTGGACCCGCGCCAGTGCCAGCAAGGTTCTGTCCGACACCGGCGACCGAGTAAGGACCGTGGATATCTTGCCAGCCCATCATGGGAAGAGTCCAAGGAGCAGGTGCAGTCTCGGTCGAAGTGGTGGCTTGCGGCGACATGTTGGCAGTGTTGTAGCCGTCGTACGAAGTGCCATACGAAGGGTGACCGTTGGAAGAGCGTCGGTTGTGGTTGCCCGGGCTAGCATTGTTGTAGAGGTAGGCACCGGCTCCACCAGCAGCTGCACCTGCGGCGAGGGCACTTGCTCCGTTGCGTGCTGGACGCTCCTGCATGTCGGGATAAGCACTTACGCCATTTGCACCATAGGCGTTGTAAGCGTCGTAGCCCTGGTAGTCTTGGTATGAAGCGCCGTGAGCAGCCGACGAGCCGGTGTAGCCGTATCGCTCCGGGTCGTCATCGTTGGCGAAATCGGCAGGTAGGGTAGCGTTGGTGTGCTCGCGGCGATGACGGCGGCTGCGAGAGCCAGCGGCGGCCCCGGCAGCAGCTCCAGCGCCAACGGCACCAGCAGCACCTGCGGCATAGCTGAGAGGGACGTGGTCGTTCTGAGGATCAAACGTAGGCCAATCACCACCACTGTGACCGAGATCGCCGACCTTGTTGCGGGAAGGACGTTCGCCAAAGCAGAGGAAGTAGGCGTGACCGGTGCGCGATTTGCGTCTGCTGGCCATGACGCAGAGGGCGATCAAGAGGGCAAGCAGAGCAAGGCCTCCCACGACACCGCCAACAACACCACCAATGAGGCCTCCGTTGCCGCTGGAGCGGTTGGCATTGGCTCTGTTGGGCGAAGAGGTGGTGGTGACGACTGGAGTGACGACGGTAGTGACGACGACCTGAGAAGTGCTCGTTCCCGAAACAAAGCTGGAAGTGGTGACGAGTGTCGAGGGTGACGAGGTGGTGATGACAGTAGAAGAGGCGGAAGAGCTAGTCGAAGTGGAGGTGGGTGTGCTCGAGGTGGAAGAAGAGGTGGTCGAAGGTGTAGACGAGGTGGACGTCGTAGAGGGCGTGAAAGAGGTGGTGGGGGTGGAAGCTATCGGAGTGCGAAGACGATCGGATGTGACTGGAAAGGTCAGTACCGGTAATGTTGGAAAGTGAAACAAAACGAGAGGGGCAAGGAAAAAGAAGATTGCATTGAATCAGATATGCACCTCGATGCCAGACCCCGTGGGGACGGCTGTAGGCTAGCATGCAGGAGGCGCGGAAAAGACTTACAAGTTGTGGATGAGGTACGGCGGCTACTGGTCGATGAGCTCGAACTTGCCGTAGTGGGAGTAAAAGTAGAGACGATTGAGTCGGTGTTGGTGGATGCACCAAAGAAGCTGCTGAGGAAGCTGCCGACGGGGTCGTCCTGTCTCTCCCACAACGCCGTAGCCCGTGGTATCAAGGTGGGTTGAACGGCCATGTTCGAGGTGAATGAATGAATGCGGTTGCGTCGGGACGGGGTGGATCTATGTGGATGAGCTCATGAGGTTCCGTTGATCAAGCGGTGGCGGAAGAGGATGTAGCGACCAGATGGAGGGTGGATGGATGATGAGCAAGATGATGGAGCGAGAGAGAGGATGCCATCGAGCTTGTCGAGTGGAGCACAGTCACTCAAACAACAAAATCTGAAATCGCTCCAGGCAGTGTAAAGTTGAAAAAAAAAAAAAAAAAAAAAAAAAAAAAAAGTTTGGACCGGCCCTCCCGAGGCTTTGGCTTGGCAGCGACGGCGGTGTCCGATGGTGATCTTCGAGCCAAATTCAGGTTTGGCACTCTTTGGCGTCTCACGCCCGCGATCTGCAACACCGGCATATGACGACCCTTTTCCCTCTTGCCGATCCAAGCCACTCTCGATAAAAATGAAAAAGGAAAAAAAGGCCCCTTTTGCCATCATTGGCCTACTTCATACACTGCAAACGGACCCTTGAAACTTGGAGATGAAACATCAAACGGTTGAACCTTGTGACTGCCCTCAATAAAAGATGTCATATCCTCACACCTTTTTTCTTTGGGCGTAGGATTGGCCGTCAGCGGTTCGGGACGAGAGCTCATCAAAAATAGCTCCCGCAAGTCCGGCGTCACCCCGTTGAAATGAGCTCCGACACAGCTCCTCATGTATATAAGGCGGCTACATACTGTGCTTTGGCGCCGTGAGACCACGGAGTATCATCGTCCAGAGGGAATGTAACCCTCCTGCCCGGCACATCGGACCCGAAAAAAAGTGAGGAGATTACATTAGAAAGGGATCGGTCGGACAGATCGGGCCTTGGATCTGTAAGAGGAAAAAAGAAAGGAAAAGAGTAAAGATAAATAAACGTGTCGAGGGTTGAGGTGGTCAGAGAGCTTCCGAGAATGCTTACCATCCAAAGGCGCTGCTGCTGTTGCAGGCGTGTGCCAGAGTGCGAGGGTGCCAGAAGGTGTGTGTGCGTGCGTGTGTGTGTGTGTGTAAGAGAGAGAGAGAGAGAGAGAGAGAGAGAGAGAAAGAGAGAGAGACGGGGTTGGGGAAGATGGATGTCCAAGAGGGCAAGCTATATATGCTTTTCAGACGATGGCATCTTCGAAGCGGCCCTTTTCACTGCGCTCTGTAGCACAGGTCTCGAGCTCAAGCAGCCGTGTGAGAGCGAGCGCTCTCCCAGCGCTCTCCTACGGCTTGCCGCTGGCTGACTACGGTTGGTTGGCCAGACTTGGCGGCGAGCAACGGCATCGCAGAGGCAATGCTAAGCCATATTGGTGGCTCGTCAGACTCTGCAAGTAGAGGCGGCAGATTGGATCACACGGGAGGTTCGGCAGCCACCAACGGCTAACTTGGCCAATAGAGGGAAGGGGCTGCAGGAGACGAGAGCGCAACGCTAAGCTGGCGCGCCCTTTCTTTGTCACACTGTTCGGTCTCGTGATCCGATGTCCGGGCTTAGGGCTAGATGTAATCACGCTCGCCAAAGGGGGCAACAAAACGTTTGTGACTTAGCAGTGGCACACGAAGGGCACGTTGGTGGCTCCCGAACTGCATGATGCTGGTCACACGAGTGCTTGAGATTGGTGAACTGTCTGCGCGGCGCCCAAGCACAGCCGACTCTTTGCGGTTCAAAGAAGATGGCCATCACAGCAGCGCTGCCAAAAAGAGTCGTTGCTTTTGCCGTCGGTGTCTCTCCCAGTTAGCAACGATGTGGCAACGATGTGGCAACGATGCGAAGAACCAAGTGTGATTTCGCATACATCCTTAAATTCTACAGGGTCTGTGCGCCCTTTCCCGAGACAGGTCCTGATTCTATTTGCAACGTCCAAGATGTCAGAACAAGCGGCTCTTTGCGCCATGGACACCCCTAGAGAACCTTCGGCAGCCATCGAGCTTGAGAATCGCATTGCACGGCTGACTGTGCCATGCTGAGTTGCTTTGCGAGCACAAAAAGAAGAAGAAAGAAGGCCCTCCAACGGGGCTCCTCGACGAGAGGGTGTCACAATTGCGATCTTACAGAGCTTGGACAACACGTTGCTGATGCGGTCACATTTGGCTAGCGAGCCACCTTGCTGTTGTGCATGCACACTCTTCACAGTCACACTCGTTTTAGCCGTATCACAACGAGAAATTCACAAATAGAATGGCTTGAGACTGGCAAGATGGCAATTTTAAGCCTCCGTAGCCATGCATTGCATGTGACTGATCACAAAATTGCACTGGACAGGATCTTTGAACGAGCAAAGGGAAGAATTGGGCGAGAGCCTTGAGGAAGTCCAGAGCCGTGTGCTCGCACTGGACACGAGTATATATCGGTGGAGCTGTGCCACAGACACCGGTACCATCGTCTCCTTGCCACTGATCACCTCACCATCGTCTCGTCTCCTCGCCGTCGCCCCATTGCAACAATCCTCGTCGTCTTGTCGCCTCGTCGCCTCATCGCCATGCTCCCGGTCAAGCTTTCCAACATTCCACGCACGGACTTGGAGCGAAGAGGCAAGGATCGTGGCCCTCATGTCTACCCTTTTCGCGATGCCCAGCTTTCCGACAAATACAACAAACTTATCCTGCCATCCCAGGCTCAGGCCTCTAAGGGCCGCACCACACATCCAGCCCTGCAGAGCACTTAGTTGTGTCGACGTGATGCACTTTGCAGGACCTGGTGTTACGAGCCTGCACCAGAAAAGGGGGAAGCGTAGTTTGGTTGCAAGCCTCCCAGGTTGGTGCATGGCCAGACCTGTGACACAGGGGGCCATGACACATTTGTGCACCTAGCATACAGGCCATGCAAGTATATGAGCATGTTTGGCACTATCCCTGTTCCTGTCTTATGATGTCAATTGTATTTTCTCTACTCCCACCTGTAGGTGAATATCAGACCTTTCCTGTGAAACTCCATGCATGCATTTGGCAATCCTGGAATCTCCAGTACTCCAGGACCCCCATGCTCTGAGCCTTGCTCCACTTATACTCTCTCTAATGTCTTGCAAGGTTACCAGACCATTGGGGCTTAACACTGGCAAGGTGAGCAAGTCCTGAAGCTCCTTTCTCACCTTCTGACTGCAGACATGCATGTCAACATGAGGGTCCACACCTCGAGCACCAAGGATTTTGGGAGCCATGTTACAACTCCAAAACAAGTTGATAAAGGCGCACCATTTGCAACTCTATCTATCTCCATGGAACCTGCATTGATTGCATCCAAAAGACCCTCTGACATGTAGTTCATACCGTTACGTACACACAGGTATGCTTTTTTGTGTTGTTGCTGTTGCAGCGATCGAGCTGTTGCAGTTTTGAAGCACAACTTCCGGGAGGCAACATTCTCGTTCAGTTCTATCGCAAATTGATCACAAAAATACAGTAATTAGTTTTATTTTTTCCTAAAAAAAAAAAAAAAAAAAAAAAAAAAAAAAAAAGAGCGAGTTTTGCATTGCCGGTGCGCTGTGCCAGCAACTTGCCGACGTTAGATCTCCAACCTGCATCTTTGGACGGCATCCTTCTCCACGTCGACGTCCTTGCACGGACAACAACAGCATCCTTTCAGCAATCATGTCGCAGCGTTTAACAGCCAGAGGGAAGGCACAAAAGGCTGCGATGGCTCGTCGCGACCGGCAGCAGCAGCAGTCCCTCAAAGCTTCCACGTCGGTCTCGGTTCAACAAGGAGTGCAATACACCTCTTACAAAACGGTAGAAGCGCCCGGCAACTTAATTCTGATAGACGCCGATAGGGCCCAGGCGGATTTTCACGATTTTCGATCGACCGAGATGTAAGACCTCGATTTGCTCCTCTTTGTCTTCGCTATGCCATGTGCTCTTACGCTGCTCACACTGCACCCTGCAGCGTTGAATCGAGGCTGTCCGTCTTTGCTTGCAACCAAGAGAGCTAGTGTCTGCTCGTCAATGGAGCTCGTCGTCGAGATCCGTGCCTGTCTCATAGCAGGGCTGGTTTGCCAATCCTTTCTCAGTCGACGCCATCGGGACGCAGCCGTTTCGCTCCCAACCCGAAGGTTCCCACGACTAACCACGCTCTCACAAGCGACCATGAGCCAAGGCTGTTCGGCATCGCATTTGCTATGCGCGCTCGCCCTAACTTACTGTATTTTGGGTTTTGCGTATGAAAAATTTTGTGCTCGTTCCACGGTAGCAAACCCAGAGAGTCATCACAGTACAGCATTCTTTAGGCACTGGCACTGAGTATTCCCAGACAGGCTGAGTCTGAACCGCTCGAGCACGATCATAGCTTCGACTTGACCCCTCCAAACGTGTGCCCAGGGCGCACCTCAACGACAGGTTCGAGATGGTGCTTTCAGCGTCTTGCAGCTTGCCATATAGACCGACATTCCCGATCACCTTGGAGCAAAAGAGATGGACTTGAACTGATGCAACGATGCAGCGTCGACTGCGGTCCAAGAGCGAGCCGACACTACAAGCAGGTCAGCGGACGGTTCCAAGCAGAATGAAGTTGCAGACAGACACAGGGGCTGCGTGCTCAAGGGACCACCCTGCACTCAACACAGCTTTCAAAGGTTATTGATCAAGACAGTTCCGAATTCAACGAAAAAAGACTTTGAATCGAAAATGAATTCAAGAACCCTTCCTTCTTTCAAATGAGTTGCCTCAAGTCTGAGCCTTCTCTGAATTGAAATGCGCCTTTTCTTACGAACAACAATTCAAACGCTGAAATTCGAATTGTGGATGGAGGATGAGAAAAGGAAAATAAAATAAAATAAAAAATAAAAAATAAAAAATCGCAGCTCATGAGGTTGCGGAAAGGCTGTGTGGGCTCGCTCCGCACCCTCTGGAACGAAAGGGAGGGAGGCTTCAGAGTTGCATCATCTTTGTCTCGAGGTCAACCTTGGCTTGGCTGCACCGGCGAAAAACTGGGACTCAGCAAAGTGGGGCGCAGCTGACTGGCTGATAAATTGATTCTGAGTGTTCGCAAACTCAACCCAGCCGGCAGGCAGAGGCAGCCAAGCCTCATGTGCCCGTCCAGCTGGCTCTGTGGTGCAGTGTGCGCTTGTCCAAGATGTTAACTTTGTAAGAGAGAGAGAGAGAGAGAGAGAGAGAGTCTCAGTCCCTGTAGATGGTAGCTCTTACCTTCTCGTCACCATCCTCCCCTCCCTTTCTCGTCCTCATCTCTTTCCGCTTGGTTCATCTTCCAGTGTTGGGCTTCTGTTCTCGGTGGTGGGATCTTTCTCCCTTTCTCGAGCAGGCTCATCCGCTCTCTGTCGCAATTCACTGGCTGCGGTCGTTCGAGGTACTTCATCTCGAACCCTGTGGTGCTGTGTGCGCGTAGAGAAGAAGACGGCTTTTCGACCAGTCCTTTTCGACTCAGCATAGCATTCTGTCTATCGACATTGCTGCTCTTGCTGCTGCTTTCGCTGGACATCTCCTCGTCGGTTCGCCAGCCACTCTTTCGAGCCGTGTCTGCATCTAAGTGGCGCCACGACGGCTTTCAACCGACGTAGCTCTCCATATCGGCTGTAAGCTCCGGCCACTGTCTTGACGTTGATGCGACTCCGATTCAGACATAGCCTCGACGTCTCCGACCCCTCGTCCGTCGTCGACTACGTCTTGATCCTCATTTCGCTCCGACCGCCAGTCTTGACACCTTGATTCTTTCAACTACTCTATGGCTGTCATTCTCGCATCTAGGTGATCCTCCTTTGCATCACCTCGGGCTCAGGGACGCCTTCACTGTGCTGTTCTCTTGACTCTGCCCTCCTTCCTCCTCCTCATCGCCTGCTCTTCGCTTGCTCTTCGCCTTTTGACCGCTCTTGTCGCCAGGGTACCTTTGACATCGCAGTCTTATCTTCACAACAACTTTCAAGCTCTTTTGTTTCGACTTGTCTCTCCGGCTCTCGTGTTTCTAGCGCGTTAATCATCTTCAGGCTCGGACGTCTCCCCTACACCTTTGCAAGACCGACGCGCGCTATCTCTAGCTTGCGCTCGGCCTTACGATCTCAAAAGCGTTCACTTTGGTTTTCTACCGACGTACTCGCACCAGCTGCTCCGTTCCACCATGGCTTTCTACCACGATGGGCAGCCCACCTCCACCGCTTTCGGTCACCCGGACGGTGGGTTTGCCATCAACTCTTACCCTCATCACGAGCAACCGCACTCGCTCGCTGCAGTCCCATCAACTGGCTACACCTTTGTTGATCCTTTGACCCAGGCTCAGATGTACCATCATCAGCCCTACGCCGACATGGCCCATGCCTCCGTAGGTGGCACCGTGGACCATCATGTCTGGCAAGCTCCTCAGGCTCCCAGGCTCACCGCTGCTGCAGCGCGAGCTGGTCGACAGCACCTGATGGGCTACGCGCCGGCTGCGTACGCTCAGGCGCATGGTGCTACCCCTTGGTACACACAGACAATGGGCGTTCCCCAGCCGTATCAACAGCCTCGAACTCATCAGCAACTCGAGCACCAGCTCTTGGTGCAGCACCACCTTGCCAAGGCTCATGAAAGGCAGAATGGTGCCTCTATGTACCCCTCCGCTTACGGCCCTGGCTCGGTCTCCTATCCTCAACACCATCAGCAACAGCAGCATCACTCTCGCCCCCACCAATATCCACATCAACCAAACTATCCTCATCCGAACCATTCTTATCCAGCCGCCCCCTCCCTGCCGACCACGATGGCCGTATCGACCGTCAGCACCGGTACCATGACGGCTGGGCGGCTTCCGGCTCCCACCGTGCGGAGCGTCCTCCAGATGCATCTCACGACTGGTCCGGCTGGCACCACGCCCCCGCCGCCCATCGAGGCCCGGTAGGCTACCTGCCTCAGCAGGAGCAGATGTACCCGAGCCATGCACTGCCACCTCTCCACCGCCTCTCGGACGACGCAAACTTCCACGGTGCCGCTGGCTGGGCATCGCATCAAAACTCGACGGCCTCCCGATTGCACGCCTGGAACCACGCTTCTCGCTATCCTCAACATTCTTACGCCGACGACTGCCACGCCCAGATCGACTATCGCGATCTGGCTGCTTCCGTACGCTCGCGTCACGAGTACTCGAACCACCACTCGCATCCGGCTAGATCGCAGGACCGCTTGCACGACTTTGCCGCTCATCACACGGAGGATCCTGCGCATAGCTACAGCCAGCTGCGCGCTGATCACCCGGATGTGTGGCACCACCGTGCGGACGAGGCTCGAAATCAACTTGAGCCAACTCACTGGCAGCCCCAGGCCGAGACTCGTCACGATGTGCAAGACGACTTTGCCGTCGCCGTCGCCGACGAACAGGAGCGCGCCCCCGCTGAAGCCGCTGCAGATCAAGCAGCTGCGCCTGCGCCCTGCTCGCCTGGCTCTTTGGAGAAATCGGCGCTGCCCATCGCCGCAATAGGCGCTCAGCTCATCTGGAATGCGTGCACTGCTCTCTTTGATCCCGAGCTTCTCATCGAGGCTCACGAGACAGCCGACGAGGCCATGGAAGAGGACTGCGACGATGCCATGTCGCCCGCCGCTGCGTCGATGCCCTCTTCCTCCTCCACGCCTTCGCTCAATACGCCCGACATATCGCCGTGGCAGTCCACCGTGCTAGACTGCCCTGCTGCCGCTTCTTCCTCGACTGGTGACTGGAATGCATTCCGCTCGCCCTTTGGTCCTGACCGCTTGCCGCACTTGCGACCACAGGCGCACTCGTTCACTTTTGGCAGCGACCATACCTCTTCTCAGCACGACCTGCACCGTATGGCAGTGGGCGCTGAGCGAGCAAGGGTGGCGCTGGGTCGAGAGGCTTCCCCCGCCAAGCGCTCCCGCCAGGGCTCTGGACATTCCGAGGCCGCGACGGGTCACAGCTCGGGCGCCAGCACGACGAGCAGCTCCGAACCAGGCACGCCCGCCTCACTCGCCCATGAAAGCCCCGCTCTCAGTTCGACTGTCTCGGCTCACTCGGTGGAGACGGCACGTAGCCCACTGCGTGCTGGCCTCGGCATGTCGCTCGATGGCTCGCGATCCGAGTCGGCCATCCGTACGCGACGCAACTCGTCCAAGACTTCGCCCAAGCTTGCCTCGTCCAAGTGGTCCGGGAGAATGCGCGACAATGTGCTTGCCGTGCTTCGCCTCGTCTCGCCGGACTGGCGCTGGAGCAACAATGACCATGTTCTGGTTTCTCTCAGCGAGACACTCCCGACCGCGACTGCCAAGTCCAGCCTTAACCATGGCCAGGGACGATCGGGTGGCCGGGACTCTGTGACGAGCATCGTCACGTACGCCAACGAACCCAGCCCAGCGTTCAGGAGATTCGTCCAACAAGTGCTTGCGCAGACTCTGCTCTCGCCTCCCGCCTTTTTGCTCGGCATCCTCAATGCGCTCCGCCTGCTCATCATGGCTCAGCTGCCGGACGGCTCGGTCGATCCTGTCGTACTCGAACTGTTTGCACAGCCCACCTCTGCGGCGCCGTTCAAGTTGTTCACTCTGGGCATGATGATCGCCAACAAGCATCTAGACGACAACACCTTCCTCAACAAGACGTGGAACGAGGTTACCGGTATTCCGTTGGCCGAGCTCAACCAGACCGAGGCGTGGTTCCTGAAGAAGTGCAACTACGAGGTCAACGTGCCTGACGAGACCTGGATCGGCTTCCTCAACCGTCTTCAGTCTTGGGAGGAGAAGCGTTCGAGCCGAGGCATGCACCGTGACTCGGACTCGTCCAAGCGCTTGCTTCTCGTTCTTGACGAAGCTCTGAGCCACTTTGACGCCATTCCTGCATTGCAGCTGGATGGCGATAATGTGACGCATGGCGTCGAACACGCCAAGGCCGCCTCGCCCGTGGACATGTGGAGCAGGTCGCATCATCGCGTCGGCTCGCTTGCCATGGACGACGATGCTGACCAACAGCACTGTCGCTCTGCACCAGCTGCTGGGCACAAGCCCTTCCGGCACGAGGAGGACGCTCAACAGCCTGGTCACATTTCACGAGCCAGTCTGGCGATGGAGAATCCCTCGGCGGCCCTGCTTCGTTCCAGCTCCGACTTTGTCGCAGCAGGTGGAGCATTGAAAGATTTTAGCCCTCTGAGCGAGTCTAGCAAGAGCCACAGCGGTCCGCTGATGCCTTCGGCGCTGTTAAACGGCTCGCGTGCGCTGTTTCACCACGGCGGCATGTTTGGGCCTCTGGCGACGTCGAGCTGAGACACCCTTTTATCCTTTTCTCTTTCACTTGTAGATTTACGGGGCTGCGCCTTTGAGCAGTTGCTTGCTTCCCTTTTTTCGATTTGGTTCCACTCAGTACTCCTTTTAACCAAAAAATAGTCTTTTCTGGCCACACAGACTTCAGATGCCATTCTTTTTTTTTTCCCCTCCTAATGTAGTTCCTGTTGGAAATCATAGTGATTTACCTTCACCATTTTCAGCAGTAAACTATCCTCCATGCACACTTCACATTGTTGGTGCAGACAATGGATTATGTGTGCTGTTCACCCATTTACCTCACCAAGGCAATGGACATGGCAACAACAACCCATTCCCTTGACAGAGTCAGGACAATGGGCACTCACAGCCAATGGGGTGCTGAGGTGACAACCAGCCTGAGTTGCCCCAAGAATGAACAACTAAGGAAGCAGCTGATTGGCTATTGTAGGTACTGACAATGCATCATCCCCACAGGGATGCATGACAAAGCATCCACTATACACCTGAATGGATGAGACCAGCAAATGGGCCAAGATGATTGGTACAGCACTAAGATGGATACAAGGGATGCCTCAACCAATCAGGTGCAAGGCATGGAGCAACCAATGGGAGAAGACAGAATTGAGCCAGAATGTCAGGTAGTGTGCAACTACTTGGAGAGATCTGTGACAAGAGATCCAGGTCTGTGCTCACCACATTTCCTCTACCAAGAACTTATTGTAGGCACAGAGAATGTCCACTCTGTGCAAACCATTTAGTTCCTCACATATTGGTAACCCACACAAGTCCAAGCTACCAAGCCTCTGACAATTGTTACATCCAGGAGTACACTCTCCCTGCATTACTAGGCTGCTGGTATCAGAACAGTGATATGCACCTGAAATCATTCACTCCTCATTAAGGTTATCTATTATCTGCACCAATAATCATTAATTGCTTCAGATGCTAGATATGCCAATCCTTTGATTGATGCCTGACCTAACCCACAATCATACTCTTTCACAGTTCCTGTAGATGCGAAATTCCCATAGATGCAAAATTGAGGGGGACTTGCTGATTCTGACTATTTTTGGCTGGAGTCTGGTGAGTCCCCCTCAATTTTGGGCAAATCACCAGTCAAAATTCTCATCTTACTGATTCTCTTGCCACCATCACTATCATCACTCTTAATCTCTTCTTAGCCCAAATGGTCAACATCTCACCTAGAAAAAAGACTGCCTGTGCACAGCTTTTAGAGGACTGTCAACAGCAGGAGCAACAGATCCAAGCCACTTTGTCAGAATTGAACCAAGGCAGCTTCAAAGACATCAAGGCAGCAGTGCACCATCATGGCATCCCACACTCAACATTGTATCACTGCCACAAAGGAAGAAAGAGCTGTTTGGAGGCATCCAAACATCTACAAGCCCTTCCTGAAGAAGCTGAGGAAGTACTGGTGTGACAAATTCACCAATGAGCCAAGTTTGGCTTCCCTGTTACACCTGGGGAGTGTAAGGGATGTGTGCCTGACCTCAGAGTAAGCTCGAGACTTAGCTTGGTGCTAGCCTCAAGATTGGCTGAGTTTGAAATCTTGACATGGGTGATACCCAAGGTGATGCCCACTTTGTGACTTGTGCCCAAGCTTGGAGAATTTGATGCCTTGATTTGCAAATTCATGTGAGTTAGAGAAATACAGTATGCAAGGCTGTGAGGTCAGTTATCCCCTCTGAACACCCTGTCCAGAGGCAGTGTGGTATGTTTGGTTGGCAACCTCTGACATCAGCAACCCTGTATATGCCCACAGGTGTTCTTGATGAGCTACCAAAGTTGCTAGTTAGTCAAAGCTGGGAGGTTGAAGCTAGTTAGGCCTGGTGGAGGTTCCAGACTGCAGTTGAGGTTCTGCTGCAGTTGAGGTTCTGCTGCAGTTGAGGTTCTGCTGCAGTTGAGGTTCTGCATGTCAGTGTAGGTCCTGATGTAGATACTTTGCTGACAAGATACACACCAATGAGGTTGTTGCAACTCTGCTGTCAATTGCAATGATCATGACTAAGTAATGAGTGTATGAGTATGTCAAGCATAGAGTAGAGTGGATGAGCCTCCACTCTTCCACAATGGCAGGGCTTCAGTATATATATGCTAAGATGCCCCACCTAGCCCTTGCTTTGCTCATGCCCAGTTCTCCCTCCTTTGACTGCCAGCCTGGTGGTCATGAAGTGTATGTGGGTTTTGCACCTGCACCCCCACTTGCTACTACTGGAGGACCCCATTGCTAACCAGTGCTTCCTAGTGCCTCATATGACCCTTCACTGGCTCCCTGACCTCCTGCCCCTCATAGCCTGCAATGAGAGCAGCTTAGTCATGCTTCTCCAGTTGCCATCAGAGGACTTGTATGAGCCTGGAACTTTGACCTTGCAAAACTACACCTTCACATCCTTGAACTGGGACTTGTTTCATCCACCAAAACCCTGACCTCCACCAACTTCAAGCTGAGCTGAGCTCCGGCAAAGTGTCGATCCTACCCTCAACCTTGCCTTAACTCGAGATGAGCATCAAGCCTATTCTCGAGCTGGGCTAGTATCCTCCTGTGACAGGGAGCTGAAGCTTTTGGCAGAGCAACTTCTCTGGCAGCAGACTGACAACAAAAATGCAACCCTTGGCAAAAATTGGGTCTCAACTTTCAAACAGCATTATTGTTATGACCACTGACCGAACTGAACTGGTCGGAGGCCCTCACTTGGCCGAAAATAGCATTGGCCAAAAATAGTGTCTGCAAGTTGGCTACTTTCCAACTAGTTTCTTCTTCATCACACTCTGGATGGGGTTGCCTCTGGACCTCCATTGCATGCATTACTTAGTTAGCTGAATAGCAACCTAGTTACACACTGTGACCATTGTGATCAGTATCATGCAGCACCCCATCCAACCTCTCTGTATCCCAGCCAACCTTAGACGACCATAGCCAATTGCGGTATCCAGACCCTATGGCCTTAACAGTCATCTAGAACTCACAAGCTATTATTCACAGGTCATGGATTCTCAGAGGGTGCTTGCTAGTGATCCCAAAATTGTAGAAGCATACTTTGACTTGCTGGAGGACATGATCAAGGAATACAACATTGTACTGGAGAACATCTACAACATGGATGAGACTGGCTTCCTCCTTGGTCAAAGTCAGTCCTACAACATCATTGTTCCAAAAGAGAATGGCAAGAACAGGCACTTCTGATCCCATCCAGGCAACAGAGAGATAATCACCATGGTTGAGTGCATCAGCACACATGGTCCATTACCTCTGCCAATGGTCATTTTCAAGGGAAAGACTCACCAGCAAGGATGGTACCAGGATCATGCTGCTGCCAAGGATTGGATGTTTGCTACAAGTCCAAATGGATGGACAGATGATGATCTGGCACTGGAATGGTTGTGGGATTGCTTTGACAAACACATGCAGCAAAAGGCACAGGGCAAGCATCATCTCCTCATCCTTGATGGTCACAGCTCCCATGTTACACTTGACTTCATTCAGCAAGCTTGGGAATCCTGCATTGTGTGCCTCTGCTTACCACCACATGCTACTCACCTTCTCCAGCCACTTGTTGTCTCCATCTTTGGTCTGCTACAGAAGGCATTCACAACAGAGGTTGACAAGTTTGCTGGTGCCAACCTATCCATCAGCAAGAAAGACTTCCTCGGCATGTACATCAAGGCACATCAAGTCATCACCAGAAGAGCCACTGCAAAGACTTTCAAAGATGTAGGCATTGACTCAACATTTTGTCATGAAGTGGTCTTGAATTACATGCCAGCATTTAATCAGGACATCACTCCACCACCCCAGCTTCCATTTCCTGAAGAACCAACAACACCTTCAACATCTGTAGAAGCAAAGCAGCTGATTGTGCAACTGCTTCAATCTCATGCACAACAAGAGGAATTGCAGGCCTCTCTCCAGATCACTCAATGGAAGCAGCATGCATATGCACATAAGCTTGGGAGGTATGCAGATCAACTCTTCAATCAACATGTCATTGATCAGGCAAGGATTCGGGAGTTGACTGCAGCACACACCAACAAGCAAAGGACAGGTGCAGGTGACTGGAATCAGCTGTCAAAGGCCAGAGTGCTACATCAGAGCAATCTGCCCCATCTCATTGTGGCATGAGAACAGGAAGCACAAAATCCAGTTGCAAAGCAAAGCTGCAAGAAGGCCAAAAGCAAGCAGTGTGCCACCAGTTCATTGGGAAGCCCAGCCACTGAGCATGACAATCAGCAGCACCAACAGAGCAGGCCTTGGATACTAGCACCACTTGCACCATTTGCAGGTTTTCATCATCCATTTGCACCTTCACCATATCAGCCACTGCCTCCACCTATGGCAAGCTCAAGCTCTGTAGTTATGGAGCTGCCTCTCCCTACTTGGCAGCCCTCCCTGCCCCCATTCATGTAAATGTTTAATGTCAATGTGTGGTGTAATCAGTCATGAGAGTGTGTATTGATTGCAAGCTCCACAAGGGGTGTAGCTTGCCTCTGCCCGAAGATGTAGTGTTGTGCTGCCTTGAAAATTTCCACCCTGAATTAGGCATGCCTGCCAAATTTCCCTGCCAAACTGGAGTACAACATGTGCCTAATTCAACTTGGAGGGGAACTTGCCAGCTCTCAGCCAAAAAAAAGTCAGAAACAGCAAGTCCCCCTCAATTTTGCATCTGCGGGAATTTTGCATCTACGGGAACTACGTTATTCTTGTTTCTCTCAGTCTTTTGCCAAATGGCGCGCGCATCTTTTTCGTCCCTTGGGACGCTTTATAATTTTGATCATGGTTCTTTGTTTGTTTCGATTTCGAAGCACTACAAACATATCCATCTTTCATGTGAATTGTGAATTGTGTGAATTGTGTGGCTTGTGTGGATGTGTGATTGGTCGTGGGTGGGGGTGGTTGGGGGGGTCAAGGGTGAGGGGTTAAGATGATCAAGCGGTGTGGGGGGGAGAGGGTTGAGAAGGTTTTTGGATTTGGACTATTCATGCATGGGAGAGAGAGGTGGAAGGTGGTCTTAGTTGTTTGACTGGTTGACGAGCGAGTCGAGGTTGTCAAACATTTTCTTTGTCGAGTCGGTGCCTGATGCGGTGTTGGACTGGTTGTTGGACTGTGGGCGACCAAGACGACGTTGTTTTTGGTTGTCGTTTTTACGTCGTTTTCCACCTGCGTAGAGACCGTTAAGCGCAGACAACCCAGACCTCTCGCCGCTGCCAAGAGGCGCACCGCCGAGTGCACGTCGAACAGGCTTGTTAGGATCCTGCACCGTCTGACCGACGTACTGGGCGCTTCCGATGGGTGCGATTTTGTTCACTGGTTCGCCCTGTGCGTCCTGCTTGACGAGTTCGAGGTTGGATCGCAGGTAGCCCAGATCGTTGCGTGGGGCGAGCATGTCTTTGTGCATGCCGCTTCCCAAGGTGAGGCTGGAGGCGCGGTAGGCGTCGACGATCCGGAAGAGAGCAGTGCCCTGTTTAGGCTCTTGACGGCTCCAGTCGATCGTCGGTGGCGCCTGTGCACGCAGGGGAGCGTGGAGGTAGCTTACGTGTCCACCGACGAGCACTGATCGTCCATCGGCGATCTTGGCGAATTTGCGAAGATCGCGGTCGCTTCGGGAAGAGACTTCGTGCACGACGCGACCTGGGACGGGTTCGGCCAACATGCTGGCGTAGATAGGGTCGGGTTGCGAGTACTGCAGACCTGCATGTGGGTGGATGGTGTTGGGCTGCGACAAACCGGGGAGAGCTTCGGATTCGGGTTTTGAGGACTGACGCAACGTCTTGTCTTCCAACATGCGGAATGCGTCACGGGTAGCGTCGACGTCGCGCGACTGTTCGAGCATGTCGATTTCAGCGAGAGACATTTTATCCAACTCGGCTTCAGGGTTGATCTCCGGCAGAGGCTCTTTGGTCGCCCCCTGCGCTCGGCGTCTTCCTGCGCGCGCAACGCTACAGCATACTCCTTCTCTTGTCGCTTACGGATCAATCCGAGCAGTCGGCCCTTCTCCTTGTTGCTGAAGAATTTCTTCCATGTCCCTCTCTCGGATCGAATCTTTTCGACAAACTTTTCGAATCCCTTGTCCGACAAAGCGTTGTAGTTGGTCATCATGCGAGCACGAGTGGTAAACTTGTCGGCGTCAAACCCGAAAGCTCGAGAGGTGGATTGTTCGCCCATGAAATCAAGACCCTTGTACGCCGGATCGGCGGCACCACGTGCAGCGTGATGCTTCATGATGCTTCGCCATTGGTTGTTGTACAAACGTGCTTCTCGCTCTTTGGCGTCTTCGCGTGCTTCCTCCTCGGGTGTCAGCTCAATAGGCCCAGGAATGTCGGAGGGCAAATAGCGCTCGGTAGACTTGAGGAATGTGGTAGCTGGTCGAGGACCGTAGCTACCAGGCTCGGTGTAAGAGTGTCCGCCAGAGTCGGGCTTAGCAACATGAAGCTTCGTATCGGCTTCGGCCCAACGCTTGACGAACAGTGTTTCCTTTTCACGCTCCTTCCATGTGGTTTGTCCTTCGGCAGTGTCGAGTTGCGAAACTTCGACGTAGCGCAGTGCGCCGGGGTAGGCAGCTGAGCCGGAGGAAGAGCCAAAGATCGAGGCGGAGGACGAGGGAAGGGGGCGTTTCATGCCCCACTCGCCTCGAGCGGCGTAGGCGGGAGGAGCGGTGTAGACTTGGGGGACGGCAGGGTCGAAGCTGGAAATGCGCGCTTGACGGAGAAGCTTTGTAAATTGGGTGGGCGCCGTTGCGGCACTGTTGGCTGCCATTGTGTAGCGAATGGACAAGGGTGCCCCTTGTAGGAATACGGTGAAGAGATGATGGTTGTCTTGGAGAGGTGCAAAGGCAGCAGTGTCGAGGTGATCCAATCTCGAGCTCGAACTCGAGCTCTTTTTTTCTTCTCAAGGTCCTTCTGCCTCTGTGCCTCTGTCGCTCTCCATTTTCTCCCGCTTCACGTGAGCTGCGCCTTTTTTTCTTTTTTTTTTTTCTTTTTTTTTTTTTTTTACCGTGCGATAGGAATTTTTGCTATCGAGCTCAGTTTCTGCAGACTCTCTTCTGAAACCCTCGCGCTTCGACGCTTTCCTTCTTGCTTTTCTTTGTCGATCAACGCTATCGGCCCTCAACATATTCCCCCGCAACCCATGTCGAGCATCACACGTCAAACGTACGCTGCGCGTGCAGCCAAGCAGCCCAACCCGGCCGCCAAGGCTCTGCTCGAATGCATCGAGCGCAAGCAGACCAACTTGTGCGTTTCGGTCGACGTGACCAACAAGCAGGACTTGCTCGATGTGTGCGATGCCGTCGGTCCCAATGTGTGCCTCGTCAAAACGCACATTGATATCGTCGAGGATTTCAATATGGATCTGGTCCACCAGCTGACCAAGCTCAGCGAGAAGCATGACTTTTTGATCTTTGAGGATCGAAAGTTTGCGGACATTGGTAAGTAGTCGCGCTCAAAGTCGATTGTTGCAGAGGCAAGAGCTGACCTCGATGTCGCTGTTCCGCTGCATAGGCAACACTGCAAGCCTGCAATACTCTGCAGGCGTCCACAAGATCGCCTCGTGGTCGCACATCACCAACGCACACCTTGTTCCTGGTCCTAGCGTCATCACCGGTCTCGCCAAAGTAGGCCAACCTCTCGGCCGCGGTCTTTTGCTCCTTGCAGAGATGAGCTCTACCGGCGCCCTCACCAAAGGCTCGTACACTCAAGCCTGCGTCGACCAGGCCAAAGCGGACACCACCGGCTTCGTATGCGGCTTCATCGCCATGTCGCGCGTCGACGAAAAGGACGGTCCCAACACCGAGCGTGATCTGCTCATCTTGACCCCCGGTGTCGGACTGGATGTCAAGGGTGACGGTCTGGGACAGCAGTACCGCACCCCGGATCAGGTGATTCGCGAAAGCGGCTGCGATGTCATCATCGTTGGTAGGGGGATTTACGGTGCGTTGATGACCGAGGAGGGTAAGTCGGATAAGAAGGCTGCGTTTGTCAAAGTGAGGGAGCAGGGCGAGAGGTACAAGAAGGCCGGTTGGGAGGCGTACTTGGCTCGTCTTCAGCAGTAGGAGAAAGTGGGCGTGGTCATGGGAATGCTTTGTTTCTACATCATCTTTGGTTCAGACTGACACTCTCGGCCTGTGATTGAGAAGGGTGCAGACGGACAAAGAGCGTGTGAATGAGATCGAAAGGGGTTTGTGTCGAGCATCAAGTGTGCCGGCGGAAGCTCGATTCTGTAAGGAAGAAAGACGGCCAAGACGGAGACTGAGGGAGCGGGAAAAAAAAGTCGCCTGAAAAGTGAGAAGAACTGATCAGAAATAGGCCGTTTTGGAGACCGAGAAGCTTCGTGTCTCGCATTGAACCCTGCAAAAGTCGGTGGCGAAATTCATTGCTCTCCCCCCACATTCCCCCTCCTTTCAACTTCTCCCACCCTTCCACCTCTCTACGGCCAACACTCACACCGGTCTTTCAAGAACCATTATTCTCCTCATCCAGTCGCGTCCAGCTCTGCGCGCTGTCGTAGCTGCCAGCGTCATGTCAAGCAGTTTGGTCGTTCGATCGTCGTCACGGCGAAAACTGTTTGCGCCCACACCCATCACTTCCGAGACTACCTCCACCGTCACCGCAGCCACTGCAGCTTCAAAAAGCAGTAATGGCGTGGTCAACGGTGCGGACAGCGATGCAGCGCTAGCTGCGGAGTTGTCGGCTTCGGAAGCACGTCGTTCGTATTCGTTGCGAAGACGGGCGCCGTCTGCTTCCACTTCGGCAGCAGCGACGCCTGTCAAGGTGCAGAAGAGGATGGTGAGGACGTCGGCGAAACGGGAGCGGGCGCCGTCTTCGCCGTCCTCTGCTTCTGAAGATGATTCGGCTGCCTCTGACTTTTCCGACCACGATGCTGCAGCTAGCTCGTCCGACCACGATAGCGATGTGTTTTCTGCCGAGCCTAGTTCCAAAGTCAAGTCCAAAGCCAAAGCTACCAAAGCTACTACAAAACGAACCCGCAAGACCGCTGTCAAGCAAGAATCCGACGACGAGACCAACCCATCACCACGCAAACGCACCGCACCCAAGACGACACCCAAAAAACCCTCCGCCTCCCCATTCGACGTCTCCCCGCGCAAACCCACGCGCAAACCGATCAAAGTTAACCTGGAACCGCACGAAGCCCACCCCGCGCCCGGAAACTGGGAACTGGTCTACACCCTTCTCTCCAAGCAACGTCGCAAGATCGTTGCGCCAGTCGACACGATGGGATGCGAAGAAAATGGACGTCAAGATCGACGTGCCGACTCGTGGCGTGCTACCGAATCTCCCCTTGAAGCGGCCAAGCGCGAGCGGCTTGCCACTTTAGTGTCGCTCATGCTTTCCTCGCAGACTAAAGACCCAGTGACGGCGGAGGCAGTGTACAATTTGCAGCGTACGCTGCCGAACGGATTGTGCTTGCAGTCGTTGTTGGAGGCGTCTGATGAGGTAATTTCCGGGTGTATCGCTAAAGTTGGTTTTTGGCGACGTAAGACGGGTTACTTGAAGAGCGCAGCCCGGATTTTGGAGAGCGACTTTGACGGCGATGTACCCAAAACGGTCGACGAGCTATGCAGCCTTCCCGGCGTGGGACCCAAGATGGCTTTCCTCGCTTTGAGCAGTATGGGCATCCAACTAGGTATCGGCGTAGACACCCACGTTCACCGCCTCACCAACAGGCTAGGTTGGCACACGACCAAAACCCCAGAAGAAACACGTCTCAACCTGCAATCTTGGCTACCCACCGAACTGCACGGCAAAATCAATCGCTTACTCGTCGGGTTCGGTCAGGTGATTTGCGTCCCCGTTGGTCCTAGGTGCGATTTGTGCGCGGTAGGACAGGCAGGGCTGTGTCCAAGTGCAAGAGAGGTGGATGAGAAGAGTACGGTGAAGAGGGTGAAGGTGGAGTTGTTGGCAAGCGACGATGAGGGCGTGACGGTGGAGGATAATTGGGTGAAAGTTAAGAGGGAGGAGGGTGAGGCCAGGGTGAAGGTTGAGGTGGATGGGATGGAGGTGGCTAATTTGGCGAGACCGGTGACGGTTAAGAAGGAAGAGGTTGATAAGGACGCTGTGAGCGTTGAAAGGGCTCTCGAGTGGTAGACTGCGAAGCTCTCTTTTGCCAATCAATCACACCTCTACTCAGAGTGCACATTCTTGCCTGGTCTGTGATCTTTTACATTGACCGCTTTGGTCTCGTCTCCTCAAAATCTAGTTCGCAGCATGAGCCTCGACCACAATCCCCGCCGCAACCGTCTCCCCGTTCATCCGCATCAACACCCTCGCCATCTCCTTGTTCGTCTTTGCATCTTCCAGCGGAATCCCACTGCTCTGCCCCGCCAAGCCACCCGCTTTCACCGTCACCCTCACTAACGCCGTGCACCCTTTCGTCAGCACTCTAGGTTTCTTCTTCGTCACACTTCCCGTCGTCTTGTCCAAGATCGACACAAGTTCCGTCAGAGTAGCGGCGATGTTGGCACTGTGGTGGAACAATTCGATCGAAGTTCCTGCGACCAGCGGGTAGGTTGGTTCAAATACGAGGATTTGTGCGAGGAAAGAGTCGCATAGAGCGATGGGTGCCGAGGGCGCACATAGGACCGCACCGACCGAGATCTGGATCTGGTCGATGCCGCTCAGATACACGGTGGCATTAGCTCCCGCAACAGCCCAGGGTACCGACTCGGTCTCCACCTCGATCGCGCGCACGATGCCGGACTCGTCTCCGGGTACAGGTCGAAGTCGATCGCCAATCTGAACGATGCCCGACACGACTCGTCCCGAAACAGCCACACCGGACGCAATCGCAGTTTGGCCTTTGAACACGTTGGTCACAGGCAAGCGAAGCGGCGCATCCAATTGTCGAGCTGGCGGTTCGAGTGCGTCCAACACCTCGACGAGCGTCGGGCCGCTATACCACCCAGATAGTGCACCTCCCTCTTCCCTCACCGCCAAGTTCTCGCCGACAGAGCCACCGCAGGGAACAAACTTGAGCTTGGCGGCATCAAACCCGCACGACGTCAAGAAGGGCTTGACTTTGCCCACAATCTCGTCGTATCGCTCCTGGCTGTATCCCACTGCATCGAGCTTGTTGACGACCACCACAAGCTGCTGGACGCCGAGACTGCGCACCAGCAACGCATGCTCTCGCGTCTGCCCGTTGGGTCCAAATCCAGCTTCAAACGCGCCCTGAATCGAGTCGACGACCAACAGCGCCGAATCGGCCTGGGCTGCACCGGAGATCATATTCGGAATGAAATCGCGATGGCCCGGCGCATCGAGCAGGGTAAAAGTGCGGTGCTGCGTCGAAAAGTGATCCTGTGCAATGTCGATGGTGACACCGCGTTCGCGTTCTTCTTCCGAAGAGTCGAGCGCCCACGCGTAGGCGAAACTGCCCTTGCCGATCTTTTGCGAGGCGCGCTCGTTGTTCGAATGTTCGCGTTGCGACAGCGAGCCTAGCTCCAACAGCATTCGACCCATCAGCGTCGATTTACCAGCATCGACGTGGCCGACGACAACCAAGCTGAGCTCGGCTTTGCCTTCCCTTTCGCGCTTGCGGTATTCTTCGATGATGCGTTCGTGCGCAATGCCCATCGGTGTCGACACCGCACTCGGTGCAGCTGAGCCGGCTGACGAGGCAGCCCGGCTGCTGGATCCACCATGGATGTCGAGCGAAGCGATTTCGTTCCGGAGCTGGCTCACTGTGGTCCCACCTTGCTTGGATGCGGCTGCTTTCGCAGCTTGACCTACCGCGGCTTTGCGTGCCAACGGCGTCGAGGTGCCTGAAGAAGGAGCGGATGCATTTGCTGCTGCCGCCGCCTTCCTTGCCGCTGTGAGTAGATGACGCCGTCGTTGAAAGGATCACAGAGTTCAAAGAAGATTGAGTAAGTATTAAGGTCTGTAGTTTTTGCCGGAGAGCGCGCCCCTTTGATCACTTTGCACCAAGTCTCGTGCCTTTTCGCGCTTTCATCACCACGTCGTCGGGGCTCGGGCCTGCAAATGCTTTCCTAACCGACTCCACCGCAGGTCCAGACCCTTCATCCGAGCCTTGAACATAGAGAGCGAAGGGAGATTCGCCGGGCACGCGTCTGAGCACAGAGAGGGGTGCAACAAGCTGATCGGTTGCATCCTTGGACGATCCAGCAATGACACTGATCGAAGACAAGGCCGTCCCCGACGAGGTTGTTGCAGCGGGCATCATCTTGACGTCTGGAGCAGCATTGGCGGTCGGGAAGAGGGACGAGATGGGCAGATCGGAGCCGTAACAAGTCTGCGGACGGGCGCGAGCTTCTTGCTCCGCTGCTTGCGCTGCTGCCGCTTCTTTGGCTTCTGGCGTTGCAGCTTGACGCTGTTGCTTGTTGGCGAGCATACGCTGCTGCAGCTTGGAAAGCGACTTGGCGGGGGGAGCATCTGGTGCTTCCGCCATTGGGGAGCTCTGCTCCTTCGCAGCAGGTGCAGCAGACCTTGATGCGGAAGCACTTGCTCCACTCCGCGCAGCAGCCAGAGCAGCGAGTTTGCTTGTGCGAGCGGCTGGAGCGTTGGAGGCAGTGCTGCTAGCAGGCGCGGCAGTCGAGGATGAGCTTGCAGGCGATAAAGAGCTGGCTGGGGATGCGGGACGAGGCCGACCGGCAGTCTCCACGGGAGCAGTCTCTGCCGGTCGCTTGGCACTCGATCTCGCTGCCAATGCCGAGAGTTTGGACACTGGTTTCAAAGGTGCCGAAGGTGTGGTCGAGGATGACGCCGCTGGTTGAGGCTGGCGGACAAAGTCGGGAGCAAGGCCCGCGAGGTTGCGTTTGGCCATGCCAGCGCGCTCGCCTGTTGCTAGCCCACGAAGTCCTTGCGCCTTGCCTCGAGGCATACCCCTGCCAGCGCGAATTTCGGCACGGCGGTCTCTTTGCAACGACAGATGCCTGAATGCTTCTATTGTCGGTTGTTCCTCGTCGTCGAGCTGCATCTCTCCGCTTTCTGATGTGAGAACGGATGTAGTGGAAAGCGGTTTCGGGTACGGAGTTTCAGACATTTGATCACCCCAAAGCTTGCTCCGATGCCTGCATCTCTGGTCCCCGATGCGCGGCCCGCCCGTGATGTGCACACGCGATCAAGATGTCACCTGCCAAATGAGGGGTTTCAAGCAAAATTGATTGAAAGTGGAACAAAGGGGGCCGCGCCGAGCCAGGCTGATGGATTATCGAACTTACCTTGTTTCTGACGGTCCTTTTCCGCTTTTGCTTCTCTTCTGCTCTTTTCCTCGACAAGCTGTGTGACTGCCGATTCGACATCAAAGTAGGCGTCCCAGAGGATATCTTTTATTTCGCGCTCGGTGAAGCCATTGGAGCTGATAGGTCCGAGAACGTCGAGAGTCTGAGAGTAGGCTTCAGTCATGGCATCGTGGTCCTCGGGCGAGAGGTTGTCGTAGGGATCCTCATCGTAGTAGTCATCATCCGCGAGCTCCTCGTCGAGGTCCAGATTGCGAACGGCGCGATGTCTGGACATGATTCTTGTATGATTAATCTGACGTTGTCAGGTGCTGTGATGGTGGATAGGAGAACCGGTTCTGAATGGATTGTGGCAGGTTGAGCAATGGCAACTGCTGCTTTGTGACGTCTGCTCAGTCAAATCAAATTTGCTCGATTGGCTGGCTCGTTCGCTTTGCCTCTTCTCCACTCACAGCTTAGTAACCGGGGGGGGGGGGGGGTTTTTTTAGCAGCAGAGAGTAGTAGAGACGGTCTAACAACCCCCGTTTTTTTTTGGCCACCACCTTCCACAGTTTCCAGCTTCTTCATCATGAAGATCTCATCCTCCTCAACAACATCACACTCGGTACCTTCTTGACGTGCATGCTGAGCACCAGCACCGTTGAATCTGATTCGAAATGACTGCTTGTATTGCGTGCACTCTATCATCTTGCTTCCGGGAGGAACTTTTCCAGCACAGCCGCTTCCTTCTCCTCCTGCTCAGCCAGATCCTCTCTGGGCGGTTTAGCGGCTCTGAACTGCTTTGCCGTCTCGTGTCTCCTCTTGATAGCCTTTGTGATCAACTTGGACACTTTCGATACCTGATTACCCTTTTGCTTGGACGAGTACTGGTGTTCCGACACGATGGAGCGGAGAACCGTCGAAGTGAGCGAGTCTTTCGCTTTCATGGCCTCCTTGATGCCGGATTTGACTTTGGCCAGCAAAAGTGCTTCTGGATCCTGCTCGCTCGATGCTGCTTCGCTGGATGAGAATCGTGGCCATGCTGGTGGACTCGCTGCTGTCACAAACGCAGGAAAGGTCAGCTCCATGGCTGAACGGGTTGTTAGCAAGCGTCAAAAAACTTACATGGTGCACCGCTCGTTCGCGGACCCGTCGCCTCTAGCGAGCGTGGCAGCTGCGATCGCAGTACGTAGTTGTTGCAGAGTGCCTGTCGGAGCAACATCTTGATTCGGCCACAGGTTTGAGGTGGGATGTCGTGATGGTCGAAAGAGCAATAAGATCCAAGCTGCTCAGCCATGTTTCTCCTCCACTCCGCTTTTTGCCGAGCTTTTCTTCTCAACGCTACTTTTATATATATATATATATATATATTTTAATTACTTTTTGAGACCCTTTTTTTTGGTGTTGATTTTTCCTGTTGTTTACCATCGTCGAGATCTCAACTCTGCTCCAATATCTGGCATCTCTTTGATGTCCCACTTTCAATCACAGAGCAAGGTGCAGGGTAAGTGGAAAGTATATATGAACGGCTGGAGTGGGTATGTGAGAAAGTCGACATCTATGTTCACTTGGACGAAAAGAACCAGCTGGATCGTGCCTTGGGCGAGTTGTCGTTGGGCCCTGCTCCGGCGCTGCCGCCAAACACGGCCTGTCTCGCTGCAACAGAACCCGGCTGTGCGCCTGCAGTAGGTCCTCCACCGCGCAAAGGCTTGGCGATACGACCAAATCCGCCCAATGGCCCTGGTGCAGCGCTTCCTGCAACAGGTCCACGCATCTGGTTGGCCTGATGCAAGCGCTCCTTGACCGCCTGCAGCTGGTCTTCGAACTTGCGATTCTGCAGCATGAGCTTCTCCTGGCTGTCCATCAGGTGCTGTTCCAACGCCTGGATACGTTCGTTCCTGGCCAGCAGCTTCCTCTCTGCAATCGAGACCTCCTTCTTGAGGCTGCTGTTCTGCTCCACCAGTTGCTTTTGCACATTGGTGAGCTGCTCCAAGTTGCGCTCCAGGAAGGCCATCTTCTTTTGCTGCGCCTTCGAGTTGCTGTTGCGCACCACGTTGTTGTACTGCTCGCGCGACTCGTCGAGCGAAATCTCGAGCTCGACCACCTTCTCGCAGCGGTTCTGCAAGTCGCGCATCAACGACTTTTTCATCGTGTCAAACTCGGACAGCTGCGCTGCCATGGTCTTGCGCACACGTTCCAACTCTCGCGCCGATTCGGCCAGGTTGCGTCCGCCTTCCACACCAGCAGTGGTGACGGCAAAGGCGCGCTTGAGCTCCTCGTTGGTGCTCTTGAGGTTCTCGTTGTTCGAAGTGAGCACCGCAATCTCCTTAGCCTTAAACTCCATCTGGCGCTTGAGGTCGTTGATCTCGCTCGCCTGTGCGTCACGCTTGGAGGCGTATTGCAGCTCGAGCTTGTCCTTGAGGTCTTGGATGGTCACGTCGACATTTACGTGGTTGGCTTCCTCGGCCTTGATCGACTTGTCGAGCAGCTCTTCGTACTCGGCCTCGAGCGTAGCAAAGCGGCTCTCGAGCTCCCGGCGTCTCTGATGCAGAAGCTCGTTCTCCTCGTGGGCCTGACGCACCCGCTCGGTCTGCTCTCGCACCAAGCTCTGAGATTCGAGCAGCTGCTCGCGGAGCGTCGAGAGATCGTCTGCCGAGAGCGTGCCCGAACCAGCGCTGCCGGCGGTCTCGAGTTTGCTGAGCGTCTCGCGGATCTGCTCTTCCTTTTCTGACACGATACCCTGGTTGAAGTCGGCCATCATCTTGGCCATGCGCTCGGCCTTTTTGCGCTCCTTGCCCTCCTGCGAGGGGTCTTTGACGCTCTTGGCGGTGTCTGCGAGCGATTTGCGCAGCTCCTCGAGCTCTGCGGACAGATCCTTGTTCTGCTCCTTGAGAATGTCGAGCGTGATGGTGGCGTCCTTGTGCTCGTAGGCGACGCGCTCGAGTTGCAGCTTGATCTCGTTGATCTCGGAAGTCATGCTCTTGTTGTCCTTGGAGAGCGTCGCCTCTTGCTCTCGGTAGAAGGCGAGCTCCTGCGTAGCCTCGCGCAGTGCACTCTCTGCCGACTTGAGCGCCACCTCCTTCTCTGCAATCTGGTCGCTGAGCTCGTTCTCCCTGCGCAGGAACTCGTCGCGTTCGTCCTTGTCGATGGAGACGGCGGACGGCGTCTCGGGGCGAGAGGCAAGCTCTCGCAGGTTCTCGACGGCCGGGGTGATGGGGCGCGACTGACTCGGCGTGGCGGCCGGCGCCGGGGCAGCAGCGACAGGTGCACCTTGGCCAACGACCACCTTGCTAGCGTCGGCCCACTCGGACTCGGGCACTTTGCCGCCTGAGCGCCACGTCTCGAGCTCTGCCTCGAGGTTGGCAATGCATTGCTGGTATCTCTCGTTGTCGGCCCTGGCCTTTTTGAGCAACGCCTTGAGCTCGGCGGGAGAGAGCTCTGCGTTGACGCGAGCCTTGTTCTTGATGCTCTTGGCTCGAACACCAAAGCGCAGTGTAGACAGCGTCTCGTCGGCGTTGTAGACACATGGCGAAGCGTTGACAATCAGCGTGGTGCGCGAATTACCTCCGAGCGATTCTTGGAGGATACGCGTGAGCTTTGAGTCTCGGTATGGGATGTGCGACGACTTGCCATCGGTGAGGGCGTTGATGACCATGCCCAAAGCAGACAAACTCTTGTTGATCTTTTTGGCCTCTTCGAGCGTCTGTCCACTTGCGCCAGTCTTGCCCACCTTTTCGGAACCAGCCAGATCGACGAGATAAAGATTACCAGTCTTGGCACTGCCGGTCTCGGTATTTCGCTGTTGGATGGTAAAGAAGAAGATAGAGTGAGAACGCGAAGACTCGGCATTCATGTTGGTGGAAGAGACGGCACGGGCGAGACCACCCTGGCGCATGATCTCGTAGACGTCGGCCTGGCCACCGACGTAGAAGTCGGAGAGGCCCTTGACGTAGACGCCGCGGTTCTTTTCTTCATGCACCTGGAGGTTGTCGTTCTGTGGAGCGAGGAGATCGCGGATCTTTTCCATGTAGATTTCGAGGTAAGATACCTTGACGAGATACTCTAGATGCGATGGACTGGCCATGATGTTCTCGAAGATCTGTTCTGTGATGCGTGGGATGATACCCTTGAGGTTGTCGTTGTCGATGTCGGAGCCCATCATGGTGAAGGTCTTACCGGAACCGGTCTGACCGTAGGCAAAAATGGTACCGTTGTAGCCGTTGAGAACGTCATCGACCGTCTCTTTGATACCAAACTCGAATACATCGCGCTGCTGGGTGTTCATAGGAAAGACACGGTCAAAGACGAAGCCGCCTGCCTCGGGACCCGAGGTGGAGACGCCGCGGGTCATCTTGACGAGGGAGCCGTCATCGCTAAAGTCGACGACAATGTCGCTGCCCTCGCGCTGCTCGATGGCATTGGGAGGGCGGAAACGACAGACGACCTTGATGTTATTTGACATGGCGAGGGTGGTGGCGGTGGGATGTGAGGAAAGTTGGGAGAGAGCGGCTAAAAGTGGACGAGTTGCACGGCCATGCAAAAGTCTTGCGAGCTGACCTTTCGACAGCGATACCACGTCTACACCCCTCGGCGTGCTATCGGAACGGTGAAGGTGGAAGTAAAGAAGGTGGGAGAAGGGCGATGATTGTGATGATAATGACAAAGGAAAGCTGGGAAAGTGTTTGAAAGTAGCAGCAGTTTCCGCTGAGTCGACTGTCGGGCTGGCCGAGTGAAAGCGAGTCGAAAAGTAACAGCGCGTGTGATTTGTGTGAAATGAGAGTCGAGTGTTGGTCTGAGCCCGCGCGCGTTCGCCGCCGATGGACCGGCTGGAGTGCCTTGCAGCAATCAGAGAAATCATCAAGGTTCGAACAGCTCTGAGCCTGACGCTAAGTTTACGACCCAGTGCTTTTTTTGTGCTTGAGTGTGAATAGAGACGATCAAACAAGGCTGTATTTTTTTCGAGTCGCTCTCAGAAAGGCGCGCTGCGCTGTCCCGCAGATTCTCAGTCAGCACAGCAAAGACCAACAACAGCGCACGCTCCTCCTCGACCTGCAGCCAAATCACGAATCCTTCAGCGCTGCTCATCAGACAGAGCCAGGCGTGGTTGGATCTGTAACGTCGACTCACACAAAGGCGACCCCGGGATGTCGCAAGCATCAGCTGAAGCTGGACCCTCTCGTCTCACTCCGCCGTCCGATCGTAAGGATGGCGAGGTGGGCGCCGATGTGGAAACCGCGCCCATGGTGGGCTTCTCGATCAAGTATCAAGGCACCTTCTTGTCGGCAAGGCTAGCTGAAGACGAAACAGTGGCAGATCTCAAGGCAATTCTGTATTCCATGACCGATGTGCCACCCGAGAGTCAGAAGCTTCTTGGGCTAGTCAAAGGCAAGCAGCCCGGCGACGACGCGCAGCTCGGCACCATCCCTTACGCTCCTGCCGCATTGCGAGCCCGTCCTGTGCCTGCCAAGGCAGAGGGCGTCACCACCGATACAGCTGCCGATGCCGATCAAGCGTGCAAGATGACCGTGCAATTCACGCTCTTGGGCACGCCAGAGGCGAGTCGTTTCAAAGACCAGACCATTCCGAGCATCCTCTCGGGCGATCAAGTAGATACAGCGCAGGACCTCGACTATCTCGAGCTGCCCAAAGCCGAGTTAGCCGAGGAACCCAAGTTGCCTCCGCACAAAGACCCGAAGAACCTTGCGCAGCTTGAACAAGTCATTCGTCGCTTCTCGGACTTTCCCATCATCAACCCGCCTAGACCGGGCAAGAAGCTGCTCGTGCTCGATCTCGACTACTGCATCGCCGACACCAGACGACTGCTCGATGCCTCCTCGCCCGCATCGCTGGCGGCACGCCCTGGACTGCACGAGCTGCTCAAAGCGGTCTACCCGCACTACGACATTTGCGTATGGTCGCAGACGTCGTGGCGATGGCTCGAGGTCAAGCTGGTGGAGCTCAACATGCTGGGCAATCCGGACTACAACATTTCGTTTGTCATCGATCGCACACCCATGTTCCGCATCCAGTCAAAAGCGGGAAAGCATGAAGTCAAGGCGCTCGAGTTCATCTGGCGCAGATGGCCTCAGGTGTATGGACGCCACAACACCATCCACATCGACGATCTCAGCCGCAATTTCGCCATGAACCCAAAGAACGGTCTCAAAGTCAAGGCATACAAGGACTCGCCCAACTTTGACACCGAGTTTGTGGTGCTGAAAAGGTACTTGCTGCAGCTGGCACATCCGAGCGTCGAGGATTTCACCAAGTATCAGCACATGCACAATGCGTGGAAGCATTTCCAGGGACCTGAAGTGTGATCCTTTCGACGAGCGGAGGGGCACTTGGCACCGATTCGGAGCCTTTTTCTCCAGTTGTCATCGATACATCCGCCCCCCCCCACCATGCAATCCAGAGCAACGTTGCAACAAGATGATATCAACTTGCATTGATGCCCGGTCGTTGTTGGATTGAATGAGCACGTGCGATAGGCCGGTCAATCTGAGCTTGTGGCGCCATGTCCTAGCTATGTGCCTTTATTTCGGACACTTTAGGCGATCGTCGATCGCTTCAACGCGGTCATGTGGTGTGGGAGTGTGTTGAGCCAAAAAGAACAACGTGACGCCAACGGGTTACGGTGGGATCGTCTCCGGGTGTCCGAACTTCGATCTTCTCGGTCAATTTCGGTGATGAAGGCTGTCATTATCTGACTCGAACGTCGTGGTGACCTCACTGGCCGTTGCCAAAACAAGTAAGGGGACATGAGAGAAAGAGAAAGACAGAGAGAAAGGGGAGGGGGTCTTTAATAAAAGGGAAGCCAGCTTTTGTTTTCCGCCGCAAAGTGAGAAAGCGCGTGCTGGAACTAACTACAGTAGACGGACCCTCGGATCTTGGCCGAATGCAGAGCTCGCGTGCGCCATTTGACATTTCGGTCGGTCATTTGTATCTATCACACACACACACACACACATACTCTCTAATCAATGTTGACTCACGAGCCCCCTACTCTCCCACACACACCTTGGTCTACTTATTGGAGGAGCACCCATCGGAACCCCCTGCAACCTCGACTCAGCTTCACGTCCCAGCTTGCCCTTTCCAACCACTTGCTCCGATCTCGTTTAGAACTACCTCGTGCCAATGAGCAGTCACAGCAACATGCACACGCTCGACATTCACTCTGCTACCACAGAAGAGATTCTCTCGCTCGACAATATCCGCGCCGTTCTCATCCGACTCGAAGAGACCATTGTCTTTCAACTCATCGAACGTGCACAGTTTGCACGCAACGCAAAGTGCTACCTCCCTGATGGTTTCCCCGAACTCAAAGAACGAGAAGGTTGGAACAGCTCCTGGTTGGGTTGGTTCTTGAAGGAGACCGAAAGTACCCATGCCAAAGTGCGACGTTTCGAAGCGTGAGTTTGCCCATCATCTCGGAAAATGTTGCTCGAAATCAATCGACTGACAGCCCTACGCTTTCAACTTTCCCCCAATGACAGTCCGGACGAATACCCTTTCACAGACCCAAAGCTGCTACCTAAGCCAATTCTTGCACCGGTCAAATACCCAGAGTTGCTGTGGAAGCATTCCGTCAACGTCAACGATCAGATCCTCAAGTTTTACGTCGACTCGATCATCCCTGATATCACCAAGACGCTCGGAGAGGTACGTCGCTTGCAACTCCTTCACATTGTAGGACAGGTGTTTACTGACCGGCCATTCTACTCTTGACATCAATCTCTTGCTACCTACGACAATTGATAACAGAATGCCGACGATGGACACTACGGCTCCTCTGCTATCCGTGATATCGAAGTTCTATCGGCTTTGAGTCGAAGGATCCATTTCGGTAAGTTGATCTTCATCTTCCCATGACCCTCTTCGATATTCCAAGCTGACTTGTCCCTTCATCTCCCTTCACTGCCGCTACCACTCAACAGGAATGTTTGTCTCCGAATCCAAATTTCGCGCAGAACCCGCCTCGTTCATCCCACACATCCTCAACCCAAACCGCGACGCGCTCGCCAACCTCATCACCAAACCCGCCGTAGAAGTAGCCCTCCTAGTCCGCTTGGCCGAAAAAGCCAAAGTGTACGGTCAAGACATGGACCGTCCAGGCGCCAACGCTGAAGAACGCGAAAAGGAACGCAAGATCGAAGTCGATACGGTCGTGGGCATTTACAGGTCCTTTGTGATTCCCTTGACAAAGGAGGTCGAGGTGGATTACTTGTTGACTAGATTGGAAGGGGTGGAGCAGGAAAAGATTGATGAGATGATGAAGACGAACAAGTTTGTCAAGTAACTTTGACGATCGTTACAGATTGTTAAAAAGATGAAAAATTTGGGCTGTCATGAGGTTTGGTTGGAGGGCTGGGACTAGGGTTGTTGTCAAGTTGCGTTGCTTGATCGAGTGAACGGGCCCTACAAAATGGAATCGCACCCAAAGCGTGTGATTTTGTGCATGTTTTCATGCCTTGAACTTGCTCAGACCTCCGCACCACCAACGCCTATACACACTCTCTCACCTTCCATCAACAACAAGCAAAGCAAAGGCAAAAAAAATAAACAATACATTCCAATCTCCCAATCCTTCAACCCCCTTCCTCCTACACCTTAATGCTTCGGCGGGGGATACCCATACTGACCCCCACCCTGCGGGGGACCATAACCGTACTGTTGCGGTTGCTGCGGGTAACCCTGATGACCACCGAACCCACCTCCGGCAACTTGGGGCTGGAAGCCGCCGTCCTGGGGAGACTGCCACTGACAAATGTTGCAAATGTAGATGTGTTTGCTCTTCATTGGGATCAACGGAATCCAGCAGAATTCGAACCATGTTCGTGCTTTCGCTTGGACGACTTGGGCGTTGTTGCAGCGTGGACATACGCGTGCGGATCCATCGCCCTCTTGTTTGATCTTGGTTGGGCAGCCGAAGATGATCGGGATGAAAAAGCAAAAGTCCTAACGTGTGATGGGTAACCAGAGAGAAGGAGGGATGGGTCAGAATGAGGATGCGGGTTTGAGGTGGCGAGGGGTGGGTGGAGGTGCTTACCATCTTGTTGCGGGTGTCCTTGTCACGGGTTCTGTACGCGTTTGTGCGATGGAAGACTTGAGAACGAGGGAGAGAGCTAGATGACCGTTGAACGTGTCCGGTTCGAAATTACGATTGGAGTATGGTTTGCTCTGAGAGGTCTGCGAATGTTGATATCGAGGGGAACAGCGACGACAACGATGATGATGGTAGTGGTGATGGAGAGATGTCGTACGAGGGGGTCCGTCCGTGCAGCCTAACTGCGGCTGTGCAGTGCCGAGAAAACCCACCGTAGCCTCCACACACGCAATCCGGAACGGCTCAACGGCTCGCCAATCATTGACGTCAGACCGCACATTTGTTCCCGATAAGGTTCTTGCGCTGCCGCTCTGCCACCATGATTGAACCCCCCTTCACCTTCCATCTCATCATCCACTCTCTCTCCCTCAAAACTCCTTTTCGATACTCTCCAATGGCTCTTGATGAATCCAGATAAACAGAAGAAAAAAAAACGTATTGTGCAATGGGTGTTGTACAAAGATGTTTCGCGTGCGAACGCGATGCTGAAGACCAAGCAAGGGGTAATACAACCAAATCGTTGAGGAACGGTGTACCTCTAGGATCGTCCAGAACCGTTTCTACCGCTGCTGTTGCCGGGTCCGTTCCGATGTGTCGTGCCGAACGATGACGAGGGCATGAATATGGATGAGAGTGCGGCAGGGGATGCTCTGGCTAGCCTTGCGTCTTTGACTGGCGATGTTCTTGAGATGCTCATGGTGCTTGAGGTGCTGCTCTGCCGTCTAGTGGGTGTCGGTCTCTTTTCGCTCTCCTCTCTACCACTCAAAAGTGTTTGTACTGACGCGGATGAAGGAGGCGAGCTATTGCGCGGCGAAGACCCCACTTCAACCGCTCGATTTTGCATTCGTGCACGTTTGGCTTGCACCACTCGAACACCACCACCACCGCCACCACCACTCGCCCCTCCTACGCGACTTGAAAAGAATGGCGTAGGCGAGCTGGCCGGTGGAGAAGTCAATGAGCTACCACTCTTCGCCGACATCGTATCTGCCGTGAGACTATGGCTGGGGGCACGTTTCATATCCCTCACCTCCACAGCTGCACTGGGCGATGAAGGCAAAGGTCCCCCACGACGCGGACTGCTACTGCTCGCAACCGCGTTTGAAGGTGAGCTTCTGGCAGCGCCTCCACCGAAAAAGTCCAGTTTGCGTCGTTCGGTGCGCGCGATGTCTGGTGGTGGAGATGCTTTACGTTTGCTCGACGTGTCTGATGCTTGAGTCGGTGCTGGTCGATCTCGCGATGAAGACGAGAGTAAGGGAGCTGATGCTACTTGGTGTGGTTTTAGACGCGGGAGGGCGGTCGAATCGTCTGTTGAGTGTCTTGCGGTTTTCGCCGTGTCGCTGTCCGACCGTTGGGGCACTGTTCTGCATTGATAGGATGCCGCTGTTGATGCTATAGTCTCGCAAGGTAAGGGTCTTGAAAACTCCCTCATCTTTGCCAACCCTTCACTCGACCCTCCCAACACTCTGCGCGGTGCCACCATCGGCCTCACCTGCTTCACTTCCACCCCGGCCGCCTCAGGCGCAATCTCTGCACCTACCACCCTGCTCCTCCCCTGAGTCTTGAATGGCGACCTCCCGTTCCGCGGCGCCGTCAGTTTCGCCTGAGCAACACTCCCCGACCTAGCCTTATTCAACAAATTCTGACCCTTACTCACCCCACCTACCGCAACCCCGAACTTGCGCCCACCCACCCTCGCAGCTTTAGCCATCATCGGTCGATCCCTCACCACCAACTTTTTCGCCTCCTTCTCCGCCCTATGCTGCTCGTACTTATCCTTGATCCTCTTCGCAACATCCACCTTCGCCTGTTCGATCTCGCCCTTGGTTCGAAAGTACAACTTACGCCAGCTCCTCGGCTCCTTCGCTTGCACCACCTGGTCTGCGTACTTGCGACGCAGGTCGATAAAGTCGCGCAAGCAGTTGCGTTTCCATATCTCTTCCGAATACTCCAGGAGGTGTGGCGAGGCTTCTTCGAGGGTGATGAGTTGGTCGATACGGCATTCTTCCAGGATGGGTTTGGCGTGACGGTAGGGTAGAACGCCGAGATCTTGGACGCTGGTGATGTTGCGAAGGATGACGCGTAAGCACATGGTGTATAGGCTGGAGGGTTGGTGGCGGGAGTGAGGGTGGGGGTGGTGTGTGGGAGGGGTGAGGTCGGGTCGAAGTCGGTGGAGAGCTCGTCGGGTTGGCCCCAGTTGCTCTGGAGTTGGTAGTTGGCGTCTTTGACGCCCATCATGCCCGGTGGCTCGGGCGAGCGTCTCCAGTCCTTCATCTTGGGGGTTAGGAGCTGATGCTGCTCTGCTGGTGAGTCAAGGCGGTGGACAAATGTTGAGGGTTTACGTCGAAGGTTGATCGTGTAATGGCCGACTGTGCTGCATGATGATTTGGGAGGTGAACATTGGTGTGGGGCTGGATGAGAAGATGTCCCGTGCGCAGCTCGTATGGTGGTGGTGAGCGTCCCTCGACGTCGAGATCCAGCGTAGATCCAGATGGCTTACGTTATCGCAATGTCGTAAACAGCCGCTGTATCGGTGTCAAGAAGATTCGAAAGTATCCCAGATGAAAACGTTTCGTCAACGGTGCATCTGTGCGCCACTTCTTCCTCACTGCAGAGTGCATATGACCAAGAGACAAAAAGGAAGGAAGCAAAGCAACACTATCCGTGCGTCGTTTTTTTTGTTATGGTGGAACCGGCTTTTGAAGCTCTCCTCCACAGCGAGTTACCAAAAAAAGCTCTTGAACACCTCACTCTGTCACCTCATCGATTCACAAGCCATGCCACACACACCACTTTGGAGGCTGCAATCGCAAAGACAGTCCGTAACACAGATTCACTTCCAGACATTTCAAAAGATGCAATATAAACGACCATAAGAATCACCCTATAACATCAACCCCGCAGCCTCCCCCTTCTCAACCTTCCTCCTATACTCCTCCCTCGCCCTCCCCATCGTCTCCCTAACATCCCTCCTCCCCAACGCCTCCTTCACCCAGAACAGCAACGCATCATCGTCCTCCGGTACAAAGACACTACTCAACGCACTGAGAATCGTCTCAAAATCAGCCCTCTCCCTGCAAATCACGCCCCTGTGCGCCCAGATAATCGCCACCGTAACCAAGCCGATCACGTCCTGTCCGTCCAACAGCCACGCATCCCAGACGCGCAGCTGCGTCTCAAAGGGGATCGAGTTGGAAAACAGCGTGATGTACCATTTGGTAGCGTACGCGCTTGCGACGACGTTTTGCTCGTCCAACACGGCTGCTATTTGAGGCATGTACTTGCGCAACAGCTGGTCTTGTACGTATAAGTTTTCGACCAGACCGGGGAATCCCGGCGAAAAGGTGGAGTGCAGACTGAGATGGTTGTGCATCGTCACCATAGCAGCGTAGGCTTGTTCGGGGCTGAAATAGCACAGCAGCGTCGCAGCGATCGGTCCCATACCCTGACAGTATCCGCACTGGTCGCAAAGCAGCGACACGGCATGCAACACATGAAATAGCGCTCGCTGACCCTGACCGTACCGCGTGTGAAACTGAATGTGGCCCGAAATGGTGCGTGGAACGTCGAGGTCGATCTGCACATCCTGCGTGCTTGGCATGGCTTTGAGCCGTTCGAAGGTCGTCACGCCCGGCTCGGATGTCGTTGCAGCCGCCATCTGCAGATGCGGTTGCGCGAGCGTGTACGACTGTCGACCTTCTGGAGTCTGCTGGCGATGGTGCAGCAGCGCAGACCACGCGGCTGAGCGCCAGCTTTCGGGGATGCCCTTGTAGACTCTGCGCCGCAACTTGCGGTCGAACCCGTTGGTGAAGTCAAACTGGACAGCATTGTGGCCCCGATCACGGCCCTTGACGGTGAGCATGCGCGCCCACTTGGCGATTCGCTCTTGCTCGCGCTGACGATGCGCAGTGTCGGCTGCAGCGCGCGCCTGCTGCACAGCGGGTGCTTTGGCGTGGACGTGACCGTTGCCATTGGTATGAGAGGGCGCGTTGGTCGTAGACAAGCTGGTGGGAAGTGCTGCTTGTTGTAATGCGATGTTTTTGGAGCCTTTCCTCGGAAATGGCGCGGCAAAGAGACTCGATGGTAGCAGGGTAGCTTTGTGGTGGGAATTAGCGGGACTTTCGGAGAAGAAGCCATAGCGATCGACGTTGGCAAGAAGCTCTTGGCGTTTCTGTTCGGCGACTTCTTGGCGGCGTTGTCGTTCGTTTGTCGAGAGAAAGGCACCGCTGGAGAGAGCTGTCTCCGCACTGTTGGAAGCAGACATGGTCGGTTTGGAAACACTGCCGTTGCCATCATGGCGGACCGATTGTACTGAACGCTGCGACGCGACACTCCTCGCACTTTTGCTGCTGGTGAGCGGTGGCCGTGGTGCCGGCAAATGGCCATTGCCGCCGTTCGTGACGGCAGTAGCGCTTGATTCCGCATGTTGAGCAGTCGGGATGCGGGCGGTTCGAGCAGCTATGGTGCTGCCCGGTCGCGAAAGCGCATCCTCTTCCCACGCAGGCAAGCCGCTCTTCTCTCGTGTGTACTCTTTGCCGTCAGAGAAGCCGTCGTCTGGAACGCCGGCTATTGAGAAATGGGCATACGTCCTTCGCACGAATTCGGCATCCGATTCGAGAGGCGATGTGAAGTGATTGGCGCGCCACTCGGGTGTCTGAGAACCTTCTTCTGGAGCTGAGGACCTGCGTATTCTGGGCGACTCGGGTATGGGTGGTGCTAGTGTTGAGCCAGCAGGATCTTCGCCTGGATCACACGATCTAGCTTCTGTCGTCTTTGTACGAAGCTTGGAGGGCAGAACACAGAGTGATATGGATCTCGATGGAGTTTTGGCGTGCTTGTTGCTTGGAGAAGCTGGAGCACCAGCAGCAACGGCAGCTGGCACGTCTTGCCCCACCGACATGGCTGGCAGCTCGAACAATTGTACCCTCGGAGCACGATTGCTGTTTGCGATGTGAGGGGCACAATAGAAGATGGCTGCTGCCTGGGCGATGCTGAGCCGCGCGCTTGTGCGTCAGCTTACTTCCGTGACATGGTCGAATAGTGTATGCTGGAGCGGATGGCAAGGGTGAGGTAATGTTGTGTAAGACGATGCGGCCTAGTCTTGATTGCGCTGGTTCATGTGCTGCCGGATGTATGCTTTGGCGCTGCGCGGGTTGAGGCTGTCAAGAGGTTGGAAGGTGACCTTGTGCTTCGGGTCAACAGCCGTCTGAGAGATGAAAACGAAGTCAAGAGCTTCACTTCATGTCGAGCCCAAAGAGGAGTCAACGTCGGATTCGAAACCTTGATGCGAGATGGCCGCTTCGAGTATCCGTGCTCAAAGGCCCGTTAGCTCTTCAGTGTCAGCAGTGTCGAGGACAGTGCAAGAACAACACCTCGAGGATCCCGCATCTCGGACTCAAAACGTCACCGTTTCCCTTCTCCGCTGCAGCTGTTCAGGTTTAACAATCGACAACAATTGATCGGCGGTTGTGTCACTATCAAGCCCGATTTGACTGCCGATGGGGCGGGTTTACCGATTCGGCAGAGCGAGCGAAAAGACGCCATTTTTTGGAGGAAATTGCTGCTCAGCCAATCGAAGATTCGCCTTTTTTTTATTATCTGATTTTCAAGAAATTAAATTGGAGTCAGCGGACAGGCCAAGCAAGCAAGCAAGCACTCTTTCTTCTCTTTCTCATCATCGCCATCATCACCGCATCGTCTCGATCCCATCTGCTATCAACCATCGCGCACAGAGACGGATTCAGATCAACACGCAGTCCGCTACCACACTCTTGCCCACTTGTCCAACATGTCCGCCGAAGCAGGACCCAGCAACCTCGTCGAGGTCACCTCGCCCGAGCACTTTACCGAGATGATGCAAAAGGACTTGACTCGGGTCTCGTTGCTCAACTTTTACGCTCCCTGGGCTGAGCCGTGCAGGCAGATGAACGGGGTGGTTCGCGAAATCGCCATCAAGTACCCGCAGGTGCTCTGCCTTGTTGTAAGTATTCATCCTTTAGTGCATGCCCTTGTAAGAGGCTGTGGCTGATTCTTGTCTGTTTTCGTTTGCTTCTAACAGATCGAGGCCGAGTCGCTTCCGGACGTATCTGAGTCGTTTGACATCGAGGCGGTGCCCTCATTCGTACTGCTCCGTGGACACACCCTTCTCTCGCGCATCAGTGGCGCCAACGCATCGGCCCTCTCGGCAGCTGTGGCAACACACGCAGCACCCGCACGATCCAACGGCACCGGCAGCGTCTCCAAGACTTCAGCCGCTCCACGTGCCGCTTCCGACGTCTACGAATCCGACTCGACACGCAACGGCGCCGCTGCGGCTACCTACGCCGATGAGGAAGACGAGGAAGATGTAGTCCCCGAGACAGAAGAAGAAATCTTTGCACGATGCAAGAAGCTCATGGAGCAGAGCAAAGTGATGCTGTTCATGAAGGGTGATCCCGAAACACCGCGTTGCGGATTCAGCCAGAAGACGGTCAACCTGTTGAGGCAGGAAAAGGTCGAGTTTGGACATTACGACATTCTCAAGGACGAAAACGTTCGTCAGGGTCTCAAGAAGCTCAACGAATGGCCTACTTTCCCTCAGATTATTGTCAATGGCGAGTTGATCGGTGGGCTGGACATTCTCAAGGAGAGCATTGAGAGTGGAGAGTTCCAAGAGATGCTTGAGGCTTAGATTGGACCTCTTTACTCTCTCTCGCCCTTTGATTCGCTTGTACACTAGTTTCATTTCTCCAGAATACGTTTTCTACATGATCCGACATTTGCTGCTGCTGCTGCTACTAGTACTACTCAGAGCTTCCAAATCTCTACACCGTCCCAATCGTCTCTGGACCACTTTGCTCCGTCTCCGAGGGTATCGAATATCTTGCGCACTCGTTTTGCGGGAATCTGTTTGAACGGAAGCGCGAATTGTTCGCAAGCCATGCGCAGAGCCTCTGTAATGTGGGAGGGATCGCGGCGTTCGAGTGCGAGCAGGATGGTTGGGCGCGGATCGGGTTGACGGTGGTAGAGGTGGGCGAGGGTGGATAGAAGGGGTCGTACGATCGAGGGTTCGTAGATGGTGTCTGCTGTTATGATCAGGTCGAACTGAGTGGGGGATTGGGTGGCAGTGGTTGGGAGGGCGAGTTGGGCATGCCAGGTGTCGGGTGGAGTGGTCCAGTCGAGTTGGCACACGTGTACCTGATCTGCGGTTGCCTTGCCAGGATGAACGAGCTGGTAGAGTCCAGCGTCAATGTTGGGCTTGAGGACAGCGTCGAGTACGGGCGGGATATCTGTGGCAGTCACCTGCCAACCGAGTCTCGCCATGAGAAGGGAGAGCAGTCCCGTACCCGATCCCAGCTCAAGCACCCTCTTGCGTTTCGGCGGTCCACTAATGCTCACCGGCTGTGGTATTTTCGAATAGGTATGGAGTAGATAGGACGAAAGCACCTGCGACGATAGCCAGAGAGACGAGCCAGTGCTGTTGGTGTCGTTGCGCTGCACTATACGGAAGGACGTGTCGATGGACGGAAAGCGATACACTAGCTCGGCGAGATGCTTTGTCTGGTGCGCGGGCAGGTTGACGGCGCCCTCATAGGCGTCTTGAGTATCGATGCTTTCGCCACTGTCTGCATCGCTGTCAGAATGTTCATCGTTGTTGATCGGGTGGCGTGCTCCTCGTCCTACCGATGGACGCTTGCGAGGCATCCTCAGCAGCGCGTTGGGATAGTGTCCTGCTGCCACGATATCCGACTTGTCATTCCAATATGGCCTGAATGCTAGGCTGCTGATTCGTTTAGCAGCAGCATGCTTCTGAGAGGCTGGTCTAGCACGAAGAGAAATGGCTAGAGAGCAAGTGGGAAGCAGAGGAGGAAGCTTTGTTGCATTTCCAATGTGGAGCAAATTCAGGTCACGTGCGTGGTGATATTCGGCAGGGTAAACACATTTGCACGGCGCGAAAATCAACGCGTCTTTGCAAAAAGAGCAACACTCGAAAATTGCGCAGCAACATCCCACACTTGGCCATCCACCACCACCCCCCATATCACCACCTATCAACTGCATCGCCGACTTTCACTTTCTCATTTATCATCACGCACTCGAACGTGCATCTCTCACAATGACGTCGGCCGTCAACCCAACCTACCCAATGTCCTCGGCGCGTGTGCCGCCTGACGCAGTCACAGGCAACCGCGATGGCAACTACTCGTCCTTCCCCGTCGTCAAGATCGACGAGCTTCTCGGTGTTCTGTCAGAGATGGGTCTATCGATCTCTCCCGAAGACCTCCAGAAACCGCAAGGGCATGTCGCACACCGAGTATTCGTCGCCTTCCTCGAATGCCTTTCGGGCACCACAACAGAGATGATGGATGGAAGACGTCACGAAGCACTTGCATCCGCCGAATACCGCGAACTGTACGAAGACGGTCTGCAGATAGTCATGTTCTTCCGCGAGGTCAAAGATATGATGAACGCAGCTACCCTTTACGACTTTACACTGCAGGATCTCACACGTCCCAACCCCAAACGGTTCCGTCGTCAAATGTCCGCCTTGGTCAACTTCTACCGCTTCCGATCCGACCGCATCGTCGAATTTGAAGAACTCGTCACTGGATCCGAAGACCTCGAGAACAAACGCAACGAGATCGAAGACGACATTGACCGTCAGCGAAGCGAGTTGGCGCGTTTCAAAGCAGAACGAGAACTCGACGAGCCCAAAGTCAAGGAGCTCCAGCGTATCAATGCCGAGATCACCGACGACCTCCTGGCAGCGAGGAACCAGCAAAAGGAGACCATGGAGGAGCTGGAGGAACTAAAGAAGCGCAAAGACTCGTTGGCGCTCAAACACGCCGAATTGGCGCAGGAAAAGTTCCAGATCTACGAAAAGATCACCTACCTCGAAGCACGTGTCGTTTCGAGTCCCAGCAAGATGAAGAACAGCGTCCGCGAACTGTCCGAGCAACTTGACAAGGACACAGTATCTCTGCAAGAAACCCTAAAGAAAGTTGAAGAGTTCAAGAAGAACCTCGAAACGCTCGAAACGCTCAGCAACGACCTCGAGAGCTGCATGAACGCGATGCACGAAGTCAACCTCGAAATCGTCAAGGGCAAAGAAGAAGTTCAAAACCAAGCCGACCTGCAAGCCCTTTCACAGGGAATCAACAACCAGCTAGCATCTCTCAAGCATTCACTCGAAATGACCCAGTACGAAATGAAGCGATTGGAGGATAAACAGAACCGCAACCGCAAGACGCTGATGGACATTACAGAGAAGCATACCAAGAAGATGGACAACTTGCAGGCCGAATTTGAGCAGGCCAAGCAGGAGAGGAACAGGAAGAACCAGTTGGCCGAGGTCAAGAACTTGGAGTCGGAGAAGATTGAAGCCAAGATGGCCGAATTGGAGGAGGCTTATGAGGGGTATCAGAAGAAGATGATTCGTCAGAAGGATGCGATCGAGACAGCGGTGAGGTTGTATATTAGTACGCTGACCAACTCGTTGCAGCTTGAACGGTTTTCGTCTTGATCGCTAAAGCCGCTTCGTCTCGGTGGTTTTCCGTTATATACCTTTGCTCTTTTTTTTTTTTTTTTTTGGCTTTCTACGGATCTTGTTTGTAATCACTCGCTTTTCGTTTGTCTACTGTACTTGTAATGCTGATTTCCTCCTTCCCCAGTCTCCGGTGCTCTTCCTTGCTTGCACAGCCAAACCTCACTTCATGGTCTCACGCTTGAACGAAAAAAAGTTGTTGAGCCGGATGAGTTCTATTGCACTTCAACCCAACCTCAACGAACGTACATTCTTAACCTCGCTCATCGATAATCGCCAAGAAATCCCCGAAGCCACCGCATTCTGGTACAAATCTCCCTCGTCATCCGCACCGTCCAAATTCAACACGTAACTAATCTGCTGCAACCTCGTAAACCTATCCCTTATCGGCAACTCGGTCTGACCCGACAGAAACGCAATCACCGCCCTCAGATCCTTATCGAATTTCAACGCTCCCAACTCGGTAAATCGCATACCCTTGACCAGCGATTCCCATGATTTGAGCAGCGCGTCGAGGGCCATACCCACGTACGTTGTGAAGTTGCCTTCGGTAAACGGGCCGCGGAAATGGTGGAAGACGAGATCCCACGCTTTGACGAATCGCCTTCGAACGAGGTCACGCGCTTCGGCGTCAGAGTAGGATTCGTCGTCGAGAACGTAGGATACGTCACGGTACGTTTCGAGTAGCAACCCGCGCAAGCGGGGAACCGTGAGCTGCGTAAATAGGTGCTCAATTTCCGTCCGCAGCGACGAGCGGAAGCGGTTCACCAGTTGCGATAGACTGTTGATCCCCGCCGACGCTTCGTCCATCTCCACCGGCTCGAACAGCCGCGCCAGCGCTTGCTCGTGTCCCACCTCGGCCAACACGCGAGACATGTACGTCGAACTCACATCCAACACGTTCAGATACGTAATAAACACCGTACGCATCTCCCGACTCGCTGCATCTTTACGTGGACCGTCCACAGTCATGCTGCTGGAAATATTGCGCCACAGCGTCTCCATTTTGCGAACAATCACTTCGATGTAGTCCTGCTCTACCGCCGTCTTGACCGCTCGCACCATGTCGTTGAGTGTAGTGAGCGAGGAAGTGGAGAGAATACGGCCGAGGACGGTGCGGATGACGTAAAAGGCGTCGTCGAGGATTGAGGAGGTGTAGGGGCGAGAGGTGGTGTCCGGCTGGTCGATGCGGAAGGCTTTTTCCAGCGAGTTGCGCAGATACCACGTTTCCATGGGGATGTAGATGGTTTGCATCGTCTCGAGCACTTCCTGGCCCAGTTTGGATAATGCTGCGTGGTCGACGGGCTCGGTGGGCAGCGCGTCTTCGGTTGCGTTTGTGTCGTGCGGTGCGTTGATGCTCGAGGCGATGGAGCTGCGTCGGTCGACAGAGGTGCGACGGAAATCCCTGAGCGGCTCATCCGCCTGTGCTGCGCGTTCGTCTTCGAGTGTATTCTTGCCGCCTTCTGCAGCGTCGTGCTCTGATGCCAAACGACTCTGCAGGAAGCGCCGATACAATCCCCACCTCGACGACATGGCAGCGAGCTCGGTCAGGATACGATCGACCTCGCGTCCATCTGGACCTGCAGGCTCGTCGAACGAGCTGTTGGCCGTCGACCCTGCTGCGGGACTCGCGCTCCTGCCAGGAACACCGAACGATGCTTTGAATGTCGACTGCTGCGTCTTACTTGCTACGACTGCCCCCGTGAACCGGTACGCTTGTACTTCATCCAACCGTCTTCGCACGTTGCGGTCTTCGCGCCACGAATCCATGATGCGGTGTCCCAACCGATCGCACTCCTCTTGCAAGCCTGGCATGACGCCATGCCCAAAATTGCCTACCCCGTAGTGCCTATCGACTACAGGCTGGTGCATGTCGATGAGCATAGCCAGATGCTCGAAGAGCGATGTGAGGAGCAGCGCAAAGTGAGTCGGGTGTTGCGCTTTTCCGGATCCAAGCGAATCCGAAATGCTACGACCCTTTTCGCGCACCATAGATCGAGCAAAGCTGCTGTACACCTCGAGACCCTCTTTCTTCCACCCAACCTGGGGAAAGAGTTTGAAGAAGCGCGACGCCTCTTTCTCGTCCTTATTCTGAGTGGATCGGATAAAGGCGTCGGTGAACGCGGTGAGCATAGCTTTGCGTAGTTCGAGCAGGATCGTCTCTGGTGGTTCGGGGAGATCGGTGGTGGGGACGACAGCCGCCGCAAATTGACTGGAACGGATGGCTGGATCGATAGCAAGTGCTCTGCGGCAGTGCATGGTTGCCATGTCCCAATCTCGGTGTTCGACGGCAGAAGCGAGCAGTGAGAGCGACGATTTGAGCTCTGCGACTCGAACAGCCCATTCTGTGGCGAGTGCGATGCGTTTTCGTTCTTCGTCGAGTAGGCGGACGCGTTCTGAGATGCGCTTGGCCACCGAGGCGGAGGTCTGCAGTCGTCTGTCGAGCACATCGGCTTCTTCCTGGATCAGCTGGACTTGTGGGGCCAAGCTTGAGATGGAGCGTCGAGCATCCGCGACGACGGGCTCGGATTCCTCAAACAACGAGAAGAGCTCGTTATCCAGGGACGCAGAGTAGGTGGAAAGATCAGAGAGCGCCTGGACTACGGCAGATCGGCTGGTGAGCTTGGTGATGTCGGCGAGCTTGGGTGGAACGGTGGCCGCCGCGCCGCTGACCTCGTCAGTTTGGCTGGGCGACTGGGCCATTTTGGTGCTGGCTGGCTCGGAAGGACCAGGTATTGTAATGCCGTGGATGATGATGCCATCTGAGCGATGAGCAATGAAGTTGATGGAAGTGATGGTTGAAGAAGAGAAGAGCAGAGAAGCGAGTTTGTGGTGGTGTTGGTCCGAGCTTGCATCACGTGGTTGGATTTTCCAAAGGCGTGCGCGTCTGGACTGAGCCTCTCGGCCGGATACCTCAAAATTCCACGTATTCTCCAAGCACGTCTCTCTAACTAATCTTTCCATCTCACTTCCTTCCGCAGCTTGGCGAGCACATCGCTATCACTGGCTGCGGAGTTTTTGTAGTTCCCACCCTGTACTCCCTCCCTTGCCGCTCGTCCAGCGCTCGACCGGCTCCCTTCACGGCGGGCCGGGAGCCTCTCTCGAGCTAGAGGACCTCACGGGCTCTTCTCCTGCAATCTATCTTGTTTCCTTTCTCTCGCACGAGTGTAGAGGCTGTGAGGTCAGTCGGGACTTCTTTCTTCTTAGACTGCGCAAGCGCTGTTGCGAATTTTGTGCCTGTGCGCTGCCGCTTTATTTTTACTGTACTTGAATTTCATCGACAAGAATTCTGCTAAACCTTTTCCTCGTCGCTTTGTTCCAACACCACCACCACCACCACCACCACCATCCATTCGAGGTCGCCATCCCATCCATCCATTTGCTGCGACACTCGCACATATGGCGCAGATCTCCACCACTTCCGAACATACCATCCAGACACTGGAGCGCATTGGTGCGCACTCGCACGTCAAAGGTCTTGGCCTCGATGACCAGCTCGAACCCCGCCCTTCTTCGCAGGGCATGGTAGGCCAGCGCGCTGCCAGAAAAGCCGCTGGTCTTATTGTCAAGATGGTGCAGGATCGCCGCATCGCCGGTCGTGCCATTCTCATGGCTGGTCCGCCCAGTACGGGCAAGACGGCCATCGCGATGGGTATGGCGCAGACGCTCGGCTCCGACGTTCCCTTCACCATGCTCTCGGCATCCGAAGTGTTTTCGCTCGAGATGAGCAAGACAGAAGCGCTTATGCAGGCATTCCGACGCTCTATCGGCGTGCGCATCCGCGAAGAGGCCGAGGTGGTCGAAGGTGAAGTGGTCGAGATCCAGATCGATCGATCCCTCACCGGCGCAACCAAGACGGGCAAGCTGACCATCAAGACCACCGACATGGAGACCATCTACGAGCTCGGCAACAAGATGATCGACTCATTGCAAAAAGAAAAGATCACGGCGGGCGATGTTATTGCGATCGACAAGGCGAGCGGTCGTATCACCAAGCTCGGTCGCAGCTTTACACGTGCGCGCGACTACGACGCCATGGGCAGTGACACCAAGTTTGTTCAGTGCCCCGAGGGCGAGCTGCAGCGAAGGAAGGACGTGGTGCACACCGTCTCATTGCACGAGATTGACGTGATCAACTCGCGCACCCAAGGTTTCCTGGCGCTCTTCTCGGGTGACACGGGTGAGATCAAGCCGGAACTGCGCGACCAGATCAACACCAAGGTGGGCGAATGGAGGGAAGAGGGTAAAGCCGAGATTGTGCCCGGTGTCCTCTTTATCGACGAAGTGCACATGCTCGACATCGAGTGCTTTTCATTCCTCAACCGTGCGCTCGAATCGGAGCTGGCACCGCTCGTCATCATGGCGTCCAACCGCGGCATCTGCCGTATCCGAGGCACGCGATTCCGCTCGCCTCACGGTATCCCCATCGACCTGTTGGACCGCGTGCTCATCATCAGCACCAAGCCGTACGAGCTCGAAGATCTCAAGCAGATCCTCACCATTCGTGCAGCCGAGGAGGAAGTGTCGCTCAAACCAGAGGCGCTCGAGGTGTTGACGCGCATGGCTTCGGAAACGTCGCTCCGCTATGCGATCAACTTGATCACCACTGCTAACTTGGCGGCTAAGCGCAGAAAGGCGGATGCGGTCGAGGTGGCCGACGTGCGCAGGGTATACAACCTCTTTGTCGACGAGAAGCGCAGCGTGCAGTACCTCAAGGAACACGCAGAGCAGTTTATGAGCGAGTCGGACGAATACGGTGATATTGACGGACTCGGTTCGGGCGTTCCCATCATTGGACGTCAGGTTGGCGTTGCTCAGGCTTAGCCGTTTGGAGTCGTCGAGCCTCTCCTTTCCCTTTGCCAAAAAGCGTGCGCCTTCCGATGCCCACGTTGTGTATTTTTACTCTCTTTTCGCTAAACAAGCTTAATTTAAGGTCAGAAGTGTTCATCGGACTGCGCAGCATATGTGGGCTGGCCTTGAGAAGACGAAGTTGAGATTTGGCTTTGTGATGTGATTCAAGGGCGTCCTACAAAAGCACAACTTGAGCTCATAAAGCCAAATTGAGCTCGAAGGTGATCGAAGCTTGAAAGTCGAAGGAAATTGACACGCGAATCAGCGACGTCGCTTTTTCAATCGCCTTAACAGCTGAGCGGCGGCGCAAAAAAAAATTTAGACTCGAAAACGAGAGAAAGGGGTGTTGCAGCCTTATCACAGCGCCCAAGCCCGTGACTCTGCAGCAAGCGAGCAAAGGTGAGCTGCGCTTTTTCAAAATATGAAAGGGGAGCTTTGTTTTCGTTTCACCTTTTGCATCGTCATCACCATCACTACCGACATCACCGACACATTTCACAGTCGCAGCATCAACAACTGCATCGACTTCCATCACATCGGCACGGCCATCTCAGCGTCAGCTCCTCGCATAGCAGCACCAGGTGATCTCTAGTGCTGCCAGTCAGACGCGAGCAAAGATGCGCGGTCGCTCAATTCACGCTCGAGCTTTGCTCAGGCAAGTGGCACCACAGAAGAGCGTCGTTGCTCCGGTATCTGGGACTTCTGCTGCTGCATTAGCGAGGGGATTCATCTCGAGCTGCGGTCCGCGATCGACCCGCTCGGCAGCTCGCCGTGTTTCGACATCGGTGCTTTCCTCGTCCAAGTCGAAATCGTCGAGCAACTCTTCTGCCTCCAACGGCGGCAATTCGTCTTCCTCAGGTAGCAGCAACTCGGCCGCATCATCGTCCTCTTCGTCTGCGCCCAATGCGACTGCCACTTCACAGCACTTGAACTCGACTTCCGCATCTCCCCTCGTCAAAGTCAAGGTCAACTCGGCACATCTCGCCAAAGCAGGCACAGCACCCGCCAACCCACCTCCATCGTCGCTCGCCAACGTCGCATGGGAGAGCTTCTTCTCGAATGGACGCCCCTTGCTGCAGCACGAGATGCTGCCACCACGACCCAAGCGTGCTGGCGGCTTTGGTTCGTCTTCCATGCCTTCGGGCGGCTCTCTGACGGCCATTTTCACGTCAGATGGCTCGTTGGCCACTTTCGGCAACTTTGCAAACGAGTCGCAGCAGCAGTGGAGGCGAAGGATGCGTACCATCGCGCCCGAGCGTTTCAACGAACTCATCGATGGTCTTGCTGGAATCGAGGCTGAAACGCAGGTAGCTGCCGACGATGCAACGACGCGATGGCTCGTTTCGAACTTCCACCCGGAATCGGATCGCGTCGCTGTCGAGTCTGCCAAGTTGGAAGAAGAAGAGAGGATCAGGGAGGAGGAGGAGGAGGCGGTTCAGAACGCGATGGATCGAGGCGAGGACCCGGAGACAGCACGCAAGCTAGGTGCCGAGGCCGACCTGATCATCCTCGGCGAGCCGCACGGTCCGTCTACCGAATGGTCGCGAGGAGTGGCCACCTACCTCGCTGAGAAGGGTCGTGCGTACGAAGCGCCCCCCGCTCCCTCGACAGGCGAAGCCGCTGACCTGGACGCAGCCGAGTACTTTGAAGCGCCTCACGTTGCTAACAGCGTCTTCTACACGGACAACGACCCGAACCTGATGCTCTCGCACGCTCTGGTTCAGTCCACGCTGCCCCTCGCGCTCAAGTGGGACAAGCTGGTGGCGCAGATGGACGCTGCGGCGCTCAACGACCCCTCGCGCGCCGAGGCGGTGGTGGACACGTCCAAACTGGATGCCCAGCTGGATGGTGCGGCGTTTAAGAATGTTAAAGTGAGCCCGCTGCTCGAGGCGCACAACATCATGATGGACAGCGTGCGTAGGAAGAGGAGAAAGAAGATCAGAAAGCACAAGTACAAGAAGTTGCGCAAGGCGCAGCGTGCTGAACGACAGAGGATGAAGAAGTAGTTGCGACTCCTTTTCCATCACTGTATTTTCAACCATAATAGACAAACGAGGTTCGTATCATGGTTCTCTGGTGGTATTGAGCAATGAGTGGGATGAGTTGCTGCATCACGAGGTGTGATGGTGAGAGAGTAAAAGGTATGAGTGAAAGAGTCGCCGCGGGGTCGGGCGCGAATGGCTGATGAAGAGCTAGCAATTGACTGTATGTCAGAGCTGACGCCCGGAGATTGAGATCCGACCCTGCGTAAAATTTCGCTCGCGGCTTCGTCCGCTGCCTTGCTTTGCTCTTGGACTTGCTTTCATCTTGAATCTTCGTTTGCTTCCGTGACAGCGTTCAAACGGACAACGAAAGCTGATTTGCGTACTGCAGGCGCTGGGATGTAGGAGGGAGAAGACTTTCAGTGGGCGTCAATGAACGGAGGAGTGGGTTGTGGGGCTGCAGACCTCGAGATTTTTCTGCAGTCGACCCCTGCATCCCAAGGCCGATCATTTAGCCTTACGCAGCGCAAAGAGAGTTGGCTTGAAATGCGTCGCGTTCCGGTTTCTTTGCCGAGAAGTCCTGCTTTGGCTCAGAGCACAGCCTGCACACAGCCTTTCACCGTCGCATCGCTTCTCTCTGACTTCTGAGCCTTCAAAGAGGTGCCAGCTTGTGTGGCAATGTGAGCGGTACATCCGCTTTGTGTCTGCGGCTATTCCGATCAGCGTCGGGCGAGCCGAAGCCTTCGATAGCAATACAGCGTCAGCCGTGGCAGCGTAGCGAGATGGGTTTAGTGCGGTGCGGGCATGCGATGCAGATCCAAACAGACCGAAGGGAAAAAGAAAAAAAAATAAAATAAATAAAGGGTTGGAAATTGCTGTCGTTGCAACTTCGCGTCCGAGCCAGATTTGGGCTGCCTGCGTGTGAGCTGCATTCCGGAGTCGCATCTCAGCCGTCAAAGTGGCTCGGTCTCATCTCTCTCGCACCCTCCGAACGTGGCTCTGAGCCAGGATCAGACAGACAGACAGACAGCCACTGGCGTCAACCTGTCTCGGATGCCATTTTGGGCCTGTTTTCATTCCACTTTGATCTCATCACCATCATTATCATCATCATCCTCTCCTTCCTCCACACATACGCCATCTTTCCTACCTCAGTGACCGACTCGTTCTCGCCATCAGGTCTCTGCTACCTCTTCCTGCTTTTCTCTTCATACCCCTCCGACCAGCTGCGCTTCATTTCAACGCAGTTTGATCTTGTTCCTGTCCATCCGGTCTAAACAAGGATCCTTGCTTCCTCTTCTTCATCCGTTCGAACTTCAACATCGACCTGAGCGACATCGCAGACAAAAGCAAAGATGGCGCGTGATCGTCTTGCGGCCATGAGGGTGAGTTTATTGTAGCATACGGTGTAGGATTGTCCTTGCGCTTTGGTCGCGGATGGCAAAGACAATGGTCCACCACCCGGCACACCTGCCCACCAAGTATCTGCTAACAGATTCACTGACTGACCCTTACCTTTACTCGCTTTGCAGGCCCAACAAGCCGGCGGATACGGAGGCTATGGAGGAGGCAACAACGGCTACGGTGACCACTCGTACCCGACACAGCAGCAAGGTGGTGTGCAGGGCGGCTACGCTCAGCCACAACAGCAGGCGGGATACGGATACGACCAGGGTGGATACGGTGCTCAACCCCAGGCTGGTTACGGTGCTCCCCAACCCACCGGATATGGACAGATGCCGCAAGCGCAACCCACAGGCTATGCCGCAGCTGCTACCCCCAACTCTTACGAGATGCAGAGCGTGACCACCGAAAAGCCCGCTGGCGACATGAACACGTTCTTCACCGACATTTCCGAGATCCAGGACACCATCCGCCTCATTGACGAAAACGTCAACAAGATCTCGGACCTCCACTCGCGCTCGCTCAACAACATGGACGAGGCTTCGGCGCAGTACGCCGAGCAGCAGCTTGCCAGCATTCAGCAGGAGACCTCTTCGCTCACCAACGGCGTCAAGAACCGCATCAAGCTGCTCGAGTCGCAGACCAAGCGCGTCCCCGCCGGTGGTGACAAGAACGTGCGCATCACCCAGATCGGTGCTGTCAAGAACCGCTTCAAGGAAACGATCCAACGTTACCAGCAGGTGGAGCAGAGTTACCGTCAAAAGTACCGCGCGCGCGCCGAGCGTCAGTTCCGCATCGTCAAACCGGACGCTACGCAGCAGGAGATCAAAGCGGCGCTCGACGACGATCAGAACGGACAGATCTTTTCGCAGGCGTTGCTCAACTCGAATCGTCACGGCGAAGCTAAAGGTGCGCTGCGAGAGGTGCAGGAGCGACACGAAGATATCAAGCGCATCGAACGTACGATTACCGAGTTGGCGCAGCTGTTTAACGAGATGTCGATCCTCGTCGACGAGCAGGACGATGCGCTGAACGTCATCCAGGAACAGGGCGCGCAGGTCGAAACGGACATGAACCAAGGTCTGCAGCACACGAACAAGGCGGTCGGCTCGGCGAGGAAGGCAAGGAAGAAGAGATGGATCTGCTTCTGGATCCTTGTGATTTTGGTCATTGTCATTGCGGCTATTATCGTCGCTGTGATCTGCACAAGGCCGGGCAACTGTGGACAGAGTAGCGGTAACGGTAACAATAGGAGGTCGTTGGTTACCAGGGCTGTTCATTGGGGTCATGGTTTGGTAATTGAGAAGAAGGATGCTAGGGCATATTTGTTGCCTGATCTGGGTATGTGAAGGAGAGGGGGGAGGAGGGGTGTAAGATGGGAGAGATCCACAAAAGGATTCGCTCTTTTCGCTGCGTCAAAGATTTTGTCACATACACACACACACACACACACACTCGTTTACCCGCCGCCCTTTCTTTTCTTGTTTGATATGTCGTCTTGTTCGACGTACGTTTTCTTCTGCATCTTTCCTTTTTTTGATTTGGTTTTCCGATGCTTGTCAATACTACGATGCGCTTTTGTTTCTTTGAGTATGGGAGGGTTGGGTTAGGTGTGAAAGAGTGTGGCTGTGAGAGGGAGGTAGGGGGGTTGTGTGTTGGTTTTTTCGGATTGCGGAGGTTGAGGTGGTGTGTGGAGTTGGAGAAAAGTCGTGCACGGACGGATGAGGTTGTTGTTCTTCTCCACACTCACACCTTCAGTACACAATTGGAAGGGTCATCGTGAACTTCCACTTCAAGCAGTGAGAGCTTTCAGTGATAGAATGGCGCCAACAGCACGAGGCAAGAACACCCGAGTCGACAACCTGACATCAAGTCAAATCGAGCAGCTGCTCGAAGCCTATCCTTCAGCCCTACTCTACAAAGCCGCCGCATCAACCAACCGCACACCCTCCAACAACGAATCGCTACCCGACCTCGACAACTGGTATCAATCCCTACCCCCCTTCACCTCCCCCACCGATCTCTCCTCCACCATACACACAAAGCAAGACCTCCTCAAACTAACTCGCTGGAAACTATCCCGAGAAAAACACCGCCCACCCTCCTCTCCCTCATCTCCTCCAACCCCGCCCCCTCTGCACCCAAATCCTCCACCGCGCCGCATCCCACCTCCACTCCTCCTCCCCTCCCACTATCCCTCTCCTCTTCCAACCCACAGCACCTCCTCGAAATCGTAACGTCAACAATGAAAATCCTCGCCCAACTACGCGGTGTCGGACCAGCGACTAGCTCGGCCATCGTCGCATCTTGGGTCGACTACGGCGTGTTTCAAAGCGACGAACTAGCCAAGAACCTGTTAGGCGACGCGGTCAAAGTGGAGTATACGTGGGGGTTTTACAGGCGGTTTTACGGTAAAGCGTTGGAGGCTTTGAAGAGGATAAGTGACGAGAAGGGTGTGGTGGTGGGAGTGGGAGGGTGATGGAGAGGGTAGCCTGGAGCATGGTTTACAGCGAGCGGGGTGCGGATGGTTTAGATGTGGGAGGAAGAAGGGAGGGTGTGGAGAGGTTAAGGGTGAAAAGGGAGGTGACTAGTGGACGGGAGTGTGAGGAGGAAGATGGTCAAGTGTTGAAACGTAAGACGAGGGAGGCAAAGGTTGAGGCGGGAGAAACGGCACAGTCAGACGGGCGGACGAGGAGGACGTCGAAACGACTGCGCAAAACATGACACGACTATTGTGCGAGGATGTTGACGCTCCGATGGTATAGCGTGGATCGCTCGTGTACGGGTCTCTGCTTTGCGCTCGAAACGCGGCTCCATTGGACCGTCCGTTCCAGGCAATGGACGGCATGAGACAAAAGCGGCTGATGAAGGCACACTCTCGCAACTCAGCATCTAATTAGACGCCGGTTCAGGTCTCTCACCGTGCACACCACAACCTCGTCATCACAATCACAAACAGCACACAAAAACCCAAAAGCAAGCAAAACGCACCAATAACTTATCATCGTCATTCTACGTTGCAGCAATATGCCGGTTCACCGAGAAAGGTCACCGAAAAGAGCGAGGTCGCTACTGGTCCGGCCTCCACCCACTCATCTCACCATACTCCTGCTCCTCGTTCTCCGGTCCCTTATGCACCCCTCCAGAATCTGTTTCTGGGTCAACTTCCCAAACCCTTTCTTCTTGTCTTCCGTCCCATTACCCGCCGCCTGCCCACCACCCTGCGCATTGAACAGATCCAAGATCTGCTCAGTCTCCATACTGTCCATCCCCGAATTCTGCTGATTCACAACGCTATTCGCCACATTCAACTTGAACCTCTGCAGACCCATGATCTTGGCCTCAAGGGTGTTCTTTGTGATCAAGCGGTAGACGTTGACGACTTTTTTCTGCCCGAGTCGGTGGGCGCGGTCCATAGCCTGTAGGTCCTTCATCGGGTTCCAGTCGTGTTCGACGAAGATGACTGTGTCTGCGCCTGTGAGCGTTAGGCCTAGGCCACCGACTTGGGTGGTGAGCAGTAGGACGTCGATGGAGGGATCTGCGTTGAACGTCTGCACGATCGAGTGGCGTTTTTCTGCGCTGACGGAGCCGTCGAGTCGCATGTACGAGACGGAAGGCATGAGTGCTGCAAAGAGATCGCGTTGGATAATGTCGATCATCTGCTTGAGCTGGCAGAAGATCAAGACGCGGTGTTGAGAGACGGCGTTCTCCTCAGAACCCACCAGATCTGATGGTGCACTAGCACCGCCGGATGCTGCACCACCACCATGTCCGATTCCACAATCCAACAACAGCTGTCGCAGCGCTTGCAACTTGGGCGAGTGCGAAATATCGTTCAGCGACCCCCCACCTTTGACCAGCTTCTGCTTGATGGCGACATGCTTCGGATTCTCATCCAACAGCACAAGCGACGGATGGTTGACCAGCTTGCGCATGTACTGCAACGCCTTGAACACGTGCTGCTTGTCCGCACTCGGCTCTTTACCTCCCGCACTCGCTGCCGCACCGGCAAACGCTTCCGCCTCGTCCTCGTTCTGCTCCTTGCTGAAGGCGTCGTAGAGCTGCTTCTGAATATCGCCCAGATCGCACTCGATATCCTGAATGATCTTGGGTGGGAGATCATCCAGCACGTCCTCTTTCAGCCGTCGCAGCAGGAACGGCAACACCTGCTTGTGCAACGCTTCCAACGCCAATGCCGCAGCCTCTTGCTCCTTGCTGCTGAGCTTGCCGTCACGCGAAGCAATGATGGGCTTTCCGAACCGCTCGTGGAAGCTGCGCTCGGTACCCAAGAAGCCGGGCATCAAAAAGTCAAACAGCGACCACAGCTCCAGCACATTGTTCTGGATCGGCGTGCCGGACAGCAGCAATCGGTGGTTGGCGCGAATCATCTTGACCGCTTTCGTCGTCTTGGTCTTGGCCGAGCGAATCACGTGCCCTTCATCCAAAATGCAGTAATTCCACGAGATTTGCGAGAGGGCAGCAATGTCGTTTCGCACCACGTCGTACGACATGACGACGGCATCGTAACGCGGAATCTCAGCCTGCAGACGGGTACGTTCGGCGGGGAGTCCCGAGTAAAGCAAGGGTCGAAGGTTGTTGGCGTACTGCTTGATCTCGTGACACCAGTGTCCCGTTAGCGTCGGCGGGCAGATGATCAAGCTCGGCAGCGGCTTTGCGTCGGCCGCTTTAGTCAGCTTGTATCTCTCAGCGCGCTCGAAGTGCTTGGACGAAAGAATGCAGATGGATTGGAGCGTCTTGCCCAGACCCATGTCGTCGCACAGGATGCCATGCAGCTGATACTTGGCCAGGAACGCCATCCAGTTGACACCGTCTTGCTGGTACTTGCGCAGCTTGGCATTGATTTTGACCGGAATGCGGTACGGCTCCACTTTGGACCCGTCGAGCAGCTGCATGAGGAACTTGCGCTCAGTCTCACGGCGCTGTAGCAGATCTTCCGAAAAGCCGGGCGGATCGGGGAGACCCGCTTCCAGCGGCACCATCTTGACGAGCGAGGCAAACGTGTTGGTGGCCACCAGGCGCACCTTTTCGTCATTGTCGCTCATACGTCCAAGCACTGGAACGATAAGGAAGATGACGTACGGCAAGATCTTGAGGTTGAGCTGCTGCACTGTGTGATAGACGAGCTCGACCGCGCCTTGACGGTTGGTGATGGAGGCCGCGTCGCCAATGAGCGGGACCACCTGCTCGACGACGTGCTTTAACGCCACTTCGGTGAGACAGCTGGCAACAACGGCGAAACATTTGGCCGCCGCTGAGCGGATGACGGCAAACTCGCTCTGAATGGCAAGCGTCAACGCCGGAAGCAGCTCGACTACCTTGTCGCACAGGCTGCCTCTGAGGTTCGGCAAGTTGACGTCGAGAACAGCGCATGCATCCAGGATGCCCTGGCCGAGGTCATCCTGTTTTGCGATCAGCGAGTCTGCCTCCGCTGCTGTAGAGCCAAACGTGCTGAGCAAAGAGCTGCTCATACAATGCCACAGCATGGGCACCGCATCGAACAGCTTCTCGCCAAACAGGTCGGCAAGCTGTGCAAGCGCAGCAGCAGCACCGCGGCGGATCAGTTTGCCCTGAATCACTTCCTCGGACTCGACAGGCTCGTCCTTGGTGCTTGTCCTGCCGGGTCCCTTCGGAACTACCGGGGGTTCGTTCATGCTGAGGATGCCTTCGCGCGCGTTCTTGCTCGCAGCAAAGATGGCAACGCGCGTCGTGTCCTGGCACACAAAAGCACACAGGTTCTTGACGATCTTGTCGCTCGGATTCGACTTGGCCGCTGGCGATACGCAGTATTCGATCAACTTGGCCACCGAGCGTGCCGAGCGCACCTGAAGATCAACATTCTCTTCGAACTTGACGCTGTTCATGACGCTGCGGATGACAGGGTTCAGCTTAGAAGGAAGCACCTTGAGCGAGATGACGGCGCCTGCGATGGATGCAAATACCTGGGTATCCTGCTTCTCCTTGTTGGCCTGGTAGAAGCCGATCGAGGCGATGAGCTTGCGCCGACGATCTTCGAGTAGCGGCAGGGCAGCCTTCTTAGCCTTGGATCCAGCTTGCGAAAGGAGCGATTCGAATCCGTTTTGAGCGACGTCCTTGGCCGTATCGATGGTGAAAGCGTCGACCATCATGCCGAGAGGATCGACTGTTGTGGGGAGCGCTGGGATCTTGGCCTTTGCCACCTTTGCATCCCTTTGGAACGAATTGTAGAGACCCTGGCACTCGGCTTGGATGCGCTGCAGCATCACGGTCATCTCGGCATAGGTCGGCGGCGCGGGCGTCTCGAGCACGCTGACAAGACGGCCCGCGATACTGGCCACCACCGCGCTGGAGTCCTTGAGGTCGACGCCGAGACTGGCGCACGCCTGAGCCCATTCCTGAATGATGGCTGCCGCCAAGCACTTTTGCAGCGCCGACGTCGATTCGAGATACTCGCGCAAGACATCACTGAACGCGGTCTCGTCATCCGCACGAGGGAAGCGGGCCATGGCACATCCAAGCGCCTCAGCAGCGCTCAAGCGACCACGAATGACAGCGTCGACGCCGACCAGTGACAAATCCTGGGTCAAGATGCCCTTGTCCACATTGTGTCGGTTCACATCGGCGTGGTTGCTGGTGCCAAACGAAGCGCTGTAGAAGAGCGAAAAATCAATCGGCGAACCAAGCGGTGTCATGACGATTCGGAAAAAGTTGACGAGGTAAGGGCCCAGCAGCGTCTGCACGTTGGCGGGATCGCTGGCAACGTGAGCGAGCGCATGTACCCAAGCATCGGCGCTAGCTCGGCGGATAGGCAGCTTCTCCTCGACGACGAGGTTCTGGAACAGAAGCCGCAATACGCGCTCATCGATCCAGTCTTTGGGCAGAGAGGGAACCGTCAGGAAAACGCGCAGCGCATTGAGCACCGAAAGTCGCACGCTGGTGATTGTGTGGCGGAAAAAGGGGAAGAGGCGCGGAATGAGAAGCGACAGCGCTCGTTCCTCTTGGGCTTCCGCTCTGAGATGGATCACGATGCCCGGATGCTCGACGAGCTTGGCTAGGAGATCCATGACACCGCCGGTACTGCTAGCCAGGTCATCTTTGAGATCACCAAGGCAATCCCACAACTGGTCGAGAAGCCTACCGACCTCGCCTGGCAGCTTCTGGAGGATGACGTCCACGATGGGCACCAAAGCAGAGGCAGCTACAGCACGCACGTCATCATCGTCGTCCTTGAGACCAAGGATGGCGACCTCGACCACGTCGCGCAGCATCTTGCCCGTATCAAGGACTACATCTTGCTCAGCGAGGGAGTGGTGGTCCTGCTCTTCTTTTTTGACTCCAACAGGCTCGCTCTTGACAACAGGAGAAGACATGAGCAGGTCCTTCTTGACCACCACCTCGTATTTGAGGCCGAGCAGACCGGCATGGCGCACTTCCCACACATAGCCTTTCTTGCCTCGCTTGGCAGCAAATCCAGCATTGAAGTCGGTGGCGGCGCCTTCTGCGGCATGATCTTGGCGGATCATCTGCAAGAGTACACTATGTACGGAAAGAATGGACGACTCGGGCATGTGAGGCATGAGACACGCCAAAGTCTGACTTGCAGTTTCGCGAACGGGAGCGACGACCTGGTCAAAGACAAAGTCGCCGAGACGGTCGAGCGCAAAGACGCAGAGGAGCTTGATCGACATGTCGTCGCACCATGCCTTATGCATCTTGGCATTGTCTTGCTTGGAGGCAAGCTGGACCTTACCGCCGCCAGAGCCTTGGGTCTTGAGAAGCTCTCTGAGACCGAGAGCCGCACCGTGGCGCGTCTCCCAGGTAGGACTGAACAGATCGACGCTGAGCGTATCGACGACGAGGCGGAAAGGCCACTCGCCGGGTCTGACCTGGAAAGGGTTGGCAGAAGACGTGTAAGCGACGGAAACAGCACCTCCCGCAGCTGGAGATGACGCCGCAGCAGGGGAACCGGGCACGTCGCTGATGGGTGTGGGCGTCGAGACGCTGCCTGTCACGGCAGGCATCGAGCCTGGATCACCTGCGGGGTGTTTGGGAGCAGGCGGAGGAGCGGCAGTGAGGTAATCACCTGCCGCTTCGGCATTGACGGGAGTCGCTGGGGTCTGGGCAAGTCCGCCAGAAGGAGTCTTGACACGAAGGCCCGCAGCTGCATTTGGCGAGGCAACATCCGCTGTATCGATCACCCTCGTCTTGGCTTCTGAAGAACCGTTTTTGCCTTCCAGCTTGCGCTTCCTCTTGAGAGCATTGCGCTCCCTGGCGCTGAGCTTGCTCATGTCAATTTCGTCTGCTGGTGTCTCGGTACCGGATGCGACGGGTGCTGGAGATGGTGAAGGTGCCGTAACGGCTGAAGCTGCTGTGGGGGTGATTGGGGAGGGCGAGGGAGGAACGGCGGCGTTGTTGGCGAAGCGCGGAGGTGGGAGGGACGATGCGGTGGGTGAGCCAGCCGCGGCAAAACGAGGAGGGGGCAGCTTGGATTTGGAAGCACCTCCCGCCGCTGTCCTCCAGTCTACGCTGCCCTGAGACGATGGCGGGATGGAAGAGGTGGTGGCGGATTCGCTTGTTTTGAGTTCGGCCTCTACATCCATGCCAATGTCCATCTCGTCCAGACCAAAGCCGAGGCCGAGTTTGCTGACGACGTCCTTTTTCGCCTGAGCGAGGCGGTCAGAGCCAGTCGCGAGCGAAGCCTGTTCGAATTCCTTGCCTGCGGAGGAAAGGAGCTTGGTGCCCGTTGAGAGGACGGTGGGTAGCGAAAAGGCGTCAAAGGTGAGAAGCGATTCGGTAGCCATAAGCTCCGAGAGATCTGGCTTTTCGTCTTTGGTGTCTTCGTCTTCGTCGGTGAGAGCAGACTTGGAGCTCTCGCCTGGCTTTGAGGGATGGATATCTGGATCCCAGATGCCGGCTGCGTGGCAGATGCTCTCGATGGCAAGTGCAGCGGCTACACGCGTGTCCCAGCTCTTGGAGCGGAGCAAGGGCACGACTCGGGCGAGATACGAGGTGATTTCATCCCAATCGCCGTCGGTGCCTCGGTAGATGCCGACTTGGTCGTCAACGGAAGGGCCGGTGAAAATGTGCTGCTTATTGATCTGAGCGGAAGTGCCGAACGTGCCGGTTTGCTTTGTGGAAGACGACGCATCTTCCGACTTGACCAGACCGTCTGCTTCAGGATCGATGGCCGGAGTGGACGTGCCAGAGCCGATGTTGTAATTCGACTGCGTCGAGGATTCGACCTTGGGCGGTCTTGGATGTGCGGCGGCGGCTTGCTGTGCTGTACTCTGACCTCGAATGCGCACTGCTGCGATCTGTCCGAGCTGCTTGGCGGCAGTAGCACGAATGGCAGGAGTCGAACCGGTGTCGAGCAGCGACACTAGTCGGTCGAGTCTCGTGGCAGCCATCGTGACGTTCCTGCACGTGCCCGCAGCAGCACGCGTCGCAAGACCGCTGGTAGAGTCGAAGGACGACGATAGAGCCGCAGTTCACGCGTCAAGCCCAGGCGTGACTGACGGAGCTCGTTGTGGCGATGCGTTGGTCGTGACTAGGTGGGGAGTGTGCCCAGATTGTTGATCGCCCCTCGAGGAGTGTGGAGCGGCGAAATTCGGATTGATGGAAGATGCGCTCTGCTGTGCGTGTGTGTGGTGTGTTTTTTTTTTTCTTGACAAGCGCGGAATTTTTTTGGCGTCTAGCTGCAGGCGGTTTTTGTGCCAAGAGGTACGGCGAATATATATCTTGGAGAGATCTGCGGTTTCTTCTTGACAGTTCTCTCGTCACAATGCGTTGCAACTGAGCCTGTGCGGTGAGGCCCCGAAAGGAAAAAAAATGGGGAAGAGGAAAATGAAAAACAAGAGAAAAAGCTTCTGGTTGCATGAAGCGCAGGTGGAGCCAGGTGGGAATATATACCCTTGAAGAGCCACAGGAGCAAAGCACTTCTTCCTTCGGCTGAGTCGAGGCGGAACAGCGGCATCTCAAGCTCTGCAGATTTCCTCTCTCTCTCTCTCTCTCTCTCTCACACACTACTGTCACTTTTTTACGGATCCATTTCCGCTTGTTGTCTCGCCTGAGCAAATAAAAAAGTAATTTCATGAATCGGGAGTGGGCTCAAATCGGCGGGACTCACAGCGCCCGATTCGCCTTCCCAAGGCAACTGAAAAAAGTTGGCGATTCGAGAAGAACTTGACTGGCACACAAGACCATTTGGACCGTCACTTCATCTGCATCTACCGGCTCATCGTCATCTCAACCGCCAACGTCGAGCAGCACTTGTCGAGAGCATCTCGTTCACCTACCGTCACAACATGTCCGTAGTATCCCTCACTCGCTCCCTAGCGAGACTCAGCCTGGCTTCTGGCTCGCAGGCCACTCGCATGGCTGTGCGACAGCCCGCCAGGCTCGTCGTTCCTGTCGCTTCTTCGTCGCTTGGTCTGTCGGCACGCGCATATGCTACGCCCGTTTCTGCGCCCATCCGCCTTGGAAACCTCCAGCCGGGTCAGCCCACCAAGAACGTAAGTTGACGTTTTGGCGGCCAGTTGAACCTGTGGTAGAACGTTGTTTTGCTGACTCGCTCCCCTTGATGCTACATGCTTTTCGCTCTCCTTTCCAACTCGTAGCGCAAAAGACTGGGTCGTGGTCCTTCTTCCGGCCGCGGTGGTACAAGTACTCGAGGTCACAAGGGTCAAAATGCGAGAGCCGGTAACGGTAAGCCTGTACCCGGTTTCGAAGGTGGTCAGACTCCTTTGACTCGTCGTTACCCCAAGCGTGGCTTCAACAATGTGTAAGTTCATCTCAACCTTACTCTGATACTATCGGAAAGGGTAAGCATATGCTGACAAGCGGCATTGCTATGTCTCACGTCTTTGCAGTCACAGTCAAACATATGTCGCCGTCAACCTTGACAAGATCCAACACTGGATCAACCGCGGCCTTCTCGATCCTTCCCGCCCGATCACCGCCAAGGAGCTCTACGAAACACGCTGCATTCACTCGCTCAAGGACGGCGTCAAGATCCTCGGCGAAGGTGCTCCGCATCTCGAGTCGCCTGTTAACCTGATCGTCTCGCGTGCCTCTCAATCCGCCATCTCGGCGATCGAAGCCGTCGGTGGAAGCGTTGAGTGCAGATACTACACGCCGCTCAGTCTGAGAGCGCTTGTCAAGCCGCACAAGTTTGCAGGCAAGATCTTGCCGCGTCCCGCCGATCCCATCAATAAGAAGGATCTCGTTTGGTACTCTTCCCCTCGCAACCGCGGTTACCTTGCTAAGAGGGCTGCGCTCACCAAGGCGATGGCGGCTGAAGAGACGGCGGCTGAGGAATCTGCATCTTCAACGGCTTCGGCTTGATTGTTGTTGAGTAAAATATCGGCTCATCATGTACTTTTATGGTCTCTCATTTTCAACGCTTCTCTTGGTTCCGCGTCTGTGAATGGAGTGCGTGATCGCAAGCATGGCTCAAAAGATGGTCGAGCGAAACAATCATTTGCGGCTGAATCCATTGACAAAAGGTGCAGCATTGCGACTGTTCTACGATACATCTTTGGAGCTCTCTAAGTCATAGGCAGACCGCGCAAGAAGGCAAGGGTGCCGAGACAGTGATCCAACAAGCCGTTGAGCCTGTTGCTCTCCGCCACTTGTGCGCGGATCAGCTTTCGAATCACACCCTTCAACCTTTTGACTTCTTCGTCATCAGCTCTAGACTCATCCTCGTCCTCCAGCTCCTCGGCGTCGTCTTCGCCCTCCTTGCCACTCTCCGGGTTGAAAGTCTGCAAGATCGAATCGGTGTGCAGCTTGAGCAGCGTAGCAAGCAGCGCCTGAACCGCTTCAAAGTCGCGATGCTGCTTGAGACGCTTGAGCAGCATGGTCAAGAACGCCACCAGGTCGTCGGTCGAGGTGAGCGACCGAATCTCGAGATCCAGCTGCGGCGTCGACAGCGTCTCGAGGTATAGGAAGAACCCTGACACGTCGTCCTTCTCGCTGGCCGCTTCCAGACGCTCTTGGAACTCGGCCTTGAAGCTGATGCCACCGGATGAAAAGATGTTGGACCTTTCACCCTTAGCTTCAGCCTCCCCGTCCTCAGTGGCAACGGGTGCCGTGGGATCAAACTTGAAATCGACGCCAGAGACGGTTTGAGGCAGGAAGAACGGAGCTCGCTTTGCCTCTGGCTTTTGAGGTGCCGCCTTGGGTTTGTTGCGCAGCTTGATGGTGTCGAGGTTGATCAGTGTCATCCAGCGAGCGCGGGGCATGGTCGAAAGTGTGACCAGTCCACCTTCTTCGCGTGAAGGGTCGACCAACTGCGGTGGCGAGGTGTAGACACGCTGCAATTCAGGCTCACCCACCTGCAGCATCGATTCTGAAAGCTCGGCAAGCGCCGCATCTTCAATGTCTCCCTGCACGGTCGGCAAAGCCACAGCGACTGCCTCTTCCTCTTCATCCACAACCTCGGCCATCTCATCGAGACCTTGCAAAGCGACAGGGGAGAACTGAGTCTTGTTGGCCCACAGGTAGATGCCGACACTGTCGACGTGAGCGGTTGCCAAAAAGTCGCCCGTCGGTGAAAAAGTGACCGAAGTGGCGATGCTTGCCACCTTGAATGCATCAACAAGACGCGCCGAGGGAATGTCAAATGTGCGAATGACGGCATCCATCGACGTCGAAACGATCCAGCGAGCGTCGTTGCTGAAGCAAGCATCGAGGATGCGACCGCGGAAACCGACGAATTCTCGCACCACGCGGCGCGTCTCGACATCTACGAGCCTCAACACCAAGTCGTCGGATACAACGAGGAGCAGATTCGAGTCTCGGTGAAGCTGGATGGACGAAATGCCCGCGGTGGAAATGGACATTCGGTGCAGCAGCTCGGTGGAGGTAAAGTCGTACCACGAGAGCTTGCCGTCCATGGTGCTGATGACCACGAAGCGATTGAGCGCGTCTGTGGCTACACCAGTGACAGCAGAGCCCTTGACGCGGGCGTTGAGCATCGCCTGCGCCTTCCTTGAGCCCGCGGGGAACTCCTTTGCCTTTGCTGGTCCCAAGGGGTCGAGGGGTCGAGTGTCGAACGTCCTTCTGTGCGCATACGACTGCATGTTGTACACCTCGACAAGGCCCTCCGAGTTGCCGATCAAGCCAAAGTTGCCGCAGGCGCTAACACAAGCTGTCCTTGCCTCTGCAATGATTTTGCGATCCGCCGATGCTGCCAGCGGCTTTTTGCCCATCCTCTTATCTCTGACCGTCCAGGTGTTGGCGAATTGTCGGCCATGGTGTGTGGTGAGCACGTCGACCCAGTCACGGCTGCGGGTCAAGCTGAAAGAGAGCGAGCTGGCAGCGGGAGCTTGAGCGAGGAGACGGCGACAGAGAGCTGGTTGCTCTTCTTCTGCAGCTCACCCTGGCTGAGTTCGTGCGAGCGCGAGTCTCGAACGACAGAGATGCTGCGGATGGAACGGTCACGTCCAGCAGACAGGATCTCTTTGCCTTCTTCGCCGTAGTAGCGAATGAGATGAGGCGGCTGATGGTGACCCGAACGGCCTTTGAGAAGACGCGGGGGCATCGAGGCAGATTCGAAGAACCACTGCTTGCAGCTGTTGTCTCCACCGGACGAGATGAGCAGAGGCTGACCTGGAACAAACTCAATACTTCCGACAGCACCATCGTGCGCCTCCTGGATGGAGTAGGTCAATCTGGGGCCATTGTTGTTGGCCGAACTAGGACCAGAGCCAGAAGCAGGCTCAAGATCGAAGATGCTGATGTTTCCCGAATTGGTGGCGATGGCAACCGAGTGCTGCTTGCCGTCGGAGCGGAATGAGACGGATCCAGAGGAGAGACCGCCTGATGCGTGAATCGAGAAAAGGCTCTCGTCGAGGCGGATGTCGTGCAGGAGAATGTGCCCATCGGCATAACCGACTGCGACGACGTCCACAGCGGGCGACTGAGTGAGGTTGATGATGGCAGCAGACGAGATGCCCGAGTGTGGGCCTGCTGCAGATGCTCGAAGACGGTCTGTTTCATAGGCGTGGACAAGCGAGCCTGTTCGAATGTTCCAGAGGGCCAACTGACCGTCGGTAGAGCCGATGAGGATCTTGTTGAGGTAAGTGGCAGGATGAAGAAGCGAACTCGCCACAAAATCGGTGGGAAAGTCGATGCGTCGGATCAATTCCGTACTTGCCACAGACCAGACAAAGACACTGCGTCCGTCAGAGGAAAGTGCAACGATGGTGTCTCCGAAAACAATCAACGAGGAGAGGAGAGTTCCCTGTCCATCCTGCGCCTCAACCAAGCCAGTTGATAAACTCGAGTCCGAGTCTGAGTCCGAGTCTGAGTCCGAGTCTGAATCGTCATCCTCCTGGTCGGCCTGTCGTCCGTTGAGCTTGTCGAACTGAGCCATCAGATGATCGACCGTGTCGTATACGGCATCTACCTTTCCACGTTTGAAACGGTACACTTTGGTGCCCGCTGCAGCCAAAACAGCATCTGGGCTGAGCGAGATGACGAGGGAGGAGATGGGTGCTGGCAGAGACGTCGACACGAAGAGAAGCGTCATCCTCTCTGCATCCCACATGGCCCAGCTGTCGCCGAGGCAGGTGATGACATTGACGTCTGGAGTAGTAGCATCCTTGCCACCAAATCTGGTTTGCAGCGCAAAAGGAACGTCATTGCTGATCAAGCCGAGAGCTCGAAACGGTGCAAAGAGGCGGTTCTGCGATACAGCCTTGCGACTGGCTGTAGCGCTGGAAGACGAAGCTTGCGCTGCGTCGGTGTTGCTGTCGGACTGCTCTCGTCTCCTCTTTGAGTTTGGCTCGACATCGGATGGTGTTGCTGACGTTGTTGCCGCCTTGCCGTTGACAGGCGTGACAGCCTTTTTGGCCACTTTGGAAGGCATGACTGTGCAGCGTAGGCCAGCCGCCGACTTCTGAGGCGGTTGATGGGAGTCGAGCGATGGTGACAGTTCGTGATGAGCCAATGTAGACGATAGAGCTGCTTGACGAGAGAAGGTCGGACGGTTTGACTTGAGAAGAAACAGGCTGAGGAAAATTTCTCCACACCAAATCCTGTCTTTGAAGAAAAATTGGCAAAAAGTCTCTTCAGCTCTCAGGTTCGGAACTCGGACTTCAAATGGAACGTTATGTTCGTAAAAAAAGACTGCTCAAGTGCCTGAGCCGATTTTGCTTTGGGCCTTTTTTTTTTTTTCTCGAAATGGTCGAGCTGTGGAAAATTTGGTAAAGTTTGAAGAGAGTTCGCCCAGAGAGAGGCAAAAAAAAAAAAAAAAAAAAAAAAAGGCAAGGCTCGTCTTTCGACCTTCTTCTCCACTCTCTGTGCTCCTCTTTCTCTTGCCATCATCCTGACATCTCTTTGCTACCGTGCAACAAAAACGTCAAACAGGAGCATTCGAATCCGTTCAGCCACCACATCGATTGGTCGCGTCATCAATCACCGCCCCTTTTGATCGCCATGGCGCCTCACAAGAACGACGAAGTGGACGCAGAGGCCGAGCTCGCCTCCCAACTTGCCGCTGATGTTGCCACCGCCAAGGCAAAGGCATCCTCATCCTCATCTGCTAGCACGCCGGCCGCCGAGCGTCAACCGTTCTCCACACTCGACCTCTCTGAGCCAACACGCAAAGCCATCGATGCTATGGGCTTCAAGACCATGACCGAGGTGCAGGCGCGCTGCATTCCTCCTCTCATGGCTGGAAAGGACGTTCTCGGTGCTGCTCAGACCGGTTCGGGAAAGACATTGTCGTTCCTCATCCCTGCTATCGAGATGCTTCACAGGCTCAAATTCAAGCCAAGAAACGGAACCGGCGCCATCATCATCTCTCCCACGCGTGAACTCGCTCTTCAGATCTTTGGTGTCGCAAAGGAGCTCATGGCGCACCACCACCAGACATTCGGCATCATTATGGGCGGTGCCAACCGACGTGCAGAGGCAGACAAGTTGCAGAAGGGTGTCAACCTCATCGTCGCTACGCCTGGTCGTCTGCTTGATCACCTCCAGAACACCAAGGGTTTCGTCTTTTCCAATCTTAAGGCGCTCTGTATCGACGAGGCCGACCGTATTCTCGAGATTGGTTTCGAAGACGAGATGCGACAGATCGTCAAGATCTTGCCCAACGACAACCGACAGAGCATGCTCTTCTCGGCAACCCAGACCACCAAGGTGCAGGACCTGGCACGTATCTCGCTCCGACCCGGCCCTCTCTACATCAACGTGCACGCAGACCTTGCTGCCAGTACCGTGTCGCGCCTCGAGCAGGGGTACGTGGTCTGCGACTCGGACCGTCGCTTCCTGCTCCTTTTCACCTTCCTCAAGAAGAATGCCGGTAAAAAGATCATTGTATTCATGAGCTCGTGCAACTCGGTCAAGTACCATTCGGATCTGCTCAACTTTATCGACGTTCCCGTGCTCGACCTGCACGGCAAGCAGAAGCAGCAGAAGCGCACCAACACCTTTTTCGAATACTGCAATGCGCCCTCCGGTACTCTCCTTTGCACAGACGTGGCGGCGCGAGGCCTCGACATTCCCAGCGTCGACTGGATCATCCAGTTCGACCCACCCGATGACCCGCGTGACTACATCCACCGTGTCGGTCGTACCGCTCGTGCCGGCAACAGCGGCAAGTCGCTCCTTTTCCTCCTCCCCACCGAGCTTGGCTTCCTGCGCTTTCTCAAAGTGGCCAAGGTGCCGCTCAACGAGTACACTTTCCCCTCGGATAAAGTGGCCAACGTGCAGGGACAGCTCGAGAAGCTCATCAGCAAGAACTACTACTTGCACCAGTCGGCGCGCGACGGTTACAGATCTTACCTCCAGGCCTACGGCTCGTATTCGCTCAAGCGCATCTTTGACATTCACAAGCTCGACCTTGCCAAGGTGGCGAAAGCGTACGGATTTGCTGTGCCGCCCAAGGTCAACATCACTATCGGTACGGGTTTGAAAGGTTCAGCATCGAGCAGCAGCGGTGGAAAGAGGAAAGAGGTGGATGCGGAAGGAGAGGATGAAGGTGGAGATGACGAGATCAACCCCAAGAGGCAGCAGAGCGACCGGAGGGCATACTACCGAAGAAACCACCAGAATGGTGGCAGCAAGGATCACTTCCGCAAATCGGGCGCAAATGCGACAGGCAACAAGGGCGGAAAGCAGTGGTCTCGCTGAGCAGCTTCCTGCTTGCTTCGATTCTTTCCTCGTCACGTTTGCTTTTGGTTCATCGCATGCACTCTAGTCTTCTTTTCTCCCGCACAAACTTTATGGATGAACATGACAAGCAGAGTCGTGCAAGGTTGTGACGAATTTCAGATTGAGCTAGCGAGAGCCCGAAGCAGCCTTTTGGATGTGTTCCGTAAACGTGTTGGTTATAGCTTCAAAGTGAGCTTCGTCGTTCTGGTCGATCATTTCGCCTGCTGGTACGTCGAGAGAGTATGCTGGTGCGTAGTTGGGCCAGAATTTGTGATCTGGAATCGCCGTGTCGTAAGAGATGGTGTCGAGCGAGGACGATGCTACTTCCTCCGTATTACGCCTTCTGTCATCAACAGTGGACTCTTTTTGCTCTGTCAAGGGAAGAGGTTGACCCTCTGCGGCTTTACCAGCGCTCGAGTTTCTTTTGGAGTGATCCCGATCCTCGAATCTGCCCAAGCACACTGCGGTGAGCAAGCTCCAGCATCGAGCAGCGTTTTCACTGCAGTATCCACCACCACCCAACAACAGCGTCGGCTTCTCCCAGCTGAGCACTCTCTGTATCGCTTTGACGTAGGCAGCTGCCGAGAGATTCCATACCGCCATCGGATCGCCCGCCAGCCCGTCGACCCACACTGCACCACTACCATCTCCGGGTCGCATACATCCACCAGAGGCTGCACCGTGCTCTCCATCACCCTCTCCAGGCTCGCATCCGAGGTGCCGATACCAAGCGGGATGTTCAGAGTCTTCCGACCCGTTCCAGCGTCGCTTTTCAACGAGCCAGGAGGGCTGAACCGATCCGGATCCGAAGAGGGGGCGTAGCAGGGGAAGAAGCCAGGTGCATAATGGTGGATGCTTAGCGTAAGCACGTTTGAAGAAGTGTGGAAAGCTTCTTCGACACCATCGCCCCAGTGAAGGTCGAGGTCGAGGTACATGATTCGATCGACGCGCTTGATCGTTGTCTTGCGGATGGTCTGTTGTTCGTCTTCCTGGTCTTCTGATTGGGCACGAGGGACGCTGGTGGTGACGGTGACTTTGCGCGGTTTCCGCAGTGACAAGATGGCAAGCACCACATCATTAACGTAACAGAACCCGCTAGCTGCGTCCTTCTTGCCATGGTGTCTGCCGCCGTCCCATGCGATGGCGATGTCGGCTTGACCTGTAGCGAGCAACTCTGCAGCTGTGATGGCTGCTCCAGCGACGAGCGAGACGTGCTGTTGCAGGCCGTCAAATGCAGGACAGTCGTCTTGAAGTCCGAATTGGTTCTTGGCTGGGCGAGAACGTCTGTATCCACGCTGACGAGATGGCCCAGAGACGGTGGAAGAGGGCTGAAGGTGCAGCTCTTCGGAACTCCCTGACGCGTGAGAAGATGCGTCGGAAGCGTCCGAGTCGCTGTCGGATGATGCGCTGCTTAGCTTGCGACGTTTGGCAGCAGCGCCGTTGGAGTGAGCCTCGTGAAAGTTGCCAGCGTTGGCGCCCTTTGCCAGCTGCCTGATAAAGGAGTCTTGGTGGTAGCTCGTCAGCTGCTGGTGGGAAGCAGGGTGAGGCAGATACACTACTGCGCGTCGCCTTGTCGAGTCTGCAGACGCATCGACGGCGGCATCCGAGCCAACAGCGTGGAGCAGCTTGGACTTTTGTGAGGCAGCAGAAGAGGTGCCAATGCCTTTGTCGTCCAGTCCGGCGAGATCGAGCAGATCCAAATGATACGCGAGCGAATGGACCAAAGACGAGCGTCCCTTGTTGGAAGGTAGCAGATCTGCAAATTTGATGAGCTTGCCTGAGACGACGTAGGCCACACGAGGAGGATCGATCACCGCCGACATACTCGATCAACGTCGAGCGCCCAGTGTCGAGGTTGCTCGTCGGAATGATGACTGAGCATGGGCAGTTGGGGAGTTCTCGAACGCATGTCAGAGACTGGACCCTGACTTGGGAAAGAACTTGGATGAGGCCTGACGGTCCCGATCAGCTCGAATCGGGAACACTACGGACATCCTTTTGAGCCGATTCATTCATGCAGCGAGAGCCAAGAAATGGCTTGAATGAAATCTGGCTGCGCCGCGCCGCGAATGTGTTGTTGGAAAGAGAGGAGGAATGGCAAAGCTCTTTGCCCACACTGCCAAATCCGACGACCCGCGCGCTGCTCGCCTTTGCAGGCGGTTCTTTTGCGCCGGATGGGCGGCATTTTCGAGCCGGCTGCGCCAACCTTGTCTCTGGTATGCTCAACCATCAAAGCTTGGCAAGCTTGTTGCCAAGGCAGAAACTTGACTTTATTCATAACGACATCCTTGTCGGCAACCGCTTCTGCACAGTCCTTTGATTCTGAGTTGCGGGTACAAGCCAGAAGCGAGCAAGCAAGCAGTATTTCAGGCGAATCGCAGCAAGTGTGCAGCGTGCTCTGCGAGTCGGCTCTGCGAGTCGGCTCTGCTTTGCGACTGAGAAGTGGACTCTGAGGAAAGGATCACCACGGGGGATGATGCACAATGAGCAACTACAGTACAAGAGCGCGATGCAGCATTATAAAAAGCAAGGCGAATTTCCAAGCACAAAGAGGGATCGAGAAATTCTGGCGCAAAATTGACAAGGTTGCTGACGCATTCCGTCCGACTTGACTGGCATTCTCAGAGCACTGCGTCTGCTGCGACTGCGCAAAATTGAGTCGCAAACCAGAAAAGACAGCAGGTCCCGTCTGGCAACCCTTTCTCTTTCTCCATGTTCCTCCTCCTCAACAAGGACGACCGCGACGACGACTGCGACTATCCTCTCATCTTTGACGACCCTCAAGCTCGAGCTTTCGTCAGCTCGTCTCGTCTCGTCTCATCTCATCTCACCTCCCATCTCATCACCTTGGCCCATCTCATTTCGGTCTGTGGTCTTGTCGATCCCGTCGATTCTTCAACCCGTACCCGGACTTGGCTTTTTCGTCCACTTGCTGGTTGACTCGGCGCCGAGGCCTCCATACTTATTGCGCAACCGCTTCCCAACATTTTTCACAGCAAGTGGGCCCGACTTTCTTCGTTCGTGCGTCAATCCCACTTGCATCATCCTCCACGCTCGAGCCAGCCTCTCGTCCTTTTATCGTCGCTCGATCATTCGGCACTGCAGCTCGGGCGGAAGCATCCGTCCCCGGCCAAACACCTTTGATTTGCATCACCCGCGCCGCTCGTTCTAGCTGCGCTCCAGCTACGGCTCGCCGTCGACACTCGGTCTTTGTGCAGCTCACTCTTCCAAACATCTTTATACATCCGTCCATCCGTCCAACTGTCTTTGCAATCATCGACGCCAGCGCTCAAATCCAAATCCAGCAATCATGAACACGCCGCCCAAGTTCTCACATTCGCGGCAAGGCTCTGTTGAGCACAACTTGCCCTTGTCCACCTCGTCCGCCGCGCATCTCCAGCATCCGTCCTTGTCCGGTCACTCTGGCACTGGCTCTCACACGCCGGGGCACCATTCCCCTCTCACAACCTACGGTCACGCTCTCGCCTCGCTTGCCTACCCGTCATCGTCCTATTCGCCCTACCGCACCACTCAGACGCCCGTCGCTTCCTGGCCAACTTCCAACCCTGCTGCTCTTCACAGCAGCAGCGCAACCCCGTCCGCTTCCAAGAGAAGTCAAAGCAAAAGTGCCGATGACGACGACGACGACGACGACGACGACGAGGTCAACAGTGACGACTCGGTCGACTCGAACGATGACGATGATGATGATGATGATGATGATGATGACGACGACGACGACGACGACGACGACGAAGACAGCGACGCTGCCAATACCAGCAAGGCCAAGCAGACCGGCAACAAACGCAAACGCGATCCATCGCCCAAGTCGGCCAAATCCAAAAAGGTGGCCGGCGCAAAGGGCAAGTCCGCAACCGACAAGGCTGCCAATGGCGACGGCGCCAAAGATGGCTCAGCAACAAAGAAGCAGAAGCCAACACGTGGCGCTCGCGCCTGCACCAACTGTCGACGTCTCAAGATGCGTTGCGTAGGCGCCGAAAAGGGCCCACCCTGCAACCGCTGCCGCAACGGCAACCACGAGTGCATCTTTGAGGAGAGCAATCGAGGCAAAAAGGGTGGCAAGAATCAGAAGGCCGAAGCCATGCAGCAAAGCCTGCGCAAGATGGAGCAGACACTGGCTACCGTCCTTCGCAGCATTCGTGATCCCGGCCTGGCGGCACAACACGGTGGCATGGTGACGCGCAGTCCCTCGCCCACCTTGCCTCGCGATCCTGAGCGCTCGTCGAAAGCCGACCCACGTCTGACGCATTCCCACCCCTACTCTGCTGCCGACTACGCTCCGCGGTCTCCGTGGAACCGTGTTGCGGATCCGTACGCTTGCCACGCTACCCACGCCGCCGCTTCACCAGCCAGGCTCAGCAACGACAGCGCCAGCCCGATCAGCACCATCAACCCCAACGCTGTCGCCCAGAGGAGCGCTTCGTCCACCGATGGCAGCTTCCCTTTGCCAGCCAATGCACACGGCACTCGATTCCTCGAGCCACTTCCCCATCATCATCGTCAGCAGGCGCGACCGGGCGCATCTGGCTCTGAGCCTCCGCGCAGCAGCCGCCATTCGCGTGGCTCGCCACGTCTGCACTCGCTACCAGACAATACGCTCAACCCGCTCGGCCTGCTCGCCGAAGCCAGTCTGCACAACAATCACCGTGCCCGCAAGCTAGCTCGCAACGGTACCAGCAACAGCGAGAAGGACAGTCAGCGATCCGGCAGTACAGGAGCTCAGAGTCCCGACAAGACGATCAAGTCCGAGGGCGGCAATGAGGATTCGCCCGCCGGCGAAGGTGGCGCAAGCGACGCTGCCAAACGCAAGATTCCTCTGGGCGTCGCCTCCCAAAACTACTTCCGGCCGGGGCCCATGACGATTCTGCCTTTGCGCCGCATCATCATTGAACGCGAGATGCCTCCCGAGCTACTCACCCTCGGCATTGTCACTTCCGAAGAGGTGCTCGACCTCTTTGGTATCTTCTTCCGCAGGTGCACGCAGCACGTTGGCCTGCTCGATGCAGAGTGGCACACTCCCACCTTTATTTGCAGTCGATCCCCCTTCCTCTTTACGTGCGTCTGCACCGTCGCCGCCAAGTTCTACGAGCGCAGGCCGGATCTGCATGCCAAATGTCTGGCTCTCACCCGCAAAGTCGCCTTTGACGTTGTCAACCGTGGCTTCAAGAGCATCGAAATCGTACAAGGCTTCCTGCTCATGGCCCTGTACGCGCAACCCGCCGAGCGATTCGAAGAGGACAAGACGTGGATGTACAGTGGCATCGCCCTCCGCATGGCTACGGATCTCAACCTGCACCGCAAGAGTGTCGCCACTTTTAACCACAGTCCTCACCCTGATGATCCTGCCGTGCTCGACCGCGAGCGCGAGATTCTGAATCGCGAGCGCACGTGGTACGTCTGCTTCGCAATGGACCGCGGTCTCAGCATTCAGATGGGCAAGCCTTACACCATCCGCGAAGATTGGATCGTGCGCAACTGCCGCAATTGGGGCAGCCGTTTCAGTCGCCCTTGGGACTTGGCTGTAAGCGCAACGGTCGATCTGTACCGCATCAGCTCGCGGCAGCTCGATTTCCTCTATTCGTCCACCTCGTCCGTATCGGGACTCAACTCGGAGATCGACTACTCGCTCGTCCTCCCCATCTTCAACGAGCAACTCCAAGAGTGGCGCGAGGAATGGCGCTGGCGAGGGCTCTTTACGATGCCCGATGAGGGTGAGGAGTACATTGAAAAGAAGAGGCGTAAGCTGGCGCTCGCCGCCGAGAAGGCCGCCTCCAAGTCGAAGGGCAAAGGCAAGGACGCAGCTGCCAACGACAAGACGGGAGCAGAAACGGGTGCCCAGGACGGAGAATCCAAGGCGGCGGCCGACAAGGGCGCAAAGTACGAGTACGAAGATGACGACGAAGATGCCGAGAACTTGGACCTCAACACGCGCATCATCATCCACTACGTGCACTCGATCCCCGTCCGATATGGCTTTGCCGTGTTGGTGCTCAACTCGTTCGGCCTGCAACAGGCGGTCGACCATCCGATTGGTGCAAGCCTCGACCGCGCTCAGTACTTTGCCAAGTGTCTGGAAGCTGCCAAGATCATTGTGACGCAGTGCACGGGACCGTGTCGCCTCAACATGCGGTATGCGCCAGACGCGCACATTCTGACGCTCGCCTACGCCTGCGTCTTTTTGCTCAAGTTGATCCGACCAGCTTTCGCAGGCTATGCCGAGGAGGATTCGATCATTGCGCTTGTGCAGGATGCTGTGGACATGCTCGAGGAGGCGGCGGTCAACGAGACGCATACGCCGTACCTATACGCGTCGTTCCTCAAGGCGCTGCTGCAGGCGCGAAAGGAGCACACGACCGCTTCCAAATCTGCTAACAACAGCCGAGCGGTGTCGCGTGCGGTGACGCCGGAGGCGATGAACGAAGACGGCAATGGCACCGTCGAAGCGGCGTCAAAGGCGTCGGTCGAGGGTGGAGCTGCGCAAGTGAACGCTGAGGGTGGTGTGCCCAACGTTGGCAATGAAGGAGGGCTATCTGCTCCGCTCGACCCACACAGCGCCGAGCTCAATTCGGGCGTGCACGGCGCCTCGACCGTCACCGGCGCGGACGGAACCAACGTCAACTGGCCCTCGCAGATCTTTGGCGCCTCTTCCGGGATGGATGACTTCTGGGGCTCCCTCTTACCACCGGGTTTCACGAACACATCGATGCACGACCTCTTCGGCGCCACCGCCGACGCCAACGCCAACGCCGCCAACGGCCACTCGCACCTCGCTGCCGAATCCGAAATCGTCGAACCTGCACAACACGCTACGAAGTTCGGAATGGGCGGCGGAGGCGCGTTTGACTTTGGTGGAGGCGCGATTGGGAATGGTAATGGTGGCGTACCGTTGAACTCGGCTGCTGCGTCGGCTGCGTTGGCCAACTCGATGAGCATGACTCCTATCGCGAGCGAGCATCTGTCTGGTGCCAATACGCCGCATGGGTTTGGCAGTAGGAGTAGGAGGACTAGTGCGAGTCATTTCAACTTGGGGGGTCTGTCGGGGGTCAATTTTGATTTCTCGTCGTGAGGTTGAGGGGGGGAAGGGGGCTCAGAGGGGTCAAGCATGTACTGCACGGTAGAAGTGCGGATGTGTGGTAAAGTGCAAGTGGACGGTTTGATTGGGGCTCCTTGATGAGCTGTGTACAAACTATACATGTGTGTGTGTGTGTGCGTGTGTCAGTGTGGCACACTGATCCGAGTCGATATCACTGCTGAAACTCGAAAGGATAAATATCCGGATCACCCAACCCCCCTCTCCCTCCCCCTCTTCGCGGCCTCATCCAACCCAAACGACCTCCCACTCACAGCCAACGCCTTATACTGCACGCCCATCCCCGTCTCATCAATCAACCGATTCGCCGCCTCCTTAATCCGCCTCTCCCCCTCCTCCCCCTTCCCCCTCACCAACCTCTCTGTTCTCATCTGCAAACCCATACCTACCAAGAAATCGGCCTGATCAACGGGGCCTAGGTAGCGGGCGTCTGTGGTGGAGAGTGCGGATTTCAGGTGTAGGAAGTCGACGTTGACGGTGAGGTCTACGTTTCCGGGTGATTCGAATACGGGTACGAGGGTGTGATTGCGGAAGGCGCGGAAGGAGGATCCGAAGGCGGTGTCTGCTCCGTAGTCGATGATCAGGCCGATACCTCCGGAGGTTGGGTGGGAGAGACGGGTTTGTTCGAGTTGACGTTGCGATTCGAGTCGGTCGGCTTCGAGTTGGGATTCGGCTTGGGCTTCTGCTGATCCGGGTGCGGGGGTGGAGGAGGGAGGTTTGGGTGGGGTGGAAGGGGGAGAGGCAGCGCGGCCGGCGACGAGTTCTCCCACACGACGAGCGACCGCCCATGCTTCGGGGCTCACTTCGACGCGCTGTCCCGGTTGAAGGTGTGCGAATCGCGGGTTGTTCTGCACCAGCATCTGCGCCCACGGTGTCGGTGTCGGACTGAGCACAAATCCCAGCTCTTCCTTATCCGCAATCAGCTCCTGTCCAGGTTTCAAAACGGTAATCGCCGACTTGGGCTTAATCCCCACCAACACCTCTCTAAACTTCCCATCCTGACCCTTTTCGAAAATGTGCGTAGGCAGAGCATCAAAGAACTCATGCGCCGTCAAGATCGTAAACTCCTCCGGCACCACAGGCACCATATCCACACCCGGGAACCACTCAACCACCACCCCATCCTCTCCCGCTTCCTCATCCACACTTACCACCTTCTTCCCCGCCACCGCCAACGCCTCCCTGATCGCGCTAAGCTGCAACTCCATCAACCCATCACTCGTCTCGACCAGCTGAATGCGCTTCAACGTCGCCATGAACGGCTTAAACGTCGCAAACGTCCTCAACATGTCGGCCAGCAAAGTACCCTTTCCAGGTCCGAGCTCGACGATCCTCGTTGCGGAAGGTGCGCCGACGGACTGCCATCGCGCGAGGTAGAAGATGGCCACGAGCTCGCCGAACACTTGTGAGATCTCGGGGGAGGTGATGAAGTCGCCTCGGCTGCCGAGCACTTCGCGTGAAGTGGTGGGGGAGTTGGCTGAGGAGTAGTAGCCTTGCATCGGGTCGAGCAGGCAGGTGCGCATGTAGGTCGAGACTGGCATGGGGCCCGAGGCGCGGATGCTGTCGAGGAGGATCTCGTTTAGGTTTTTCTTGGGTTTCACTTCTCCAGTGCCAGGGAGGGGAGATGTTGATAATGAAGCATTGGAGGCTCTTCGAGTTGTGGAGAACGCCCGGGTGTGGACGCCGCGAGCAAGAGAGAATTGTGTGTGCGCGGCAGTGGTCGGGCCCATCAGACCTTGAGGCTGCGTGCCTGGGCGCGTGTCGCCGTTCCTCGCCTTCGCAGCGATGCTCGTCGCGGTCCGAGACGGCGCGACGGGAGGGATAGCAAACGAGCGCAGACCGGTGACAATCTTGTCGCCACCGTGCAACTCAGCGTTGACGATCTGTTCCACCGCTTCCGTCGCGTACGCAACACAGTCATTCAGACTGACTCCCGTATAGCTAGCTCCAACGAGAGTCAGCCTGCTTGCAAGCTCCTCATCCCTTTCCAGCGCCTTATGCAATTGCGACATTCGCACGGGATGCCCAACAAGGTACCAAGGAATGCACTCTCTCTGCAGCGTCGCGGTGATGCTGACTTTGGAGGCGTCTTCCAGCAACGAACGGTCAATCCCAAGGTGCTGAGAGACAGCTTTGACAGCACGTACCTTCATGTCTTCTTCGCTCGGGAGCGTCTCGAGAGCGGACCAATGCGAGCCGCCCATCATGACGGTCAGCTTGGTCGGTCGCGACGCAGCATCAGCAGAATCCTGATCCGGAATCGCATCGGTGTCAAAGACGACGCCAAGGATGCCGTCTTTGTTGGCAGGTGTCGTGCGTGGGATCAAGTAGCCAAATCCCTGGACGGGTACCAAAGACTTGCTGGAAGATGCAACAGCGTCCGGTGAAATGGCGAAGTTGATGACGCCCACGTTTGCAGATGGATTGTGTTTGAGATGCGGCAGTTCTGCACTTGAGGGAAGGATGTCGGCGAGTCTTGACGAGGGGATGCTGGAGATGATGCGGTCTGCCTCGATGGTTTCTCCTTTCTCTGTCTTCAGAATGGTTCGGCCACTACCATCGACGATGATGGACTGAACAGCGTCGCCTTTACTAACACGAACGCTTTCAATCTCGGCCAATCGCGACTCCAACGCCTGTGTCAGCTCTTGCACGCCTTCTGGGAAGCTGTAGACGCTAATGGACTTGAAAGTGTCGACCAATTCCTTTCCAAGCCCCGCTTCGACCTGCTTGAGTCGATCCTCTTTGGCCGCTTTCACCGCCGCCTCGGATTCCGGCAGAGCTCGATGACGCTTATTCCTCTTGATTGGCAACATGCTGCGCAACACGCTGCCATGCGTTCGTTCAGCGTCCCACAGGAACGGAAGCACAGCACGGACGCTGAGCTTCCTAGTGTCACCAGCATAAATGCCATGGATGACAGCTGAGAGAAGGTTCTCGGCGAGACCTTTGCCAAAGCGACGCGAGACGAAAGAGTCGACGCTCTCGTCTTCGATCCACTCTCGCTGCTGCAAGCGTTGCTTTTCTGATTGGGACTCGGAGCGGGGACGCAGGAAGCGTGACGGAACACGGGGTTCGCGCAGCACACCCGGGATGATAGCGCGCAAAAAGGGCAGCTTGAACAGTGCCGACAAGAGCGAAGGGATGCTGCTGGGAAGCTTGACGAGTCGATCAGGGTAGTAGAGGTATCTGTTTTGGGCGGAGGGTGCGGCCTTGGGCACCTTGAGCATCCTCTCCAGTAGCCCAAGGGATTGAACGAGTTGCAGCATCATCAAGCCAGAGTAGCCGGACGGCCGAATACTGCGCGGGCCCTTTTCGATGAGCGCGGTGCCATTGCTAGATGGAAGAGCAATACGGTCGGACCGGATCCAGCCACCGAGCCTGTTTTGATGTTCGAGAAGCACGATATCGTATCTGTCTTTAGGAAGCTGTTGAGCCAGACGGTATGCAGAGGTGAGGCCAGAGATGCCACCACCGAGCACGGCGATGCGTTTCTTGTCGGTGCTTGCTGCTGCGAGCGCTTTTGTGGAGGACGATAGCGCCCTCGAGGCCAACAACGCCGACCGCGGCGGGTTGTGTAGGCGAGACGCTGTTCTTGAAAGCAGCATCTTGATCTATCTTTGTTGGCAATGTGGTCGACCCAAGATAAGCATCACAAGTGCCTTTCGTGGCATCCTTTTGGTGCACCGGCTCGCGGCTGGTCCGGGCTTCTCATCTTTGGCTGACTTTGACATTTTTTTTTGGCGCATGTCAGACTTATGTCAGCGTCTGTTTCTTGATTTCATGATCTCACATCTAAGAAGTCGGAAAATTTCGTTCAAAGCTCTTCGCGAGCTTCCGAGTTGAAATTCTCGCGCGCAAAACGAAACAGCATTTGAATTTCATCGCGTCTGCTTACACTTGGCAGGCTGCGATTTGTAATAGGCTCGTGGCCACAGAAGCAAAGGCCCTTTTCCCGGTAATTCGTGCGAACGCCATCGCAATCGTTGCCTGGCTCGTCGTCGTCGTCGTCGTCGATATCACCGCTTTACACCATCATCATTTGATCTCCCCCCTATTCATCCATATCTACAAACATGGTTCTCGTACGTACCACAATATCGTCCCAGCAGTCGGAGCGCGACCAACATCGCCAATTTCCAAGCGTTGCTGCATTTTGACTTCTCGTATGATGGTTTACTGACATGTTCCTGTTTTGCTTGATCGCATCACCCACACGCACTTTTCGCCATTTGCATTACACTCGACATTCTCTCCATATCATCTCGCACACTCCACGCACACACCGACACATCGCATCGCATCGCATCGCATCGCATCGCACTACCAACCATTCGCACCTTCCACAACTCGAATCAACAAACGGCATCTCTCCTCCCCATTTTCTGCCGCAACTACTTTTGCCTTGGCTACTCATAGGCACTTTCCGGTCTCAGCCTCGCCAAGTACGTGCAGTCGTCTCCGGCGCTCATGCGCGTGCTGAAGCCCGTGGCCAACGCTTACGCCAACGCCACCGGCCACCGACAGATGGGTCTGCGCTACGACGACCTCATCATCGAGGAGTCGGACCGCGTTCAGAAGGCCATCTCGCGCTTGCCCGAGAAGGAGGCCTACGACCGCGCCTTCCGTCTGCGTCAGGCTTCGCAGCTTTCCGTGCTCCACCGCGAGCTGCCCAAGGAGCAGTGGCTGCCTGCTAAGGAGGTAAGTTTCTTTGCAATTGTTGCGAGAAGAGCATAAAGGAGAGTGAAAAGATGGGCATTGGAATTGAAAGATACAGAGGCGGATTTAGATGGTGCTGAAGCAAGAATCAACAGAGCATGGAACGGAGACGCTTTACTGGACTGGGCGATATCTTCACGACTTCTTCTAGATCATTTATTGACGTGACCTTCCATTCTATACGACCTTCGATCTCGACAGGACAAGCGATACCTCACCCCTTACGTCCAGGAAGTCGCCAACGAGGAGTCGGAACGTGCCGCATGGGACACCGTCTCGGTCAAGAAGGGTCACTAAACAATGTTTCGCTCCTTACTTGCCACGTACACCGCCTCTGAAATATGATCACAATCTCTATTCAACAATCTATACACTACTAGGGAAAAAAAAAAAAAAAAAAAAAAAAAAAAAAAAAGGATCGCGATCCCGAGCTTGCTTTGCGACGAAACCTTGGCCTTGAGCGTGGTATCGGCAAAGGGGGATGAATCTTGAGTCGTGAGCGCGAATGTGAGGGTCGCTGATGCCACGGTAAGCTTCAGCTCTCTACCGCTTCAAACATTCACAGGCACAAACAGACCCGAACAATCAAGCTATGGTTTGCATTACCACCCCCAACCTTGAAAACAGCGACCTCCAAACCTCAAAACGTCCAACCTAAAGTTAAACAACCTTCTTGGTCGCAGGCGCCTCTTTGAAAATCCCGATGATCAACGCCCAACCGAAAACGATCTGGACCACGGCGATGCAAAACAAAAACTGGATCCTCCTCGACCTCTGCGCATGGGTGATCGTCTGACTGCTCGGCGAGCTCGGATCCGGCAGCACAACATACCTCAAACTGCGCAGCAAGAAGAACGCATTGGCTGCAAAACAGTACAGAAACACGCTCCAATACACCAGACCTCTCACCTTTAACAACCCGACGAGGAGCGTGATGAGCGTACCGACGAATTTGTAACCCGAGTAAGCGAGGAGGTCCATCATGGTGTGATCGCCTTGGATGTTGAGGAGGTAGGTGCCGAATTTGATGGCGGCGAGTTCGACGAGGATGATGGCGAGGGCGCGGGAAGCGCGTAGACCGAGCACTTCTGGGTGGAAGCGGGATTCGAGGCCGAGGATGATGGAGGTGAGGATGATGTAGGTGACGAAGGCCATGGTGGGGATGTAGAGGTCGGGTGAGTTGACGTCGTCTCGTGGGGGTAGGTAGCCTTCTGCACCGGAGGAAGCGGTTTTGACGGCGGATGGGGTTTCGGAGTAGGCTGAGCTGACCCCACCTACGGCGGCCGAGTGTCGGTGTGCACGAGACCACGGCTTGTGTCGCCATGGGAAGAGCACGATGCGCAGCTTGTGCAGCACGTACGAGTTGGATACGTTAAAGTAGTGTTTCAGGACGGGCATGGGAAGGATGGCGTTAAAGTTCTTTTGGACGTATTCTCCTCCCACCGCCGCCATGTGCTGTCCAAACTGGACACCCATTTGTGCGGTTGCGTCGTTCATGATCTGTGGTCCACCAGCACCGCCGAAGCCAGGGAAGCCTCCCCAGCCCTGCTGCTGCCCAGCGGCAGCTCCACCGCCAAAGTAGCCCTGGTTGGGGATCGCCCCCGGTTGGCCGTAGGACGAGGATGCAGCGCCATAGGGTTGAGTGAGGGGAGATTGGATAGGTGGAGATGCAAAGCGCTGGTATCCGCCTGCTGCGGAAGCTTGGAGGTTGGCAGCAGGTCCACCGCGTCGGTTTGCGGTTGAAACGTGTGGATCGGTGACCGAGGCTTGGGGGACCGGGTTGGGTGAGATGGGCGGATCGGGCACTTTAAATGGCGGATGTGTTGGGATGGGATGCTGCAGCGGCGGTGGCGACCGTGATGGATAGTCTCCCTGTGGTTGGTACATGATTGCCGACTGAATCAAAGGGTTGCAGCTGTTCCACGGTTCGTCGAAGGTTGGATGAATCCAGAAGCGATCGTTGAGCCGGTTTGGTAGGTAGCGATCAAGCTAATATCTTGATGCGAGTCGCTCTCTCTCTCTCTCTCTCTCGTGTCGGTCGTGTGTATAACAGAGGCAGTGATCAGAGACAATGCTCTTGAGATGAAGGTGATGGGATCGAGTTGAGTCGCAAATAAAAAGAAAAAAAGAAAAAAGGAAAGGCAAGAAGCGTCTTGCGTGGCATTGCAAACTTGGCCTGTGCTGTCGTCGTCGTCGTCGTCGTCGTCGTCGTTGCGTGTGCTGTGCTTTCTTGTCTCGCCAGCTCGACCAAACTTCACACGTCAGACCGCGCCTTTTTTTGAGTTTCCGCCTTTTCAATCTCGACGTCGGATCTAACAATTTGAATCTAAAAATTCTTCCTCTTAGCCTTATGCTTGTTGTCGCTTGTCTGTAACCATCTGATACCGAGTATGGTCACTAAGTAGAGGCATCTCTACGTCTTTGGCGGAAGCCAAACGGTGATGGTAGGGGGGGTGTACATCATTTGGACATCTTGCAAGCATGACGTCGAAGCCTGCACAGCTCGTGTGGCGGCCTACAGTACTGTGAACACTCGCCAATTCGACGCTCTTTCTCTTGTCTCGACGAAAGCTGAGTTGGCGCGTACAATCATGTCTCGGTGTCTTTTTCAAGGCTCAGTTTTTCTACTGTAGCTGCACCGCACAAAGGGCAAAAATGTCTTCTCACCACAGTGACGCATTATTTTTATTTTTTGTATCTGCTCCTGAATCGACGCATTTCTTTCCTCACATTTCGAATACAAAAATTCCTCTCTGCTGCGAAAGAGCAGGGCGCAACGATCAGCAGCTCTCTTTCTCACACCTGCGAATCTGGAGTAAATCGCTGCATCTCACCCTTGATTCCTTCAACTCCACCATTATCCGTTCTCTCGAATTCCACAACTCTACCTCACAACAACAACACACACACAAGTACATCGCAACGATGCCGAAGAACAAAGGAAAGGGAGGCAAGAACCGTCGTCGTGGAAAGAACGATGTCGGTGACAAGCGCGAGCTCGTTCTCAAGGATGAAGGCCAAGGTAAGCCCTCACACCCTTCTTCCCCCACCTTCCACCTTCCACCAGTCCACCACTAACCTTCTATCACCCCCTTTTCTTTTTTGGGCTCTGGTTCCAGAATACGCACAAGTGCTCAAAATGCTCGGCAACGGCCGATTGGAAGCGCAATGTTTCGACGGCGAGAAGCGTCTCGCGCACATTCGCGGTAAACTGCGCAAGAAGGTGTGGATCAACCAGGGCGATATCATCCTCATCTCCCTGCGCGATTTCCAGGACGGCAAAGCTGATGTGATTCAGAAGTACAACGCGGATGAGGCACGTGCGTTGAAGCAGCAGGGCGAGTTGCCCGAGAGCGCCAAGATCAACGAGACGGATACGTTTGGTGAAGAGGAAGGTGGAGATATCGAGTTCCAGGAGGGAAGCGACGATGAGGAGAGCAGCGATGACGATGAGGATCTGGATGATCTTTAAAGCGCAGGTTGTGATGGGGAAGGGTGGTGGGATGGGTGCGTGGAGGGGTGGCGGCAATCTTTGCGCAGTTTTTTGGGAAAGCGTCGGAACGGCAGTTGATCCGAATGTTTTCAAGAAGCGGCGAAAGGGGCTCGCTCATAGATTCGGCTTCCATCCTGCAACGTCGATTCACAGTCACCTCACAACCAAAATCAAGAAGACGCACCTCAATCCATCTCCTCACAACCAAACATCCACATCTCCCACAACCCATCTTCTGCTCATTCCATTCCGCATCCTACACACACACACACACACACTACCCAACTCGCTGTACCATACACATCACACACCCTCACATCTCCAAAAACAGAGAAGATTCTTTGCCTCACACAGTCCCCTCCCTTGAAGAAGCAGAAACGACACTGATACATTTCCAGCTGACCCTCTCTAACCTCTTCTCACGCCCAAGGATTCTCCCCCTCCACCTCATCCACCCTCTGCTGATGCGGTTCCGGCGACAGCACTCTTCCCCTGAGAAACGCCTGATTCTCCTGTACATCGATCTCCCTGCTCACGAGCACGTTACCCTTACTATCGCCCGTGTTGCCCACATCACCGTGTGCTGTTGAATCTTCTAGTTCCACTTGCACTTTCTTGACCCCCAACCCCCCATTCGCATCCGCATCTACATTGCCCTTGCCGTTGGCGGGCTGTACGGTGACGGCGGCAGCGGTAGACGCAGGAGGGTTGAGCGGTGTTGAGGGTGAACCATGATGTTCGACGAGATGCTTCTTGTGCTCGGTGGTGGGTGTGGAGGAGCCGGAAGCGGTGGGGTGTACTGCTTGCGAAAGATGCGTGTACCTTTACCTGCGCATAGCGCTGGATCGCCGCGGCGGCGTTCGAGAAGGCGTTCGCGTTCTTCGGCTTTGTAGTCCTCGATGACGAGGTCGACTGCGCCGTACGGATCGGGTCCTTTTGTCTGGGATTCTGGATTCGATTGGATATTGGGTTGGGAGGTTTCGGATGATTCTGCTGCTTCGGAGTCATGGTGGGTATCGTCGGGGTTGGGCTTGCCCTGGTTTTGGGATTCTCGATCCCACGCGAGCCAGGGAGACGTGGATTTGCGCGAGTGTTCGGCGTCTGGCTGAGCACTTTGATTGCTGCCATCCTTATCCCCTTTCTGCGGTGTCTTTACATTCCTGTCATCCGCACTGTTCTTCGCCTTGCCCTTCCCCGCACCATCAGCATCGCCATTCGACTGTGCCTGCTTCGTCTGACTACCAGACGCCTCATCACCACGACGCTGCTTGTGCTTGGCATCGTCCGACCCATCCTTCTTCGAGATAGTCCCCTTACGTCGTCTTCTATGCACAATCTCGTCATCCTGCTGCCACCTTGTATTCCTCGCCTCTTCACGATTAATGTCGATGTTGGGATACGCATAATCACCAAAGTGAAGCGTACGCGATCGTTGATAGGCATCTTCTTCCTCCTCATCCGGGTCGTCGAATCGCAAATCTTCCGCCTCTTCGTCCGAGTCGAGCTGCCTCTCAGCGAAGAAATCCAACCCTTCGCCTGCATGGCGCACAGCACTGCGAGCGGCATCTTTAGGGTGGCGGAGGAGCGGGCTTCGTTCGGAACTGCCCTCGTCTTGAGTCATCGCTGGATCTTGATGGATGATCTCACCGGCTTCCTCTGCTGTGAGTGGAGCGTGACCTTCAAGTTGCATGCGCTTGTCGTTGATGTATCGCCGCAACTTTTTGAGTGGGCCCTGGTGTCGTGCGCCTCTAGTCGCGTCTCGAATGTCACCGGTGCCTCTGTGTGGGAGCCAGTACTTTGCCTTGCCTCCCTGTGTATAACGCAGTCCAGCTTTTGATCTACGCTGGCGAGCCAGAGGCTGGTGAATCACACCCTCGCTAGGCTCGAATGTGTGATAGACGTAGCCAGTACCGCGTACAGTCGTAAGGCTGTCGGAAAACACATCATACATGCCGATGCAGTCGCGCAGAGCATAGTAGACCGGCAAGCGAGCGGCATAGTGCGCGAAAGGATCGATGTAGTCGGTATGCGAAAAGGCCCAAGCATGACCGAGAGCAAAGATGGGCATCTCGAGGCAGATCATGAAGTCCTGAATGGCCATCGAGATGTACTCTGGATCGTAAACGGGGCCAACCTTCTTGATCAAGCCAGCAGCGACGAGGATCGAGATGCCAAGGCCTTGCCAAAAGGAGAAAAAGATGATACCCTTGATGCAGAGGAACTTGGAAGTGACTCGGAAGGGCTTGAGATCGTTGTTGAGACACTTCCAGAACATGCCGAGGCAGTAGAGCGACAGGAACACCGAGACGTTGTAGGTGAACGAGACCCAAGTGTAGCTGTTGGTGGGCGAGATCTTACCCTCTTGGTATTTGCCAGCGGCTTTGAGAAGGACGGTAGCTACGGCGAGCACAGGTTTGACTTGTACGTATTGAAGCACACCTCTCTTGAGCGCAAGGAATGTATAGGGGTCGGAAGCGTCCATGTCGTGCAAGAAGAGGTTTGCTGGGAAGAGGTGCTCCTGGGGTCTCCTTCCGTGGAGTAGGACGATGAGACTGCGTTCACCGCCGAGATACTCGATGAGCAGGTTGAAGAAACAGTAAATGACAAAAGCCTCGTAGAGGTCACGAATGAGGTCGATGATATCGGCGAGTTGGAGAGAGTAGAGCGAGATGGCCGAGGCAATCGAGTAGATGGGGACCATGAGCAGGAGACGCACGACATAGCGCTGTAAGGTGGGTTTGCGGTAATTCTTGAGCTGCTTCCAGATGAGGTAGACGGAGAAGCATGACGCGAATATGGCGGACAGTGTCGATACGATCAGCAGGGCAAGGGCAGAGATCGGCCCGAACCGCTACCTTCGGGAGCATCGCGCTGGGGTGAGTTCGCCAGCAGTAATGCAGATGCCAGACGGCGTGGCAAGCAAGCATCAGCAGCAGCAGCTCGAAGCATAGGCATGGTGAATCTAAGTCAGCAGAATGCGACAACGCGAGGAGAGATTGACACCAAGGGGAGGATTCTGATGGACTTGGGGTTGCTGCAATCAGCTCGTGACTGTCATCGACATGATCATGGCCGAGGAGGATGGCTTTAGGGGGGATGGCGGTGGGACTATGAACCAAGGACGACAAGAAACAACATTTGGCTTGTGCTCAGTCTGTCCAGATGCACGCTCAGGCTCAGGCTCAGAATGTTAGGCCGAATCTGGAATCTCTCCACACTTATTTTTTCTCCAAAAACGGCAAGTTGGCGTCACTCTAACAGCCAGCCGTTTTGATTATTACAGTAATATCAGCAGAAAATAGGCTCTTGCTTCTGGACTGCCCACCATCCACAACCCCCACCTTCGATCCTCAGGAGCAGCTCCAACATGATTGCTCATGGTGTAGACTTATGAACTGAACGACACAGCAGCTGCCTGGCTGGATCACGCGTCACAATGAGTCTGCTCGCCGACTTGGCGAGTAGCACTTCGGTGCTGCTCTTTGGTCCTCCTGGTGAGTGCTTGACCTGCTTGCATCAAATACGACTTTTGCTGACCGAATTCTTCGTTCTTGATTGTCCATCAGCCCCGGTTCAAAAGGATCCTCCGCCCATCACAGCTACTACCTCGCCGACGACCTCACCCATCTCGAGCAAAGAAGCACTACTCCGCCCGAACCTCGGACTATCTGATCACAAGGCGGACAAGATGCACGCTACCAAAGTTCCAAAGCAAGATGAACTGCCTCTTCCCCCGCCACCAGAAGAGCAGCGCGGTGCAACGGCTTCTTCCATCTTGATCAGCACCGGTGCTTCAGCAATCAGCCTCCTTGGAAGCGCGGTTATGGGTATTGGTTCTGCTGCTGTGCACGCAATCAGCGCGGCGCCTGCAGAGACGGATACAAAAGCGTCGTCACCGAAAGATGCAAAAACCGAACAACCTTCAGCACCTTCGGAAACAACGGTTCTAGGAAGCCTATCCGCCGCCCTCCTCACACGAGCAGCTTCGGTGCGCGATGCAGCAATCACCTCAGTCACGAGCTCTGCTTCTTCCCTCGCCACCACCGCCGCACACGCCATCACAGACGCTGCTTCTTCTACACTCCACAACGCTGCTTTCAAAACTTCCCCCGCACAACCCCATACAGACCCGCCTGAGCATCCGCAAATACGACGCGCATCCACCCTGCCCATCCAATACACCGCAACCGGAGAACCCTTTTCATCCGACCCCTCCATCTCGGCTATGCAGCGCATCCCCGATCGTCCCTGCGGTTCTCACCACGCCCTCGCACACTGCTGCTCCGCTCCCAACGTTCTCACTTCCCTCGCTAAGGAGGATGCGGAATGCTGCACGTGTAGGTGCTACGCTGCCGATACGAGTTCGAGGGATGACTGTCCGTGTGCAGGCCATGCTAAGGCAGCGTACAGTAAGGGTCAATCAGGTCACTTTCATCGTGTAGAACAACTCGTAAAGGGAACGAAAAGGGTGGTTAGGGATATCAAGAATGTTCTCTAACCCCCCCCCCCCCTCTCCTTCCCGGCTCATCCCTCAGATACTTCCAGTTTATGGTATCACACCGCATCTACAGTAGAAGAGTCGAATTCTTATTTTATTCAAAGAACAAGAAGCCCAAAAGAAACAAGAAGAAGAAAACACATCTATGCAAATCGACCGGCGTCCATCATCTGCGCCTCGATCCCAAACGTTGTATGAGCAAAACCCGTCCCATCCGCACCTGCACCTGCCCCACTCTGCTGCTGCCCCTGCCCCTGCCCCTGCCCCTGCTGCTCCTCCACCGACGCATGTCTCTGCCCACCCGAACCCGAATCCGACTGATGCATCCTGCTGAGGAACGCGTCCCAATTGGCGAAATCCAGCGGCGCCTCTGGAATCCCATCTAGCATACTAGCGTCTAGTCGGCTACCGTACATTGATGTAAACGCTCCATCCGCTGCACCGTTGCCACTCGTGCCTACGCTGCTCGAAGGGTCAAGGACGAACTCGGCCGGTGCCCAGTAGGCGTTGTTGAGGTGTGGGTTGAAGTTGAAGTTGGGACTGGCGGGTGAGATGGCGTTCTTGGCTACCGAGAGCTGTGCTCCACCACCACTAGCACCACCGCTGCTGCCGCTGCCGCTGAACCCGAGGTTGGTCATGTTGTTGAAATAGTTGTTGCTGCTGTTGGCTTCACCCGAAGCGCTGTTGCCGTCACCACTGTCGATCAGGCTGGCAAAGAGGTTCGAGTCGAGGAAAGCATTGCCGGCACCGCTGCCGTCCGATCCGATAGGTACCATGGTGAGCAGTCGCGTGCCAGAGCGTGTCACAGGTTGGCCCTGAGCATCTTGGTACACATCTCCTCCCAGATGCGTGAGGTCGAGTCCGATGTCTGCTCCTGCCGAACCCTCCTCGCTGCTGACGACAGGCCCACCAGCCGTAGCGGGAGCAGACGATGCGAATGCCGGTATCGAGCTTGCAATCGCCGAAGAGCCCGAAACCTGAGCTGAATCAGCCGCCGTCGTCGAACCATCAAGCCCTCGTTGGTTGGACGGCACCGCCGGCGCACTGACGCTGCTGAACATGGCAAAGCCGCCATTGGCAAGCGCAGCTGCAAAGTTGTCCTGCTCCTCCTTGCCCGTCGACAATCCCAGCGCCGCTCGATACTGCTCGTACGTCTGCCAGCCCCCGTTCTGTTCGGTGCCTGTTCGAACCAAGGCAGGAATGCGGCTGCCATCCTGCGTCTCTTGCATGATTATAGTGCCCTTGGGCAAGTCTTGCAACATCAGCCTCTGATCCGCAGCGACGTAGACACCTCCTCCAGGGCGCGAAGCATCGGGCTTGAAGACGATACCTCGCACATTCTCGCGCGATTTGCGATTCGTAACACCTGCTGTAGGGTTCAACGTTCCACCAGAGGGAGTGTTCTCGTAGACGCCAACAGCACTGTCGCAAAGCAACGAGATGACGCTCGCCGCTTTACCACGCATGCTGATGTCGTCTGGCTCGTGGTTCTCGCGACGGTAGCGACCCATAATGTCGTTGACCTTCCTAAGCTGAGCCAGCGCGTTCTGGTCTCCACGACGCACAAACGCGTGGTACTGGACGGTGGCGCACGAGACAAGACAGTACGAGACGATTTGCATCGTGTCGAGGTAAAAGTCGTTCTTGTCGACGAATGCGATCGCTTCGGTAGAGTACTTGATGAGCGAGCTCATCCTCTCGATGGTCAGACTGAACTTGAGATGCGTCGGGCAGATGTAAGAGATGCGCATAAACACGCGGAAGAAGAGCATCATGAGACAAGCGAATCCAACGTGCAAGATGCCAGCGGGTGCGCTCGAGTCGGCGCCCTTAAAGATGAGCTCGCTCGGCAAAGCAGCTTTCCACGCATCAATGTCGCGGAGCAAGCTGAGGATCTCTTGGTCTGTCGCATTCATGAGACCGGTCGGGCTGTAGATGGTCTTCATGACGCGCCCGAACAGGATTGTGAGCTTGAGCATCTCGGTGTTGTACGCAAAGGGGCGTTCCGTGGTCGGGTCCGAGGGCAGATCGTTGGACGATCGCAGGATCTCGTAAGGCGACGGCAGACGCACGTCGCAGTCGGTGAGGTCTATCATCATCGGGTGGCCGAGCGAGATGCTCTGCAGACGATCGGCGGTGACGCAGCAGCCCCAGATCCTGCGCTTCTGCTCCAAGAAGAAGGCGTCGTGCGAAAAGTCGTCCTTGCCGCTGGCATCGCGGTGCAGGCCCAGATCCTGCGCCATGCGGATGGCGGCGCCCGTTCGATTCCAGCAGCGCGTTCCGCTCTGCAATGCCGCAGGCCCGTGCAAGTCGGCGTGCAGCGCCATGATGAGCAGCGCCCGGACTGTCACGGTGTTGGACGAGGACAAAAAGTCGTTTTCGCGGAACAAGGCGTTGATGGTCATTTTTACGGCTCCGAGCACCTCTCTCGGTACCTCTCGACTGAGCGCAGAGACGCCGCAGACGGCGTAGAGCAGCAGAGGCGGGGGTGGAGATAGATGGAGGAACTCGGACTTGGTGACGACCGGATAGAGGGTGGCAATTTTCTCAAAGTAGGTGTTGACCAGCTTTTCGGCCACGTCGCCAGCGAGGCGGCCTTTGATGGATTCAGGTATACGAGTCACTTCTTCCTCTTCAAGATCCGTCGAAGAGGCAGCTGCAGCCGCCGCCTTGTCCGCCTCCGAGCCGCTTCGAGCGCCGACTTTGACACGGTGGAAGCGGATGATCCCATCGCCGCTGGCTCCGACTTCGAAGGTCTGGTTGTGCTTGATGTCGTGCGCCTCGAGGGCAGCACCGGGGATGAAAGCGGTCGAGTGGACGAGGTATGCAATGGAGGTGGGACCTAGCACGCGGGTATCGGGAGGGGGCGTGCGCGAAGGGCTTCTGCGCTGTTGTTGTGATGTCAGGTTGGGCAGAGACATTTGTCGCTGTGGCGGCAACTTCTGCTGCTGCTGCTGCTGCTGCTGCTGCTGCTGCTGCTGCTGCTGCTGCTGCTGTTGCTGAGCAACGACGCGAGGCAGATGCGCGTTGTGCGCCTGCTGTGCCACAACGCGGGTATTCCAGCCCTGCTGAGCGAGGCTGGTCTGCACAGCATGGAAGCCTGCTGGGTTGTGCAGGGCGCCCATGTAAGGCTGCGTGACCATCATGCCAGGATAGGCAGGATGGCCGACGGCATGGCCGACGGCATGGCCGCCAGCGTGCATGCCGACCTGGCTGGACGCCAAACCGCTGGCGCCCGAGGCGGCGGCGGCAACAGCAGCAGCAGCAGCTGCCGTGGCAGCCTCCTCGGCCTCCCTCTGGTATTTCTTCTTGAAGCGCGTCTCTGTGATGGGGAGGAAGAAGGTGCACTCGAAGCCATACTGCCTGCAGTGAGCGCAGACGAGGCCGCCGTTGCCATTGTTGAGCGAGCCCAAAGGTGGGCCGCCGTCGTCGATGACGTCGCAGCGGATCTTTTTGCGACGACAAGAGTCGCATGCACGTGCCGTCTTGATGCGTTTGCCCGAAGGCTTCTCGGCAGAGCCTGGAGTGGATTTGCCTGTGCCGGTTGGGTCCTTGCCGTTGGCCGTGTCGCTAGCATAGTTGACGGGGCTGTCGTGGGTGATGTTGGAAGGATGATCAGGGCTGAACTCGGTCTTGAGGGCGGTGGCAGGCTCCAAGTCCGAGTCCTTTCGTTTGGCTCCTCGACTGTTGGGAGTGCCGGTGGGGCTGGAGGGCGTCTGTGTCGCGGCGGCGTCCGTGGAAGGGTTCCGACTGAGATGGTCGGTCATGGTGGACGACTGCACAGTAGGGCTGGCGAGCCGCTGTGCGAATGAGGCGTGAATCGTCGATAAGCGTTGTTGTGTCTCTGGTCAGCAGCTTAACGTGCCGCAGCGAGAGAAGAAGTGCCGTTGCGGATTTGAGGGGAAGCTGATTGTGCGCTAGATGTGAAGCCCCAAGAGCGAATGCCTCGGGAGCAGATGGAAGTGTCTATGGTGGGAGCATTCCCACTCTCGAGGGGTTGAGGACAAAGCCCGAGCAGAGATGAAAGGAAAGGGGCTTTCAGGCTCTGTTGTTGGGCGACGTAGGGTGGGAGGTACCATCTACGTGGCTAGGTGGTCCCGCTTTTTGTCGAAATGAGCTGCAAGATGGTTGCCGGCAGCAGATGTGTAGCAGAGGGCAAGTTGCTAGGAAGCAGCTGGTCTGACAAAGCAATGATAGGGGATGGCAAGTCGATTGTCGGTGAAGCGAGCGCTGCAACAAAGGTCGCGGGGTTGTCGCCGAGCGTGAGAGACCAGAGGAAGAGATGAATTGAAGGGGATAAAAGCGACCTAAAAAAAGCGAAAGCGGTCCTACGAGAGGGAGTAGGTTCGGGAGCACGCAGTAAATGTTTCTTGCGGATGTGGTTTCGGTCGCCGTGAAACCTGCCGCAAGGTTTGCTGCTGCGATTAGGAAAGATAGCAGATGAAAGGCCAGCAGTTGTGGGATGAAGTCGTCAAATCGAAACGAATGGTGGCAAAGATGATGGAGATGGTGGAGAGTGGGAAGGTGTGAAATCAAGAAGAGGGGAAAGGTAGTCAAGGGGATTGTCACGATCAAATGGACGCAAGTGACAGTCAATTGCAGGAAACAGAGAGAGAAACAAATGCTTTGAGAAAGCGCTGCTTCTTGGGACAAGGGCAATGTCAACCGGATGCAGAAGGGAGCACCGACGACTAAGTGCAGCAGCAGCAGCAGCAGCAGCAGCAGCAGTAGGCAGTACAGCTGCGGGCTGAGAGGCTCCATGCATTCGAGCGCCTTGGAATGAGACTGCAAAAAAAAACAAGAAAAAAGAAAAAAGAAAAAAGAAAAAAGAAAAAAAAAAAAAGGCGGAGACCGCTCCGAAGCCAAGCGCGAAAAAAGACAAAGGCGATTTCCAGCCCCGAACCACATCGACTGTACACACACCCACGTTATTTGCCTCTTATCTATTGACATCGGAAGTACTTTCAAAACTTGCTGTGATGGACTCCAAGAGCGTGACTTTATGAAGAGAGAGACGGCATGTGATGTGATTGCAATGCTTTCCAATCGCACTGGAGTTGTTCGGTCGTAGCTCGAACTCCGATGACCGGTTGACTTCGGTCTTGTGCAAGCGAGGTCGCCTTTTTGATATCAGATCGCACGAGCCTGGTCGTGTAACTTAGCAGGCACAAGGTTGCATCTTTACAGTACGCTCGCCATGCAGCCTCCCAGCCCAAAACGCCAAGATCGTACACGCGAGATCAGGACTTGGTGCGTTGCTCGATGCGCAGGAGACGCACCGAGCCACGTCCGCTGAACATCTCGATTTAGAGTCCTTTTGCATGAGAAGCCTTTGGTCGACTTTTTGTGTTCTCGCTCTTCATGCCTGGCGTGCAATGTATTCATGTGTGTGCTCTCTTGCTGCTGTATGAGAGAGTCAAGTGAGGCCAAGGAGCGAATCGCGCATCTTGTTCGGCCTATGGTCCGAAAAATGAAAACTCCCCCGTCACAGCCGTTGAGGAATTGGTTCGGACCTCTACGCCGATGCTGCAGCCTTGAAACTCTGCAACGATCGCTCGGGTGCCATTTCGCGACAATGTCAGGACATTCGGAGAATCCGCATGATGCACCTTGACCAGTCTGCCTTGAATTCAGGCCAGCAGCGTTTTCCTGGCAAACCGATCTAGCGCGCAATTCGCTCACAAAGGCAAAAAAGCCTGGTCGGACGTCAGCATTGAAGCAAAGAAATGTGGGAAAAAAAGCATCAAGACGGTTGAGACACGGTCAAGTGGATGATGAGCTTACAGTACAACCCGCAACCCTCAACCCTCGTTCGCTCTGGTACAAGCCACGACTTGAGCTTCCCGAACAGCCAAAATTTTCCGGGTTGGGCACAGGCGAGGGAAAAGGCGAGAAAGGGCGAGAAAAGAGGGCTTTTGCTCAACCGTCGGTTGAGGCAATCACAGGCTGACCAGCTCGGCACCATGTCCAGGTCGACGATGCCAATCATAACAGAAGCGCCAGCAGGTACTGCAGCTAGCTATTTGACGCCGAGTCGATCGGTAGGAGCTGTGCATTGGACTCCTGATGGTGTGTATGAAATTTGGCGGAGCTGCAATTCCCGACCTCGCATTTCCGACGATCAACTCGGCGACCCTGAAAAGTCCTCGGCAAGAGCAGCAGCAGCAGCAGCAGCTTTTCCACACGCTCACCTCCAGCTTCAACAAGATCTCTTTCTGTGTTTGCATGGATTCAGCGATCATCTCGGTGCACAGCAGTCTCGGTTGAAGCTCTTCGGAACTCTGCTTCAAAAGTGGTTCACAAAACACCAACGCGACGCCACTGATCACCCTTTCGATCGATCGCGTCTCTTTCGGTGATGACAACTCGCAATGAAAAGCATCTCTGACACGCGCTCACAATCAGCCTTTGGCGTCGTCGTCGGACTTGCACAGCCATACCGGTCCTTGCTTCGGCATCTCGCGGTGCTCAGATCTCAATCGTACCGAGCATGGCACAAAACTTGCCGAGCTGATTGCCACGCAAAATCAACACAGACGCGCGCGCTAAGCAGACACCGATGACGAAAGCGTGGATGGCTGCCACGCTGACGTTGGTTAACAATGCATGAAATCGAGCAGAGCGTCAATTTGGCAGCTTCGGGCCGTGTGATGGGAGCGCATTTCAAACCCATCCCCGCAAGGGTTCAGGGGGTGATTCGGCGTTTCACTGGCCATGCTGTTGCCACGACACACTACGCCACGTACAACCGGCGGCCTGGTCAGCTTCTAGGCACACGACATCGCCCTGTGCTAAACAAAGCATGAAACTTGTACAGCCTCGCATGACTTTTTCTCAAGAAACGTGGTCGTGCCGTAGATGCCGAACTCACACAGACGCTCTGAAATCTGATTTCTTTTTTATCAATTGCCCTGTCAAGAATCGATTCTCGTTTGATTGCAATCGCATGAAAACACTGCTCGCCAAGCCTGGCTGCAAAGGAGAGAGTGAGGTGAGGTTCTGGCTCATAACCAGCAGGGTCGCCAAAAGAGTCTCCCAAGATGCTGTGCTCGTCGAACGGCAAACAGGAGAGTGCCACGCCTGTCACGCGAGAGCAGAGACTGTTGTTTGCTGTGTTTGCTGTGATCTTGTCGTTCTGTCGCTTAGCTCCTCCGCCAGTCGACATGCCCGAAACCTCTGCCCTTCAACAGATCTGCAGATGACGATTAACAGAGACATCCATGCGTCCGCTGGCGATCATTGCACCGATCCAAGCCCGATCTCGAGGCTTCAAGATCTTTGCTTGGACATCGTCACGCGTGTGCTTCCCGTCGCTTGTGTCTTGTGTGCTGCTATACCGTGTCCGATCGTGGTGCCGTCCTATGTCACCTTTAAATAGTGTAGAATGTTTGATGATGGTGCCGCCTTGACGAGTGCTGATAGCAGTGAATGGGTTCACGGACGTCGATCCAGAGTATCTTGGTGTGCCTTGTGTAGTCTGCTCATCACCATCGCGATCCCGTCGTTGCTCCACCACCATCCACCGCTCGACCATCGTACAATCCACCTGTCGTATTCGCCTCCAAACAGCAATCAGTCAACGTCCAAGTCGGCATACACGCTACCTTGTCCACCGAATTCGTCCCCTCCCCTCCTCCCTCCCTCCCTCCCCGCACCCCCACCGCACATTCCACATCCGCCGCCTTATCCCTCGGTAACTCATCCAGCTCAATAGCCCTCAAGCTAGGCTGAGCCTTTCTCTCCCTCTGACACCTCAAAAAGCTCTCCTGCCCTCTGAAAATCCTACAAGCAAAAATCGTGCTCGCCACGCACTCGACCCTCACCGGCAAGTACGGATTCGTATCCTTCGCCGAGAACCTTAGCGTGAACCCGATAGCAATCGCCTTAACGACCATACTGAAGATGCCGAAAAACGTCGCATCCGACAGCAGCATGTGCACCACCTCGCCCTTCCTCGGTCTCTCCCCACCACTTAAAATAGGTACGACGACGATGAGCGTGAACACCGCATCGATCAGCATCGCTATCACCAGCGGTGCACACAGGAATGCTGGCGAGACGTACACCGAAACCCTCCCGAACCTCTGTGCCGGATTGAGCGGATCGGAGACTGCGAGCGTCGTGACCGTAATACCCCCAGCCAACTCGGCAAGGAGGAGCAAATGAATGCTGCGGGAGACGAGTTTCGGCCGTTGGAAGTGGAGGATCAGCGCTCGGTAGCCGAGCACGGCCGAGGTGGAGGTGAAGATCATGGGGAGTGCGACGGCGCGCAGCCAGTGGATCTGGTCGTCGTTCTGCAGCCGCACCGCCGAAGTTGGGATGGTCAGCCACGCGAGGGTGAGGATACCTATAGCCATCGAGTAGCGTGCGAGGAGATAGGCTAGTGGCATGGGACGAATCTGTCGTCTGATCAGCATCGCGCTGATCAGACGGATGTCAAACGAGATGAACGATAGGATTTCTGTAGAGTGAAATCGAAGGTGAGGAGGACAGAGGGTCAGCGTTTCAAAGGGTACGAGATAGAGGCTCTAGGGTGAGTGAACGTACCGCAGACGACGACTCCAGATAGCACGGCGGTGAGGTGTGTGTCGATGAGCGGGATGGTTTGAGACATTGGTCTGGGTTGTGCCTCCATCAGCAGCTGTGCAGGAGTTTGTGTGTTGGGATTTTGTTGCTGATCACTGCCGGAAACCCCTCTTCTGAGATCGCGCTACTTATATCTATAACGAGTAGTCGATAGAGTAGTGTCGAAGAAAGAATGAAGAGAGAGAGAGAGAGAGAGTGTGTGTGTGTGATAACCGGTCGTGTGCATCATCCAACGATGCGGAAGTCTCGGCTGGAGTGGAGTCGAGATCGTGACCCTCTTCCGCGCTCTTGACCCGACGGTCGCTTCGGGGTTGGTAGGCCGGTCGAAACAGGTCCACAGACGCCAACCGATCCAATCAACCAAACGGCGAAACCCTCAGCTGCCTAGGGTTTAGCTCTAGCTTTTGCACAAGTTAGTTGACTTTTACACCCACAAGCGCGGCTGCGCGATCTCGAATGCACTCGACTCCTGCAGCCCGCTTTATTTCGCCTTCGCGCCATCCTTTCCCACCTTTACTACATTTGATCAGTTCCAGGCAAGCGCAAAGGGGCGGCAATGTCTTTTCACAAAGGGAGGTTTTTACTTTTTGACGCAGACGTGCACTCGTCAGCAGTGTTGACTAGCAAACTTTTTAATATGTGTGGCGATGCCTGGTCGACCGTCGAATGCTTCCCTTCTCAACAGCCGTCCTGCCGGCATCAAAAAAAACTGGCCGTTGCCCCCGACTCCCGTTGCCCCCGGCTCTCCCACCCGTCTTCATGCGCCGGTCCAGACCGATACCTTCTGCCCACCTTCCTTTGGGCGACTCGGGCTATGAAGCCCAACTGACACACCTGGTGGCCACGATGCCACTACGAAAAAAAAAGAAAAAAAAAAAAAAAAAGGGCCGAAATGAATTCCAAAAGTCGTCCCAGACAACCCAAGGCTCCCACCCCCCTCTCTTGCCGCCGAGATCACGCTATCGATGCGCCGATCGTCAACGAGAACGTTATCAATGGGGAAAGCACGCAACGAATTGGGAGAGTTGTATGAATGGCTTTTGATATGTGTGTGTGTTTAGGTGGGGTGACGATACAAGTACAAAGAACAGATAACAATGTCGTCATCTTGGTAAGGAAGAAGGGGGATAGACAAGCGACAATGTTCCGCGATCCGACAATGCAGTCGGGACCTTCTCTGGAGAAACGGTTCACAGGGCTTTGTCGCGATTATGCGCCCACGAACGTGCGCGGATTAGTGCAGGGAGTGGGTGTTGTTGCAATCTAAGTTCGGTCTTTGATCTCTTCGAACGAGATGGCGACTCGGTGACTTTGGCACGAGTCTATCCCGACGGTCGTACGAGAAGAAAAGAGCAACCAGAGATACGACAACCCGACTCTCGTCGTCCGCCCTTAGGCACCACGTGCCTTGATCGCCATAACGAGCTGCACCTTCCCCTGACCATATCGGCAAACCTCCTCCTGTGCCTCTCGCTCTTCTTCCTCCTCCTCTCCTGATTCGGCTTCTCGTACCTCTGCTGCAACCTCAACTCCTGTCGAACATTGTTCCTCCTCAACAGCACCGAGAGCTGTGCATACGCCCTGGCAGGATCCGCCTGCGGAGTGACACGAATGCTTCGACCGCTGAACGGCGTCGCCGGCCAGCTCGGCTCGCCATACACCGCTCGCGCTGCCCAGTCAGCTTCAAGGTCTTCGACGTAGCCACGTCGACCGTCCGAGGGGCGAGAGAGGCGGGATCCAGTCCCCGCGCGTGTGGACTTGTCCAAGCTGTCCTGAAGAGAGTCCAAGATGGCTGTATACGTCGATGCTGCCGATGCGCTTGAAGATTTTGATGAGGACGACTTGTTGTCAGCAGTGCGAAGCGAGGTCGATGCAAAGGTGCGGCAAAGCATGCCAACGTCGATCGAAGCGGTAGATGAAGAAGGTCCGGAGAGTGCAGTTCGGAGAGTTGGTGCTGATGAAACAGCAGCGCGGAGCGGGCGCGCTACTGCGGTTCGTAGCAAAGACATGGTTGTTGAGTTGGTGTCGTGTAGGGTCGACCAGCGAAGGATGAGAATGGATAAGGGTCAAGAAGGAAACCTCGAGTCGCGGCAGAGGCTCGAGTTGAAAAATCAAAATCACTCTCTCAAAGCTTCTAAAAATTTCGGAACCGAAAAAGTTAGAGCGGTGCTTGAATTACTTTAAAATGTTACATTTTCACAGCTGACAAGACCGAAAATTCAACAGCCCTACGGTTCAGTAAGGCATCTGCAGTGGCACATTCCTGGGACGCCACTCTGTGCTCAAGGATTGCGGGATCGTATCAAAACATCATTTCACGGACAAGATAGCTATTGTACACAATGGATACACGTGCTAGTAAGGAGCGGCGGGGCGTTCAGTTGCTGCTGTAGCAATCTTTGAGCGAGTCGAGATCGTCCTCGCGATTCCTCCAGCCTCGCTCGCGCAGGTTGCGCAGTTCGATGAGCCATTCGCGCGCCTGTTGGCTGATTTGCTGCTCAATGATCAAGTGATCGATTCTGTCCATCGCTTTGTTGAGGATCGCGAGCCCTTCTGTGTCGCCAGTCCTCGCGTCCGAGATGGCCTGCTCTCCCTCCTTGTCGGTGCTCGAGAATGCAGCAGAGTCCATTGCTGCCACGCCTTCATCGCTTGCGTCGGGCTTCCGATCCAGCGTAGCACCAACGGTGATCAACAGCGCACACGCGCATTCGATCTCCCACATGGAAGGGATGCCGAGATAGACCGTATTGACGAGGAAGCGGTCGAGCCACTTGTCAAGCACTTCTACGCTAATGACCTGGTGAATCACAAGCTGACCGACGAATCTGACCACGTTCATGCCAGCAAACTCGTCGGCCTTATCGCCTGCTTGAGCGTACTGCTTGCGTAGCTCCAGACGATGCAGCCACGCACTACCTCCTGGACGAGCCGATACGTCGTCATCGTCCAATGCCATGGTTTGCAGGCATTGTGAGAAGGCGGAGCCTTTGCCTGGGAGAGCCAGCTTGTTCTGCATATCCGACCTGGCGAGACCTCGATCGAGGATGAGGCCTAGCTCAGCATTGAGCACGTTGAGGAAGAGGTCGCCGTGTTTGAGGCTTTGCTGTGCTAGTGTGGGGCCATCAAAGACGCGACAGCACCAGTCGGTTGCCTTGTCAAAGTCTTGCAACAGCTTGGTGGATACGAGCGCCAGGTTGGATGCGGCGGCGTAGGGCGCCAGGACATCCTCGAGAAGGTGGATGAATCCGGTGACGGTATGCTTGAACAGGTGACTGCTGATGGCTCGGAGCTTGAGCTGACCCAGCTGGGAATCTGGCTGCTCGACAGCACAGTAAAGCCTGCTCATCGATGAGGCAATGCTTCGGAGGAGCTCAATGCTGACGGCCTGTGCGGATCTGCGAATGTCAAAGTATTTGCTGAGGATGTTGTCGATGTCATCTTCCACCTTGGACATGTCAGCCCCAAGGTCAGAGAGGAGGCCGTCCATGTGAACGGGCGCACTGTTGACATTTGACTCGCTGCCGTCCTTTTGGAAAAGGTGATTGAAAGAGGGTTGTGGCTCGGGCGTAGGTGGGCGAATCGTGATCTTGGGCAAGACCAATTTCGACCGCTGTTTGATGGCTGGTTGTGAGCGCTTGGCCGATTCTAACGAGACCGCCAGGATGGGAGATCGCGAAGCGGAACGCGGATGCGACTGCGAGCGGGATCGTGGTGAGCCGGTGTGGCAAGTGGCGACCTTGGTTTGCTGCTTTCCAGCTTCGACGACATTTTTACGTCGTTTGCTCGCAGCTGCGCTGGCGGTACTGACGCAACTCAGACGCTTAGCAGCGGTTGCCAGCTCGACGCTCGACGTCAATGACTGGACGGGGCGCGACTTAGGTTTGACCATGGTGAGCTTGGGATATTTTCCAACTGATGAGGGTTGTGGTGGCTTGGAAGAGCATCGTGGCGAGCTGTTGGCAGCCTCCAAGGAGCTGTAGAGGCTATCGATCGAGCTTTGCTGGCCCAAAGCGGATGTGGTGGACGCTGTCACGGTGGTGAGACGAGGATCGAGAGGAAACGACTGAGCAGTGGAGCGGTGCGAGGTATAATATAGGGTATTCTGCGACTTGACCGTGTAAGGGTTGGGACGTGTGGCGACGTAAGATGGTGGCGCCGCCTTCTCTGGGCTGCTCGAGGCGAAATGGAAGGGATCAAAGTGGTTTGAGGCAGGGATCTGGTGAAGCATGGTGTAATGGTGGGTAGAAAGACTGCGCAGCAGACTCTCGGACAAAGGTGAAGGGAAATGACCGGGAGGATCAAAGGGTGGCAAAATGCGGGAGCGAGAAACAAGCGGGGCTGCAGAGCAACGCGTCCGAACTCAGACCGAGCGAAATGAAGGCGAGACGGTTGGATCAAGGTAACACAACTGAGCCGTTGAGCCGGACAGAAGAGCGTCTTGAGTCAACCGGCAGTGGTTTGATGATCGAAATGAAATCGAGAGCGTGGGCGAAAAAGAGGGAGGCAGAGATGCAGTTGATAGCGCCAAAGTGCTGAACAGAAAACGAGCTTGACGCCCAGAGCGGAAAGAGTGTGGGATGATAGCGGAAAGAGCGGAGAGATAAGAGGTCAAGAGGAAGTGCGGAGCGTGGGAGAGTTTTGATCTGAAAGAAGAGAGAGAGTGGTCTTATATGATGAGAGTCGAGAGGCGAGAAACAAGGTTGAGGATGAAGCAATTCTGGTCGGGGCATCCGTTAGGGTAAGAAAGGAAGAGAGAACCTCAAAGTTTAGGGTTAACTTCTCTGTGTCCCCACCAGAAAAGAGAGCGTCGAAGCAGCGCAAGCCGAGTGTATGCAGTCGACAGCTCGACCACGACCAACCCCTCCTCATCGCTCACTACATCTTTGTCCACGCTTTGTGTCATCCCACAGTCGCGAAGCAAGCAACGCATTTGTTGGCGTCACACCAGATCAATGCTTGGGTGTGCCGAGCTAGGCCGTGCGGTGCAGTGCTGTGTTGTTGATATTCTTTAGAACCTTTGAATGTGAACGAGATAGTTAACGTCCGAATGGAGTGTGGGATCCGAGTGTCGGTTGGCTCATTGAATGTCACAAATGGACAGCTCATGCCAGGTCAAGACTGCGAAACAAAACGAAAAAAAAAAAAAAAAAAAAAAAAAAAAAAAAAAAAAAAGGACTCGACCCGGGAGGCCAGGGCAGAGTCTAATTTCAGAGACAAAAAAGGCCATGCACGCACTGCACGCACACGCCTTGTCGAGGAACCTCTGTCGGGATGCAGCGGATGTGCTTTGCATAGAGAATTTGAGGACGAGCCATGCCTCATGAGATGCGATGAGAGTGTGTAGTCATGCAGTCGACCGTCGCCAACGCCCATCACAGCGGCGACGATTGGCTCTGATCGGATTGCTTCCGACCCATTGCAACAGCGGCTTTCGAGTTTGAGAAGCAAGGAGAGCTTCCTCCCGAAGCCTTTGGTGAGCTGAGTCACCAGATGGCACGCCGACATTGCTCCGACGCTGAGAATTTACCGAATTTACCGTAGTCGTCAACTTAGCAGAGAGTCAAGGGCAAGAAAGTACGTGCACGTCCTCAAGACGCTTCTCTCCGTAAAACGGGAGGCAAAATTACGGCCAAAAAAGACGTTTTTTCTAGCCCTAAAGTGTTAATTGCTACAAATTAACATGACCCGACTCTCTCGCACGCGTTTGACGCGTGCTGGGCAGAATCAGCGCAACAACAACACTCGCCGCTCGCAAGCTTCAAAAAAAATAAAAAAATAAAAAAAATAAGACGAGAGGACAACACTTGGAAACCAGCGCAGCAGAGAAGCAGAGAAAGGAATGAATGCCAGCCAACAAGGCCGGTTCATTCCAACTCGCTTGATTTTGCATCGCAGCTTTGCCTTTGCTTTCTCTCTCGACTACGAACCACCACCACCAGCATCTCCGTAGTCACCATCTTTTCTTGGTCACTCTTCTTCACCACCACGCAGCATGACCTCGTTCACACCTAACCCCAACTTTGACAAGGAAAACTCGAATCCCAAGGACTGGGCCTATCACCTCGGTGAGTATCTGAGCAGTTGACAGCAGGACAAAAACATGCGCTGATCGCTGCCTCTCTTGCATGCCGGTCGCTTTTCCAACAGGCTGCTTGCCGCAGAAGCACCACATCGTCTTCACCAAGGAAGACTTTGTCGTCTTTCTCAAGCAGCACAATGTCCACGTCGGACCCAACTTTACCGAGCTCGCCAAGCTGCCAAAGTACGCCACCATCGGCAAGCTGACCGTCTCGGACGACGCCAGCCCTTCTGCCGCATCCGCTGCGCCCGCAACCTCGACAGCCTCGCAAGTGTTGCAGCAGCCGCAGCAGACCTTCGAGGCCGCGGTTCCCGAGCAATCTAACGAAAAGAACGTCGTCTACACTAGCTCTGGCGAAGTCTTCCGTCCCAGCCGCAAGGTGCGACAGCTTCCCGGTGGAGGCTCTGCCCAGGTAACAGCGCTCTTCGGCAGCGATGCGGACCAGGACGAGCCGGCACCAGCCCCTGCACGCCGCGCTGCTGCTGCTGCTGCGCCAGCCCCTGCAGACGATGGCTTTGAGCCTCTTGGAGCCGCTCCAGCTAGGCGTGTGGCTAACGGCAACGTCAAGGAGTCGCATTTCCATGACCATGTGAGCTCGGACAAGCCAGGCGTCTATGAAGGCGTGCGAAACGATGCTGTCATGAACAACGGATTCCGACCGACGCGACGTGTCCGTGTTCCCGGCGGAACTGGTGGCCTCTCGAGTATCGCCTTTGACTAAGGTGCCAAGTGATCAGAGCAATGGGCCCCAAAGGATGCACAGATCCTGCTTGATATACCCCTTTAATACGACAAAAGACAATCCTGTTTCTTCCATCTGACAACCGCCGTGAGCTTGTGTGCTTGATAGCCGGCTCTGCCTTAGCATGGAGCGATGAATGTCGGACGAGAGCCAAGCTCATCATCGTCTTGAGTTCAAGTTGCGGAATTCGGAGTCCCAGACCAAGACCCGCACACGGATAAAAAGGCGCGGGGAGCCGAAGCATGAAACGGCTCATGATACTCCGAATGCTCCTGCCTCATGACCTGGCTTTCTCGAGAACCCGCTGCTGACAACGCAGCAACACACAGCCTGTCGCCTGCGTTGCAAATCCTTCTCCGCGGACGAGTGTCACCTGCCCCTATCGTCGACACCCCCGCTGCGACTCGTGCCGGGTCGCGATCCTTTCCAACGGAGTCGACGCCGCCAAGTAGTGCAAGCAAGCATCAATTTCTTGCTCATTCGTGTATGTATCATGACCAATTTTTGATTATCCTGCTGTATGAGAGCGGCAAGTGCTCACCGGTCAACCTTTTCGAGGCGGAGGACGAAAGGCCCATTCGGAGATCTCCTTGATACCACAAGCCCCATTGATCCTTTGTGCTAGGCGTGAGAAAGCACAAGCCTTGGTTTTAGTAGCCGCTCAAGAAGGCCACAGCGCCGTGCTTGCCGTCGGTTCTGTCGAGGTTTCGAAACCAACGTACAAACCAAATCTTTTAGATCGTATTGTACTCACCGGAAAGGGCAAGTTGATATCAGTCCGGATGTTCTTGCGCGCGATCCGAGCGCGGCTCAAAGATGCCGAAACAGGAGGGTCCCCTTTGAGTGGTCGGCTGTTTCGTTGATGATGACCAAGTGGGTTCAGCCTGTGTCCAGGAACAAGGATTGTCTCTTGCCCCTCTCTTCCATACGCCAGTTCCGAAGGAATTGAGAACGGACCCCTTGCCGTCATGCTTGACTGTTGGCCTTCTAGAACAGATTCTGCAAACGAAATCAACACAGGCCCCCCCCCCTTTTGCAATCACCTTGGTGCCTGCCTGGTTCCTGTTGCCCCACGATCTCGGCGTTGATCTGGCTTTTGGTGAACGATATATTGGATTTCATATCTTGGTAAAGCGAGGAGAGAGGCCGACAGTCGAGTTGCTCTGAAAACTCTGGAAAAGGCGCAACTTTTGACAGGAGCGTCGAGACCCTGCGTGTGGTACCGCTGTTCAAGAGTGAACGACGTCCGACTCGCTTGTGTAAGTGTAAGGTGTGCAAGGGCGAGACAAAGAACACCCCTCTGGGACCCCTTGGACGAGAGTGCTGCTCAGCTGCTCAGCTGTGTGTAGGAACAGGTGAGGCCTCCGCTTAGGCAGGGGCCCGTATGCCGGTAAAAGACACAGGGCCACTGTAGCCGAGACTGGAATGTCAACTAGTCAAAGGTACGGACAGATCTAGCGCCCACACCGCGAGGCATTCTACAGTACCATATGCCGTCCGGCCTGTCCTGTCAGAGTGAGCTCCACACCGCCACACCCACCGGCGATCAACCCAATTGACCAAGCATGCCCTCCATATTGTGCGCTTCCCGCTCAGGTCAAGTTTTGGCCGCTTGGTCCTCCTCCATAGCAAGGGAGTTCCTCGGCTCCTTCATCGGCAACCACAGTGCTTATGAGACCCGGCTGATTGTCTCTCAAAGCCCACAAGATCGCCCGCTCCTGATCGCCGTTTGCCCTTCATCAATTGCCTCCCACACTCACTCTTGGCTAGGCTTGACTTGACTTGGCCTGGCCTGGTTTGGCTTGCTCAAGCTTTGTTCGAGCACGCCATGACTCAGTCAGTCCTCTGTCCTGCCTGAAGGCTTCTGTTCAAGCCCACGCCTCACCTCGCATCTCCGGCATCAAAGCCCACCGTACTCAACTTTTCCCAGTCTCAGCCAGCGACCTGTTCCTAGATTGTCGAGCATCACGGATCGCATTGGATGGGATATATAGATCCCGTACTGCGCTGCCCCATCATTACCCCTCAGGCTCCTGGGTCACCTTCTTTCTCTGTCTCTTTCTCTCCTCGTCGTCATCATCAGTATCGCGGATGAAGACCTTCGCCTCCACCATAGGAGGCATCCTCGGCGTCCTTGCTCTTGGCACTCAACTCGTAGGTGCCGTGCCTTTTCCTGCTGACCGGCACCATGCACCCAGAGATGGCGACGTCGTAGCGAATCAGGCTGATCTCGGCCCCATTCACATCCTCTTTCAAAACGATCTCAGCACCAACGCCTTCACTGGTGCTCTTCTTCTTCCTCGTTCGGTCACCTCGGACCATGCTGCACACGTTTGCTCTAGTCTTGGTGAGACTCTCTTCCCCTTTGACCGATCACAGCAAGGAGGTGTTGGGTCTGATCTCGTCGACCAGTTCAACTACCAACGCTATTCTGGAACTGTCGGCTTGAAGGACTCGTTCTGGCTCGACGGCGGTTCTGGCCACGTGGCCGCTTACAAGCCCAGTCGCGGCGTCATTCGTGCTCACGGTCAGGGCGAGAAGCTTGGTGTTCTCTGCACGCACACTGCCCCTCCTACCGTGATCCCGTTTGACAATCCTTATGCCAATGGGGACATCAAGCTTCTCGGCGGCGTCGACAAGCGCATCACCATCAAGGCGGGCGACTACGAGCTCACTGGTTATCGAGACCGTCGATCGTGGCGCTTCCTCGGTATCCCGTTCGGTGACGCTCCTCTCGGCTCCAAGCGCTTCATGCACTCTACACCTTATACCGGCGACAAGGTCCTCGACGCTACCAGCTACCGCAACGCATGCGTCCAAGCCACCGGTCCAGCGCCGATGGGTGAGGACTGTCTCAACCTCAACATTTACACGCCTACGCTGGGCACGTCTGGCAATAGGAAGCTCAAACCCGTGTTGGTGGCAATCTACGGAGGCGGGTTCGTCAACGGCCGCAATTCGGTGCCTGCTTATGATGGCGGTAATCTCGCTTCGAGATCTGATATCGTGGTGGTCATGATTAATTATCGTCTCGGCGCGCTCGGATGGCTTGCTTCTGACAAGGATCTTCCTGGTAATGCCGGTCTCAGCGACCAGATCCTAGCGCTTAAGTGGGTCAAGGAGCACATTGCCGCTTTCGGTGGGGATCCGGATCGTGTTACGATCGGTGGGCAGTCGGCGGGTGCGGAGAGTGTCGCTGCGCTGTTGGCGAGCTCGGCGTCGAAGGGTTTGTATCATGCTGCGTTTTTGATGTCGAATCCGTGGGTGCCGTGGGTGAGACGCAGCGTGCAGACGAGGTATGTTACGCCTGCTGTGACGGGGAGTCTTGGGTGTCCTTCGAGGGGGAAGGCGATGGTGGAGTGTTTGCAGAAGGTGGAGGATCCTATGTTGTTTGTTCAGGGCGATGCGTACGGGAATGCGACTACGGAGATTACGGTTGCGTTGGCGAGATCGGTTGATACGAGCTTGGCTATGGCCTCGATCCAGCCGTTCCTGCCTACGCCGGATGGTTTGCTGGACGACCAGATTTTCTACCTTGCGGGAAACGGTACTATACCTAACAATGTGCCCATCCTCCTCGGCACCACTTCGGGTGAAGGAACGCCTTTCGTCTACCCGCTCATGCCCCAAGCCCTGCCCAACGAGCAGTCTGTGCTGAACCAAGCACTGTCCATGCTTTACAAGCCCGAATCGGTGCCCAAGGTGGATGAGTCTGGGTTTTTCAAGCTCAACACGTCCAACAGCGATTCGGTCCGGGAAACGGTAGCTCTTGCGATGACGTACAACTTTTTCACCTGTCCTACCCAACGTATCGTCAACATTGCGCAGACAAAGGCGCAGTTCCCGAAAGTCTATCTGTACGAGGCAGATTCCGGCTACACGGACACTGTAGGTATGCCGGCCAAATGCACCCCCGAGGGCACAGGTGTCGAAGTATGCCACTCCGACGACCTCATGTCTGTTTTCGGCAGTTTGAACTACGTTGGCATCAAACCGACCAGTCAGTACCTTGATTTTGTCAGGTACACCGCCGACGCTTTCAGCGCTTTTGTTCGCCATCACTCTCCCAACCCATCTAGTAAGTATTTAAAGGCAAGGGGCAGGAGCTATACGTATACGCAAAAGGTGCAGACGTTGAATGCTTGGCAAGAGTTTGAAAGGCCGCTGCTAGAGGTGAAGGAAGAGAAGACGCAAATTTTGTCTGCGCCGAAGGGGGTCGAGAGGGGCGCTGTTCCGCATAGGCAGGTGTGCGATTGGTTTGAGGCTGAGAAGATGCTGCTTTATCAGATGCTGGATAACTCGTTGTAGGTGGTCGTGAGATGAAGGAGGTTATGTTCAGATGGTACTCTACGTAGATCCATCAAGATGATGGACTTGATGAAAGTGATGTTGTGACGAAATGACAATGTGATTGTTATGGTTATGCTCAGAGTGGCACTGTGTCGAAGTATGCTGCTCAATACGAGGACGAAGCAAAAGTGAATTGAAAAGTCACGAGGTGTAGGGTAAGGACAGAAGAGCGAGGCTGGCAACAGACAGGGAAGGGAAGAGATGGGGGCTCAAGCCAAAAAAATCAACTGACGAGCGAGTGAACAAGTTAAAACGAAAGAATCCTTTTAAGCGGTGGTGGTGGTGGTGGTCTTGGGAGCGACCTTGGACTTGTGCTTGTGAGCGGGCTTCTTGTGCTCCTTGTGAGTAGGCTTGCTAGCTGGCTTCTTGGCGCCCTCCTTCTTGTGAGCGGACTCTTTCTTGTGAGCACTCTCCTTCTTGTGAGTGGTCTCCTTGTTGTGGATGGAGTCCTTGTGTTTGTGGTCGACTTTTTTGTCGGTAGCACGCTTGGTCACTTCCTCAGCCTGCTTGGCGTGGTTAGCCTTGTGAGCGGTGGACTGCTTCTCGCCCTGCTTGTGCTTGTTCACCGTCTGACCGTGGTTCGTCTTGCTCTCCTTCTTGCCCTTGGCCGCCTTCTCCTTGACATCACGCTTTTCAGCCTTGACACCCTTGACGAGTGCAACAAGCTTGCCGGCAGCCGCATCGTCGCCATAGAGCTTACGAACCTGCTTCTCGCCAAACTGCTGCTCGACCTCGTGGTGCAGCGCGGCCAGTCGAGGCAGGTCGTCGGCGAATTGAGTGAGGAAAGTGGCGTCGGTAGGGTTGGCCTGCTCGAGCTTGTTGATCAGGTTGAGCATCTGGGGCACTTTGCCCTCGTCAGCGCCAGTGGCGACGTTGGAGTTGGCAGAGACCAGCGCCAGGGAGGCGAGGACGGCAGAAAGGAAAGAGAAAAACTTCATCTTTGTTGTTTCAAGTGCTATAGAAGCTGTGGTGAAGAGTCGGGAGTGACTGTGGAAGGAGAGAAGGGTGGAGGGGAGGGGACTTTGAAGAGGAGTGTTGTTGATGAAAGGGCTACAAAGAATGGCCACGCGAGGAGGGGAGGGGGGTATATATGATTGCTCAAGGGGAGGGGTAAACGACAGAAGGGTGACCCCGTGACCTTTGCCGACCTTTGACAGACCTAGACATAAGCAAAGCTCTGGCCCTTTCTGCGAGACGAGGAGAGGGAACAGGGCATTCGAACTCGTTAAGGGCATGAGCTTGCATACAAGGTCATTACGTAGGCAACAGAGCGCGGGAGCAAGGCACAGCGGGAAAGGGGAAAGGGGAAAGGGGGGGGGGGGGGCAAAAAAAAAAACAACCTGTGGCTCGGGGATGGGGTTTATGTCGATCCATCTCACACTCCGCCCTGGTTTACTGCAACTGTGCATCGTCACGGGCAACTCCAAGTGAGTGCATAAAGCAGTGTTGGTGTCAGTGTTGTGTGTTGTTGTGTTCGCGACTGCCCCGCGTCAGACTCATGAGCCGACGGTTGGCTTATAAAGTGCATTTAGCTCGAGGCTTTGCTGTCAAAATACTTGATGCACAACGTCGATCTCTGCTGGCCGATGCTCATTTGTAGTTAATGCGCATCAACAACACTGCCTTGCCTCTCGGACCGCCGCCATGATCTGCTGTTTCCAGCCTGCAAAACATATGAGATTCAGACTCGAGCCTAATTAGGGATCCCTTAGGTCGAGAGCCGTGCTAGCCTGTCTGCTGTGGAATTGAGATGCACAAAGCTGATAGAAGGGCAGGCCAGATCTGAAAAAGACTAAGCTCGGCGTCGGAGAACAAGCAGCAATTGCCTTCCGTCGCTGCTGTTGTGATTATTCCCCATCCGACTTGAATCCAGCTCAGTGTTGTCATAGGAAGCGGGACTGCTGACATTGGCGTCCTTCTTGTACCAGCACGTTCTGCACAGCAATGGGAGTCTCGACTTTGTCAAGATTAAAAGCGAAATGCCGAGCAAGGAGTGTTTCAGTGTTGGCATGGGCCAAAGCTCGCTGCTCTGCTACAGGCTCGACATATGAGCAAGCTCGTTATTTATATTATAACTGCGAATGATTCTGCACTGCGACACCGATTTGCAGGAATTGCTTTTCCGCACTCGCTCTCGCCCGACAGGGAAGTATGACAAAAGAGTGTTCGATTTTGATGGGCACACAAAAATGCTAAAAAGATCCCCGATCTGCTGCTCAAGCGCAATGTGAGATGCACTGACCAGCGTGGAAAGCTGTGCTGCTTCCGAGTTGTGCCGGCCCGTACTGTACAGTCGAACCTCTTGAAATGACACATTATTTTTTCTAAATTTTGTATTGTTGTGAAAAATGCCATGCATGTACAAAAACATCAGATCTCAGCACTCAGACTAGCTAGAGCAATGCAGTTTTGTTTGAACTGTCTTTATAACTTCCCATAAGCTGCTCATTTGCTAAGACATTCTGTACAGAGAGTGAAAGCATCTAGCAGGTCAGCTGTGAGAAGGCCTTGGTTGGTGAAGATATCCTGAGCAAGCTTCAAGCCTTGGAGCTGCTCCTCCAAGCTTGCTTGATGCTTTTCTGTAGCAGCTGGATGCTTCTCTGGAGATGCAAGGGGAGTGGGAGTGTCAAGATCCTCTTCTTCCCCAAGATCAGCATCCTCCTCCTCCCTCCTTCCAGACTTGCTGAGATAGCCTCATGGCTGTGAGAATGTCCAGCTTGTATATATCTGTGCCCCCTAGCTCTGCTTCCAAAAGTGCCATGCCATATTGTCTGGTTCTGTAATGCTTTTTTTTTTTTGAAGGAGCCAATGATCCCAGCATCAAGTGGTTGGATTCTTGAGGTAGTGTTTGGAGGCAGGAACTGAATGGTGATGTTTTGCAGCTCTGTCAAAGGCTTTGGAAGTGTCCCATGGCCAGATTCCTGCCTTGTTCTTCTTCAAGCCTGATGCTGGGAAGAATCCAATGGTCTTGTTGGGTGGCATGTTGTAAAAGAGACCAGTTTCATCTGCATTCCAACCACCCATTAGAGAACTTCAAAGCGAGCTGCTGATCCATTGGGAGAGTGGAGTTGAGCCTGGATTGGAGGATTTGGCCTTGCTGCTTGATTAGATGACCATTGACCCTGACTCTCCTGCTTGGTTGGCTGTTGACCCATTCTGCAAGCAACCTATCCAGTTCTTCTGTGATGGCAAACTATCTACTGTACTCTAATGGATAATTCTATGAATGGTTGATCTGCTGGGGTGTAGTTGAGCTTGTATGTCTCTTTGGTCCAGTCTGCTAGGTCCTGATGGCTGTAGCTTGAATTGAGAGCTTTCTGAGCATTGTAATGCATCAATATGTGCTGTTTTCGAGGAATGGAAAGGTTCTGAGAGGAAGTGGAAGCTGCCCTTGGAGGTTTTGGCATGGTGAAAAATAGGTTTGGAGGATGGTGGAAGTAAGAAAGCAAGAGAGCTGCACCATTGCACCCGTCTAATGAATAGCTCTTGAACAGTGTAGAGCAAGGTAGGGCTCATAAGCATTACATAAGCAATACAGAAAGTGCACAACTGAAGTGTCCCTATAATGGACTCAGTTTTTCAAATAAACTTTATGGAATTTCCATGTGTCATTTCAAGAGGTTCGACTGTACTCGACACAATACCAAGTGGACACGCTTCGACAAGCAAGGCAGGTGACCAGAGACCCTTTGTCCCTTGCCTTTCTTGCTACTCGGCTTCGACCACATCTCCTTCTCGCGTCTTTCTCACACGACCTTGCTTTGTTTCTTGCACACGCTCTCTGCCTTCGTAAACCTGCCCCATACCTCGTTCTCGACACGACCCATTGCAGACTCATTCAATCACCACCAAACCCAATCTGCGACCGTAGACCTGCTCAATCATCTACCACATCTGCGGGCTCCGCCATCATGGCCGACTCTGGTAAAGATGCCAAGTTCTTCCAGCGTAGCAAGGTCGACGAGCTGCGCACCGAGCTCAACGCTGACAAGAAGGACAGGGGCTGGGTGCGCAAAAAGGCCGTCCTCAAGAAGATCATTGCCAATGCCACCATGGGCAACGATATGTCTGCCCTCTTCACCGACGTCGTCCAGTGCATGAACATTCAGGTTCTCGAGATCAAAAAGATGGTCTATCTCTATCTCATCAATTACGCCCGTGCCAAACCAGACCTCGTCCCCAACGCAGTCCCCGGCTTCCTCTCGGATTGCAACGATCGCAACCCGCTCATCCGCGCACTTGCCATCCGCACCATGTCCTACATCTACGTCCCCACCGTGCTCGCCGCACTCATCGACCCATTGAGACACTCGCTCAAGGACGCGGATCCATATGTGCGCAAGACGGCGGCAATCTGCGTGGCAAAGCTCTACATGCACGACAAGCGTTTGATCGAAAAGCACTCTTTCATTGGCATGCTCAGGGATCTGCTTGCCGATGCTAACCCCACCGTCGTCGCTAATGCCGTCGCAGCCCTCGTCGAGATCTCGGAACGGTCGGACAATATTCAGCTCAAACTCAACCTGACCATCGCCTCTAAGCTTGTCTCTGCGCTAGCAGAGTGCTCCGAATGGGGCCAGACCTATATTCTCGAGGCGCTCCTGTTTTTCGTCCCTTCGGACTTTGCCGATGCCGAGATCCTTGCTGAACGTATCGCCGTTCGTCTGCAGCACGCTAATTCGGCCGTCGTGCTCACCGCCACCAAGGTCATTCTGTACCTCATGAACTACATCGCCAGCGCCGAGTTCAAAGAATCGCTCTGCCGCAAACTCTCGCCTCCCCTCGTCACCTTGCTGTCATCCGGACCGGAAGTGCAGTACGTCGCGCTACGTAACATCCTCCTCGTCATCCAACGAAGACCTCTGGTGCTGCAGAACGAAGTCAAGGTCTTCTTTTGCAAGTACAACGATCCGATCTACGTCAAGATGGCCAAACTCGAGATCATCTATCGCCTAGCCAACGAGCGTAATGTCGAGCAGGTGCTTGCCGAGTTGCGCGAGTACGCGTCCGAGGTCGATGTCGATTTCGCACGTAAAGCGGTGCGCAGTATCGGACGGTTGGCGATCAAGATCGAATCTTCAGCCGATAGATGCATCCAAGCGCTGCTTGCTCTCATCCAGACTAAGGTCAACTACGTCGTGCAGGAAGCCATCGTGGTCATCAAGGACATCTTCCGCAAGTATCCCAATCGATACGAGAGCGTCATCTCCACGCTCTGCGAGAACCTGGACAGTTTGGACGAGAGCCAAGCCAAAGCTGCGATGATCTGGATCATCGGTCAGTACGCTGATCGGATCGAGAACTCGGACGAGCTGCTGGAAGATTTTCTCTATACATTCCTCGAAGAACCCGTAGAGGTACAACTGGCACTGCTCACTGCTACGGTGAAATTGTTCCTCAAGCGTCCGACAGCGGGTGGCGAGCTGGTACCCAAAGTGCTAAAGTGGGCGACTGAGGAAGTAGAAAACCCAGATCTGAGAGATCGCGGGTTCATGTACTGGCGTTTGCTATCGACGGACCCAGAAGCAGCAAGGGGGTAGTATTGGGCGGAAAACCAGCGATAAGCACCGAAACAGATCGAATGGACCGACAGCTGCTCGACCAACTCTTGCTGCATGGCGCGAGTCTAGCGAGTATTTTCCATCGACAACCACAAACGTTTATACGGAATGCGAAAGCGAGGTACGTGCCCGATTCACCGGCGTTGGACGAGAGCGCGAGAAGGTACGCTTCGGCTCACTTGTATAGCAAGCCGTTGGTTAGAGCGCCGGTTCTCAGTACGCCTGTAGGTGCGGGTGGGAAGGTGGGGGAACTGCCGCAGTACGACGAGTCTGCTGTGCAGGAAAAGCGTTCGTACGGCAACGGTAAAACCCACGAGGAGGAGTTGGGTGAGGAGGAGGAGGATGGGGAGGGGGGGATCGCTGCGGGGGCAGCGTTTGGTTCGGATGGTCAGCATGGGGATGGCGAAGAGGCTGATCCGTACGCTATGCTAGGCGATGATTTTGGGTCTTCTAACGCAAGGTATCAGGCAGATCGTCCTACGCCTAACCCATCGTTCCTCGATTGATCGCTCAGCTCACGTTCAGTGCAATGCTACCGGAGTTGCGCTTTCAAATTGTTTATGCGTGTGATTTTGTGTAGAGTGTTCATCATTTCGCATGTGTTGCATCGAAGTGATTGTCCATCGACCTCAACCAGCCGTCGGCAAAATCGCCCCGCCCTTCAACCCACCCGCATTCCTAAGACCACCCCACATACTCCACCTCCTCCTCCCACCTCCCTTCCCCTCCTCCCCTCTCCCTCTTCCCCTCACCTCCCTCCTCACCACTTCTCAACAACGAATACCCACCCCCACCCCCACCCGCATACCCCTTACCCCACCTCTCTCCACCCCTCGTCAGCGTATCTATCAAAAACGACCCGACCTGGCAATGGCCGCCGCTGATTTCACCCGGTAAATCGTACAGGGTGGTATAGTCAATCGCTAGATCTTGGCCTTTGGACCAGAAATCTTTGCAGTTGGAAAGGAGGCCTTGGTCGAACGGGTTTCCTGCGGAGGAGGCGCGTTTGAGGCCTTCTCCTGCTTTACCGCGTGTGTATAAATCCAACCCTACCACAGACAGTAGCCAACCACCGGAAGATGAACAAACGCGTCGTACCAACCCCAACTTTCCATGCCTGTGCTTCCGCCCCGCTTCCAAACTACCACCTCCCCCTCCTCCTCACCCCCTCCTCCCGAAACATTGACATCAATCTGTCCATTACCCCCACCACCACCAAACTGCTTCTGAACCCCCTCCAACCGTCCACTAGCTCCTCCCCCTCCCCCCGAATACTGCGCAATATAATTCGTCTGCCCCGCATAACTCTGCCCCCCTTCCCACCCATAAACCCAAACCTACCCAGATTCGACACTTCCAACGTCGTCATCTGCCTCGCAATCTGCCAACCCTGCGCCACCACCAAAATCACCGTCCAACTCAACTGCAACCCCGCCCACACCGCCACTCCTAACAAAAACGCATCGTACCTCACCGCACTACACAAAATTTCCACCTGCAAGCCACATGCCGGTTCGTAACTCCTCCCCGGTATTGGATAGACCGGATCCACCGGTCCATCGTAGCGTGGGGTATTGAGGGTGAAATATAGTACGGTGAGGTAGATGAACTGCAATACGCCCACGACGAGCGCACCGACGAACAGCAAGAACTGACGGTGGTTATCGATCCCCACACAGTTAGCTATCCAGGGGCAGTGATGGTCGTGTCTTGCAACACAGCGCTTGCACAGCTTGCAGTGTTTGGAGCGGATCGGTTTGCGCGCCATGCACGAAACGCAGTACGTTTGGCCGTTGAGCCGACCCTGCTGCGCCAGCTGCGTGACGATTTCGCGGCGGTGCAGCGCCGATGGGGCGAGGGGCGCGTAGCCCGGTGAGATGGTCGCAGCGCGAAAGAGGTTCCACGAGCAAACGATGAGGGAGAGCGCGAAGAAGAGGTTGTTAGACGCATAGCCAGGTGTATTTGAGGCGATCTTGTGCATCCATTCCCATCCGACCCAGACGATGGATCCACAGACGATGGCGAGGAAGTAGTTGGAGCGTTGCAGGAAGTCGTGTTCTGAAGGATCGAGAATGACGCGGGTGACAATGTGATGCATGCCAAAGAACTCGGCCGCTGCAAAGGGGGTTGCAGTGTACCAGGGCAGCGAAGCAAAGGTGGTAAAGATCAACCCCAGCGCTATGAAGGGCACAACCATGACAGCAAGTCGAGCGGTCCTATCTGCGCTAGCGCCAAACGTACGCTGCTTTCGACGACCGTCTTCCTCCAGCCCAATATCGGACAACGCCTTGCGGTACGCACCGATCGACTTGAGCTCAATCGCCATATCCCTCGGAGTCTTTCCCGAATCCTCTTTGGCGAGAAGATCAGCTTTAGCGTCGGCCAAAAGTCGAATGCAGAGACGATTGCCCTTGACAACAGCCCAGTGCATGGCGGTTAAACCGGCTCCATCGCGTTTGTGCACGTCCGAGCCATGCTTGAGCAGAATATCGACCGAGATGGCATCGCCCTGGTAAGCCGCCCACATGAGAGCGGTATGTCCTTGCGAGTCGGTAGAGTCAAGCCCTTCTTGCGAGCTGAGCGAAGGTTGCTGTAGCATGAAGACCAATGGCATGACAGCGCTCGAGTGCACGGTAAGGTGAAGAGCGTTGAACCCCTGCGAGTCGGTGATGGTTGGATCAGCACCACGCGAGCACAGCAGCTCGAGCACGTAGACATGTCCATTTCTCGCTGCCCACTGCAACGGGCTAGCAACGAGATCGCCTCCGAGCGCATCGACTTCTGCGCCGTGATCCAAGAGGTAGCGACAGGTGGCGAGCTGAGCGTTGATCGCGGCCCAGTGGAGTGGTGTGATGTTGTCATCATCGCGGTCGTGGACTGTAGCGCGACCCGAGTCGACGAGGCGCATGATGGCAGGTAGGTCACCACGTTGTGCGGCCGTATGGATGGTCAAGGGCATCTGATCTTGGCCGGGCGTGTTGGCGCGGCTGGGCCCACGACTGTTGAACCCATTGCTGCCGCTGGGAGGATGTGTGTCCAAGGAGCTGTGACCGTTTGCTTGTGTGGGTGATGTTTTGGAGGAGGCAAAGAGCGGATCGGAGTGTCCGTCGACGTCAGAGACGGCCACAGCTTGCGTTGCCGACGAGTTGAGCGGTGTTCCCGGAGCAGCCATGTTGAGCTTAGTCCAGAACTTTGAGGTGCCTGTCTGACGTCTCGAGGGGAGAAGCAAGGTAACAACCGGTCGATCTACAAAGCCATGGTCTTGCGGCGCGCGTCGGAAGTCACGACCAATTCGAGTGTTGCTTTAAGTTCAATAGGTTCGAAAGTGCGCTTGCTCAAGCTCCAAGCGTCGGATGTGCCTGCAGACGTGGTTAGAGGATAAAGTGTAGGGGACAAGAATCGAGTCGACGTGTCCAAGCTTTGCCTACAGCTCCACACCAACACAAAATCGGCTGTTTTTCTAAAGTTGGCGGCACATGTCACGCTTTTGCGCTTGGCTTAGGGCTGTGCTTTCCGGTTAGCGCGATACGCGATACGCGAACGGGCTGAGCTTTTTTTTTTTTTTTTTTGGTGGCCGATCTCCCACTTCGGGTAGTTAGCGGCGAGAAGGACCAAAAAAAAGGAGAGAAGCGCAGCAACCAAAAAGCGGGAAGAGCCGTAAAAAAGTCGAGAGCCGGTGACTTCGGATCTTCCGACTTTATCTTTTGATAGGCTAAACCCAAGTCCTCCTTCTTTCGCCTCATTCACCATCTCAGCGCAGCTCGGCGACCTTCCGACAATCATCTTGACGACAGACACACAGTCATCACCAAAGCACAATGCTGCGATCAGCAACCTCAGCCGTAAAGGCGGCGGCTGCTCCGCCGCGCTTATCAGTGCGCTCTCTAGCAGCTGCATCTGGCACTCGATCTATCTCATCAACGTCATTCAGACAACGCAGCGATGACTCACGCAAAGCATCGCCCATCTCCGATCGTAATGCCTCGACATCAACCCAGCGCTCCACAGCCACTGCAGCCGTCAGCCGCACCGCCTCCTCAACCCCCTCATCTTCATCCTCCTCTGCCACTTCAACATCCAAACCAGTCCAAATCTCCTACAATCCTCCCAACAAGGGCACCGCCGGCGGAGGATCCATCACGCTCAACCTGCCACCTCAACTCGTCCAAGCCATGTCACTCAAGAAGAATGTCGCCCCGACAAAAACTTCTTCTGCGCGCGCCAAAGCTCAAGCGTCCAAAGCGCTCAGACAGACTTTGCCCGAACCAACGACGGGCGAAGTGTATGCTTGGGCTACGGCCTACTCGTACTCGTTTTCCGAGTTGATTCGTTCTGGTCGACTGCCGGCGAATTATCAGATTTTTGAGGATAACGAGGTGATCCATATTCCGCAGTGGCCTGTACCTTCTGCGACGGGTGCTGCGACCGGGGCGGCTAACTCGACAGTGAGTCGCGGGGAAGTGTTTATCTTCCGTTCGGGATCGTATGTTACTTGGGGTATGGATGAGGAGCAGAGTCAAAGATTTTTGAGGAGTGTTATTCAGGGAAGGGATCTCAAGTTCCAGGTCGAGGTGGGCAGGTATCCGCAGATCGGTGACGAAGCTATGGATTATCTGTATGCTTCGTCGCAGCCGACTCGAGTACAGGGTGATATTATCGTCATTGGTCAACCACCCAAGTCGTTTGATGCTGAAGCAGAGACAGCTTCTGACGAAGCTTCCTCCGAAAGCGTACTCTCCGAAGACCTCGATTCGCTCCCAGGATCGAATCCGACCACCGACCACCCATCCGACCCAGCACCTTCCCCCTCCTTCTCCACCCCCTACACACCCTTCGGCACCGAATGGACCCCCACCCTCGCCCGCCTCGCCTTCTCCCAAGGCCTCGCCCGTTCCGCCCGTCTCACCGTCCAAGAATCCGCCCTCTCCCGCTTCCTCACCACCATCTCTACCATCCCCGCCCAACTCGAATCCTCCGGCTCCGTACCCCTCTCCCGCACAACCACCATAAAACACACCGGCACCCTCCTCCATCTCCGCCAGCTTGCCAACCTCGACCGGGACAACTTCTACGACGAACCCGAAGTCTACTGGGAAAACGCCAAGATGGAAGATCACTACCGTTCGATCTGTCACAATTTGGACGTGGGTCAGAGGTTTGAGACGTTGAATGAGAAGCTGGATCATTGCGAGAATCTGTTGGGCGTGGTTAGGGCGTTGTTGACCGAGAAGAGTACGCATAGGATGGAGTTGATTATTATCGGGTTGATTGCGTTTGAGGCGGGGATGGCGTTGGTGGGGCATGGATGGGTGCCGACGGGTGAGAATGTGATGGGGTGGTGGGAAGGGGTTAGGGAGTATTTTGGGTGGAAGGGGGTGAGTGAGGTGGTGACGGCGCCGACGTCAACGCCGATGTCGGGTCAGCCTCATCTTGTTTGATTAGACTCCGGCTTGTACACATTTACACACCTCTCAAGTTGATAAACGAGCAGCTTCACAGCTCTCACCAAAGCCACAAACACTCACCATCGACACCGTTGAGCACAGCCATCGAAAAAACATGCAGCAATGAGTCTCATTTTCACCTCTGCAACGCAGGCAAAACATTCACAGCATGCAAAGCAGAAACACAACTCAACCTCTCACCACCCGCCGTCTGAGTCGCCTCCTCCACCACCACCAAAAACCCGAATCTCCCCGGCGACAGAAAAGCCACATTCCACTCCATCACCCTCACCCCTCCACCCCCCTCCAACCTATGCCTAGCACCACTAAACGAGCCATCCGCAACAACGACCGAGTCTGTCAACGCTGCATCTTGCCCACCCTCCGCCGAACTCGGTACAAGCCTGATCAGCGGAGTGATCGCTCGCGGGAGCCTGTTCGTCAGCGTCACAGCGACGGTGACAAAGGATTCAGCTCTCACCTCGTTCCCACCGTTAAAGATGAGTGAGACTTTGACTGGATCCTTCTGCAAGTGAGATAGCGATAGCTCGTCCAGCTCCAACCCTCCACCCGAGATGAGTCCTCGCAAGGGCGTTTCGCCGAACCTGACGTCTTCACCCACCGCACCGTCGAGATGACCGTAGCTGTTGTGCGGGATTGTCCTCCACCTCCCACTCAAGCGGTTGAAGAGTGTTTGACGGTACCAGAAGTTTCGTCGCACCTGCTTGTCTTGCTGTTTACCCAGTTGGATCTTGGAGACGATGAATTGGCGCGTCGCGGTTTCTTTCCAGATCGAAGGGATGGGTGGGAACATTCCCGAGTCTTCACTCTGAGAGTCTTCTGGACGGCTCTGGTTTTCGAGGAAGGGGTGAAAGGTAAGCCGGTGGAAGGATCCAGTTCGAGCCGCGGTTGCGGCAGCACGATTCGTGTGCTCGTGCCCGCGCGGAGGATGCGATAGAAATGGAGGGGTACAACGCCGCCCGTGTTGAGTGCGAATCGAAGTAAGACGTCTTCGGCATGCACGTTGGACACGTCTAGACCGAGAAGGCTGTATTCCGAGTCGTCTTGTTCTGTCTCCAACTCTGCTTCCTCAACGACTTCCGCTGCCGCATCCCCTCCATCCCCAGACAGTCCAACACCATCGATCTTTGCATCCACCCCATCCACCTCTGCAAACATCTTCACCAAACCCAGCATGACATCCGCCGACCCCAAACACTCCTTAGTCAATCTCGCCGCCTCCCCCGCCCTCAACGGTGCCACCGTCAACGCACTACACACCACAACAGGATGAACGCTCACCCGCATCTCCACCTCCACCCGCCTCACCCAAAACTTCGCGCCCACACCCTCCCAATCCACATGCCCATACTCCACACTCACACACGCCCTCCTACACCCGACTTTTCCCCTCACCTTGATCGGAATCATCGTAGAAGCCCCCGGCTCCACCCGCACCGCCACCGACGACGGCCCCTTCCCAACTCGAGACAGCACAGGCTGGTGCACAAGATCCCACTCGATCTCGTGCACGTCCTGCGGCATCAGCTCTCCCACTGTCAGCGCTCGCTTTGCTGCTTCGCTCACATCGTCCGTGAAGGAGATGCTGACAAAGTTGACGTCGAGTGAAGGGGATAAGTTGTGAAGCTCGAGATGGATCATCTGCGATTCGCCTTCGAGCAGGTCTAGTCCACCTAGTGGGACGAGGTCGTTGCAGTAGGCTGCGAGGGTGGGCTGTGCTGCTACGACTGTGATTTCGAGCCACTTGCCGGCTGTAGCTTTTGTGTCGTTTGTCCCACCGGAAGCACCGGCTTTCTGCTTGATCACCGAGCTTCGTGCGTCCAAACCGGTCACTTTGAGACGTGTTGCGCGATCGTCCTGCTCAGCAGCTTGCTTGCGTCGATGCTTCGAGTTCTCTTCGTCGTAGATGGGCAGCAAAAACGTCTGCTCTTCGGTAGACCCACCAGCAAGGATGAGTGTGACACCTTTGATCGTCACCCGTCCTGTCTCTGCAGCAACACCCGACAGCCGCACGGTCTGGAACGAGAAGGGAGGGATCGAGACCCTCTCAGCTTCTTGCGGCACAAACCCGGCTCCTTCGCCCACCAGTTTGACCGTGTCGATATGCAGCTCGACAGCAAACGAGTTCTGCAACGTCGCCATGACGTAGATTGGCTCTCCTTGTACCGCTATCGCTTTGGCTTTGCCCGCAGTTGAGCCGCTGGGATTCCAGAAGAAAGGATTGTTCAAGCCCGCTACACCTTGATCTGCAGCCGCAGTCGTAGCGCTCGGATCGATAAGCAGCTGTTTTGCGTCCCGCTCGTGTGGCATGCGCTCGAGCGGCAGCGGAAGAAGCTCCAGGCTGCATAGCGGTTCAGGCGGGCCCCAACACTTGACGGCGAGATCTTGGGCTCCAGCCCAACGAGCGGCTTGCACAGCACGTTGCATGCCAATCACCAAATCTTGTTGATCTTGTGCATCTAGCAGCGGATGGAAATCGCGAAGCAGTATGGCACCGAAGAATGCCATACTGACGTAGTCCGAGAGCAGCTCCGCGATGGAAATGGTTTCCTTCAGCAGCGCGATCTGTTGCTCTTTCCACCCGAACGGTGCTTCATTTGCCATTTCGAGCGGCGTCAACCGTGCAACTCCGCCATTCGCGCCAGGAGCACTAGGACGCTCGGACGTCCATTCCTCCGCTCCACCAAGCGCAGGCGAAGCGTAAGCGCTGCGCAACCCTTTTGTCGCTTTCGACAAGATGTGGTACGATGGAATGTTTCGCAGCGGGTCCACCTCGACATGAATGCCGTACGTCTCGCAGATCTGCATAGCCAGCACCAGCACTGCTTCGGGTCCGCGCCCGAGCGAGTCGTACGTCGTCTGGGCGACAATGTTGCCCAACAGTTCGTCGGTCTGCTTTCCAAACTGCTGGTGCTGAAGGATCGGCAAAGATGCTGTACTTGGTGCTCGTGCATTGACACGCTTCGCTTTGACCAGTAATCCAACGATGGTCGATTGGAGGTGGCGCAGCAAATGTGCCTCCCTCCTCGAAAACCCGATGCAGCCAAAGATGGCCGTTAGCGTGCTGAGCAGTGTGATCTGATCTGTCGGTTTGAGCGCGATGATCGAATGCGAGAGCGCCGAAGACGCCGCTGCGGCTATGTCGTGTCTGGCGATACCAGAGACAGCAGTGAAGCTCAGGTACATGGCGTTTGTCGGCTTTTCTTCAGCCAACGCTGGCGGCACACCTCCGTACACGAGCTGGTCGAAACATTCGCCATTCCACCCTCCGGAAGCCCAGACGGCCAGCAAGAAGCGTGCATACTGCGTGCAGGCGCTCGCGTGGATCAAGGGGTGCGTGTAGTCTCTGGGCGAGTCGTTGGTCACTGACCGTGCCGGCTCGAGCAGCACACTGGGCGGAGCTAGGCACTTGGAGTAAATTACCACCGCGATAGTGTATGCCTCGGCAATCTCACCCCAGCTCTGTTTCGCGTAGGGTCGAGCAATTCCGTCCTTGTCTTTTTCTTTGTCTTTGTCCTTGTCCTTCGCAGAGGAAGATGTCCAGGGTAGGTCGAAGCACGGCGCCTTTTCGAGCACGACACCGCCCATTCGGGAGACGAGCACTCGTGCTACGGAGAACCCTTCGAGCGCGCTTGCGAACCAGACTGCATCTTGACCGCCTGCTAGCGCACGTTCCTTACCTAACGCAGTGAGGGCAGTAGAGTAACCCTCAAGAGCATCCCACAAGTTTCCGGAGAGGAGGTGGAGGTCGGCCTTCACTTTGGCATATCGTCCTGTGCCTGTCGGTCCGGTCCCTGCTGCGCTCGTGACACGCTTTGCACTCTTCTTGTTGGCGTTTGCTGCTAGGATCTTGTTTCGCGTGGTGTTTTCGGAGGTCGGAGACGATGTGCCAGAGGTTGGAGAGCTCAAGTTGAAAGGTTGCGATCCTCCACCGATCGCACTCGATGGTCGGGATGAAGTCGGAGTCGATCCACCAGTACCCAGATCACCGCCGGAACTGCTGCTGAATGCAGTGAAAAGACTAGAAGCTCTGCTGGCCGCTCCTGTTGCTGCGGAGCTCGTCTTGCTCAGCCAAGAGCCGGTCGAAGCGGATGAGGATGAAGAGTGCCTCTTTGTAGTGATGCCATCAAGCGTTTCTCTGGGTGTCTCTAACGGAGTCCCCTCGAGTCCAGTCACGATGCGATCCAAGCCATCCAAGATGTTTGCGACGAGGCCGGCGAGCAGCGTCTTGAGGTAGAAGCGGACGTCCTTGCCATCCTTGCGCACCGCGGGGAAGATGACGAGACCTCCATCTTTGTGTGCTGAGAATCCGGAAGCGTCAGGCGACGTCGGTGGGTTGAGCGAAGGCGAGGCTGGTACTGCCGGATTGCCTGTTGCGCCATTAGCGTCCCGATCTGAGTGTTTTGAGCTGGACTCTGTTGCTAATGGCGATGGTGTTTGCTGGGCCGCACTGATCTTGGCCGCCACCACATCCTTGATCGAGCTGAGATCCACCGTTTCAGGCCGCTTAGCGCCGGAATCGAATCCAAACACCCGATGTACGAGCGCTCCCGGATGCAGTTCCCTCAACGCCGATGGGCTTGCTTCCAGCTCACGCTTGAGGTCCGCATTGTTCGAGTACGCCGCTAGACCGAGTGCACCGAGCACTTGTCTATGCATGTTGAATGGCGCCAAAAACGAATGATCTGGGTCGTAGCTTGTTACAAACGAGAGATGAACCTCACCTGTCTGCAGTATTGGAGATGACGACGATGATGCACCTCCTCCAGAGACGGACGCGTTGGCGGCGCGGCGTCTGGCAGTGCAGCTGGACGGCAGGTCGGCGAGTCGGATGGTCTCAAACGACCGTACGTAGTCGCACCATCTGGCAAAGTCTGCTTCCGAAATGCCACCGACCGGCGTCAGAAGGATGCGCAGCTTGGCATGGTCGATAAAGCTCCGTCCCCCGATGGGCGAAGGTGTCGGTGCCGCGTGGTGGGTCGCCATGCTAGCCAAGCGCAGCAACTAACCGCCAAGTCGATGCTGTGCTGCGGTAGCGACTCGATATCCTCCCGTGCTTGTCAGCAGTCAGTGAAGAGGACAGGTGCTGAGATGCAGGAGGTGTAGCAACGAGCGACAATGTTGATGAGTGAGAGAACACAGAATGCGCAAAGGTCGTGTGGAGCCGTTCCTTCCAATTTCGTCATGAACCGTGCGGCCGTCGACCCTCGGAATCTCACATTCACCAAAGTGCCGAAAATTAGCCGACAGCTCTCATCTGGCACTCATCTGGCAGTATCGTCACTCACACTCATGGCACTTGCTGCTCGTTCACCTCAATCCTTCGCACAACGCGAAGAGCGAGAAAGGTTGCTAATATGAACCATTGCGATTAGGACCATGATACAAGGTAACAACTTTATGTGAAAACATTAACAAAAGCCGCGACGCCACTAAATAGACTTTACTTTCTCTGACGCTTCATCTCAACCTTGCTGGACGAGAGACCGGTGCTACCAGGCGACGAAACAGGCGGATTCGGTGCTGGCGCAATGGGCACATTTCCCGTCCTGATACCGGCAATCGATCCGTTCGTGTTTGCTCTGTTTCGTCCAGGTTGCCCAGCATTCGAGTTCGGTGGGGCTCCAGCGCCAGCACCGTTCTTGGCAGTGGAGCCACCTGCACCACTGTGTCCACCGGCAGGCGCGATGTTCGCATTGGCACCGCCGCCGCTGATGGACCCACGACCTCGGGCATCCGCGCGCTGTGCACCACTGGCACGGTTTCGCTTCTTGATGACGTCGGTCTTGAGCGACAGTGGACGCACCACTCCGTGCAGCTTGAGGAACAAACCGCACGCATTGCACAGTGGCTGACCCTCCGGATCACGTCGCCACAGCGGCGTCTTGGTGGTGTGACAATTGGAGCATACCGTGGGCGGATCGGCGGTGGCCATGGAGCTGGCTGACGGGAGATCCTTGAGGTTGCCGCCCGACCCCGACGAAGGTCCCGAACCTGGTCCAGAAACCGATCGTACGTGCATGCCGTTCGGACCACCAGCCGCAGAACCCTGACCACCTGGCATTCGGCCCATCTTCTTCGTGCGTGACGCTTCGCTCAGAGCGGTAGCCTTCTGGATCGCCTGCATGCTAGGAGAAGCATTCGATCGAGAAGACCCGGTCCCCAAAGTCTCGGGGGCAAGTTGAGGCTCGCGGTGGTAGCCACCTGCAAGTGGAGAGGACTGGTACTGCGACTGCTGCAAGCCGGGCGGTGTAGCCCCATTGGAAGGCGCGCTGCTCGATGGACTGTATGTCCAAGTAGACGACGTCTCATCGCCAGATCCGGTAAGATTGCCCAGCGAGCCGGACATGGCATCCATGGGTCCTCCACCAAACACTTGGTTCGGGTTGATGTGCGTGAACGACGGCTGCGGTCCGCCGAGACCAGCGTCCGAGTTGTAAAACATGTTCATGATCGCTTCCAGATCCGACGGGTTCTGCGTCCCCGGTGGCAGGTTGCCGACCATCGCATGACCTGGTCCAGCCGTGTTGGTGACGGGTGAAGCGCCAGATCCACTGCCCATGGCCGCCTGAGGAGAGGCGCTCGTGCCTGCCATCAAGTTGCCCGCAGGACTTGCGAGAGGCGTACCAGCTTGCAATGCAAGCGTCTCGAGCAAGCTGTCAAAGTCGGTCGCCACCTCGTTGCTGCGCTGGTTGGGACCGGGAAGAGGTGCACTCGCGCCCATAGGCATCTGCTGATGATTCATGCCTCCAGGATGAGGCACAGCGAAGTCGAAAGTGGACATGGGAACGTTGGAAAGTTGCGAGGGCCCTGCACCACGCGCGCCGAGCGACGCAATGTTTCGCGAGAGTCCAGCAGCGACACGCTGGTCCATGGTGATGGGTACCTGGATCGCGGGCCTGGCGGGCGAAAGATCGTCCCTGAAAGGACGTTTGCGGTTGTTCATCGCCTCGGCAGCGAGCTGATCGCGACGTGGACCCCTTGACATGCTCCTGTCCCTCACCTTGTGATCGAAACTGGTCTTGCGCACCAGTCGTGGAAGGAAACCATACTCGGGATGTTGATTGGCTGCAATACCGACAAAGTCGCCAATGCCTGGAATGCTGTCGAGGGTCGAGAACGGTGCACCGAAGCTGTTGGCTGCTCCGATCGAGGCCATATCAAGACTCGATTTCTTGGCATCAGCTGCTTTGGACGAGGCTTCTGCAGCTTCATACCACGCATCTAGATCCGCGCCAAACAAGTCGGTGTGAGCTGCTTTGCGGAAAGCGGTCTGGATCTGCGCTTTGCGTACGGCGCTTGCGGTCCTCTTTGAACTGCCGGGTCCTGCTGAGCCGACGTCAAAGTTGCCAGCTGAACCGGGGTTCATCGCACTCGGCATCTGAAAGCCGTCAGCGCCCAGCTGGCCGTTGGACTTGAGCAGATCGGCGAAATCGTCGGTGTCGAGGGCGCTGTCAAAGGCGCCAAAGGCATCGGTGTCGTCGAATGCGGCGAGGTCGGCAAAGTTGAAGGCGGATCCAGCGTTGGCGTTCGGAGCGGATCGGCTAAACGCGTTGACGCCATCGACAGCGCCTTCGTCCTCGATGGTATCCAAACGAGCCGGCGCACGCGAACGCGATCGGCTAACCCCGCGCCAATCGACATCCATAGCACTAACCGAGCGTGAACGGGATCGGCTCGTGCTCTTCATCCTCCAGTCGACGATGTCCACTGCTCCTGCTGGTGGTGCTGTGCTCTCTGGCGTCCTTGGGCTGCGTCCTCGACGTCCACGTTCCTCCTCTTCCTGCTGGACCACCTCGGCAAAGCGCGTCTTGCCCTTTGCTGTGCTGCCGCTGGCGGCACAAGCATGAGGGTCAACGTGATCGGCTCCCTCTGCTTTGATGGCAGTAAAGCCGCCTGCAAAGGCTTCGCCTGGGAAGGATTCGCTGCTCCTTCGGGAGCCTGCGGCCGACTTTGAGGAGAGCGTCGGCGAATGGTGCGCGCTGGAAGCGTGGCTTCTGCTCGGGTTGGATTGCGCATCCTGTGCCTGCTTTGCCTCTGGCGCCTCCTGCTCCTTCTTCTTTCGGAGCGTCATGGCCATCATCCTCCATGTGAGATTCTCCATACGAGCTCCGTTGGGAAGCTGCGATCGCTGCTTGGCATACATCTTCCAAACTTGCGTAGCGAGTGGATCCTTCTTGGACATCTCGTCTGGGTCGATCGTCTGGTCTTCAGCATCATCCTCAGCTCCAGCGCTGCCTCGTCGGCTCATGTTGAGACTGCCAGGAATCGATGCTGCCATGTTGCTCAAATCCTCGGTGAAAGCCGTACTCGTTCGTGATCGGGTCTCGGCAGTTGACTGGCGGCTGCTAGTGCCAGGTTGTTGCGCTGTGGCGCCCACTGCGTTGGTCGAGCCAGATCCGGCTACTGATGCTGCAGGAGGAGGTGCTGCAAAGAAGCCAGCGAAGTCGGATGACGCTGTTTCGGGGGAGAGTAACGAGTCGGGTGGGCCACGATAGCTGCTGAACTGGGGCGGTGGCTGAGTGAGCTGTAGCAAAGGTGGCTGTCCGTGCTGCTGCTGTTGCTGCCGCGGATGCGACTGCTGTCGGCCGTGCGAAACCGGCTGGAAGCCAACGGGAGGCACCATCGAGTTCTGCTGCGGTGCGTATGGATTCTGCGGCGTCGATGCGTACCCAAGACCTGGCTGGTTGTTCCAAGAATCGGGTGTGGGTGCCATGCCAGCAGTGGCGCTACCGTGAGGCGGTGGGCCAAATCCGTTGACGGTGCGTTGGCTTCCGTAGGTAGAGCTGTAATCTGCGCCCATCTGGCCTGGGCTCGGCTGCTGATTTTGGCCAATGCTGCGAGCGGCATTATGCGACATGCCCATCGGATGAGAGGAAGATTCTAGAGGCAAATTGGACATGGGCTGTGCCGCTCGCGAGGGCGACGAAGAACGCGAAGGACCGGCGCTGGGAGCAGCAGAGTGAGGATTGGTTGCGTATCCGCTCGGGCGTCGGTTGTGGTTGTGGTTCATATACGTTCCAAAAGGCTGCTGCTGCATTTGCGCGACAGCCGCTCCGAAACTGTTCTGGTGAGGCACGGGCGGTCGCATGCCAGTCTCGGAGCCCAGCCCGCCGGCAAATGTAAATGGAGAGCTGGGCCCTGCGAACGCTGGCGATGGCAGAGCTGATCCGCTCGGAGTGTGAGCTGCGCTGTGAATGGATGCTTGGTCAGTGTTGGGCAGGCCTTTGGCTTGCTGGCGTGCGAGATGCTGCTGCATCGCCTGGGAAAGCAGCGACATTTGCGGCGCGGATGGACCCTGCGACATGGTGTCCGTCGAGCCGATGTAGCCTTCGCTGGAGCCGGTTGCGAAAAACGAAGGCTGGCCTTCAGCCCCGGGAGGAGTCGGAGGTTTGCTCTCGCCGGGGTCGTAGTATGACAAAGGCCGTGTGCTTCGAACGCTGCCCTTGCTGCTTTGCTGTAGGCTCTGAATCGTGGTAATGTTGTTCGGCAACAGGGATAGGGACGGATAGGATGCAGGAATCGAAGCAGTCTTTGCTTCCGTGTCAGAATTGAGGTTTGCGATGTCGATCAGAGTGTCGTTGCTCAACTTGAAATGGGGTAGATGTCGCTCGTCTGTCAGCGGTGTTGTGGTTCCGGATAAGGGCGGAGTACCAGGAAGAACAGCGGAGAGTCGAGACATGAGGGAAGGCGGCGGATGCGAGTTGGGCAGCGTTCACACAGGATTATGTGACGAGGCCACCAATATGCATGCCAAGCGGAAGATGCGATGACGGACAAGAGATGGACACACCGAGAGATTAGTAAGGATATCCACGATGTCACAGCAATATCAGCTCGCGGGAAGGTGGGTGACAAAGGAGCCTCAAGTCGCTCGGCTGAGTGTGATGGTAGACCAACGCGGTGCTGACGATCAGGCGAAGGAAGCAGCAAAGGTGTGTAGTGCCTGGTTCCAAGCGTCGATGCGATCGAAACGGATGCTGAAACGAGCCGACGGCAAGACAAGAGCGACGAATTGCCTTGAAGCCAATACACCAAGCTAGCCAGTGTGATAATCACTTGACAGATGCGCCAAGCAGAGCGATGACGATGACGACGGTTGCCACGATATTGAGCCAAGTGAACGGACGAGAGTATGAGGTGGTGTGAATGTCGATGAGGCGACGATGACGAGGCGTTCGAAAAGGAAGGGCTGCACGTTCTGCGATGATCGGCGGTCGATTGAGCGTTGGGATGGAAAGGAGGGAGGGACGACGAGGATAGGCTTACCTTTGCGAATAGGAGGATGGGTATCGATCGGCTCAAACCGTTTGGCGAGCGCAGGGGTGGATTCGAAATCTGCCGGCGGCGACAGGCGTGTTTGGTGGCGATGGGGACGGGCTTGACTGATCTGTCGCGAGCAGATTGGATGGCGGGAGGAGACCGACACGGGCGAGCGTCGAGTCAGCGGTGAGAGAGTGGAACAGTGGGAGATGAGGTGGGGGGGAAAGGCGAGGCGAGATGGTGTCGACCGAATGCCACCGACCGTTGCCTGAGCTGCTTCAGCTGCTTCAGCTGCAAATGCTGCTGCTGCTGAATTTTACCGGAGAGACAAAATGCAAAGGCAGGCGCAGACGGGCAGGCGGATGGGCAAAAGACTGAGCTTGGAAACGGAGATCAAGACCAGCGACCGGATCAAACGAAGCTTTTGGCAGAGAATGGCAAGGAGACAGACAAGCCGTCAAAGGGTGCGGCGAGATGCAACCCTCAGAAATCAGCTTCCTCCAGCGTGAGAGCAGGCGAGCAGGAATGGTTGCCCACAGAAACGCAGTGAGTGACTGGTTAGGCAGGCAGACAGACAGACAGAGAGGAAGCATCCGAACAGCATTCGAAACCCTCAGACTTGAAATTAAGCAAACGGCGTGCATTCAGGCGCTTAGCCAGCAGCAGTCCAGAGTGGACCGCCCAGGGAGAACGTAGTTCACGTAGATGCGAGATTCACGTAGATGAGAGAGACTTTTTGGACTTTGATGGAGGTGAATTTTTACAAATTTCACCCTTCTCTTGGAGAAGGGTGGACACAGCCAGGAGGGGGATGTGCCTGAATCAACCAAAAGATTTGCTCAAACAGGCATGTCCTCCTCCCCATCAAGAACACAGTTGAAATGATTCATTCAGCAGCACATCTCCTACATGAGTGGCAGCATGGATGGCATGTGAGATCCAGCAGGCTGTTGAGAAGGACTGGGAAGGTCATAGTTCACTGAGCTGGAGCTTGGAAAAGATGGGTAGTGGCAGCAAGAGTGGCAAGAGCCCCATGAGATAGTTTTGTAACCTGGGAAAGGTGGTGCTGGGTGTGCTTGTTGAAGCAATCCCACAACCATTCCAGTGCCAGATCCTTGTCAGTCCAGCCATTAGGACTATGTTGCAAATACCCATTCCTTAGCAGCAGTGTGGTCCCAGTACCATCCTTGCTGGTGAGTCTTGCCCTTGAAAATGACCATTGGCAGAGGTGGTGGGCTGTGTGCACTGATGCACTCAATCATGGTGACTGTCTCTCTGTTGCCTGGATGGGATTGGAAGTGCCTGTTCTTGCCATTTGCCTTTGGCACAATGATGTTGTGGGACTGACTTTGTCCCAAGAGGATACCAGTCTCATCCATGTTGTAGATATTCTCAGGTGCAATGTTGTATGGCCTGATTGTTTCCTCCAACAAGTCAAAGTACACTTCCACAATCTTTGGATCACTTGCAAGCACTTGCTGTGCATCCATAACATGGGAATAGTAGCTTTGAAGCTTGCAACCCAGTTTGGGCCTAGTGTAGCATCATTGTTGTTGGTGTGCTGCCATAAAAGCTGAAGTGCTAAGTTTTTGAGATCCTGTGGCATGGCAGGGAAGCCAAAGTCTGCTTGCCTGTGGATATATGTTGGACTAGAGCATCCTAAGCCCCTGGCAGTAGGGCTTTGAAGGCCTTTGAAAGCTTCTGAGCAGCTCTTTCTCCCTTGTTTGTGGTGGTGCAGAGTCTTGTACAGGAGCTTGCAGTGTTCAGCTGCAGCCTTGATGGTTTTGAAGCTGCCTCTGCTCAAGTCCAACAGAGCAGCCTGGATCTGCTGTTCCTGAGCATCACAGTCTGCCTTCAGCTGAGTCCTAGCAACCTTTTTGTGGGGTGAAAAGTTGACCATTGCAGGCTAGAAGTGACAGAAGTGGTGGTGATGGTGTGCAGCAGGGTAGATGTAGAATTGACTGGTCATGTGCCTGAAATTTGTGTCTCACAAACTGGCCTTGGGTGGTACTAGATTGATACTGGCACTGCTGCCCTGAAATTTTAAAATCCGGGAGTGCCACCCAAGGCCACAATTCCAAAAAGTCTCTCATCTACGTGAACTATGTAACTCTCGAAACAAAGCTGCCGTTTTCAGAAAATTCAACCCGAAATCCTTTTTTTTTTTTTTTTTTGAAATTTATTTTATTTTAAATATTTCTTTTTCTGTTCTTCTCCCACGCAGACAGAGCCGTCAAACCAGTGAAGCGGCTTTAGTGGCGAAGCAGCACCGGGCAACCCGATGTCGTCTCTTGCAGCGACCCTGGAAACGAATGCGCCACCCACGCGCATTTCTTTGTTAGCGAGGATGTCCCGACGCTGAGGGTGGGTTGCTGAAGAGAATCCAGCCGAAGCAATTTATTTATTATACTCTCCTTGCCGTCGACAAGGTGTAGTGATTGCAAGGCCGCATCCGCACGGACGAAAGCAATCTCGGCATAATTTCAACGGCAGCCAGCGTAAGCTCAAGCTCACACGCATCTCGCCTGCAGCGATCATCAACTTTGACAGGGAGAAATAGAGTTGGTAAGAGAGAGTGGGAGAAGGGAGTCGCTGTGCGCGTGCGTTTGCTGACGGAGTGGACCGGCAACGCGTGCTGAACCGTGCGGCCTCGCATCTCTTTCCAACAAGGAGGTCCGAGCTCTTGACGAGTTGCATGTGGAAAAGGCAGACAGCCTCGTGTTTCGAGCGACCGTGACGTTGGGTTGCGATCGAGTCAGAATGTGAGAGCAGCAGCAGCAGCAGCAGCAGCAGCAGCAGCATGCAGCTTTGTGCTCGGGTAGCTGTTGCTGACTTTGAAGCGGAGAGAATCTGTCTCAGAGAAAGAGAGAAACACGAAGTCGCCACAAAGCGAAGAAGCAAGGGACACTGCAACAGCCTACTGCAAGATCGTTCGAGAGAATTCTCGAGAGCCTGCGAGTGCCACTGTGGCATGTGAACCATTCCAAGCGCGGCCGGTCGGTTCATGAGTGAGGTTCCAACTCCTCGCTGTGAACGCCTGATCGATCGTGAACCCAGATGCGGAGGATGCGTAGGCGACAATGACTGTTGCAACGCATAGCCCGAAAGCAACGAAATAGAGATGCAATACGCATGGTGGACAACCAGCGATTGACCAACTGAGAGCGGGAAAGAGAGAGGCAAAAGTGTAACAGCGCTCCACCGGAACAGGGTTACCGCAAGTGAACCGGATTCACGGAAAATAAATAAATAAATAAATCAACAATTGACGCTCACTTTCCCACTGGTAAGCGAAGGATATATCGGCAACTCTTGCGTTTCTCGCTCCGCAGTGCAAGAGAGCACCGAGCCTAGCATACTGGCGCTCTCATCAAATTTCGAATACGTGTAAAGTCAACAAATATCGAATAATCCTCCTTTGAGCAAGTCGTCTGTTGAGACGCACACACGACCCGGCTTCACATCTAGACAATGGCAAACCTCGTCATCCATCCAATCGACATTGTGAGGCTTGCTTGCCATCGGCGGTTTTCAATCAGCATGAAAAGAGGGCCCTCCACTCATGCGATGGGATCCTCACATGGAAATCAATTCCCGTGGTGAGTGCTGAGTGCTTTCATCGTCGTCATACCTTCAGCATCGCTTGCCATTGCTGTGCTCGTAAGGCTTGCTGAACAGCAGCGAAACGGTGTTTTGTATGTCATTCCGCCAAGCACGCTGCGCGCTGAAACGAGTCCAACAAAGACGTTGACCGACCCGCTGCAGGTGAAGACTAAGTGAAGCATGGGAGCGTTCGTTGTAAGAAAGCTATGTGTTCCTTGCGCGCGTGTGTTCCGGTCCGGTCCAGCTTTGACTAGCGTTGGCAGGTCCAACGTGCCTGGTACACGAGGTTTGATCGTCCGATGCTTCCCTTGCTTAGGCGCACTTGTCGCCCTTCGACCCATAGGAAGCCAGATGCCACTGCAGTCGACCTTGCCGTTGGTTGGAATCGATTAGATCGCTTAAACCAACCCCACCTGTTCCAATCGCCACCGCATTTGCCGTCGTTTGCCTTTGCATGCTTACTGCTGCCGCGGCTTATTGCGTCGAAGGACGGTTCAGCTTCGGTCTTGGCAGTTGATCCTGCGACGGAACCAGTGTCTGGCATTGAAAGTGCATGACTACACTAGCTCGCCACATGAGACTTGCTCCTCGGCTGGTCCCCTGCTGCGTCAGCGTCAGCGTCGCCACAGCTGCCGTTCGCGAGCGAATCTAGCCGAAGTTGACAAACACCTCGGCGAGCCACAACCACGAGAACAGCGGTAGCAGAAGCAACGGCGGCAACGCCGACAGCAATCCTTGCGGTGTTCCGGTCTCGACGGACGGCTCTCGACCGCAAAGACGGCCGAAGGAATCGAGACCATTCCTACCGCTCGTGGCTAGTTGCCACCTCTGGGACTAGACCAACACCTCTTCTCGGCTGATCTTCCTGTCACCTAGCGACTTGAATTTGCAACATCGCCTAGACCTCGTCTAGATCGCCTCGTTTCGTGTCACGATCGAGTCGACTCTTTGCAGCGTGACAAGATGAAGCGGTCAATTTTTCGTGGTCGGTATTGAAAATGTCGCGTTTTGATTGGTTCGATAAGAAGATAAAGATGGCACACATGACACACACACATGCAAATCTCACACTGCGCCACCCAATCGGCGAATTTCACCTGTCAAAACCCTCCACTCTCAAATTAAGAAATTCCTTTTTTTTTTTTCTTTTCGTAAAATCGTCCCTCTCAATTTCGCCGCGGCCTCCAACGCCAAAGCCGACAAATCGAACCGGAAGGACCGATGCAGACCCATGCTGCCGATTGCGTATGAATCGGGACGGACAGCAGTAAAGAGCTCAAGCTCAAGCTCGGCACAATCAAGACACAAGGCACGGACAAGATGCTGATACTTGCTTGTTCTTCTATACTTGCTGGACGATAATAGAGAACTACGGCTGCTGGGATCTACTGTCTGAATATGTGCAAAATGTTACAAGAGTGCGATCGCCTTACTCGTCATCGGTATCGGGTTCACGCTCACCACCGTACGTGAGCCAGCGGCTGAGACGCAGACGACGACGCTCCTCTTGTGCCTTCTTCTCGTTACGCGTCAGCTTCTTCTTGCCCTTCTTGGCCTTGAATTTGGACATGTCCTGGTCGCCCTCGTCGCCTGAGCCGGCGGGTGTGGGAGCTGCCGATGATGCAGGCGTGCCAGCCTTGGAGGCGAGGCGCGAGGCGGCCGTGCTGCCTGGCATGGGCGTGCCCGGCACAGAGGCTCCTGGCGTCGAAGCGTCCTCCATCTCGTCCAGGAATGCTCCCTCTGCGAGCTGCGCCTTGGTCCTCGACACAATACGTCCGTGGTCGACGTTCCAGATCTCGGGGCACAGAGCACCGACAAACTCCATGTTGTGCGAGATGATCACAACCGCACCCGCCCAGTCGCGGATCGCCGTGGCCAGACCACCGAGCGCATCGCGGTCCAAGTAGTTGGTCGGCTCGTCAAGCACCAACACCTGCGGATTGTTCCACATGGCGGCGGCGAGCACCACTTTCACCTTTTGACCACCCGAGTAGCCACCAACGGCGTGGTGCTGCGCAATCTCGCCCTGCAGACCCACCGCCTCGAGGTGCTGGCGGATGAGCTTGACGCTGATCTCGCGCGAGCCGGCACCCTCTCGCGACGCCTCGAAATCGTCAAACTGCTGAACGAGCTTGCTGAAGCCCAATTCGAGCAGACGCTCGCGTGGAATCCAAGAGTTGTTGCGGTGCTCGTATCCGACCCACTTGATCTCGTACTGGTACGACTTTTTCAGCTTCTGTCGTCCCACAATGTACTCGACCTTGCGCGACTCGCCCGTGGTCGACTTGATCGGCACCTCCATCTGCGCCTTCTCCTCGTCCGTCATCTTTCGCGACGCTTTCTCCGTCATCTCTCGGTCGTGTCCGTCCTGGTATCGCCAGGCAATGTACTCGACGGCCGTCTTTTCCAAGTGCTGCTCCAAGTGGTGGAAGGCGTGCTGCGCCATCATAGCGATACGCAGGTTGGGGTGCTTCTCCACCTTACCCTGCTGCGGCACCGTCTCACCGGTCAGCACCTTGATCAGCGTACTCTTACCGGCACCGTTGGGACCAAGTACACCGACTCGGCTCGAAAGGCTGATAGCACACGACGTGTCATTGAGCGAAGGCTTGGTCATGCCAGGGTAGGTAAAGGTGCAGTTGGACATCTTGAGGATGGTACGCGTGTTGGAGCGCACACCCATGAGCGAACCGGGAGGCGGGAACGAAAACTTGACCGTGGTCGCAGCCAGCGAGTAGTAAGCCTTTGCTTCGGGTTTGGTCTTGACAAAGTCCGAGAGGTTGCCCTTGTAGTAGCGCAGCTTCTTCTTTTCGTAGTGGATAATGTCGGTGCAGACGTTGTCGAGGAAGCCCGAGTCGTGCGAGACAGTGACGACAGTGATCTGGTTGTTGGTGACGAGGAAGTTTTCGAGCCAGGCGATCGACTGGACGTCGAGATGGTTGGTGGGCTCGTCGAGCAGGTAGACGACGGCGTCCGAGAGCATGGCGCGCGCAAGCTCAAGCTTCATCTTCCAACCACCGGAGAGCGATGCAACGGGGTTCTTTTGCTTTTCATCGTCGAAGCCGACCTCACGCAGCTTCTCGGCAACTTCTTCGCGCGACTTGCCGACGAGCTTCTTGTCGTTGGCGATAAAGTCAATGATGGGGGTGGATCCGTCCTCACCCTGAAGACTGTGCTCAACCATGAGGGTTCGGACCTGGTCCTGCGAAGGGTAGCCCTCGACCTTGCCGTCGCGCATGGCTTTGAGCAACGTCGACTTACCGCTACCGTTGGCAGCGACGATACCGTATCGGTGACCGCGGTACAGCTTGAGTGTGGTGTGGTTGAGCAAGAGGAGACCACCGTAGGCGAGCGAGAACTCGGTACGGCAGAGGCATTCGCCAGCCTCGTCGTCATCTTCCTCTTCCGAGTTGCCGAAGCGGGCCTTGTCGAGCTCGATGTAGGTCTTGCGGAGATCGGCAGTGGCAGCCTGAGCAGCATCGGCATCCTTGCAGATTCGGCGGAGGTAGGGCTGAACGTAGACATCGTCCCATGCACTGGCATGGAGAATTCGCTTGTTGGCGAGGCGGGCGATGGACTTGGCGAGGTACTCGAGGCCAACGAGGGCGAAAGTATCGCCCTTGAGGTTGGCGTGCTCCTCGGGCACTTGGGGCTGCACAGCAGCAATGACGGCATCGAGGGCAGCACCGCGTTGCTGATCAAAGATCTTCTTGGGGTCTTCGGTGACGGCATCGACGCCAACAGCAGCGGTGGCTGCATTGAGGGTATCGAGAGCGCTCTTGGCATGCTCACGAACCTCGGGGAAACTGGCACCCTTCTCGATACGCTCGACGGCAGGGGTGAGCTCGGGCAAGAACTTGGCGGCCTCGTGCGGGTCTCGGACAAGCTTGCAGAGGTTGTCAACTACGACGACAGCCTGTCGCTGGACGTTCTGGCTTCGTTCGTTGAGGGCACGAGCGAGCAAGGGGACCATGACGGCCAGCGCAGGGCCGGTGACTTCGGCGACAAAGGTGGTGGAAGAAAGCTTCTTGATGCATTCGGGCACGGCGTCGGGCTGAGCCATGCAACCGACGAGGTCTGGAATGAAAGGACGGATGTCCTTGTTGTCGAGGCACGACTCGCAGACCTTGATGGCGGTTTTTCTTGCCTGCTTGGAGATCTCTGCCTTGGTCTCGTGCATGGCCTTGGTGAGGTATGGGATGAGCTCGACTAGTTCGTCGCCGATCTGCTCGCTGGCCGAGCCGCTGAGTCGGCCGAGCAGCTTGAGTGCGCCTACCTTGGCTTGCCACTTGGCGCTACCGGAACCGAGCACTTCGTAGAGGACGGAAAGGAACTCTGGAGCAGCCTCGGGAGGGACCAGAGAGAGGAGCGAACCAGCGGCAGTCTCAGCAGCTTGACGGACGACGTCACCCTTGTCTGCGTAGAGTTCGAGAATAGCGGGAAGCGTGGGAAGGAGCCATGGCTCTGCGCCGAGCGGGCTAGGAGCGTTCTTACCGCCAACCTTGACAAAGATGGCGTCAAGGCCGATGGCAGCGGCTTCGCGCTCGTATCCGCTCTTTTTGTTCTTGGAAGCCTTGACGAGGCTGTCGAGGATATCTTCGGACTGGAGGACGCAAAGACCATTTTGGTTGATGTATTCGGCAAGCTGCTCTGCTGCGACGTGGCACTCTTCAGCAGAGGGAGCCTTGTAGAGGGCTTCAAGAGCCTGTGATGCGCCCGACATGTTGAGAATGTCTATCGGTGCTTTTGGAGGGAAGAAAGTGCGATCGACAGTGTGTTAAGAGAGGATAGAGCGAGAAGCTGATCGTATCGCGGCCGTTCCGTCAAAGGGTATCTTTTCGAAAAACGAGAGCCAGGACCTTTCCAGGGCAGGTTGGGGTGGGCTGAACCGTTATCGATGTTCAGCTGCTGCGCTGAAAAGAACGCGCTGATGAAAACCGGATCCAGGAGTGGTGGTAGAAAGAGACAAAGGAGACGAGACAGAAGATATACCAAGCTTTAAACTGTCCGAACTGTCGATACAAGCAGGTGAGAGAAGGGAGAGAAGAAAGCCAAAGACGATCAGCGACGGCAAGATCAAGATAGCCGTCACTTTGCCTGTGCTCAGTCAGTGCGACCGGAATCGTGGAATCATTGCGCTCTCGTGCTGTACAGTGCTTGTCGAGAAATTTTGCAATTTTTTTTTTTTTTTTTGGCTTGTGTTGAAATTTCTTCTTACAAAAAATTAGCTCGCGTCTGTCCGCCTGAGGCACGTTGCTGCCGTGTGACGGTTGCCCTTTTCACCCTTTCACCCTTTCACGAAAGCACCCTTTCAAAAACGGACGGTTTCAAATCCGACACGTCTGCTCAAACTGACCATGAACCGTACAAAGCTGTCCGACTTCCGAAGATTGGCCTTCGGGCTCAAACTCAGGGTCCAACTCGACTTGAGCGCACCACTTGAAAGTGTAGGATCCTGACCGACTGCAGCTGGAGGGCCAGAGACACACAAAGGAGCACTTTCCCTCCTCAAGCGAAAGAAGGTACTTTCAGCGAGAAAGGTCGCCTTCGAGAAGTGCCAGTGTTTGCCTGTGTCAGTGATGACGGATCGGCTTTTTGTCTCAAATCGGGGTCGAAGCAGCCTTGCAAATCGGCACGCGACGCGCCGGACCCTTTCTCGTGAGAGCCGTGCCGGATCGGGAAAAGTGTTGGTCTCGAACAAATGGCAGCAGCTGTCTGCAGCAGCACTGAACGACCCTTGAAACTCTGTCTCTACATCCAGACCTTGACGGAGCAGGGTCGAATGCTACCGCCATCGGACGGCCGTCTTTAAGCTCAGGTTGCTTCCCAGCCACGTCGCCCTCCTTCTGCCATCGCTGCCTGGCACTGGAGCAGTGTTTGCCCCTTGGGTCCATTGCTTTCGATCTCGAGCCTTCCGTTGCTTTCCCACGGTTTTGACAAGATTCAGCCGTTCCTCTTCGGACTCGATCCGTGCACAATTCAGATCGGCATTGTCCGGACAAGATTTGAACATCTCTGCAGCGATGCTGGCTCGTTGATTTCGACACGGTTAGCACAGAACCGGATCACCCGACGACTCGATCATAGCCTTGCTCTTGACCACCATGAACGGATATGATCCGCAAGAGAGTGATCGGGAAAACTTTCTGCCTGCTCGATCCGATAGCAAGTCCGGCCTAGGGCAGCTTCGACACAATCTGCGCGACGCCCGTCTGCGAGAAGTCATGCATCGTCCCTACTTTCCATCACCCTTGTCACAGTCACCCCTACAAGCATCCATCTCATCCGCCTCTCATACTGCAGCGTCGATAGCAAGCTCTTCTTGCTCAACGGTCTCGACTTCAACCACACCGCCTTCAACTTCCTCTCGATTCTCGATCAACCAAGCATTCAAGGCTCTGACCGATGATGACATCCACTTCTTCGACCGGCTAATATCCACCTTGCCGTCACATGCTGCCGACTTTTCCCAACTCAAGGCGGCATACGTTGCCCACTTGCCCGAAGAATTGGACCGCAGACATCGTAGAGCTGGCTCGTCTCGTGATGCCTCCCGAGTCGACTGGGATGCTCACCTTTGGTCCATCTTGCTCAGCTTGGTCAAGGTTCGTGGCAAGAGTTGGCGAGAGCGATGGGACTCGGTGCGTCTCGCTTTCGGCCTGGATCCCAACAGTGGCGATGAGACGGATCTGAGCTCTGCGACGCAGATCACGAACGCAAGCGTAAGAAGCAGCTTGACGGAGCACGGCGCGGACTCGACTTCGCGGCGAGGACGGGACGATTCTCATCAACACCATCTGCGAGGCACAAGGAGCCCCGTCAGTCAAGCGCACGCTTCCACACCGCGCCAGGAACGCCCACATCCTTACGCTGAGCTTTCGCAATACAGTCTCGGACTGCCACGGTCCAGCAGTCCGCCACCGAGGCATCGAAAAGTGCATGCATCGACAGCGCAACCTCGGACGCTGTACGGGGAGCTTGCTCAAGAGAGGACACCACGTTTCGGCCGTTCACACCTCGAAGATCCCATTTCGGCTATTCAGGCGCGTCTAAGTCGCATGCTAGAATCGGATGAGGATCTGGAACGCAGCAGCAGAAACGTGTCCGGCGTGAGTCGATCCCGTGCGACAAGCAATGACAATGCGGGAGCTTTGTCGGGAAATGTCGTCCGCTTACCCACAGATGCGAAGCGTCGCTTCGACGAGCTTGTTCGATCGTCACAATCGGCTCGATCCAGACTGCGACAGTCTCAAGCAGCGACACAAGGGAGGGAAGAGCAGGACGCGTCCGTTGAACAACAAGAGATAGCCGACCTGTGGAGGGCGCGCCGACTGCTACAGACCTGCTTGACGTGGTGGATCACCTTGACTCGCCAACAAATCGAGAAAAGTCAGAATGCGGCCGATGCCAGTGCTCGTGTCCTCGTCGAAAAAGCCTGGGAACATTGGAGGCAGGAAGCGCAGAGCGGATTGCAAGGCAAGCGCATCGGCGAAAAGACGGATCAAGTACGGTGCATCCTCACTGCCTTCCGACGATGGAAGCGGCTCACACATACTTCCAAGGAGCGCAAGGAGGAGCTCAAGAAAGATTCAATGCGCACTGCCTACTATATCACAACAACCACCGTCAAGAAACGCATCGCGAAGGAGGCCTTCGGAGTCTGGAAGCATCGATACATGGAACATCTTGCTGACAATGTTCGACGGCGTCATCTGCAGAGTGGAGCTTTCGCATTGTGGCAAATGCGCTCCTCGCACACCAGGCAGCTTCAAAAGCGAGAAAAGAGCGTCAAAAACAAGCAAGATCGTTTGACCCTCACTCAGGCTTGGGAACGATGGTCGGATCGTTCAGACAAGGCGAAAGCTGTGCATCAGTTTCAACAACACCGCAATCGGCTCGCACTCGTGGAGGCGCTTCACACCTGGCGCCAACGCACATTGCTGTCTGGTCTCTCGCATGCATTTGCTGAGCGTCGTCTGAAGCTGGCGGCGATGGATCACTGGAAGGATGCTGTCGAGCAGCAACGGATGCGTCGCAAACAAGAAGCTCTTGCCACACGCTGGCGTACACGCAGACTTAAACAGGGCTCTTTGCTCGCTTGGCGTCGTCAGGGTCGCAAAATCCTAGACATGCAGGGGCAAGCTGACGAAATGCAAGAGCACCTCCAGCGAGAGAAGCTAATTTCGTTGTTCCATCGCTGGCAGCTGCAATCGCGTGCTGCTCTCTTCGAACGTGTCCACACAACAAGCTCCCTCGAGCGTGCTTTTAACCACTGGAAGCATCGCCATGCCGCACTGACGACCAGCCTACAGCAGCGCGAGTCCACCATCGTTGATCGCCGTGACACGGTCGTCAAAGCGAACTGCTTCCTTCGATGGAGGCAGGTCGCTGAACATATACGCAATCGAGAGGCGGACGTCATAGCTCAGAGGGACGAGACGATTTGCAACGACTTTTTCATCGCATGGAGGAACAAACAGCTTCAGCATCATCTACTTCAGCAAAAGTCGGCGGCTGTTTCAGACTTCTTCACCTTGAGATCCTCCTTACAGCGATGGCGATGCAAGCTTCGCGAGCACCGAGCCGATGTCAAAGAAGCACAGCACGACCAGCGTCTTGTTCAACAAGTCTTCGAGATCTGGAGATCCAAGGTCGCCAAGCAGCGACATCTTGCTGAGCTGTTACGGCACTCTCTTGCCAAAAGCGACGAAATCCTTGCTCGGGCCTATCTCAATCAGTGGGTTGCCAAGATCATCGAAATCCGAAATAGGGAGCTGGAAGTCAAGGAGCAACGGCAGCGACGCTTGCTCAAAGCTGCCTTCTGCGCATGGATCGAGGCTTGCTTGCGGCATGACGATCTTTTGGCGTTGATGAACAGCTTTATCGACGTCAAGGAGGAAGATAAGAAGAGGCAAACGTTTCTTCACTGGCTTTACTTTGCACGTGAGCAAAGGGAAAGACGGCAGAAAGCAGAGACGCTGGCGGTCTCCAGGAAGAAGAAGCTTTTGGCTACGACCTGGAATGCCTGGCAAGACAAGCACAAAGAACTTGCGCTCGCGACTCAGGAGTACGAGATGCTGATGCGTCGTCACCAGTTGTCCCAGCAATGGGTCTTGAATGTATGGAAATCCCAAACACTTTTGCTGCCAGCTATTCGGATGCGCAACACATCACTCAAGCGAACGGCTCTTCAGCAATGGCGACAGCGTCTGCCAGGCGCTCAATTGTCTAGTCAGGCCGCAAAGATGGATCGGGCACGGCTCTTGCAACCTAGCTGGCAAATGTGGCGAGGCAAGGTGAAACTGAAGCGACAATTGCGTGCTGCCGCGCGTTTCGGGGCTGGCAGCATCAGTGCACAAAGACTGCGGACGCTGTCGGCTGCAGCATCGGCTGCCAATCGTTCTGCGGGATCTTCATCGCCGTCGCTAGCACACTCGTCGTCTCCCTTCCGAGGTTTCGCAGCTGCAGCCTCATCATCTCGCTCAGCAACGCCTCTGCAGCGACCCAAAACGAGCTTAGCTGTTCAGAGTTCAGTGCCCACAGACGACTTTACTTCGCTGGATGATAACGTCCGCTCAGGACGACGGCAACATAAAGAATCGAGCTTGCCACGACGAGGAACATCAGTGCCGCGGCATTTAGGAGCGAGCTTTGCGAGCGAGTCGGTGTACTCCTCGCCAGGCCTACAGAACGGCGCTGCATTAGACGAAGATTTCATTTCGCCATCAAAGGAAGTAGCTTCACGTAGAGCAAGAATTGCACAGGCTGCTGCTACGCCCACCACGGCCAGCATCAGTGAGCAGAGCCGATTTTCTTTGGCGTTAAAATCTTCCACCTCATCCATCTCGGCGGCGCACGCACCGTCAAATGAACTTCATCAGACGATCAGAAGTCGACGCCAATCTCATGCACTCGAAAAGGGCCCAACGCTTTCATCGGTCGCGCACAGAAGCACCCTGAACGGTCAAGAGCAAAGCGATACCGAGTCTGACTTTGCCCGCAGGATTAAGCGATCTGCAAAGTACGATCAGACGCCGGTGGCTGACTCGCGGACAACGGTAGTGCGGCCGCCTGCAAGCAACGACGGTTTTGAGTCTGTCAACTCGGTGCATTTAGCTCCTGCACGAGCTGGATTGGTCGATCGGTCGAACATGCCGAGACAGTCGCTAGCGGTCGCTGAAGATATGATATTGCAGCTCCGGGCCCGAACCGGCTCTCGGCAGCGTCATCAGGGATGAAGGGTCGCATGTGACCTCGAGTCTGTCGATTGCGATAGGGGCATTGTAACTGATTGCCTTTCTTACGAGGATCTTGGCTGTGTTGATGAAGTCTGTGTCGGGACGGATGCCGGTGGTGGTGCCAGCAGCGGTGCAGATGAAGTGAAGGAACAGTGCGATTGAATCTACACACCTGTTATGAAGGTGGGTTGAAGCCTTATCGAACAATGTGTGAGAAAGCTTCCACCATCGATCAGGTGCCATGAAGGTCTTGGACCGTCAGCCGTCCTTTGCAGTGAGCACAATAGAGGTGGGAGCGAAATTTCCCATCCTCTGCTCAGGTGCTGACCCCTCTTGCCGCGACAGATTGTCTTTAGGTATCATTGACGAATTCTGTGAAAGTGAGCTTTAGTCCAAAGAATGAGAGGCTCGACTGTCACCCCGTGGACGGTCAAAGCTATATCAAGACGGTCTCGCCACCTGCAAGAAGCCCCTCTTCGATATTATCATCACTCAACAGCCACCTTCGTAACAATGTTCTCCGCCAAGCTCTTCACCCTCATCTCAACGCTGCTGCTGTCGAGTATCAGCTGCAATGCCTTTTATATCGCTCCGCAACAGGTCGGATACGACTCCTACTGCGGCCCTTAGGCTGGACCCGCCGATTTTGGTGTCGTTTGTTTCGACTTCGCCTTTGGCATCCGACAGAAGATTCAGGCTAGCTCGGACAACCTAGTTGGGCACTTTGACGGCACAGACCTTGGGCGTGAGTTATCAACCCTCCTCTGATCTGATCTATGAGAGTGATAGAAAAGCCGACCAGATTCCGAGCGGCACATTTGCGGCTTCCCACATGTCTTGCCCTGCCTATTGGCAAAAAGAAGCACAGCGCATGGTTTAGCACGAGCGATTAACGCGCAGACATGACCTCCGTATACAGCAAAAAAAATGACTCTTTGTGTCCAGTACTCCGTCGCATCGCTCCAGAGCAACCTAGTCACACAACAGGGAGTTTATTGCCCTCTCGACAAATACACAGCTGGATCTGAATATCAAGATGGACCGAGGACGGCGCTTGATGGGCACAGAGTGGGACGTGATGCGGAACTGTGGGAAAGGTGACCAATGCGCCCACACCTCCTGACCCTCCTTTCCGACCGCCTCCGTCTACTCTCTTTGCGGATTGCTTTCGCGGTCCGCACCATCTGACTTTCGTGGTTTCATTTCACGGTGTCTTTCCAGCACCATCTCAAGTTCGCATGTGCACCAGATCAAGATCGTTTCTTTGCTTTTCATTTGGTCTCCTTCTCGTCTACCAACACTAAGCTAGTACTTGCAAGTTTTCAAGGTCTTGAAGAAGCTGTCCTGCAAGGTCTTCATCGCCCTCAGCCATATTGTAATGATGTTCTCTACCAAGTATTTCCCCGTTCATGGCTCTGTGAAGATTCCTGTTGACCTCTCGTATCCACGCCACACAATGAGCAGCAGTGACACTTGATGTGCTGCTCCTGATGGCCCTGAAAAGACTCTCGGTGTCCTTGTACTCTTCCTTGGACAAGCGTGGCTTGATTTGGGCAAAGAACCATTCAGCAGCATTGAGAAATGGCGAGTAAGGAGGTAGGAAGACTGCCTGATGAGGAGATTCTGCAAATGCATCTCGGACAAGTTCGCCGTTATGCACCTGACCATTGTCCATGATGATTCGACGGCCAAAGCTAAGCTTTGGGAACACCTTGGTTTTGAGGAACCAAGCAAAAAGAGTCGATGTTGTAGAACCTTGATGGGCCCAGTCCGCAATAACACCTTCCTGTCCAAGCGCTGCAATGTAGGTGATGTTCTTTCCTCGATCTGAAGCAACTGACCTGATATCACGCTCGCCTCTCTTGGTGCGACCATACGACACATGTTGGTGGAGATTGGATGGCGATTCATCGATGTAGACACAGTTGAACAGACTGGCACCGCTATCTGCAAAGCGCTCTGCCCATCGCTGCGGACGACTCTCAGAGCGGTGAGTTTGGCGGTCACACTTCTGCACGGAACGAAAGTAGGGAACTGTAGACTGATATCTTGATTTATGCGCGGATAAAGATTTTGTCGTTGCCTTTGATGGAGTTGGTGGTACTGCCTCTTTTAGGACCCGAAACCATGCCGTCTCCATGGAAGTCAAACAGGAAAGCCAAGATGGATGTGTCAATTACCACATTGGAGATAATCTCTCAGGTGAAGGCATTTCTGATCCCGACCAGACTCATTGTGGTCCTGAACCTGTCACGATCGGCTCTTAACATCATCCGGGACAGTCAATGCACTTGTCGTTACTCTGCTCCTCCTCGGACAAGCGCTAGCCCACGTATCAACGTCCTGTGGTAAAACACAAGTAAAGCCGCCATTCTGCAAGCACAGCGTCACAGAGCATTGGAGAGCGCCACCCTAAACGCAGAGCTTGGCCCGCACACCCTGTTATCGGCTGTGTGGTTTACAGTCTCAACACATGCCCCATGTTCTATTCCTGAGTTTCCATCATGGTTTCTTCCTTTTTTATAGTCGATAGGCAAGAATTCAGCCTGACAATTACATTCCATTGACCCATCTCCTTCTAATCTTTCGTCCTTACACTGTACTCAAATTAGCACGCCTTCAAGGTGCGCTAAGGGTTCCTTCGAGCACTGAGTTCCCTCTAATTGTTGATGACGACATGGTGACGCACTGCAATAGAGCGGAGTTTCAACTTCTTGTCAGCTGAACGCAACCCAGGCTGCGTACATGTATATACATCCACCCTCCGGGTGGATCTCCTTGTTCGCACCCCATCAGATTCATCAAACACCACCACTATCGTCAATCCTAATGATCAGCCTTCATGCCATCGGCTCTGCCATCTATCGTCGCTCGTGCGATATGGCGAGAGCGCCTAGCAAAGAGGGACGAGACGCTCTGACTTCGCTTCCATAGGGCTTCTCACGTGCTCAAATGCTTGCGGCATATCATTCGCAGCTTGCGCCCACCGGTCTCCACCAGGACCACCAACAACACATGAGATGGGATGGTGGGGGTGACTGTGGCTGTGGCTGTGGCTGTGGCGGGGGAGCATCGCGGGCATGATAACCCCACCAGCAACCAGCGATGCCACTCGAGCTCAGGCACACACCCGGCCCAATCTTGGATTACCAGTGACAACCTCGCATAAAAGATATAAAAGTACCTTCAATACCTTCCGTCCCTGATCGTATCGCTCCTTATCAAATGTCCAAGTCGTCATACTCTTTCAAACATCGTCAAACGTCTCTTCTCTCAGCCTCCCTATCCACACTCCAGCATGCAAACCTCCACCTTTCTCATGTCTACCATTGCCCTTATGGCTATAATGTGTAGCCGCGTCGTAGATGGCGCAGTTGTGCAAGATGGTTGGTCGCGGTACTGTAGCAACGGCGCAGAGGCTACTGGAGCCCACTACGTCTGTTTCCACTCAGATGAAGGTGAAATCGCCTATCAGCAGAGGAAAGATCTTCACCAAGCTACCATCTACCGCAATCCTTCGAACAGGAATGGTATGTTTGACCCTAACGCGAAACGACATGACAAGTGAAAGCAATGTTGTACTGACGTCAGCATGTCTTGGGTTTGAGATGTTCAGACTTTGTCGTTGTTTTTAACGTAGACCATGCCTCAGCTACTTTCAAGACTCCCGAACATGAAGTCATTGTGGACGGATTCTATGACGCTGCTGGATGTGCTAACTACAATATCAATTCACTCGATGGTCAGTCTGGTATAAGCTCGTCCTATTGTCCAGGTAACCCAGCCGTGAATATCGGTGGCCAGAGCACTTCAACATCAAGTAGTCCGGTCGGAGGCTATGATGGACCGGCTTTGTAGCCACTTTTTTCAGTACTTTCAGCCCGTGCCAGACGGCGGGAGTGCCTAAGAAGTTGGAGCTCGCCTCGTCCTGTCCATCTGCGTGATCCGAAAGATCATTTATATCTCAATCTTGTTCGCCTCCTCTCTCTTCATGTTACGTTTCTGCTAGGCATTTCACAACCTGTCGATCTCAGCTTTTGCTGCCTCTATGCTCGCTTGGTCTCTTTTCCGACGGGTCGAGAACCTCGTCGAGCTCTCAGGCCTGTTTATCTGCAATACAATCTCTTTGCTGCACTGCTTTCCGTGCGACACTTGTCTGCGACAAAGGAAGCAATTTCGTGACCTTTGATCCGTCAAGGTGGTTCCAGTCTACTTCCAAAAGATGAACATGTAGCAATTGGTGAGGTGTTATTGGTCCAGGTTCCTTTGGGGAAGAAGACGTCTGCGGCTCGTCCCCACGCGTGATAGGCTCTACTGGCTGCAGCACACGCTTAGTACCCACGGTGTCTACTGAATCTGAAAGGAGCTGGGACAAGTTATCAGTGTGGTTATGACAGTGGCTGTACGGTAGACCGATCAGACCACCAGTGCCGCTCTCCTGCATGGCATTTTGTCACAAGCCTGGATGAATACGAAGGGGTGCATGAGCATGAAACATTACGCACGAGACAGACCAGAGATGGGATGATGAGGTGGGCTGAGAGCATCGAGGGCGTGATAGACCCACCAGCAACCAGTGATGCCATTCCCGGCACAGCCCTCTTCAAGGTTCACAAGAGCTCAGCCACACACTCTGCCAATCTTGAAATTTACAAAAGCACCCTCAGTACCTTCCATCCTTGATCGCCTCACTCCTTATCAGACATCGTCAAACATCTTCAAACATTTTCTCACTACCTCCCTCTCCACACTTCAGCATGCGAACCTCTACCTTTCTCATGTCCATCATTGTACTTGTGGCTATCATGTGCAAGAATGTCGTGAACGGTGCAATTGCGGAAGGCGGTTGGATGACATACTGTCAAGACAAGACAAAAGCTCCTGAAGGAGCCCTTTTCGCTTGTTTCCGTTCAAACGATGGTGGTATCCACTACAATGGAAGGGATCTCACGTCCTCTGTCATTTACAGCAATCCTTCCAAGGCCAATGGTATGTTTGACACTCACCAGATAGGCCTACATTACAGCTTAGAAAAGTCACATACTGACGCTAATTTGTGCTCAATGTGAGGTATTCAGAGATCGCTGTGGTCCTTCAGGGACACGGTGCTTCTGCCAAGTTTTGGACTAATGATCATACCGTCCAAGTATACGTGAAGGATGGCAGCAGTGTCAACTATTCTATCAAACCCCGTCAGGGAGAAGGACGGGTCAATAGTTCAGTGTATTCCAGCTCTGATGCAGACGTCGTGATTGGCAAGTAAAGGCATCCACACGTCCAACTCTTGCAAGATGGCGAAAGCTTCTAGGGAGGCAGAGCTCGCTTTCGCATCACAATCTGCCTAGAATCGTCTCTGTTCGTCCAATTTCCTCTTTACCAACATGTTTTGTTTTTTCTAGGCTTGCCACAGCCTGTCGACCTAGCGTAGCTCGCCTTTGAGCTCGTCCGATCCCTTTACCGACGGATTAAGAGTCTCGTCGAGCTCTCAGGCCACACACCTTTAGCTGCAATTCACTTTCTCTTCCTCATCTTCGATGGTGCGACGATTCTCTGCGGCAATCGAAGCAAGCTTGTGTGACATGCGATTTTGTCAAGGTGGCTTTAGTGAGAAGATGACCTCGTTTCGTTTGGTGAAATTTCATTTGGCCGGGGCTTCGCTGGCAGAGAAGTCAGCTTGTGGTTGAAGGCACCCAGGCTCGGATGCTGTCTCGGGCGGGAGCTACACAGATTGCAAAAGGGATGGTGGGGGTAGCCATCGCAGTGAGTGAATCAGGGGCGCAGCAGACCTAATAGACAATCAAGAGTGCCCCTAAGCTTCGGCTCAGCGCAAGCATTGGCCTACTTTCATCATCACGACTTGCCCAGACCCCTCGCCGAGGACACCTTCCGCCCTCCTTCCGCCCTAAGTTGCCGGCGAGTTCCTTCCTCTACTGCACGAACGAAGGATACATAAGTCACTCTCCAACCCTCCTCCTCAACCTAGTCGTCACCAACCTTCACCTCTCACTCGAACTCTTGAGCTCTGACAATATGCGAAGCTCAACTTTTCTCGTCTCTACCTTCGCTCTGGCAGTAGTGATGTTAAGAGGCGTCGTAGGTGCCGGCGACTGGTCGTCGTACTGCAAGAACAACTGACAAGGTCCTGCAGGATCCCTCTACGCTTGTTTTCAGTCAAAGGACGGTCTAGTCAGCTTGAACGGAAGCGATCTTCAGTATGCTCACGCTTACGTCAATCCTTCAAACCGCAATGGTATGTCTCAACTCCACCCTACACGGCATGGTTCAGGAACGTCACACTGACTTGTGTATGACTTGTGATTGAAACATTTAGAGGTGGCTATTGTTCTCGATAATGATGTCGGTACTGCTTTCCTTTATACCGATCATCACTCGGTCAGGGTGTCCTACGGCAACTCTGCCGAGAGATGTGTCAGCTACATGGTTGAACCACTCGGCGAGGAAGTTGGATCCCCTTTCATGTCGTCATACTGTCCATCTAAGTCACCTCAGGACCCCATCTTGATCAACAATTAACGAACCAATACGTCAGGCTGTCCAATGACAAGGACCTGTCGCTGAAGTCCGTTTCCCAATTGCAACTCTTGCAGCTCGTGACAGAGGGCGATAGTGTTTGAGACAGCGCAATCGACTCGCGCACTTTGTCTGGGTCAAAGTGGTGATCTCCTGTACTTCAGCCGTCTCCTTACTCTCTAGCAGCCCGAGCGTAGCAATCCAAGCAATTGTTTGTCTTCCTGCCGCATGTCTCTCCTGCCTCTGCTGCTTTGTCTTTGCGCTGGAATTAGACTCCCACCTTACGGCGCGCCACGAGCCCTGAGCGCTCCAAATCGCTTCGCAGGTCTAGTCGCAATCCCACTCCTCTCTTCTTTGTCAATCGTGCGAGGGTGAAAGGCGAATATGTCAGCATAGTCGAGGAAGCACTCTTCTGTGCGAGCTGTTGACCGAGTGTAAACTCGCCATATTCCATGCAGATTGCGTATTGGGCAACGTTGGCTTCTAGTTGCAGCCTCATCTGTTTTGTCCAAGAATGTGGAAGCGGCCGTGGCCGTGGGTATTGTCTTGGCGACAGAGAACCACCATACCCACCTTATGATCCACCATACCCACCTTATGATCCACCGTCCCGCCGTACCCACCAGCAGCTAGAGATGCACCTCTCTGGCTTTGCCATTTCCATTGCGTTCACTATAGCTCCATACACGCACTCCTCAGAACATGTGAAATTCCCAGAGAGCACCTTGCACAGACTGTAAGGTATAAAGACACCCTCCTTTCCTCTTATCCACTTTCCCTTCGCTCCTCAACAGATCTCCTAATTATCAGTCATCTTCAAGCACCTCCAAGCATCTTCGAAGAGCTTCTCCAAAAATCTTCTTCTCTTTTCATCCCACCATGCGAAGCACTACTATCCTCGTGTCTACCGTTGCCCTCGTGGTTGCCATGTGTGGCAGCGCCGTGGCTGGCGTGATCAAGGACGGCGAACCTAGGGCCGCCGTAGCTGACGTGACCGATGACGCCAACCTTTGGGCTTCTTACTGTGGCAAGGACGCTGAAGTTCCTGAAGGCGCTCGTTTCCTCTGCTTCAAGTCTTGCGATGGTCCAGCCAGCTACGAAGCCAACGATCTCAACCGTGCTGTCGTTTACAACAATCCTACTAACAACAAGGGTATGTTTGCGCTCCCTACCCAGCTCTTTCGGCACAACAAGTACACCATTGGAAGACTGACCGTCAGCATACCTCGCATTCTTATGTGTAGAGTTTGTCGTTGTTTTTAACACCGATTCTTCGTGGGCTAGGCTTTACACGGACAACTATCGCGTCGCTTCGAGTGCCTCCCGGAAGTTCGTCACCGAGGTGCTCAACTATGACAAGAAGGCCGCCGAGCTGCTTGGCTCGAACAAGACCGGAGAAGGATGTATTATGGTCAATATTAGACCTCAGGGGCAGGAGTTTGACGGGCTGATCAAAGCTTACTGCCCACCTTACGAGGTTATCGAAATTGGCAAAGAAGAGAGCCAGTGATTCAGGGGGCACGATCAAATAGCGCCCGGCGCTGAACGCCTTGATGAGCGGAATTCGCTGATTTCGCTCTGCTTTCTTGCCAGTGCTGCCACTGATCTGAATCATGGGAGAGGGCCAGGGCCGCTTGAAAAGCTGAGCTCGTCTTCCCTCATTCCACCTTGGTAGACCTCTTTATCTAAGCCTTGTTTGTGTTTGTCCCCTTCCCTTTCCCCATCGTATTCTGTAGCTGGGCGTATCACAGCCCTCGATCCTACTGTGTAACGTGGCTCGCCTTTGCACTCGTCTGGTCCCTTTTCTCATCGAGGTCTCGGGCCACACACGTTTAGCTGCCATTCAATCACCCTTACTCTTTCAGCAATCGTGCGACGCTCAGATGAGAGCCAAGTCTGTGACTTTTGCGCTGTCACGATGGCTCTCTTATGCTTGCTTAAAATGGACCGGATTGTGGATCTTCATTTGTGGTTTGTACGCACGGTATCCACAGTTACCGCTGACAGTCTCTTTGTACTCACAGGATCCACAAGTCCCACTGGATGAAGTGGGTTTGTGGACGCTGGCTGTGTCCTTGGCGGAGGGTTGCCCATGGGCAAAGTAGAACCTTCAGAGACCTTTGCAATCTTGAGATCCAGCGAGCCATTCCTCTTCGCTTGCGCTCAAGCGATAATATCTCTAGGGCACAATAGACCCACCAGCTTCATTAAGGGTGCAATACTTCGGCCTGGCTCTTCGATCTTCAGCACGGCTCGCACTGAGGCTGCTAGAGGGCTCCTCTCTTGCACGAGGGGGTATCTATATACCGTCCACCCCTCGCATCAACCTTTCCCCCGCTCCTCATCTAAATCGCCCATCCAGATCTCGCACTCACTCATTCGCAAACAACTTCAATCATGCGAAGCTCCACCCTCATCAACTTCACCATCGTCCTTGTGTCATTGTGTGGCAGCGCAGTATGCGATGGGATCTACGCCGGTGGATGGCCCTTGTACTGTGGTAGCAATAAATCTTATCTTCCAGTGGGACCGTACTATGCCTGCCTGCAATCCTTCGATGGTAAGATCACGGAAGGACCTCAGAAGGATGCTATTATCTACTACAACAAAGACAACAACCTCCGTAAGTTTCCTTGTTTCTCATCGATAATGTCTTCACATCATACTGACCCTTGCACTGGGGAAGTAGAGTTTGCTGTGGCGTTCCAAGGAGTCGGTTCTAGTGCTTCGTTTCAGACCAACCATCTTAAAGTAAGCCTGACCAGCAATTCATCAACAGATGCTAGTGGTTGTGTTGACTTCCACATCCAGAGCATCAACGGCGGCTCAAGTCATCTTCAACAGCCACCCTTCGATAGACCGGACGGCGTCATCTGTGGATTGGACGGAATCCAGAGCCTCTACTGAAAAGAGTCCGCATATTACCGTTACGGTCAAAAAGTACCTGTCGCTGATTCTGACTTTGCGCTCGGTTGAGCATCCCTTTCATGGCGAGCTGGGAGTTTCCTCGAGCGCTGAGACCACTCCACACCGCTAGTCGCAATACTATCCTTGGACCTTCATACTACTTATCTGTCAAATAGCTGCGTACCTAAAGTGCGACGTTTTAGAGCGATCAACGTCGTGCCGATCGTCGCGTACCAATCGGAGGAGTGTGCCATCTGGAGATGTAGCGTTCTCGCTATTGGTTGCGCTGATCTCGCTGGTTACAACGAATGGCTGGGTAGCTTACGGTGTACGCGAGCTCTTCTAGAACGGAAGGGCCATTCACGAATCGCGCTCCGTCTTAAGAACATCCGTTGCGAGCAGCGTCGTGAAGGGAAGAAAGATATAAATTGCAGATGGAGCCGATTGCTTTTGGCTCCAGGGCCCTGAGGCTCCCAGCCCGCCGTAAAGGGGGACGTATGAGCGCAGATGAGCAAGAAGATATAAAATACTACAAGAAAAACTTGGTGGCAAGCGCGAGCAACGAAAAGATGATGTGGTCAGAAAGGAGAGTGGGTGAGTGTGGGATCCTCGTACACGGTTCCAGTCACAGTCTCGCTCACCATCAGCTGAATTGTTCTTGTGGGGTGGGCTGCGACAGTGTATCGTGTGCATGGTCGACCCACCGGAGGCCTTTCCTGAAAACGAGCCTGCAACCCTCTTTTGCGCGAGCAATAAAGACCTATCCTCCGTCCCAATCTTTCGAACCACCAATCAACTTCTCTCTATCTCCACTTTCTCTCATCATGCTCAGCTCTGCCACTTTCCTTGTAACGACCGTTATTCTTGTGTTGGTGATGTGTAGGAGCGTAGTGGGCGAAGGAGTCTTTTACGCTGTCGGTTGGCCTGTGTACTGTGGCAACCCCAAGGATCAACTTCCTGAAGGAACCTATTACATTTGTTTCAGTTCCGACGACGGACCACCTCAGGACAGCAAGCTCTCCAATGCTGATATCTTTACGAACTCGGATGACAGTAACAAAAGTAGGCTTCGACGCTCATTCTCAAAGGCAGATGAGTGAATGCCGTACTGATATTCTCTCTGCTTCAGATTTCGTTGTTGCTTTTGGAGGACCGAGTGGCGAGGCTTCTTTCTGGACCAACCATCATCCCGTCCAAGTGCGAATCTCGAGTCTTCAGGGCAGGGGAGGCTGCGTCGATTATTCCATTGGCGCAACCGAGGTACACATTCCACATAGACCGCTGCCTCCTTTCCAAAACGTGTTGAGATTCTGTCAAGGTGACGGCGCCGTTTCCATCTCCAAATAGAGAGAGCCAGAGCCGTACAGTCAAGACACGTGCTGCCGACTCCACTCTTCACTAGCTTGGCCCTGTACGGAGTAGGAAGCTCTCCTATGCCCTCTATGCCAGTCCATCCTGTCTGCATTCTCATGGTCGAAAGACAAGCCCTCAGTAGAGCGATCGTACCTTTTCCTGTGATGACTTCCTTGCTCCTTTTTGGTTCCCGCCAGATGCGCTCGACTGGCTTCACGTTTACGCCATGCTCGGGTCCTTTTCGAGCGCTGAGACCATCCTCCGAGCTCATGAAAGCACTTCCGTTCAATTTTGGTTGCAATGCAGTCGATACCACTCTATACGCCTTTGTTCAAGCGCCTGTGCTTGTATCGCCTCTGGTCTGGAAAAACGATGAATCTTGTGGATTACGGTGGGATATTCTAAGTCTCAGGCGAGAGCGTAGTCTCAAGACAATTTGTACCGTTTCCCACAGTACATGAGTTGCATTATTGTTCGCAACGATCAAAAAGGTGTAATGGCGGCACGTGGTGGGGACAAAGTGGATGTGAATGATGGTGGGATTCGTCCACATTGTTCAAGCCTTGTTGGCGCGAGGAGCGAGCTCGAATCTATCTTGAGATGTTCACAGTCCTATTATTGTGAGCTGCCCCACCTGTAAAATGCAAGCTGCATACACCCTTCATCTCCTCACGGTTGGGCTGGCATTGTATCAAAATCAGCAAGCACAGCAAGCACAGCAAGCACAGCAAGCACAGCAAGCACAGCAAGCACAGCAAGCACAGCAAACAGGCTAGATCAAGGGGAAAAGACGCTGCACTGAATGATGCCCTGTGTGTATAAACTCTCCATGAACCAACTCAGCTCCAATCTACTCGTCATTCCGCCAAAGTTTCAAGTTATCATACACCACCCTAACACCACTTTTAATCAACATGAACCACTTCATCCTTCTTACGATCGCCCTCCTCGCTACCTTCTTCGGAGTAACGCTCGCTGATCCCAAGTACGAAGATTTCTGCGGTGGCAAAGATCCGCAACCAAAGCCATTCCTTACAGTGTGCTTGCATTCCAACGATGGCGACCTATCGTGGAAATACAAGACATCTGACGATATGGGGCTGTACAAATCGTCCAAAGATCCGACCAGTAAGTTTATTCTCCCTTCCTCGACCACCTCGTCTGCATAATGAGCGGAAGAAACTGAACAGTCCGTATCCCCTTTTGGCGAACGGCGAACATCAATCAGAATTCGCGATCACATTCACCCAGCCTGGAGAGTCCTTCGTCCTGAATTCTGATCATCGTCAGACAGCCATCTATGCACGGGACAAGAGGTGTTTCGATCACCGCAGCCGTCATACGAACAGCCGTGAGGTGATCCCATTTACGAAGAGCTGTGACGTTAAAAATTTGGAGATTAAAAAATAGGCATGGATGCTTTGAATTGTCAGCCAGAGATGTCACCATGTAGATTTCGTCTTAGCCAGCAGCTCCCCGCTCACTCTTCGTATTCTTGATTTGAAGAAACTAGTTTCTGCACCAATCTTCAAGGGTGGACGTGACGCATGGGCACAGAAGAATCCCTCCTGTGAATAACTCAAAGAGAAGCTTTCATACCAAGGTCGAGTTTGTGTCTGTTGTCTACCAACAGACACGGGTCCCGTCGTTGTAGCAGAGGTGACACTCGTAGAAAGCACGCCGCTGACTTGCTTCCACTCACGATGGGATGAACTTGTCCAACCTCCAGCGGGCCTCCAGCGGGCCTCCAGCGGGCCTCCAGCGGGCCTCCAGCGGGCCTCCAGCTGGAGACAATGAGGCAGCCCACAGTCGCCACTGTTTCGCCACTAGTCTCAGCCCTGCCCCATTGAGCGTTGCTGACAGCGTGGTCCGAAGGCGTGATTTGGAGGAGTGGAAGCGCTTCTCTGGCACTCCGGCACTCTCGTGGGACATTGAAGCTCTTCGCACTATCGCCGTTCATACCTTCTCTCCCAAAGACTCTTCACCAAGTCGATCCTTCCGCCTGCCAACGCTGAAGCCAAAACGCTGCCTTCGATTGTTCTTCTATATCTTTCAGCTCAACATGAAGTCTTTCAGCGCTCTCCTTGCGACCATCTCTATCGCCACCTGCATCGGAGTGGCGTCTGCGACAAACTACGCAGACATCTGCATCGGCCAGGGTCCGCCGCAAACGAAGTCATTCCTAGCGCTGTGCGTAAAGTCGAACGATGGCAAAATCTGGCAAGTCGAAAAACCCGAAGATGTTGGTCTCTACTATTTTTCTCAGGATACGACTCGTAAGTTTCCTTGCTTCCCCTAGGTGAAAGACATCTGAGCCTGAAGAAGCTGAAAAGCTCGGATCTGGTATTACCAACATCGTCCACAGAATTTGCAATCGTGTTCCTCAGCCCCAGAGCAACCGTGGAGTTCAATACCGATGTTCGGACGGTTAGCATCTATGCCAGACCGGATGGATGTTTCGACTACAGGTTCACCGCTATCATCTCTGATCCCAGCATTGGAGACTACAAAAAGGACTGCGACATCCACAAGGTCTTCTACATTCCTCGTTGAACTTCGAGGCATTCCACCGAAAGGCAGAGACATCACAGACTTGGCCTTCTTTTCATCACTCGTAGCTTCACCTTGATGCCACGCGATTCCGATACAGCTTGAAAACATACAGTAGATGCGACGTCCTATTCGTGAGACTGCTGTTGGTAGAATGTGAAAGAAGTATCGGTACCAGCGGTATAGTGTGTGTTTGTGGCGTGTGCTCGCCCACCTTTGAGTTGAGCAGAACAACTGTTCCTGCATGGGCGCACACGTGGGTCAGATTTTCAGGGATAACTGTGTCAATGACACAAGGTAGGTTTGAGGTTGTATCAAGAAGCAGCCTGCGTTGTCAACGAGCAACCGACAACGACTAGGGGGCTAGGAGACTTATCGATCAGCAACCAGCTGCAGTACCGCCCTAAAACCGAACCCTGCCAACATAGTAGAGCCAACACGGCCACGCTCGACTCAAACATTTCAGCGTCTCCTTGAAAGATGAAGACATAAATAGTACCGCGTCGTCCCGGCTTTCCTTTCCGTCGCCAACCATCGCAAGTCTTCAGCAAAACACTTTTCACCGTCCGATTCAATCCTTTTCTAACAACATGCGAAGCTTTAGCTCTGTCATTTTTGCCACTGCCCTTGCTTTGGTGGTCTGCGGTAGCGCTGCGCGTGCCGGCAAAGAAGATTACGCGACGTACTGTCAGAAGGAAAAGGGTGCACCCGCCATTCCTGCCGGCACTCGATACGTCTGTTTCCAAACATCCGGTGTTCCCCCTCTCTTTGGGTCCGATGGTTTGAGTAATGCTCGCTTTTACAGCAACCCTACCAAGTCTAGTGGTGAGTTTCCTTTCTCGTGCTCCAAACAAATCTGTGCAGCCAAGTACTAACCGACACTTCCCCCGGGAACTAAACTGCGGAAAACCAGAATTTGTCATCGTCCTTGGAGCAGGCAGTGACAGCTATGCCAAAATTGCCGTGGGCGAATCTACCGTCCAAGTCGAAGGCGAAGGACGTCCAGGTTGCGTCACGGTTGCTATTACGCAGGATGCTTCCGGCGTACCCCGCCCAGAAGATGGAAAGCAGTATTGCGGAGCTCAAGGTTCGGTTAGAATCTGAAGTTAGCTGCAAAGCTGCTCGTGCGAGAAGGAAGAGAGCGTCGAAACAAGAAAGGCTCACCTCCCACTTCATTCGGTAGACTTGGTCCGTGTTCACACGTAACGTGTCACTTGAAATGCTAGTCATCGTCAAGGTTCCGCTGTTTGGACATGAATGGCGCGCACTTGACTGAGTTTCAGTGGCTGATGCTGCCCATCTCGGTGGGCACAAACGCCGGAGATCCACCAGCAACCGTGCCCCCCGCTTGAAGAACCAACATTCACACGCCAGAAACACATACCTAGACAGCCACTCCACGTATTACCTTTCTTCCACTCAATTTACTTCCATTCAAAATCATCGTTCGTCTCCAGCAAACCCGCACCTCTTCAATCCTGACCTCGTCTCTCCAACAACCATGAAGAGTTTCACCACAGTATGCTTCGCTGTCGCGCTGGTCGTCACGGTTCTGTGCGGCAGGGTCGTCCGTGCTGCGCCTGCAGAATATGCAAAATACTGCCGGGGTTCTCATCCCCTGCTTCCAGTCAAACGATGGTCCATCTAATCCTAATCCAGTTCTACGCGGTGCTAAAATCTACGAAAGTCCTGCCAATCCTAGCGGTAAGTTTCCTCTCTTCACTCTCACGCCCCGAAAGGGGGAGACGAAAGAGGTTTCCAACGTACTGGTTTGGTAAAACGTGCGTTCATTGTCTTACCGCAATGTTGATGGTCGGCCTTCCGGGATAACAGAGTTTGTCGTGGTGTTCAATGGAAGAGGAACTTCGGCCGTGTTCTCGACCAACAATCATGCGATCTTAACGATGGCACCAAGGGGAAATTCGAAATGCATTGCGTATTCGATTGGATCTGACTCAAGCACCTCGAAGGACATCAAGAAGTACTGTCCAAGCGCAGGCGACAGGCCCATTCGAATCAATCCGTAAGACGGTCCCAGACACAGCACTATAGCCCAAGCACACGTCTATTGATGGGCCCTAGAACAGCGCGACAACCGATTGCAATGGCGTCTTCAGCTCCGTCATCCCTTGTCTGTGCTCACTTTCTTATAAAGCTCGTCACGGCTACTTGGCTTCACATCGTCTGTCTGGTCTGTCTCGTGCGAAAGCTGCGAGACAGCGTCTGTAGCAAGTGTGGGTGTTAGCAAATATTTTCTCGCCGCTCATCTTCTCTCTCTCTTCTCCTCTTCTCCTCATCGCGCTGCCTATCTGCTGCGCTTTCCCAAAGCTCACCTAGTCCTTTTTCCCCACCCTGTTTTCCCTCCCTTATCATCTGTCTTTGCCATCTCCTGTCTTTCTGCCTCGCTGCGCTCGACAAGACCCCCACTTACGGCGGGTCTGGGAGCCTTGAGGCCTAGAGTCACTCTCATCTTCCCACAATCTATGCTTATGTTTCATTTCCACCCAGGCTTGCGACAGATACAGTAGTTGAAATTGATTTCATGTCACTTTGCATCCAGCTTGCGAAGCTCTGCCGGGACCCGGCCTTCGCAGCTTAAATCAGGACAGGTAGAACTCCCCCAGGTTGTCGCTGTTTGAGTATTGGTTGCAGGTGCGGGAGATCACACAGTTTTGAGGTCAGTGCGCTTTCTAAACAAGAGATAGGAGGGATGCGCCACTACCAAGATGGTATATTAGCCATATCTCTCCGTCAGTTCGACTCTCTTCCTTCGCTCTTTTCATCAACGTCGTTCTTCGTCGCCAACTTTTCTCAAACACACTCTCTCCATCTACATCTCTCTCACGCCTTCCCCCGCCTCGTTGACCATGCAGGCTCTTACCTCTGCTTTTATCGCTGGCATGCTCGCCATTGTGGCAATGCGCAGCAGCGTCGTTCGTGCTGATTACCTCGAAGGAGGATACGCGGCGTACTGCGAAACCCCATACGGACCACCTTCCGATTTGCTTTACATCTGTTTCCATTCCGCGAGTGGCGAACCCAGTTGGGCTTCAGAAGATCTTCAGAACGCTCAGATCTTCAAACGTGCTACCGACGGCAGCAGTGAGTGTTGGTCTTGCCTCTGTATATTCATTAAGATCTTCTGAGAAAACTGACCGCGGGATTTTTTTTTTGGGCGAAACAGACTTTGTGGTCGTCTTTGATGGAAAGGATCCTTCGGCTCAATTTGACATCAATGGACGCAAGGGTAATGTCGTGCTCAATGACGACGGTAGTATGAAGTACTTTATCGAGCCTGGTACGACAGGTATTCACTTTGGATCCGCTGATCCGGTCGAGATCTAACGTGTAGGTGCCTTTCCTAGCATCGTGCGGGTGGGAGAATGGCGAGATAGATCCTTCTTCTGCTTACTCGGCATTGCGCTCACATACAGCAATCGTCCGGATGTCAGTGATTTGCGCATCTTGAGCACGCTTCAATTTATCTTCTTTCTCCCACTCTGCTCGATTGTGATCCCTTGCCTTGAGTTGATTGAAAGAGTGGATGTGAGATGGTTGCGCTGTCTGTAACTTTGTCCCACAAGGTCCCCACTGTCTGGGTCCACGGTTGCGGGTCTGGATGCACGGACCGGTGGGTTACAGTACCTCATGAGGCACAGCCCTGCCAGCAAACATCAGGACGGCGAGTTTGGACCAAAATCACCTCCCTTGCACGCAAATTCCACCCCTCCTGGCAACTTTGTCAGTTGCTCTCCTTCACGACATTCCTTATCAACACACCCTTTTCCTCTCTCTGACACTTTCACTCACTCTCACCGCTGACTTTACCCTTCATTCTTGCTGAACGCCATGTACAGGCTCACCTCTACTTTCATTGCTGCGGCACTTGCCTTGACGATGGCTGGTGGCGTAGTCCGCGCTGGAATCGTCGGAAATAGTTACGGAGACTACTGTCCAAAAATGGAGACTGTAGGGGCTACCTACGTCTGCTTGCATTCAAACGATGGTGCACCTGATCTACCTGCAGGCGTTCGAAAGCATTCGAAGATCTACCTCTCTGCAAACAACCCTGACGGTAAGCAACTTCTCCTCCCAACGCCTCACGGGAAACATTGAGACTGATGGTTCTTCGTTTGTTGTTTGTAAACAGACTTTGCCCTTGTTCTCGACGGACATTCGGGCTCTGAGTTCAAGACCAACAACCATTTGATCAGTCTTCAGCTGTCGAAAAAGGAGGGTTGCATCGATTACACCATTTTCCCGAGTAGTGAAAAGAAGACTTGGTGCAAGGACCAGGATTCTATCCATATCGATCCCTGAGGATTGTGTCAGTGTAGCAGTCCCTTTGGAGCCGTGCGTTGGGAGGGGTCACGGTACGAAGCGATATGTTTTTAGACTTAGCAGAGTCTGTCTTTCTCTAGTTTACTGTTGTTACGTGCTGCTGCGATGATTTCAGAGTCAGTTGAACCAAGCAGAATCGCCACCGAGTCATTCGGGAAGCCGCCACATCGGGTCCTCGCTAGTTCATTACGGTGTCATCCAACTAAGTTGCCTCTTTGAGTCTTCCTCGCACGAAAAGCTGCGAGACAGCGTCTGTGAAGCAAATGCAGGTGGCTCTGCTCCTCCTCATTGCAATGCCTATTTGCTGCGCTTTCGCGAAGCTTGCTTACTTTTTCCCACCCTGTGCTCCCACCACCGGCAGCCCAACCCACTAAGCCACAACCTCATTTGCTACCACAGCCTCCCGGCGGCGTTTTTGGCCCGCCAAGGTTACCACCGAGTAGTGGGGAAACATGGGCTGAGGGCAGTGTTGTGAAAGGGCCAGCATATATCTGCGTTGTCAGCGAGTGGTGGTCACAAGTGGGTTTTGTGACCGGATCAGTGTACGAGGAACTTACACTCGCCCACTCTCTCTCTCTCTCTCTCCCCTTCTGACCACCATCTGGCTTTCTGTGTTGGCGCCTGCCACCAAGTTTTTCTCGTTAGTTTCTTCCCCACCCTTCCCTTCCTTGTCTGATCGCCTCATGCCTTTGTATGTTTTTCACTTGCTCATCTGCGCTCACCTGGCCCCTCTACGGCGGGCTGGGTACCTCAGAGCCCTGGAGCAAAAAGCAATCGGCTCCATCTGCAATTCACCTTTTTCTTCTCTCTCGCTGTTCATGGTGAGGATTTCTAGGACGGATCTCTTTTTCTCGCATGCAAAGTAGGTCACCTTGTAAAGTATACAAAGCCCACATCACTCACCGAGACGTCGTCACCTTTGCACTTTGCTCTCCTCCTTCACGACCTTGTCTCAGTAAAACCACTCTCTCGCACCGCATTTTTTCTCCTCGTCTTTTTCCCGCTTTACCTTGGCATGATGTACGGTTTCACCTGCGCTGGTATTGTTACGCTCGCCCTAACTATGGCAAGTGGCGTATTCGGAGACGCATTTGCTGGAATGTATGATGATTACTGTTCGAGATCGCCGGCTCGTGCAGGGTCATTCTATGCCTGATTTCACTCGAACGATGGTCCTCCCAAACTTGCTAGAGGCGTGAAGAAGCATTCGGTGATTTACTCGTCCAGCTCGTCCAGCAACCCAAGCGGTAAGTTATCCCCCCTAGCTCTTGGCAAAGTCTTGCTACAAAGGTTTGTGACTGATTGTGAGTCTGTTTTTTGTGGCCTCTTCTGGTACAGACTTTGTGCTGGTTCTCGACGGGCATTCCGGGTCGGTGTTCAGGACTAATAGCCATGCGGTTGATGTGGCTGTTGGAAAAGATAATGGATGCATCAACTACTCTATTTCTCCTCCCAACAGTGGTAGGATGACGGGGTGGTGCAAGGGTGATAACCCGATTCAGATCTAGGGTGGGTTCACCTTTGTAGTCGCTGGGCAAGTGGCAGTGTTTCTCGCTCTATCCATCCCTTTATGGCTCGCCCTGGTGTTCGTCGGGCCCCCTTTACGGCTGGGACCCTTATCGAGCTCTCAAGCCTCACAGCGTCTGGCGCCACAATATCATCAATCTTATTCAACATCGCCACCCGTGCGACACTGAGCTGAGACATCTAAATAAGCACAGATGCAAAAGTAAATCCATCAATCTTGAAACTAGGATTTTTTGACCAAGACAAGCTGGAAATGCCTCACCGGATGCCCCTGATTGCAAAATGGGGCTGGCACATGAAAGGGGTGTTGCTCTGCAACCAAGCTGAGGTCTCCACTGGGGGCGCAGGGGTCGTGCAGGGAGCGTACATTAGCTAAGGTGAGAGTCGCCTTCGCGAGCGGAGACATAACAAGCAGCAGTATTTTCTCTTGCTCCCCATTGGCAACCAGCCCACTCGGCTCACAGTGCTGTGAAGTCCAAGCTTAGGAAAGCACGGGCTTACGTTGGTCGCTGCTGCGATACTGGGCAGGGGGCAAAGCGTTGTGGTCCCGCCTGGGATGCACAGCGGGTCTTGACTAAACCTCTCTTGCACGTTGGGTAGAAGTAACGTATAAAACACCCTCATTGAGTCGAACCTTTCCCCCCTCCCTCGCTCTCTTCGAACATCACCTACACATCCATCCCTCTCTCTTCCTCTTCCTCTCTCTCTGCTCCAACCATCCGCACTCCCTGTCTCCTCTTTACCCACTATGTACAGCCTTGGCACTATGCTGATCGCAACCGCGCTTGCCTTTGCGACCATGCTCGGCGGCGTAGCCGGAATAACATCCGGCGGAACATACACCGACTACTGTCCCAATCCGGGAAGGGCACCAGAGGGCAAGATTTACGCCTGCTTCCACTCCAACGACGGTGCTCCCCATCTGGCTGATGGTGTTGGCGACAATTCTGCCCTCCTCGTTTCCCCAAACAGTTCCAACGGTAAGCTTTTTTTTGGGGGGGGGGGGGGGGCGGGGAGGAAGATTGTTACAAGGGAGATATTACTAAGACTAAGTCATCTTTCTTTGTTTGGGGGGTGGTGTAGATTTTGCCGTGGTTTGCAACCATTTGGGTTCGACCGTGCAGACTGATAGTCATAATATTGACATTTACGATGAGAACGTTCTTGGTTGTATTCAGTACTCGATTGATGGTGGGAAGAAGGTTCTGTGGTGCACGGATTATAATCCTATTCAGATCAATGGCTAGGTTGGGGTCAAGCGACGTTGCTCAGGGTTAGCACTATGGATGCAACTCGTGCGAGAGGGCGGAGCTCGACTCTCCCACTTCATAACTATGCCTCATCTACCTATGCCTTGTTTATGTTCGCTTCTTGCCTTCTCACCATCATCGTTGTAGTACAGTAGCTAGGCGAGTCATAGCCTAGTTATTTTGCTTTCCCTCCCCTGTATCCCTCTGTTTGCTCGCCTTTGCGCTCGTCCGGCAACCCCCTTTACAGCGGGCTGGGAATCTTCTCGAGCTCTCAGCCCTCACAGGTGTCTAGCCGCAATCTCATTATCTCAACATCATCACTCGAGCGACGCTGAGCTGGGACACAAACGACTGGCTTGCTTTTCAAAGCGAGTCCTCATACAAAGAGCAAGTTGTGCAACCGCCCTACGCGCTCACGCGCTGACGAAGATCTTTCTGATTGACTACAATCACGCACAGACTTTTCCTCCTCACTAGAAGAGCTCCCCCTCGAATCGGAAACACTTCGCATGACCCGTTAAATCGACTAGGTGATGCATCGATCAAATTAAACTCGAACAGCGCCTTGAAGAATTACAACCCTTAACTATCGGTAGCAGCATCTTGAGCAGCTGCCTCGTCACCCGCCGTTCCACGCGCGGTAGCAACGGACGACGTTGAGAAGCTCTCCACCATTCCACCTGTTGAAGCTTTCGCATCTGCATCTCCTGCAGCAGAAGCTGTTGCAGCCGCAGTATTGCTAGTCGGTGTGTTTGGAGTTGCAGAATCTTGTGTTGAAGCAGCGACCGCCGCTGCAGCTGCTGCCTCCTTATGTCGCTTCTCGCGCTCCAATCTTCGAGTCGATTTAGATCGCGTCGGACGCTTGCCGTCCTTTGTCTCCCTCGTCGTGCTCTCATCAGCTGCAACAATGCTGGCGTTCGACACGTCTTCGCCCGCATCCACACCGCTTCCACCGGTCGCAGCATCATCGTCGTTCGCACCCGCCCCATTGCCACCCGCAGAAGGACCAAACGTTATCTCTGTGCCCATAAACGCATGATTCAGCAACTCGTCCGCCGACGGCCGGTCGTTGTAGTCCAACTCGAACGTCTTTTCCAAAAAGTCCCTGCACTCGTTGCTGATTTCATCCGGCAAGCTCGGCTTGCGTCCCATACCGATCTGGAACAACGCCTGCATCTGATTCAGCGCGGCCCACGGATGCGTGCCCGAAATCATCTCGACCACCAGACAGCCAAGCGACCAAATATCCGCTTTAATCGTGTAGCTCGTCTGCTTGACCACCTCGGGCGCCATCCAAAAGACACTGCCCTGCAAGCTAGGCCTGTTCACAGCTCCACCGGCTACTCCGGCCGCAGCACTGCCCTTATTGGTCGCAAGCACCAAATCCGACTCGACCTTCTTGCTGATACCGAAATCGGAGATCTTGATGCCTCCCTTGTTGTCGACCAGGATGTTGGCGCCTTTGATGTCGCGATGCATGATGTCGCGGTTGTGCAGGAACGACAGACCTTTCAAGATCTGACGAACAAAGTTGCGCACCAGCGGCTCTTCGAACGCGCCGTAGTTGCGGAGAAGGGCGACGATCGAGCCACCGGGAACGTACTCGAGGAAAATGTTGAGATGAGAACCGTCGGCGAAAGAGTCGAGATACTGCACAATGTTTTCGTGCTCGAGCGTCTTGAGCAGCTTGATCTCTCGTTCGAGCGCCTCGAGCATGCCCTTTTTGCGCTGGTCGAGGTGAGAATCGCCCGAAGGCAGCTCGACTTGCTTGACGGCCATCAACAGACCTGTCTTGGCGTTCATGCCGAGGAACACATTACCAAACGAACCGGCACCGATGAGAGCACCCTTGTGCCACTTGATGGGCGCCTTGTTTGCAGACGGCAGGTAGACGTCGCTGGCTTGGTCGTCGTGGTCCGTATCCGAGCTGTCCGAGTCGACGTCCGAATCGGTAAAGTCCGACGCAGAGTCGCCATCACTGTAGGCATTGTGGTCATCGATCGAGCGTCGAAGTTCTGATACCGAGCTGGCACGCGACGTGGTGCTGCGCGCGACTGCCATGGGATCGCCCAAATGACGATCGGCCTCATCGCCTGGAGCTTGCAGCACGGAAGAGGCGCGCTTCCTAGCCACAGTATAGATCGACGCAGCTTTCGATACGATGCTGCGGGCCTTCTTGGTGCGCGGCGCTCCTTCTAGGTCCGAAGACTGGTTGGCCTCTTCGTCACTCTGAGTCTCCTCATCGTCATGACCAACGTGGCTGCCGTGGACGTAGGACGAGACGCCGCTGGAAGGTCGTGTCGAGGCAGCGGCCGACGAGGATCGTGCTGACGAGGCACCCGGAATGGGAATGGGCACGCCATCCTCGTCGACGACCCAGCCTCCTCCGGCTCCAGCCAGCGAGATGCTTTCCCTCCTGTTTTCCACCTCTTGCGTGATCTCGTCGACAGTAAGCAAGCTTGCCGCATCGGCATTGCGCTCGCGAGCAGCGCTGAGCCCATGGCGGACCTGAGAAGCCAAGCTGCGTCGACTCCTCGCGCTTTCGCCCGAGGCACGACGTGACACAGATGGTCGGTAGGGTAAGCTACTACCTTGCGAAGGCGAGTGCTGAGTGGACGAATGGTGTTGCTGCGAGGCGGTGCCTAGACCATGCTTGCCAGCCGGGAACGTCGAACTGGCCTCGGACACGGGCGAGCCGACAGCCTTGAGATCACGCGACCACTCATCGAGTGAATCTCGACCAACTACTGGTGGCAGTGTCGGCGGACCAGTTACAGGTTGTTGCAAGTGCGAGCCGGACGACATACGATGCGCGCTGCTCGAATGATCATCTTCCGAGCGTGAATCGTATCCGATTTGAATGATGGGTGTGGTACCGCGGCCTCGGATCGACACGGACGAGCGCTCAAGCGGCGTCTGGTGGCCATCTAGCGACTCTTTGTTGGGCAACGGTGGCGCGTCTGGATCAGCGACAAAGCTCCAGGTACTGTTGCGCTTGGAGCGTGTGCTGGCCGAAGCACGACCGTAGATGGAACGTCTCGCAGTGCGCTGCAGCGCCTTGGAATCGGTGGAGGGAAAGAAATCGGCAAGGTTGGTGTTGATGAGTTCCGAGGGAGGACGCTGGCCGAAAAAGTTGCGAATCTTGCTCGGTTTGCTCGTGACGGGAGGCGGCGCGTTGTGTTTGCTCTCCTTCTTGAACGCTTGCTTGCCCTCGGCCCTGCTGCTGCTGTGACTATTGCCAGCCTGGTTCGAGGCATTGTTGTGACTGCTGCTGCTGCTGCTGAACGGATCGACACCCAGACCAGACATGATGCTGACGGTGGAGGCGCGCTTCATCTTCTTGCCGCTGATGGTGACACTTCCTGCATCGCCTTCGTCCCCATTGGTGCCCGAGCCGGGGCCAGCAGGCTGCATCTGGGCCACAGGCATGCGCTCGCCGAAGAAGGCTTCGAGCTTGTTCCTGCCTGAGCGCACCGGGACCTTGCAGGCATCCTCGCCGGGCAGATGATTGGGGATCCTTCTCAGCGTAAGACCACGCTCTCGAAGAGGATCGTGGGGCTGCGGAGCGTGACAGATGGCCAACAACTCGTTGTCGGAGAGCGCCTTGGTATTTTGGCCGTCGGCACTGGTGGCAAAGATGCCCCACGTCTCGGTGGCGCCAAGCTCATCACCCGTGGGCCCTTGATCAGCAGTAGGTGTATAGCTGTTCCCGCTGGGTGGCTTGCCGAACTTCTTGAGCACTCGTGCCATGACATCGTACGCGTCGCGACAGTCGCTGACGTTGACGATACGCGTGGTGTTGTCTTCTTCACTGATGAATTTGATGGTACGACGTTTGAGGTCTTCCAAGGTCGGCGGGTTAGGGTTCTGGTAGCCGGCAAGATTGTAGCCCTCGCCACTGTCGATGCGCCTGAGGGTGCCAGCTGAGGAAGACTGCTGCTGAGAAGTTGCTGATGAGGCGGCGTAGCGCTGCGGGGCAGCAAATGGACCACGACCAACAGAATAACCTCCGGTCTGCTGCTGCTGCTGGATGCCGGATGGGGTGGTGGGAGTGCTACCGTGGGAATTGGATTCTGAGATGGGTGTAAGCGGTGAGTAGCCATCTCTGCCCGAGGAACCGCCAGGGACATTGCTGGAATACGATTGCGCTCCTGTTGCGGTGGAGGGACGGCCTGAATTGGTACCTGCGTTACTACCGAAGGATGCGCCCGTTGGGCTACTGGATGTAAGAGCACCCCGCGTCTGTTGCGATCCTGGCGCGTTGGAATAGCCACTGGCGCCTGTAGCTGTGCTGGGTCGATTGGACTGAACGGTGTGGTTGTACGGATTGCGCGATGAGGACAGAGAAGAGGCACCAGCGATGGCTGGCGCAGCGACGCTTCCGATGGAGTTGACCTTGCGATGCAGAGCGCCATCCGCAGTGCCTGGCTTGGATGAGCCGGTGGAAGATGAGGTGTTCCAGACGCTGCCGCGACCAGCTCCAGGAGTGAGACCACGAGCGGCGCTGAGGCCGAAACCTTGGCTGTTGTTGAGCGAGCTGGCGGGTGAAGCGTACCCTGGCATGCCTCTGGAGGTGGACTGTTTCAAAGTGAGCGGTGGTGGACGCATCTGGCCTCTTCGCATGCCCATCGAGTTGAGACCGAAGCTCTGATTCTGACCGTCGGAAGATGGATCGGTGGAGGGATCGTGTTGGAGATACTCCATCTCGCCTTCGTTGGCGTAGAGTGCGTGGGAAGCCAAGGGCGAGAGGGGTGGTATGGAGACGACGCTGGGTCTGCGAGCGATGGCGGAATCGGCACAACGCTTGTTGAGCAGCTTGATGGCGGCAGAGATGCGGACGCGGTCTTTGACCATGGTGATGCCCATCTCTTTGAGCGCAGCTTGGTCCACGTCGAGGATGACCGAGCCGCGAATGTCGTGTTGGGCAAAGGTGGAGGCGTAGTGGCCGAGGCGTGCAGTGTTGAGCCAGGCAGCCACGTCGGCGTCCTCCCATCTGCCGAGGTCATCATAGGTAGGACCGGGCGGGATGAAGCCAGCTGAGAGCGGTGTTGTAGGCCGTGAGCATGGAGAGCCAGCGTTGGAGGATGGGCCTGCAAACTGAGCAGCCATTGCGCCTGTGCCCATGGTGAGCAGGAAGCCCGGGCTGGTGGGTGTGACGGCGCTCATAAGGCGTAGAGGCTATCAGTCGGAAAGACGGCGGGATTTTCGACGAGCAGGAAGCTGAATCGCTTATATAGGAAGGCAGTGTTGAGTCGCTCGCTAAGGCAGCCGCGCTGAGACCTGCATGAATGGCGATCGTGTTTTGGTCGTACTGTAATGGGCCTGTGTGTGGGACTGGTTGAGTCGGTCTTACGATTCGAGCAAATGAAGAGATTGCTTGGTTGGTGGGTGGCCGGTGGGCGGTAACGGTGTACCGACGAAGAAAGGATGAAGCAGATGCAAGCGGGTCAGACCCTAATTAAAGCTGTGAGGTGTGCATTGCTCGACAAGTGTTGCTGATGGACCAGAGACGGAGCTGGAAAAGTTGTCTTGGGATGATGTAGGTGGCGATGATAGGCTATGCCGATTGCCACGACCGTATCGGACGAGAGGATGAGCGACGAAGAAGAGAAGGATGGATGAAGCAGCAAAATGCAAAATGCAAAATGCAGCACAGCACAGCACGGCGCAGTCCAAATTCAGCAGCTACGCGTACGAGCAACATGCACACTGCACACGAGCCACAAGCCAAGCAAGAACTTAACTTACGACCAGTTCCGCTTTTGCCATTGCAGAGCGCAGCCTGTCAACTGACTCGGCACACGCGCACACAAAGGGAAATTCTGGCTCAGCGTGTGGCGGCTAAGCTGCTGCACCCTTTGCCGGAAAAGCCGAATTGGGACGTGAATTTTGGAAAAAAAAAAAAAAAAAAAAAAAAAAGAGGCTACTCTGTGACAACAACTTCCCACGGTCACTTAGCTTTTTCCGCCTTGTTCTGTCGTCATCTGAGACCAGTTATTCCAGCTTCTTGCTCTCTTGTTGTTGGACGGGACAACCGACCAACTACGGGGCGAGCATGATAGCACGATGGTGCCACAATTGGTTGGTCCTCATTTGTGAACTCCACGCCGGTCAAGTTGCTGCTCCAAGATCCACAAGCTTCTTATTCCCGAACTCAGCTGCAGAAACCTTAAAATTGTCTGCTGTTTGCCTGTTTCCCACGTTCAAACCGATCATGACGCTCAACGTCGGATTTCTTGCCGATTCCATCTCCGAGTCACAATCACAGACGAGTCAGAGATGATAGAGAGAGCAGAGAACGACAAATTGTTCATTTTCGGCAGCAGAGCGGACACTGAAACAGCGGTCGAGTAGCAGATCCGAGCTTGCGAGGTATGGGACTAGTACAGCTCTTGGCGGCCCGACGCGAATCGAGTTGTCGCAGGCCACGAGAGGGGTAAAAACCAAAGCAGATCGAACAAAGAATCCGGATAAAAATGTTAGGGCCGGGAAGGGAAGGGAAGGGAGAGCGAAGACCGGCTTGCTGTCGACAGGGGAGAACAAAGCAGGAGAAGGACTACAAGTACAATAAAGACAACAAAGCAAGAGGCCGGCGTGAGACACATGGTCAACACGCAGCTGAGCTCGAAGCGAGCAAGAGTGATGCTGAGAGCGCACCCACCGCTACAGCCAATAATGACGATAGCGTCAGCGATGTGGTCGAGCAAGCGCCACTTTTCGAGATGGCCGATTTGGAATAGGGCAACGGCGTCCCCGAAACAATCGTAGACAGGATACCTTCGCCCGAACTCGGTCGACTGGGAGCTTTCGAGTTGGTCGCGCTCGCCGCAGCACTTGCTGATGCCGCTGCTGCTGGATCGTAATCGGATCCCACGGCGCCCTTGGGCGGGTTGGCTGACCAAGACTTGAGAACGGGCGAGTCCATCAACCAGCTGACTGCACCCATGATGTGTTGCTGGAAAGCATCGTCATGCCACATGGCGTCGGTGTGGCCCAAAGCCGTGTAAAAGCTTCGACCCGCTCCACCCGTGCCTGCCTTGCCAGAACGGATCTCGTGCTTGGTCGGGTCGGTGCCACCGCCCACCTTGACGTGAGGGTTGTATGTAAGCTGATCGCCCTCCTTCCACCACGCGATTGGATGCGGAGAGCCTTGCTCGGATGCACGCTGCGCGATCGTTTCCACGGGATCATCGTACGAAGATTGATCGGCAGTGATGAGATACTGCTTGCCCCACTTGGAAGGGTTCGAGTTGTAGTTGTACATCTCATCGTACACCCTCCAGCTTTCGTTGAGGTGCTTTGTGGCTGGATGCGTGCGGTTGATGATGTTGAGTGTAGCGTGTGTGATTTGGGGGTGGTAGTTGAAGTAAGCGCCCACAAGACGGCCGTACCAATGGTGGTCGTACAGCGCATCACACGCCTCGTGCACTCCCAGGTATCCTCCTCCTGCCTCGATGTACTCGCGCAGCGCTTCCGCTCCTTGATCTGAAAGCGCTTTACCAGATACCGAAATGAACATGAGCATGTCAAACTGCGAAAGCCAGTTTGGCTTTTCAAAGTCATCGGGATCGTCCGAGTGCACCGTGTCAATCGGCGGGTTGGCGTTCTTGGCGAGCTGTTGGACCACTTTGGTCGCAGTGGGAATGGAATAATGGTGGAAACCTTGTGTGTAGGTGTAAATGAGCATCTTTTTGCTGGCAGCGACGGGCGAAGCAAGAAGGCTGAGCAGCGCAACCAGCGCCGTCCATGACAGCAATGACAAAGCTTTCCTTGCCAAAGTCATGGTCGATGTGAGAGCGGAGTGACCTTGTTGCAATGCGGATGCTGCGGATGGTCGAACTCGAAAGCAGAGGCTGGTGCACGATAGAGCTCGATGGAATAGCAGCTAGCTATGAAGAAAAGGCGTCAATACTGCTGACAAGATGTCTGACAGTTGTACGTTTGTTGTCAGACAGAGACGAAGAGGCGATGCGTGCGACTAATATTGGGGGCTTGGTGACGAGCAAGCTTGCGAAAGGAATACGATGCTTGCAGCTGAAAGCAGAGTAGAGGTCGAAATATCGAGCAATAGAAGAGAACGTGTCAAACGAATGTGGTCGAGTGCTTTGGATGCCGTACAATCGAGCAGGCTTTAGTCGGGGTGGATTCAGATGGACAGAAGGGTTGGGAAAGGGGTCGTTTATGAGTGAATGAATGCGGAGTGGAGAGGAGGGGTCATAACAGAGTGATGGAGAGAGAGAGAGAAGGGACGCAGGAGCGATGAAGATGGGAGAGGATCATGTCGAGAGCGGGTTGAAAGGGAGCCTGACTCAGAGAAAGGGAACACAGTGGAAAGGAGCAGTATCGAAGGGGAGAGGAACCCTATTGACAGGCAGGGCGCAAGCGGAGAGTGAAAGTGACAGGTAACTTAGAACTTTCTCATTGCACAGAACACTGCGTGAAGGGGCACGAGAGGAACGAGGCTTGGGTTTGCGTGGCATGCTTGGCTGTGTCCAGGGAGTGCCAAGGGGGGGGGGAAAGGGGGAGAGCGGACGGGAAATGGAAGCATGCGAGGGTGGTTGAAGGACGGTCGAGCCGAAGGCACCAAGGTGCAGATCGCTGCGAGAAGCATGCGGGGGACAGGTCTGCTCGCATCTGACTTTGGGCCCATTTTCGTACCCGTTCCGCTTCTCTCACTGCTTCGGAAATGCATGGACAAAGCTCTCTGCTGCATAACTACGCTGTGCGGAACAGACGAGGTCGTTTCATGTAAGTGGCGATTAGAACATTGCTCCTCAGATACTCGGCTCGTTTCCCGTCAACTCGACCGCTAAAACAGCCAAGTTCAAGGTGAGTGTCAACGTGTAAACAATGCCCACCAACAGAGTGGCGCATTCTCGACACCTTGATACGCTGCCAATGTAGCAGCATGCCAACGAATGTGGGCGCGAGAAAGGCATTGAGCAGGAGAGGCGATGGAAAGGAACCAACGGGCTATGGCACGAAATGCACACAGGAACTTGAGCCACTCTCTGTGTGCCTGCGGTTGGTGAGATCTGGCTGGCTGCACGCCCACAGTTTAGTGGCATTGCGCCTTTGTCAGTTGCATTGTTCGTTTGCCTTTCGTCGCTTCTGTACAGTATGTTGTATGTCGAGCGTGGGTTTTGTTTGTCTGACTCCGAAAGCCACGTAGAAAAGACAGAGGAATGGAAACGACTCTCGCGTCGGCCGACAAGGCAGAGAGGCAGAGAGGCACGTTGGCCCTTTTCGACGTGTCTGTTGGCTCAGTTTGGCTGCAGCTGCAGAGTGCAGATCGCGTCTCCAAATTGAAGAGCGGGCAGACAAGCACGAGATTTGATCGCCGATTACGGGGAAAGAGGCGCGAGATGCACCATGGCGCATGAGAAGCCGTCTCTCTGTTTGAACGACGTCAAGCTCTCAAGACCTTCTTTTGTTTCTTTTCTTCTCTTGATCGTTCCGAGTGTCACGGGTTGAGGCTCTCTGTCATCGATGCATCGCTACTCTATTTCGCTTCGCGCATGCGTCTCGAGTCGACACGAAGGCATCATCGTGCTGCGCGTCGATCGTGTTTGATTGCTTGGCAGCATGGTCGACGCCGAGGTTCGTTCTTGGCTCACAGACGAAGCAGAAGTTGAATCTGGGCGTGCAGGCTTGTCGCAATGCAAGCGAGGCAGGAGACATTTTTCGTGGCAGAGTGTTGGTTTCACTTTTTTCCGCTGTTGGGCCGCTCTTCTAAGCGAGATGAAACAGAGAGAGAGCGCGCGCGCGCTTTGCTGGCAGCGCAATTCAGCAAGGAGGTGCCCAAGGGAAAACATTGCACAATCAGACGAGATCAGGCAACGATGCTCCCGATCGCTTTCAGCCAGGACACACACGCGAGGAGGGGTTTGGATTCAGGGTCAGAGCAATTTCGCTCTCCGCTAGCCTTTCCGCACTTCCGATGCACACTCTGTTTGCTTCCATTGTTGGCCGCCGTATTAAGGTCGATGAGGTCGGTCAAGCTGAGTCGCTTGACCAACTCGCCCGTTTCAAAAGCAGTACCACGGCGATCCAAGCCTCACGAATCGGGTTCCATACCGATCCTGTTCCAGAAGCAACCGTCACTTCTTCTCGACGTCATCTGGAAGCTCAACTACACATTCCTTCTTCATTTCATCTCTCTGTTGTCGTACATGCCTGATCGCATCGACTTGTACGAGTCTGCCAAGCGGTTTACTTGGCGTTGTGTCTCGGAAGGAACAGCAAGAGGCGTGTTAATATTTGACCAGCGAGGAACCGATGTCGCGTTCGCATCACGCGTGCAATTTTTTTTTTTTTTTTCGTGCCAGTTTGTTAGGCTCTTTTAGTAACAGAATATGAAAAAGGCGAGTCTCACGTGACATGGCTAGGGTCCTTTTTCTGCTCGAAAGAAGGAAATTTTTTGGCGGCCGCTCCACATTTCTTCGTCTTCTTCTTGACCTCAAAACTTTCTTCCATCTTTGCTGGTGATCTGCCACCATCTTCAACAACCATCTCTCCCGCTCGCAAGTCAGCACAGCTATATCACCAGGCTGCGCTAACCGCAACGGATAGGTCAATCTCAGGGTCACACGTTCTGGCTGAGCCTTCATCTCGGCAGCCATCACGATGGAGTACTCATCACTTCGCCCCATCACAGAGCGCTCCGCTCGACCATCTTCATCTCGCTCTCCCGAGTCGCACTACTGGCGCAAGTTTCGCGCACCCGTATTTGTCAAGGAGCTCGCACCTATCACTTCGATCCATTTCGTACCGCCCGTCTCTGTCTACTCGACTTCATCGCTCGAAGATGATCCTTCCGCACCCGCAGCTTCGACGATCGGATCGACGTCGACGCAGCCCACCTCTGTGTCTGCGCGACAGAAGTTCGCCGTGACGACGGGTGCACGTGTTCAGATCTATTCGATGCGCAACAGCCGTGTGTCGAAGACGATTTCTCGGTTCAAGGATGTAGCACGCTCGGCGAATTTTAGATCGGATGGAAGGTTGATGGTGGCGGGAGACGATAGTGGGTTGATTCAGGTGTTTGATACGACGTCTAGGGCGATTTTGAGGACGTTGAGGGGTCACGCTGGACCGGTGCATGTGACGAGGTTTTCACCGAATGGTACGGAGATCATGTCGGCGTCGGATGATAGAACGGTTCGGCTGTGGGATGTGCCCGAGCAGAAGGCGGTGTACGTGTTTGAAGGGCATGAAGACTATGTGCGTTCGGCGGTGTTCTCACCCGACAACCCGGCGCTCATGCTTTCCGGAAGTTACGACAGCACGGTCAAGCTGTGGGATGCAAGAATGGGCGAACAGGATGGATGCGCGATGACCATGAACCACGGCGCGCCTGTTGAGGACGTGTTGGTCTACCCTACCGGTGGGGGTGGTGTAGCGCTGTCCGCAGGAGGACCCGTGATGAAAGTCTGGGACCTCATGATGGGCGGTCGATGCATGGCATCCATCTCAAACCATCAAAAGACGATCACCTCCCTCGCGCTCTCCGTCAACTCCGGTGCCGATTTCTCCGTCTCCAATTCCGAATCCGTCGGCGGCATGCGTATCCTCACAGCCGGTCTCGACCACCTCGTCAAAGTCTACGATCCAGCACAAGACTTCAAAGTCACACACACCATGCGCTACCCCTCCCCCATTCTCTCTATGGCTGTTTCACCGGACGAATCGCACATTGCAGTCGGCATGGCAGACGGAACGCTGTGTGTACGCAAACGAGACGTCAAGGCAAGCGAGCTGGAACGACGCGAAGCCGAACGTGCGGCGATGAACGCTGGCGCCTACGAGTTTTTCATGCAAGGTAAAGCGGCAGCATCGAATCAGCCGGGTAAAGTCAACGCAAGAAGAGCGACAGACGACATTCGTGTGGACAGTGTGCGCAAACGCAAGCTTCAGGATTACGATCGGTTCCTCAAGGCGTTCCGGTACGGGGATGCGCTCGACGCTTCGTTGCGCAAAGGTGTAGCGCCGAGTGTCACTTTTGGCCTTATCTTGGAGCTGATTCACCGCTCGCCGAGGGGAAGTCTGGATGGACTGAGGAGGGCGATTTCCGGTAGAGACGATGTGACGCTCGAACCGGTGCTCAGGTTCTTGCTGCGTCACGCGGCGAATCCGAACTACGTCGATCTCGTTTGCGATACACTCAACGTGATCGTGGACACGTACGCGAGCGTCATCGGTCAAAGTCCGCTCATCGACGATCTGTTTGGAAGGATTTGGGCGAAAGTGGGCGATGAATTGAGATTGCAGAGGGATTTGATGCAGGTGAGGGGAAGTTTGGAGATGATTTTGGCCGCGACAGCGTTGGGAGTTGCTTCTTCTGCTGTTGCGTAAGAGGCGTTTGCAATAGAATTTCTGACTTCGACATCGAGGTCTGAGGTGTGTGTAGGGTGGTTTTGGTGAGCGGAAGGCGTTTTCGAAAGCTTGCAAAAACATGAGGATAAAAAATGGTGGCACAAAGTATGAAGTTCTTTAAAGCTCCTTTCAGCACAGTCAAAAGCGACACGATCGTTGGCCAAAAGTCATACAGATGAGATTGTCCATAGCATTACAAACGTTTTTCAAGCCAGCCACAGCTTGCCGTTCTGGAGTCGAAAACAAAGAGGGTCGTACAAAAAAAGGGGTCGTTATCAAGAAATCAGAGAGAGAGAAAAGAAGATGCGCAGTGGAAAGAAACCATCACTTGAAGCCAGCCCTGACGTTATCCCACTTGCTGTACGGATACGACATATGGTTCAACGTCGCATCCAACGTACCCATATTCTTCGCAGTCAACGCGACCAAGCTCCTATCAGCGCCACCCTGAGCCTTGGTAGCGTCACCGCTCAACTCCCAAAACATGGCGCCCCTCAACCTCTTCTGACGAATATACGCGCACTTCAACAGCACGTTCTGCGGTGTATCGTAGCTGATAAACTCCCTCTTGCTGGAATCGTAACTCCAACTTGCCGCGATCTTGGTGTTGATCATCTCCTTGGCTCCTTTGATGGGTAGGAATTTGTAGTCCCAATTACCCGCTTCCCACGTACCCTGACCCGTACCGTTGTAAGGCTGCTGTGGGCCGTCTGTGTTTTCGAATCCTCGGCCGTAGAGGGGGATGCCGAGGACGATCTTGTGCGAGGCGACGCCGTTACCGATGTAGTAGTTGACCGCATCGTCTGCTGAGGGAGGGGAGCCTTTGATGTTCCACAGGTTGGCTTGGTGGCCGGTGACGGTGGACCAGGAACCGGCGAAGTCGTACGCCATGAGGTTCCAAAAGTCGAGGTATTGGTCCATCTTTGCCACTTGGAGGGTCTTGTAGTGGTCGGGTCCGCAGGGTGCGGCGATGGAGAGCAGGTAGGGGACCATGTCGTCTTTCTTCTTCTGATGCGCTGTCAGACCGGCACGAAGCTCCTTGAGCAACAGCACAAAGTTGGCAGCCTGCGTGTCGTTGGCAGGGTACTCCCAGTCGATGTCCAAACCATCCAGTCCGTCGTTTTCGAGGATAGCGATGGCGGAAGAGACGAATTTGGCGCGCTTCTTAGCGTCAGCTGCCATGGGAGCAAAGTGCGGGCCGAAAGTCCAGCCGCCGATGGAGAGCATGAGCTTGAGCGCGCGGTTCTTCTTCTTGAGCAGCAGGAATTGCTTGAAATTGCCGTAGAGGTTGTTGCCAGTGTCGTTCCACGAATCACCCGTGTAGTGCAGCTGCTCGTCGGCCCACAGATCGGTGAGGAAGCACTCGCCCGTGTCCGGGTTGACGTCTGCAAAGGCATAGAGGATGTGGGTGAGGTTGCAGATGGGCACGTCGAGGGGGGAGTACTTGCGGCCGTAGATGCCCCAGTTGGTGAAATAGCCGAGGTTGACACGGGGAACGACGGCACCGTTGGTGGTGAAGTCGTGACCGTCGGCGTCGGTGGTCGCGTTGTCCGGGTTGTGGTCAGGGTCGGTGGTTGCGGGAGTGGAGTTGGTAGGGGTTGTGGCAGGGGCGGTGCTCGGCGTGGAGGCGGCGGGCGTGGTGGTAGCACCGGTCGAGGAAGAAGGCTTGGTAGCTTCGGGAGTGTTGGTGGCGGTAGTTGGCGTAGCGGCGGCGGCGTTGGTGGAGGTGGCGGCAGCCGAGTATGCTGCTGGCTTGGTGGGCGAAGGAGGCAGCGACGAAGCAGGCGACGAGGATTTCTTGTCCTCGTCAAAGCGTCGAGAAAGCTTGTGCTTGAGGCCTGTCAGAACAGAGCCGGTGAGAAAGAGGGGTGGTATTCAGCATGACTGTTTCCGTCAGCAATGTCAATGTCGAATCAGCCTGCTATACTTACGTCCAAACATGGTGGCCCAAGTGCGATGAGATGTTAATCGAGGCTCGTGTATGCGTCCGTAGTATTAGGTGGCTGTCCCACGGAGAAGGATGTTGGTAGCCGATAGCAATGAGAATGGTGTGCGGGGTTGGCAACGACAATGGCAAAGACGATGGTGGTAGTGAAGCAAAGATGGGGAGGTCGTCAAGAACCGGACTGTGTAAATAGGATGCGAGCGGAGGTTGAATCGTCAGCAGCCGTGGCAGCTATGCATAGCAGGGGGAGGTTGTGATGCTCAGTTGCTCTTTCCACTTTGCTGTGCTTGGTTTGAAAGAGCGTTGTGCGCCACCAATGCAACCGTCTCCTGGGACAGCGTTCCGTGTCATGCAAAAAGGCAAGCCGAATGAGCCGGCATCGAGAGGCAAGGAAAGGCAACAAAGGAAACTCTATCTCCAAGAAGGAGAGCCAACAAGAAAGCAACTCGCAGCTCGAGCGAGAATCTACTTGACCTTTGCTGTCTTCTTGGCCTTTGCTGCTGCTGCTGCTGCTGCTGCTCGCCGAATTGGACAGCGTTCGGCTCGAAATTGGCTTTCCAGCTTTGGGCCCCTGTCTCTGTCTCTATAATACTGTGTGCCGGCATCTGTTTCCCGTCTCAGGCTCGCATTGGGATCTTTGCTAACTGGCACTTTTGCGGAGGCTTCCAGCCACGATGTGCTGCTTTCTCTCATGCGAGGCAAAGGATGACAGCCCAACAGCCATTGCATCAAACTCTTCCTTCAACCTCAGCGAGTCTCAACGCTTTCTCACGATATCGATTGAGCATGAGCACGAGCTTAGTGGCAGCATAGCGCACTCAGCGCCACCTTTCACCCCCTTTTCCTTGAGCTTCTTGGCATGAGGCTTGCGGTCAACAAGCGCAGCAACGATGACTAGTCATACGAGACAAGGTCTGACCATCGACGTGGTGTTGCAGCTCCGACTTGCCTTGGCTTCAACTCTACGTTGCACCTTTCCCAAGTTTCAATGCAACGTCGATCCCATTTTCCGCTCTTTGTGCATACAAGAAAAAAAAAATGTAAGATCGAGCAATGTGTTGGAAAAAGTGTACCGGCCGGTTGGAATACCGGAAAAAGTCCTCGGCCACCTCCGGATCTGTGCGAGAAGAGCCTTGGCCAATGCCCGAAATGGTGCGCGGGAACCTTCTCATCAACCTTGGAGTTTGAGGCTTAACCTTGAACCATCAACCGCAACACAAACGCAAACGCATACTTACAGCGCTGCGCAAGATCGAGCTGGAAAGCATATCAAGGTTTTGCAACGATCGCAACGCAAATCTTGCTTCAACGCTTTCATCCACCGACGTCTCTGAACGATTCACCGGCTCGATTCTTTACAGCTCATCACCGGTAAAGCAAAATAGCCGCAACCATGTCGACCTCGATCCCGATCTACGCAAACCTGTTGCCGCCGTCTTGGAAGACCAAGGTCTCAGAATGGCTCAAGGAGGACTGCCCCTCTCTCGACTGGGGAGGATTCGTGGTGGGCGAGGACAACAAGCGAGCCACGCTGTTCTGCAAGAGCGAAGGCATTCTCGCAGGAGTGCCCTTCTTCGACGAAGTGTTCAAGCAGCTCGATTGCCGAGTGACCTGGAATTACAAGGAAGGCGAATGGCTCAAGTCTCCCGCCCCAGGAGGTAAAGTCAAGATCGCAGTGGCAACCGTTGAAGGTCCCTCACGCAAAATCCTGTTGGGCGAAAGGGTGGCGCTCAACACGCTCGCTAGGTGTTCTGGCATCGCCACTGCTTCTGGCAAGTTCTTGCAAAAGGCACGACAGGCTGGATACCAAGGAATCGTAGCAGGTACGAGAAAGACCACCCCCGGTTTCCGCGATGTCGAGAAGTACGGCATGCTCGTCGGCGGCGTCGACATGCACAGATACGATCTGAGCAGCATGGTGATGCTCAAGGACAACCACATTTGGTCCACTGGTTCGGTCACCAACGCGGTGCATGCAGCGAGGTCGGTGTGCGGCTTTTCGCTGCGCATCGACGTCGAGGTGCAGAGCTACGACGAAGCGGTCGAAGCGATCCAGGCGGGTGCGGACGTCATCATGCTCGACAACATGGATGGAGAGACGCTGATTGGTAATGCCAAGAAGTTGAAGGACGAGTTTAAGGGGAAGCACAAGTTTTTGTTGGAGAGCAGTGGCGGGATTGATCTTGATAATGTCCAGCAGGGCGGACATGTTGATAATTGTAAGTTCGGTTCGCGAGGTAGAGGTGTGGGATGGCAGCTTTGATACTGACGAGATTGTGTTTTTTGCGACAACAGCCATCGATGTTATATCGACAAGCTCGATCCATCAGTCGACAAAGCACGTCGATTTCTCGCTCAAGATTGATCCTTCTTCGTAGAGCAGTGCAGTTTTACAGGGCTCGGATGTGCCGATAGGGTCGGCACGGTTGTGGGAATCGTTGTTGTGTGGGTATCGGGAGACTTCCGATCGACTGCTGAGCCACACAGCTGGGCAAACATATTAAGAGCGAGTCAACCCTCGAGTCGCTTCTTTGCATCCGATTACCATCCCCCCCCCTCTCTCTCTCTCTCTCTGCCATCCTTTAGGACGAAACAATGACGAGCAACTCAGCAACTGTCTTGGCCAGGATCGACGAGCTGATACTTGATCTGATGCGTCAGCTCGTCATACAAACCGAGGTGTTGAGATCGACGCCCGCCGCTTGCTCATCCTCATCCTCATCCTCGGCCACCGACTCGCAAACGACTGCGGAACGCCCCGCTCGCCCCGCTAAAAGGTCCAAGCAAGCCGGAGTGAAAGTGACGCCGTTGAGGTTGGCTACTTTTGCAACGACCGAAGGAGGGTGTGCGGCAGAGAGCAACGTCAGCTTCCCGACAAAGAGTGTGGTTGGTATACGACGGTTTGGTGAGCCCCTACCCACTTGTTTTTCCCCCGCGAAAATTGTGAGAGTACAAACGCTGATCTGACCAAGGGGCATCATCAGCCCAGGTGATGAGAGTCTTGGAGCTTGTACAGTCGAACCTCATCCAAGGTAAACTTGTGACTAAGCGGTGAGCCTCGACCCTCCCCCTTCCCCTCTCTCTGTCATGCGGCAAGAGCTGATCAAACCGTGTCGGTGATGAGCAGGGACATCTTCTACCAAGCCCTCCACCTCTTCCCCACCCAACAATCGTCCGACCGAATCATCACCCACCTCACCACTCTGCTCGGTTGCACCGACCGGTTGCAACTCAACATCGTCGCTAGCCCACGGGGGGTCGTTTCTGGCCCCATAACCATCATTCCACCCGTTGGCGAGGCGATCACATGTCAATTTGGGGTGACGACGATCATCCCTACCGAGATAGGCACTGGCTGGAGCGTTGCTCCGCACCACGAGGCCCATCTGGTCTTGGTTGTGGAGAAGGAAGCTGTGTTTAAGCACCTTCTTCAGACCGCCGGAGGAGAAGGAGAACGAGAAAGAGGAGGAAGGGGGGTGGATTGGACAAAAGTGGTCATGCTCACGGCCAAAGGATATCCGGATTACGCCACGCGGTGGCTGCTGCAGCTTATCACCGTGACGTATCCGGGAGTTGGAGTGGTAGGGCTGTTCGATGGGGATCCGTATGGGGTTGATATTTGGAGGCAGTATGCGAGGGATTCCGGCGGAAGGGTCGAGTGGGTTGGTGTGGATTTGGCCGACTTTCTCTGCTCAAACGCGTTGGTGCCGCTAAGGAATGATGAGCGGGCAACGGCTGTGCGGCTGCTTCGGGGCCTTGGTGGGTCTCGAGAGGACGAGCATGTGAGGTGAGTCTTCGTGTCGGTAAGGTATGAGAGTGAAATGTTGAGACGTTGACTGACGAGATTCGAGAGGTTGTCGTGGATCAGGGCGAGGTTGACAGATATGCTCTTGTGGGGATACAAGGCGGAGATTGAGGCAGCGTACGAGTTTGCGCCGCCATCGGACTTGATAGGCACTCGAAGCGGGCTCATTGGGTATATCGAGTACAAACTCTTTAATCTTCGCTCTTCACAGCAATGAACAAAAGGTGTAGAAGCTGGCGGGTATACATTCATTCTTCAACAGCGAGTTCCATTTTCCCACATTTGACACCTCGAGAGCTTCGGCGTGTGGGTCGTTGATACATGAAAAGAGTCAGGGCGAGGGTTCATTCTGTGTGTGTTCATGAACTTTCGTTGGGCTGATTAGACGCGTGGGACGGTATCCCGTTCGGGATACTCCAACGAAGCGTCCAACGCATGACCTCTTGCCGGCTTGTTCACATCCGCATCATCCTCATCTCCAAACCTCCTGCCATTCCCCTGTCCACCTCCCTCGCCCACCCTGAACCTCCTAAACCCCTCCCTCTCCTCCTCCTCCTCTCCGTCATACCTCTCCTCATTCGCTCCCGACATATGCTCCCTTGGAATCCTCGGCGAGTACGGCTTATGACTCTCCTTGTGCCACAAAGGTGGATAATAAAGCTTGTACGACCAGTAGGCGATTGTCAGACCCAACAATGCGCCTGCGATCACATCCGTGGCGTGGTGACGATAATCCATGGTTCTGCTGACAGCGATGAGGGTGGCGGCCATGAGGGGGATGCCGCAGAGCCAGGCGGAGACTGCGTGGCCGCGGCGGTCGAACAGGTGGAGCTTGCCTGCGAGGTAGAGCGAGAGGTAGGTGAAACCGGCGAAAGAGGTGGATGCGTGACCGGAGGGGAAGCTGCGGAATCCGTCACGGAGGGTCTTGTTGTTTACGCCGACGGTGCAGATTATGTCCGTGACTAGACCGTAGGGGACCGCGTTGGCTGAACCGGGTGCTGGTTGACATCGGTCGATTACGTCGGGTCTGGGGCGCCCGACTGAAGTTTTGAGCAGAGTTGTGACGGTGACGGTGAGAGCGTTGGCAAGCACGAATCCCAACAAGCCGTTGTGTAGATCCCATACAGATCGAGAAACGCCAAGTGAAAAAGCGACGATGAAAAGCGCGGGTATGAGCACTGCTAGAATTCCCAACAGCCAAGTGGGCACACGCTCGTGCACCGCGTAGGTGTGTTGCAGCGAGGTATCTGTGAGAGAGAACTCGCGACGAAAACCGTGGACGTTGTTGATAATAGCTAGGAGCCCGGCGAGGAGAATCGTGATGATCCAGTCGGGAAGGTACGATCGTAGCAACTCGAGCTTGCGTCGTCGTGTGACGGGTTGGTGGCGCGATGACCAGCGCAATTGCGAGTAGAGCGAGTCGCGGTTGCTGAAGTGGCCCCCACCACCGTTGACGCCGCCGGAAGAGGATGAAGCTTGCGGGAGTGTCGAAGTCATGTTGACGGTATGTGGTGGAAGCAAAGCAAGATGCTACACGACCACACAAAGGGAAGACGCCGCTTGTTGTGGTCGCCCACCATTCGTGAATCTCGGCCCGACTCGGCTACACAACCTTCAGGGGTGCGTTTATATGTTTCCACTCACGCTCAGCGAAGCAGCATACAACCCTCGGCCCAAGTCAAAGAGACCTTGCCAACGTGCAATCCTTAGCGAACTTTAGAACCTCAACGCAACGCCAAGAAGCTTTGAGAGTGTTGCACAGGTCGTGTGAGGCGTCTCGGAGCGAGAAAAGAAAGAATGCAACCTTGGTGCATTCTTGGCAGCCGTCAACGCACAGCCTCTCGCACGTCCGTCCTATGAACAGGACCGTTTAGTGTCATCGTGGCAATAGCAACCGGTTTCCTTCAACAGCTCAGATTTCTACCGCTCACAATCAATCATCGTATACTATCTGCTTTGATTGCAGGCATTGCAACACCTTAACGATTGCAAAGGCAGTACCCCCTCCCTCACGCAGTCAAGCCGGCTTTCACATCCCTCCCATTGATCGCCACCCTCCCCCTTCCCCTTCCCCATCTTCTCGCCTCCTCTCCCTCTCAATCACCCACATAAGCACCCGATTACACGTCACCAACACATGCCTCAACGCCCTAGTCCACGTCTCATCGCTCCCGAACTGCAACCTGATACTCGCCTCACCAATCTTATCCTTGTTGATCGCATGGGGCGCCTGGAAACTGCCATCCTCCCTCGCCGCGTAATCGACCACCTGCTTGAGACACGCCAAGAACCCTGTCTGTGCATGATCAAACCGTCGACTCTGTAGCAGCCGACCAATCTGCCAATCGGACGATCCGTAGAGTTCGTAGACTGTCTTTTCGCCCTTTTCCTCGCCGTCGTCTGCGGCGTCGGCGGTTGCGAGGAAGGCTGAGGATGAAGCGGAAGAGTAGTGCTGCGATCGGGAGTCTTCGTACCGGTATACGACGCTGAACGAGCCCTTGGGGATGAGGCGGTACCCGCGAAATGCAATGTTGAGCTTGCGTGAGAGCACGTCGAGTAAGAGCGCGGTTTGACCCCACGCGGCGTTGATCTCGTTCCACTCCACAGGTTGGCCAGGTAACCTGCCTAGCCGAAGACCGTTGATCGTCGCAATGCCGCCCGAGTGGCCGATGCAAAACGCATCCGTGTAGACGTTGGTCGACTGCAGCCGCGCCAGCAGTTCCTTATCGTGGGCTACAGCCATAGCGAGCGACGCTTTCTCTTCTTCCAGCTTGGAAAGCGTCAATGAGTGCTGAGAGTATTGCGACCAAAATCGTTCTTCTTCCTGCTGTAGTGCCGCTTCTTCTTCAGCAATCGCCGCGAGCTGCACTTCCACATCCAATCGTGCAGTCTCGGCTTCTTTGAGCTCGGATAAAGCGGTCGACTCGTCAGAGAGCAGTTGCGAGATTTCGTGCTGCAGCGCCTCGCATTCTTCTCCGTATCGCTGTCGTAACGTGGCTGTGTCCGGAGTGTCGGCTTCTGCTCTGCCGACCGAGGATGATGGGGAAGCTCGGCGTTGAAGACTCGATCTTGACGCTGGAGGCAGCACCTTGTACTTTCGCAGCTCTGCCTCAAACGCCAGGTACGAATCGCGCTGCGAGCGGACCTGTGACATTTGCGAGTCCATGATATCCAGTAGCGTATCCGTGCATGCTTTGCACAGCGGGTGGTCGATCACTGTCGATGACGAGCTGGCCGATCGAAGGTTCAGCGACTTTTTGGAGCTCCGCGACGCGGATGGAGATCCTCTGCCACTTTTGGGCGGTGGCGGATGCGACAGCAAGTCAAACAGTGCCGATGAAGCGGCTAGACGTGCACTGAGAGAGTTGGCATCGCTCGAAGCTTGTCCACCAGCTGCAGACGTCAAAGCAGCGCTTCCTGGCTTGTCGTTCGAAGTTGATGGTGGTTTGGACGTGGATGGCGATTCTTTGGACGAAGGACGTGGAGCGATGAAGGAGTCCTGCACCAAATCGTAGGCGGACTGATTGAGATCGAGATCGGACGAAACTGTCGAGTCGAGCAGCAACGGCTGCCGACAGCGTTGACAGCTCCAAGACATGATTGCGTGGATCGCGGTCCCGGGTGGCTGTGAAGCATGAGATCCTACCTTGGAAGGAAGATGCTGATGCTGAACAGTGATTGAGATGGTGGTGGAGTGTGGTGGAACCGCAAACCGAAACGTGGCTCGAGCTTCCGAGCGCGGAATTCAGGGTCCAAAAAAGCGCTCAGTCGCAAAACCACACACGACTCCACACACGCACAGGCTGCAGCACGCCTCTCAACACTCACAGGGTCTCAACTCGAGCTCTTGCTACTCCACACTGGTAGACACACTCTCGCACACACACACACACACACACACACACACACACACACACACACACACATCCCCAACGCTCGACCTTGAAGCACAGTGACTGCATTACTCGACGTCAACGCCCGCCTCTACTTGCGTTTACCAGCCTCCACCTGAGCCTGCAAGCTCTGCATGAGCACAGCCAGCCCGCTCAACTGCGACGGGCTCAACCGGCTCAACACCACCGAAATGTGCAAGATCTGCTGCTTGCCACCGGGAGTCGAGGCTGCACCGTCTGCGCCTACCTCTGCGGTGCCTTCGCTGATACCCAGCAAAACAGCGGGCACGCTCTGTGCCGGGTCGATGGCGATGGGCAGCCCTTGCAGACCCTGTGGCTGTCCATTGGGTCCTATCACTGGTCGAATGTGTGGGCTAGGGGTTGGCTGGATACCCAACGCCGACAGACGTGGTAGAGACGCCACGGGGATGAGCAGGGAATAGGGTGAGTCGGAATGGACGGATTCGCGTTGCTCGCTGCTGCTGGTGCCGGTGCTGCTGCAGGAGCTGTTGTGGCCGCAGAGGCTGCTGGAGTGGCTGGTTTTGGCGTCGCACCATTTGCTTTTGCGGGAGTCTTCTTGGCTGCAGGCGTCGAAGGTGCAGGCGAAGGCGATGCTTTGACGGGCGGAGTAGCTCGCGGCGTATTTAGGCTCGTCGCACTCGTCAGTGTTGGATGCATGGTGGGCGGTCGGACCATCATGGGCGACGCTGCGTTGCCTGGAGGAGATCCCGCAGGCCGTACTGACGTGGGCGGAGGTGGAAGTGTCGGTGCAAACGTCTCTCCAGAGTAACCCGGCGCCGGTCCAGGCATCGATGGTGGCACAGGAGACGCCGACGACGGTGGGCATGGTTGCATGGTCGCCGCCGCACCTGGTGGCAAGGACGGTGGTGACATGGCAGTTGCACTCTGCGCAGCCGATCCTGTCGCGGCCGGTGGCTTGGCTGGCTTTTCCTTCTTCTTCCGCGGCACGGGGATGGGCGGACCACCTGGCGTGCCTGGCAATGGATGCTTGCGCGGCCTTCCTCGACCTCGATGCGGTGTGGGTCCAGGTGTAACGCCCGGTGTGCCGGGAGTGCCTGGCGTACCCGGTGCGCTGGATGTTGCAGCAGCAGCTTTGGCGGCGGGAGCCTTGGCTTTGCTCTTGCTGGGTGGCTTGGAAGGCGTTGCAGCTGCTGAAGTCGATGACGTACCTGGCATCGAGGTGACAGCAGGCATGAGCGGAACGGACGTCGGAGCTCCCATTGGCACCGCACCTGGAGGCATTGATACGCCATTGACTCCAACCGGCGGCGCTCCTGGCATGGATGCGTATGCCACTGGCGGACCGAATTGCGGCGACGGCATGGGAAGGCCGCTGGGTCCGGGCTGAAAGGCTGTTGCATACGGCTGACTGGCACCAGGCGGGAAGGGATAGGCTCCAGGTGTGCTCGCTGGCGTGCTGACGGCTGAATATGAACTTGGCATGGCCAGCGACGCTGCTGATGCTGGAGCGCCGCTAGCCGGCAAAGCGGGTGGTGCCGGAGTGGCTGTCGATGTCGATGCAGGCGATGGTGCAGCAGGCGCGCTGCTGGACGGAGGCGCATTTGGCGGCTCTGGTGGTGGTGTAAAGATGCCCAGACGGTGTCTCGCCTCGCGCTCCTTTTCGAGCTTGGCGGCCTTGGCAGCAGCTCTCTCCTGTTGACGCTTGATCCTTTCCAGCTCGCGTTCCTTTTCGCGTTCGCGTTCGATCTCGTCGGTAATGCCGAAGCTGAGCTTGATCTTGGCTGAGGATTCAGCAACATTGATCTGCTTGCTCTCTTCCAACGTCTCGAGCTTGGCTTTGAGCGACTTGAGCTCTTCGATCTGCGCCAATACTTGTTCTCGGTCGTCATTGTACGCGAGCCTTTCGAGGTATTCGAGTGAGAGCGAAGTGTTGGGAGCGCGCTTGTGCGTAGTGTCGAGTGCGGTGAGTGTACGACGAAAACGGGAAGCTAAAGCATGTCTACGCGCAAAGACGGAAGCGGCAAAGTCGAGCGTGGGGAAGGCAGGCTGTGGTACTTCGGGCAAAGGTATCGGGAGGCCCAACTCGTTCAATCTGACGTCGTCACGCGGCAGATTTGACGGCCCCCACACGTCGTTCGACTCGACAACTTCCATCTTCGTATCATTGCTGTCTGTATCCACCTTGGTCGGTGTAGAGCTAGCCACGGCAGAGGCACCTGCTGGTTGTGGCGACCCTTTTGCTGCATCGTTGTTGCTGTTCACCGAAACTTTGCGATTGTCGAGATTGGCAATGCGACGACGTTTCCGTGACCTGACTTCGCTGAGAACGGGATCCTCTTTCAAGTCTAGCGCCTTGAGCAGATCGTGGTGAGGTATGTTCCAGACGTGATATGGCAACAGCCTGCGAAGAGCGTCGCGGGCGTCCACGAATGGAGACAGGTCGGGGCGAAGGATTGCCTTGTGGTCCCTCTGAAGGAGCTGGTCGACCAATGAGGCAGCGTCATGGTCGGTCCGTGTCTTCACGTCGATCGTCTCGATATCCTCCGAGTCGTCGCTGCGCCGCGATCGCGTCTTGTCGTTGGTTAATGGTGATGCTGCTGATATTGATCGCTGTTCGTGGCTGATGCTGGAAGCGTGCTGAGGTGCAGACAGAGAAGCAGTCTGCTCGTCGTCTGGCTCTTGCTTAACGGCTATCGAGAAGGATGCTGAGTTGCCTGCGCCGGTTGCCAATGTGTGTTGCGCGGAGGCTAATGGGGGGAGGTGACCCCCAAGAGGGCTGCTGGATCAATGGTCAACGACGCATTGTTTGCAAAGGGTGTGCTGGCGATAGTCTGTGGATGGGCGGATGAAGTCGATGTAGAGACCGACGAGGAGGCTTGCATGGCCTAGCCAGCTCTGCTATAGGGGCAAGACGGCCACCGCGGACAAAGACGATGACCGACTTGATGTGCAACACTGCGCAGCCCCACCTCTGCGAGACGTCGTGCGTGCGTGATGAGGTTAACCGTGGCTGCCGTTGTCGCTGCTGTTGGCCGCTGACAAAGAGTCAGATCGCCTGATCCGAGCGTTGGGTTGGCTTTGTCGCTTGGTGTTTGACGTTGTGTGCGTCTGCCTGACGTTTCTTCGGATCTTCCGATCTTTCTTCTTGCTGCTCGCTGCTCGCTGAAAGAATGAACGGATGCTGTTGCACTTGGCTGGTCGATAAAGGTCGAGAGCGTCTAAAGAGACGAACCTGCACAAAAACCTAACCCTTTTTTTTTTTTTTTTTTTTTTGTCGCTCGCTCGCCCTCGTGACTTTTGTGCGCGATTTTTGAAATGGAATCGCCGATCCCAAAAGACCGATTGCAAGATCCAGCTCTTTCACGCTTTGGCTTGGTATACCGAGGTACAGTACAGTAGATTCTTATTGCTAAGTTTGGGGTAGAGAAGTATACAGAATGGGGACGATAAAGCTCGCAAAAGGTCCAGGTTGCTATTGTTGGTGATGCTGCTCCTGTGTCATTGATATGGCTGCGTACGAGGCAGCTCAGCGTCGAAACACGTCGGTAAGAGGCAAGAGGCACCACACCCGCTTCTTGTAGGCTTCGTGCTTGGACCTAAGCTTGCTCGAGCCAAATTTGGCCTCTTCCTCCCTGATAGCGCGGTAGAAGATGCTGAATGCCACCAGCAGTGCGGCGAGAGCAATATCGCCTGCATGCGATACCAAGAACGTGTGTCCGTGGTCCGGATGGTTGGAAGAGCTGGTGACGATGAAGCCAGCCATAAACGATGCGAGGTAGGCCGAGTACAGCGGGTTCCTCACAAAAGCCCAGGGCCCCTGCGTAATGAGAAAAGTGGGTTCATCGTCCGAGAATGCGCCCGTGAGACCAGGTGTGGACGACATGGTGTATTGCGCCCACCAAAAGAAGACGAGACTGTAGCCACACAGCGCCAATGCGATGTACACCTGCACGAGATCGGCGGATTTTGGCAGCGCAAAGAACATGGCAGCGTCGGACGACACATAGCATGCTGCGACCAGAGGCACCAAGATGAACGAGCGCAGGCTGAGATGCGTCTTGATGAACAGCAGAGGCGTCAGGCCGCAGTATGTGAAATCGGCAATGGCTTTGACCACCACGAAGGCCTGCTTGAGGTGGTCCAGTTCGCGCCAGACGACAGGTACGTCGGTGATGAGGGAACGGATCTCTTCCATGCTGATGTCGTGGAGGATTAGGAATGATTCGAGGATGGCTGTTCAACGCAGTGTGATGGATAGAGTTAAGTGGAAGAAATGCCGGACCGTCCGAGATTGGACCCTTTTTTGGCACGGCACTTTGCGATCCGGCTGTGTGCTGTGCTGTGCTGTGCTGTGCTCTTCTGCCAAATATCGCACGCACGGACGGTCAAACGAACCGCTCTCATTTTTCGACCGCTTCCACCTCACCATCGGTACATCGCCGAGGCTCGGCATATCCGCTTCTCTCTCTCTCTCTCGAATCTCCATCCATCAACACTTCCCGCCTCTGCACATCCGCGCCCAACGACAACCAGCTGTGTCGTCAAAGGCGACCACCAACATCACGTCCCTTCAAAATGCTCTCCGAGCACCGCCCCCGTCCTGCTGCTCGGGCACGTCCGACATCAATACGAGCGCTCATCTTGTCCACCCTGTTCCTCCTCCTCACATTCACTCACGCGGCCACAGCATTCACCGTCACTATCTCTGAGAAGGATGAGCTGCGACAGACATGCTCCGGTATGCTCGCCGGCGGTGACAGCCACATTGAAGCCATCTTCCACAAGGGTTCCACGGGCACGGTTGCGACCATGTTTTACGAGTTTGCCGATTTCGACAAGCTCGGCAAGCTAAACAACAACAAGGACGCTTTTGGGTATCAGCTCAAGAGCTATATTTGCACGCCGAATGCGGTTACGGAAACCCTGTGTACCAAGGAACAGCTGGGCAACTTTATCGTCGATGAGAGCAGCGGCAAGGCAAGCACGGTGCAGCTGCAGAGGATGGATTTCGGCGCGAACGGATCATCCGAGGAAAAGACGCTGGTGAGTATGAACTCAGCGGCAGAAGACCACTGACAGTAAAGATGCTGACTCGTTCTTGGATGCTTCTCGGAGTGAACAGAGATACAACGTTACCAAAACCGGATACTACTGCTTCGGTGCGAGTGAGCTGCCCCCCTCTTCCGGACTCGTCCCTTTCTCGAACTATTCCTTACTGACTTGCTCCTCTCCATCTTCTCGACCAACTGCTAGCCGAAGTTCCTCTTCAAACCCTCGAGACCGCCCCTTCTGGCAAGAGCGACGTTTCGGTTCATGCCGCCTTTGACGGCCGTGTCGAATTCTTCAACAAATTCAAGGGCAACCTTCCCGCCGCTGAACATCCCAAGCTCAATTTCTACTTTGCCATGACGCTCGCTTACATTGTGCTGGGCATCTACTGGCTCTCGCTCTGCATCAAGCACAGGGACGAAATCTTGACAGTGCAGTACTTTATTTCGGGCACCATTGCGTTCCTCGTGGTAGAGATGGCGGCTCAGTGGATCTACTACTACTATCTTAACGCACACTTGATCGACTTTTTCCGGATTCGAGAGGTCAACCGCCAGACGGGCGTTACCGCGGTGGCAAGGTTCCTGCTCGTATTGACGAGTATTTTGGATGCCGGTAGGAACTCGGTCTCTTTCTTCTTGCTCCTCATCGTTGCGATGGGATACGGAGTCATTCGGCCATCCATCGGAGCTGTGATGACAAGGGTGCGACTGCTGACCGCGGCGCACTTTGTCTTTGGCGTGCTCTACTCGGTCGGCATCGTGCTCATCCAGCTTGATCAGGGAGGAGCGTGGATCTTTGCGTTCATTTTCCCGCTCGCAATGACCTTGACCGCGTTCCTAACGTGGACTATGAACTCGCTCAACCGCAGCATCGAGTATCTCACCCAGCGCAAGCAGACGTTTAAAAAGTCCATGTTTGTCAAGCTCCACCGCATCTTGCTGGGAGCTGTCGTCGTCATCGTAAGTTGCCCACCCGCACTTTTCGCGCGTTCTTCGGTCTGTATACTGACTCATTCGCTGTTTTGCAATCAATCACGTGCAGTTTGCATTCTTCATCATCTCCTCGATCGCCTTTTCCCAATCTGGCGGCCAAGGATTCGCGCCCAACACGTGGCAGTACAGATGGTTCCTGCTCGATGGTTGGCTGGCTCTGCTGTACTTTGCCGTCTTTTCGGCCATCGCTTGGGTGTGGAGACCGACGGGCAACAATATGCGATTGGCCATGTCGGACGAGCTTGCCACAGATGACGATCCCACGGCTGAAGGGTATGAGGTGGACACGTTCGCAGCAAGAGGACCCGATGGACCGGACAGCGACGATGAGGATGACGATATTGAAGCGAAAAAGACGTCTCAGGGTAATGTCAGGGGAGCACCGAACTCGGATGTGGTGTTCGAGATAGGCGATGAGGAGGATGAGGCGGATCAGAGTAGAGATAGTGCGGCTGCAGGTAGGAGAGTTGGAGCGGGAGGGGAGAGACAGGGATTGATGAGCGGGAGCGCAAATAACTCGGAAGAGACGCTGGTGCCCGGTAAAAAGAGGTCAGACAAGAATGATTAGCCCACGAACGCAACACACTTGCTCAAAACGCCGGTTCCTCTCTTGCTTGCCGCTCTGTACATAGCCATCGCATTCTAGACGCTGTCCATCTCATATCATTTGCAGGTTGTGATTGAGCCTTGGATCTGTGAAGGAGTGTCTACGGAAGGGCATTCGTGATGTCTATCGAGTGGCAAGTGTCAAACTGCAGGCCGGTGGTTCACAGTGCAAAGGGTAAGGCAGCGAGATTTTTTCGCACGAGAAAAATGTCGAGCTTGAATTGGAAGAAAAGGTCAACGAGAAGCTCGGCGAGTTGTAATTTTTCTTTCCTTTCCGTCATCATCGTTCTTCACCGTCAACTCTTGCCATACGTTCCGCTCAGCACCACACACGACACCGCACTCCAGCTCAATACCGCATCATGTGGACAACACCCGCTCGTACAGCAACGACGCTCTCGTTGCGATGGGGCAACAGCACCCTACTCCGCATGCAACTCCCCTCGCTCCTCTCCCCCTCTTCCTCTTCTTCTTCCACATCATATACACCAGCACTCGCAACTGCGTCACCACAATCACCCACACCATCAGCATCAACAGAATCCTCCGGGCGGAGCCTGGGCTCGTTGTGGGACGGGATCCTGCTAGCGGTACCTAAGAAGAAGGTTTCGCATTCGAGGAAATCCATGCGTGCCGCGAATAAGGGTTTGAAGGATCGAGTGGATCTGGTGCATTGCAGTGGTTGTGGGAAGCCCAAGTTGCAACACCACATTTGCGCCTATTGCTACTTTGAGCTTAACAGGGCGAGGAAGGTTGCGTTGAAGCAGGGTGAGGTTGGTCAACAGCAGCAGCAGTCATAGGTCGGGAGGGAACAGAGGAGCAGCAGCGGATAATGGCTTCTTGGGAGGGAAGCAGAAAACTGAGGGCGAATTGGTTCGGCAGCTACTGTATACAAGCTCGGCTATTGTAATGGAAGAAGGCAACGGTAGCTTCACTCGAACGGTTCGAGGTGGCACTCTGCAGTAGGAACCGGGTTCGAAAAGTCTTCACACTTCGCAGTCGGTACATTTCTTTCGCCACTGTTGCACAATCGTGTCTTGTACCAACCCGTCCCCAAGCAAGGCAATCTCCAACCTTCAGAAGCAAATTACTCTTTCGTCTTAAGACACGCGATCGCAACCTCGCAACAACCGTTCTTCTAACGCTCTCACTCCAAGAAAGCTTAGGCTCCCGCACCAACCTTTCGCAGTATCTGTTCACTTTCGCATTCGAAATCACATTGGTCAAAAGGCACACATTAAAGCTCGCCCTGATCTTGCCCGTCATGTCGAATGTTACCACATCCCGAATTTGTGATGTTTCATGCGTCGAGTGAGAGAATGAGTATTGTTTCATCGAGTATGGTACAAAGCAAACAGTGTCAATACGTGCTGTTGAGCCTTAGGCGCCCTGCTTTTCAGCCTCGGCCAGATGGTGACGGAAGAGCTTCTCAGCCCTCTGCCACACAGCACCTTTACCTTCCTCCAGCGTCTCCAACTGCGTAGTATCCTTACCCAGCACGTGGGGCAACTGAAGCAAGCTAGGCAGCAGATCGTTGCTAAACCCTTCGGAGCTCTCCCTTGGCAGCAGTGTGGGGAGGTGGTCGATCGAGATGACCGTCAGCGTGGGGTTTCCTTTGCCCGTCTCGACATCCACAGTGGGCTTGTCGAACGTGGTGTTGATGTCGTAGATCGGCAGGGGGTTGTTGGGGTTGGTCGTGTCACACGACACGTCGACTACGACGCCGAGACGACGCTCTGGGCCGGCAGCTTGGATGGTGGGCTGGTCGAGGAAGGGTGGGATCTTGGAAGTGAGGTAGATGCAGTTGACGAAAATGTCGACGTCGAGGAGTTCGTGGTAAGGGCCGTGTTTGGCCGAGGTCTCCTGGATGTCCCAACGGACGATGTCTTGGGGAGCGACGCCGGCTTTTTCGAAAAAGTCGATAGCGCCACGTCCACAGCGACCCAGGGCGCCGACGACGAGCGCCTTGACTTTGCCGTCCGGGCGGGACTTCTTGATGTGTTCGATCTGCTGCTTGGCGTGGGCGATGAGCGCCGACTCGTTGGGGTAGGCCTTTTGCGGTCCCAGGCGTCGGTCTGCTCCCTGAACCTGTTCGGCCAGAGCAAGCAGACCAAGCGCGGCACCGGCGAAACCAGCGTGCCAGCCGAACGCAGCAACACGACGACCGTTCTTGTCCTCGAGGAACTCGAGATCGTACAGTTTACCTCCGCCGCGCTTGAAGCGGCCCAAAACGTCGACCCAGCCTGCTTGCTTCTTGTAGCAGTGCGCGAATTGGATGTGCGTGTGCGGCAGATCCGGACCAGGCTCCTCGAGCTCCTTGAGTCCGATGATGGGGATGTCGGCGGGCAGGGAGTGGAAGGTGTTGTGCGGGGCAAGCTTGCATCCTACATCGGTGTATTCCTTGTCGTCAAAGATACGTTGCGGGTCAGATTCGACCGTGATATCGAAGCCGGCGTCGATGAGCCTCTTGGCGGTGGTGGGGGTGAGCGCAGCACGGTGCTCCGCCGGCTTCATCTCGCATCGGAGGTAGAGAGGTTGTCGGTTTGCAGCAGACATGGTTGCCAAAGGTATCCAGCGATGATGATGCACTTAGATGTGATCGTGGTGGGAGCAGAAGAGGAAGTGGAAGATTGAGCAAAGCACGTTTTATGCAAATCTCGACTCGGAGAAGACCCACTTCGGCTTTGTTCCGAAAAGCACTCTGCGCTGTGCTGAGTGAAGCAGTGCGCTGCGCCTCTTTTGTCTTTCAACGAGTCGAGTCAGTGAGCTGACATATTTTGCACAGCACACGGTCGGAATGCTCTTTTCTTCTTCCTCTTTCGGCCTTTCGCCGAATCGCCGCGACTTTTTTTGAAAATGTAAGATCGAAATTTGGATTGAAACGAACGCGTTCATTTTTGGCTTCGGATCCGTGATCGGCGAGAGACCCTTTTCTGCAGTGACAGAGTGCTTCGATGCAATTGAGTTCAACCTTGTCGCTCGCCATCGTATACTCCTTCTCTTTCCCTCACCACGTCGTCATTGTAAGTAGCATGTCACAGCATCGCAACGCATCGATAACCACAGCAGTGGAAGCACTCCCTTTACATGCGTGGATCCTCCGTCAGCACTCGGTCAAAGCTGCGGGCATCGACGTGTAGCTGCATGTACATATCCTCTTGTATCGCATTCGCTGACCACGGGCTGTTTCCATTGTACTGCTATTCCTGTCCGACTTATCTCCTTCTCGCGATCCTACGGCTGTAACTACGCGCTTCACTCTCGGACATCGGCGACTACGCTCCTTGCATGCTCTATAGCCTTTGTAGAACCACCGTGTAGCTTCTTCGAGCTCTGCCCTTTTGTTCGTCGCGTCCCACTCAATACCAACGTATCCTTTACCTCCAAAACGATATCGCACAAACATGGATGACGACAAGTTCGATTTGTACAGCGTGAGTCTTTTCCTTCTCATCTGTTGAAGCTCGGCTTCGAATGTAGCTGCAGCGCGGCGGTCCATGCGCAACAACACAATGGGATCCCCTACACTGTCACGACCGTGTTCCCTTTTGGTACTGACTCCCTTCGTCTCGACTCTTGTTGCGCCTGCAGGACGATCTGTACTCCGACGTGCTGGGCAAGGCAGAGGATGACCAGCCAATCAAGACCGAGCCCGAACAAGAGGTCGAACTGAACGGCTCCTCGTCGGCAAACACTTCAGCCAAACGTCAACGCGCCGACTCGATCGACGAAAAGCCATCCGCATCGACGTCACAACCCTCATCCACTGCATCACAGCCATCCACATCCTCCTACCAGCGTCATCAAAATGAACCCACCGCGCCATCCTCCTCTCTACCGCCACATCCCTCTTCATCCCAAATAGCACCCTTGCGAAGCACAATGTCGACGCTCGCCGGCCGACCCAAAGTAACAGACCCAAACATCCAAAACGCCGTCTACATCGGCGATCTCAACTGGTGGGCCACCGACGAAGAGATCCGTCAAATCGCCGCGTCCGTCGGCGTCCATGTCAGCCTGAACGATATCACTTTCTCCGAGCACAAGGTCAACGGTAAAAGTAAAGGAGTCGCCTACGTCGAGACCGACAGCGAAGCCGACGCTAAGCGGATCAAAACTTGGTTTGAAGAGAACGACTTCCAGTTCAGGCGAGCAAATGCTACGTTGACGACGAGTGCCAATGGTAATCCGTTCCGCACGTTGCCCAAGGATCCATTGCCCAAATCAGAGCGTCCGCAGCGTGGCGGCATGATGGGCGGACGCGGAGGAGGTATGGGCAGAGGAGGTCACACAGCGCCGATGGCGGGGGCGCCGATCAGGATGGGCGGGAACAACAACTCCAGCGCCCCACCGATGGGCATGATGAACCCCATGATGATGGGCATGATGGGTGCAGGCGGCGGCGGGCCGGGAACGGGTGCGAACGGCGGCGGAGGAAGACCGTATGGCCGAGGTGGCCGCGGTGGTGGCGGATGGGGTAACCGTGGCGGTCGAGGAGGCAACACCGCCGGTGGGCAAGGCGGACATTTCAATCCCAACTTTTTCGGAATGCAGGCCGCAGGTGGCATGATGGGTATGCCCATGAACCCTATGATGCAGATGGGGATGGGACCAAATGGTGGAGCGCAGCAAGGCGGTCCGCCAGGGATGGGCGCTGACGATCGCGAACGAAAACGCCATCGAATGGATGAAAACTGAAGAGCCGCGTATGCTGGGGCCTGTAACCTTCAAGTCGCTACTTTTGCTTTTGACCGATGCTGTACTCTACTCAAAAATCAAATACAGATGTGTTACTCTCAGGCACTCTCCATCGACCGTCGAAGTATGAACGACCCAGTCAAGACATTGCAAGCGAGTCTGAACACTCAACACACAAGCGACCGGTACACAAACGATATCTGCAGCACAAAGCATGCACCTTTTGATTGATGAACATCTCTGTGCTAGCTAACACAGCGTATAACTCCAAAGCAGCCACCACCGCTCGTCTAAGGGTCAAGGCGCTTGGGGTCACGAGGGAACATGCTCGCACGTCGAATGTTACCCAGACCCAAATAGAACATCACGACACGCTCCAGACCGATACCTCCACCAGCGTGGGGCGGGCAGCCCAACCTAAACGCCTCGACATAATGCTTCATGCTCTCCACTGGAATGCCGAACTCGGCCATCCTCTTCTCCAAGAACGCAGCGTCGTGAACACGCTGTGCGCCCGAAAGGATCTCCTGACCGCGCATGAAAAAGTCGTACGAGTTCGAGTACTTGGCGTCAGCCGGATCAGGCATGGTGTAGAAGGGACGAATCTCGAGAGGGAACTTGTCCAGCATGAAAAAGTCGGTCTTGTACTTTTCACGAACCAACGCACCAAGCGTACGCTCCATCTCGGTCGACAGGTCTTCCAAATCGCCCAGCTCCTTGCCGTTCTCGCGCAGCAGTGCGATGGCGTCCTTGTACTGCAGACGCACCGTCTTTTCCGGCAGCAAAAACTCTTCGCAAGCGTATTGGCGCTTCACTGCGTCGATCTCCTTTCGGTATCGCTTAGGCAGCTCGCGGAAGATAAAGGTGAAAAGACCGTCGAGAACGTCGACAACCTCGTGGTAGTGTTCGTTGAAGGCCATTTCGAGATCGAGACCCGTAAACTCGGTCATGTGGCGGTGCGTGTTTGAGTCCTCGGCACGGAAGACGGGTCCGATCTCGTAGACACGACCGAAATCGGCAGCGATGGCCATCTGCTTGGCCAGCTGAGGACTCTGTGCAAGGAAAGCCTGGCCTTTGAAGTAGGAAACCTTGAAGACGGACGAACCGCTCTCGGTGGCGGCACCTTGCAGCTTGGGCGTGTGGATCTCGACAAAGTCGAGGTTGTCGAGGTACTCGCGGAAGAGCTTGCACACGCCGTGGGTGAGGCGGAAGATGGCCTGGTTGGTGGTGGTGCGCAGGTCGAGCACTCGGTTGTCGAGACGCGTGTCGAGAGCGATGGGGGCAGAGGTCGGTCGGTCTGCTGCGAAGCCTGGATCTCGACCTCGGATCGGGTAGCGTCGTCGACACCAAAGGGAAGCTGCTCAAAGGCAATCTCGCTGGTGGAGTGGATTTTGGAGATCTTGATCTCGGCTTCCTTGACCGTCACCGTGTTGGACTCAACCGGCTTGGGCGTCTTGACAATGGTTCCCTCGACGAGCACAATGGTCTCGGCAGCCAGGCCAGCAGCCCACTTGGTCATCTGGCGCGAGACCTTTTCGGGAGCCTGTGCGAGTGTAGCCTGAACGCAGTCGACACCCTGGCGGAAGGTGAGGAAGACGAGCTTGGCGGAAGGAGCACGGCTGGTCTGGACACGAGCAGAGAGGACGATGTGCTCGCCATCGCGCTCTGGGCTGATCTCGGAGATCTTGGTGAAGGTGCGACCGGAGCGTTCCTGGGACATGTTGAGGGGAAGCTTGCCGTAGTTCTGCGAGGCAAAGTCGACATCGGCAGCTTCGCGGGCGGCCTTTTCAGCGGCAAGCTTGGCCGCCTTTTCGGCCTTGATGCGCTCCTTTTCGGCTTTGGCAGCACGCTTCTTCTTTTGGTTGTCCGAGAGCGGGGTTCCGTCCGGGTTGAGCTCCTCGGCGCCGTCGGCAGCAGGAGCCGCAGCAGGAAGAGGCTGCTGTTGTTCGTTCTGAATGGTAGCTTGGTCGGCCATGATTGGTGATGATGGTGGACTTGAGTGTAGAGTGAGAATGAGAAGAATCGATGCCAACGTGTGCTTGGTTGAACGCAGTGCAATATTTTCTGACTCGGAAGATGGCCAAAAAGTCTCTGAGCTTCTCCCTCTCGCCGCGTGACTTGGACAGTCTCGGAATTCGGACAACTTTTCGAGACTGCGCATGCAAACCAATACAGTATGCATGGTGCCTCTCTCGCCTCTAACATCTGACTCGCAAGACGACCAGCAACAGCAAGGACTCGCATTAAACGCAAAGCAACAACGATGGCGGCCTCACGTCGCGCGCAGATCCAATCGCTGTGCGGCGCACGCACTGGACCATTGATCGATCGAGTCGAGTCGTATCTTGCTGCTGTGGACATCTGGTCGCGGCGAGGCAACCAGAAGGCGGTCAAGAACGCGGGCACGGGCGTGGTGGCCATTTGCTGCTATCTCGCAGCGGAGAGCCTCGAGGCTCAAGTACCCGATCGAAGCTCGGCCATCCGAGCCAGTGGACTGCCGCCTGCCCAATTCGCTGCTGCTGAGCGGGATTTCCGAGCAGCAGTGCAATCGGTTTCAAGCACATCTTCTCAGGCGTTATCGGGACCTTCGGACGGCATCAACAGTGCGTTTGCGGCCAGTCTGAACGCAACACCGACCAAGCGGCCCATCCGATCGTCGACGCCCAAGACGCCCACCTCAGCCAGCAATAGCAAAGGAGCGCTGCTGGCCAAAGCACAAGCTGTTCAAGCTGGCAGTCTGTTTGACAAGACTATGCGAGCTTTAGCTTCGGATGTTACCCCGAAGTCGACAAACAAGGGCAGAACGGTACAACCGAGCGTAAGTGTCTCTGCACATCCAGCAGAGAGCATTGTCGGTAATGCAGCCCAATCAAATTCGCAGAAAGGCAATGGAACAGCAAACGGTGATGACTCGATTGACCTGGCGCCTGGTAGGAACAAGCGCAGAAGGATGGGGAAAGTAGTTTTTGGCCTGGCGATCCATTCAAGCCTGAATCGTTTGGACGATCAGCAAGAGGCCGACGACGAACGACGACGTCGAACTCGAATCCTTCACATCCAGTCTACCATTGAGAAGGTGCGCTCGTCCAATCCCACTTGGCGCTACCTCGACGCACCCAGAGACTTTCTCGTCGCCATCTCACCTTCGCAGAGCACTGGCGGCACAGAGTCGTAATCTGCACATCATCAATACCACGCGCATGAACACATAATGACCCTGCGACAGACTTGCTGTGACCCAGCGTGAGGTCGGTGACACATGCTACAAACAGAGATCGGGACGAGTTGCAGGCGAGCAGATCAGAGATCGGCGATGGGATAAACGGGCCGCATTGCGCAATCCTGCCAAGACCGGATGTCTAACGGCCATGCTCGTGGGACCACGCTTGGCAAGTCACACGTGCCGTTACGCGCTTGGCCAGCATATCCATGGCTCTCCGATCAACAGCGCCTCCATCTCCCGCATCGCCCTTGTGCTTATGCCGATGCTCATGTTCATGCTAGATCCGGAAGCGTGCCAGCCCAGCCAACGCTTTGGACCAGGATTGAGCGAAATTTGTCCGAATTCCACGTTCGACGGAAATGCGACGACCGGCGAACCGTTGCCGCGACGACGTGACCTTGCAAAGCTGGCGATTGACGAGACAGGCAGACTGCTCTCTTCCATCATCATTATCATCGCCTTTAGCATCGTTGCTGAATGCAACGTGTTTGCCAATTTGCTGGATAAGGAGATACGAGTTGAAGAGCAGCTTTCGGTGATTGCTGTCGGCTGCAGTACGAACCAGGAACACGGATGAAATACAATCCGTTTTTCAAACATTTCAAAATGCACCTGACTTGCAACTCGACCGAATTCAACTTTCCGAGACTTTTGTATTTCGACTCCTGCCGAATCGGCAGGCTGCTGCTTCCCGCACGCTGCTGGATAGTGCGCGGGCCACAGTTTTCCGACCCTTGTCGGCATCGAGGGATTAGGGTTGCTGGTCGTCAGCAGCAGCAGAGAGCGTGTGTGTGTGGGTTTCGCGCAGATGAAAAAGCATGGTTGGAACGACAACTTAGGAGTTGCTGACATGGACAAGCTGGAGTCATGGTGGGACGCAACAGCTTAACCTTGTCACACTCGGCAGGCAAGTCAGTTCGAGGGAAAAGTCTTGCGCAAAACTCGAAAGTTGAATGCCGTGTGTAAGGGAGATGAAATGGGTTTAGGTCGCAAGTGTAAAATGCAAGTGCAAACAAGCGCAAGCTTCTCAGAGAGCCAAACTGCACAGAGGGTGAGGAGGACGTAAGATCAGAACGAGTGACCGACCGAAACTTTTGCATTCTCCCTTCCACCACTTCTCGTCCGGAAGGTTCCGTCCGTCCCATTCGGTCGGCCCGGCTGTGCACGTCGACGTCTGAAACCGTCCTTTGTCGAAACGCGGAGCAGGTCTTTGTCTTGGCAGCGGGGGGAAGGGGCAGCGGAACAGCCTCATGGACCCAAAGGTCTTGGCATTCGGATGGCAAACGCCAAGACCTACGGCTCAGTTTCGACTTGAAAGCAGCGGACATTTCCTGTCTCTTTCGCTGTCTAGGCGCACAACAGGTCTTGGCAATGAGTTAATAAATTGAACAATAAAATGCTTAAAAATATATATATATATAAATAAAAATGTGCGTCGTCTCAGACTGGTTATGTGCCGAAATTCAAACCGCGAAACGGCACGTTTTTCGAAAAAAGGGAGCGAGAGCCGCCGCCATTTTAGGTGAAATTCGTGATTCTTGGCAAAGGACGGCCTTTCCGGTTAGAGGAGGCAGGCTGAAAGGTGCATGAGTGAGTTTAGCAGTCTTGGCAATGCGAGGCACTTTAGCAGGCTTTGTCATTTCCATTCACTTGCTCTTACGCCAAGAAACGGAAGAGACTCTGGGCTTTCCTTGGCCGCTCTCGTGCCTGGTAACGTCTGAGCTGCACCGCTTCCTCATTCCTAATCTCGCTCACCTGCCTCTGCTGCTTCTCCCTGACAGTCTGCCAAGACTTTGCCTTGTTCCCTGTTGGCTTCATATCATCCCTTTCTCTTGCTCCTTCCCTTCCTCGCTCCCTCCTCAACTTCCATCATCCTCAAGTCGAGTCGAGCCCTCGTCTCCCAAACCCAACGCCAGGCCTTGCCCTGCGTATTCGTGCATCTCTAAAGGACATTGTGCTTGCCAAGACCCTCTCTCCAAAGGTGGATCGACCGCCAAGCCTTGGCATTCCTTCTCCGACTATAGATTCTTGGCATCCCCAGAAGTCGTTTCCACCACCAGCCCTTCATATACTCGACACCCTTGGCCTCAGCTGCTTTCCATCCAACCCCCTTTCGCCGTTCAATCCATCCTGTCGTCATCGTCAACTTGTCACTCCATCTTTCTTCGATCAGCCGATAGTATCTTATATATACCTCTCTGGAGATCGCATCGCCGCGTGGCTAACAACGTTACCTCACAATCATTACCACCACGATGAGCAGCCATCTTTCGCCGGCTGCGGCCAGTGAACACTCGAGCTACGCCGCCTCCAGCAGCCACCTCGGTGCTAGCCCAGCACCATCCCATCACTCGACCGCCACCTCCTTCTCTTCATCATCACCATCACCTTTGACAAAGATGAACGCTTCTTCTTCAGACGCTGCCGACTTTGATCCTCCCGCCAAGCCCATCACCTGCCGATGGGACGACTGCGGTAAGGTCTTTTACGACCCCGAGGTCGTCTACAAGCATCTCTGCGACGACCACGTCGGTCGCAAGTCCACCAACAACCTCTGCCTCACATGCCGTTGGGAGGGCTGCGACGTCAGCTGTGCCAAGCGCGACCACATCACCTCGCACATCCGCGTACACACCCCGCTCAAGCCTCACAACTGCGACGTCTGCGGCAAGACCTTTAAGCGTCCACAGGATCTCAAAAAGCACGAGCGCATCCACACCGAGCAGCACCAACAGCAGCGTCAGCACAAGGCCGCTCAGAACGCCGCCGCACGCGCTTACTCCATGTCTGAGCACGCCGCTTCCTTTGGAGCCTACCCATACCCTCCCCCCGCCGCTGCCAACTACATGGGCTACCCGCAACTCCCCGCTCAGCACGGCCTCTACCCCTCGGCCTCGGCGTACCCCTCTACTGCATACCTATCGCTGCCTGATGCCGACTACCACTATGCACACTCGACATCTAGCGCTTCGCTCTCACCCATGTCGTCGCGCATCGACACTCCACAGGGGAGCAGTCCCACCCCCAATCACCACCACGCCCACGACGGCGCCTCGTACATGCACCTCGCCTCGGGTCTCGACCCCCGTGCCAAGGTCTCTACCGACCCCACCTCGTACACTTACCTTGCCCACGGCGCTACCACTAGCCACAACTTGGCAGGCAGCAAGCGCGGTCACGAGCAGGTCGAGGACTTCTTTGGCGACCTCCGACGCAAGAAGATGGCTCCCGCCTACGACTCGCACATGGCCGACAGGCTCAACCAGACCTTCGGCATGGGCGGCATCGACGACGTCTCGCTCAACGCTATCCTCTCCACCTTTGACCCCTTAGCGGCCGCTGCTTACACCCAGGCGCCTTCGAACCCCGCCGCCGTCAAGGTCGACAGCAGTGCGCGGGCTCCCCTCAAGCAAGAGCCCGCTGACCTCGCGCAGCTCAACGCCTTCCTGCTGCAGCTCGGTGCTAGCGCAGCATCCCTCGGCTCGCAATCTCACAACAGCTTCTCGTCTGCATCGTCGTCAGCCTCGTCGTCCTTCTCGTCGCAGGGTAACAGTTCCGACTTTGACCTCTCGTCGCTTTCGCAGTACGGTCTCACCAACATTCCCGGTTTCGACGAGTCGTTGCTGGCTGCCAACAACGCCAACACTGCTCAGCGCTCCATCGCACAGCTGCCCAGCCGTGCCCACTCGCACTATCCTGACACCAGCTCGTACGCCACCTCATCGCACCAGACGCACCAGCCTTCCTTCGACAGTATCCGCGTCTCGCGAGGCGCTGCCATTGTTCCTCAGCTGGCCCCCATGGACGCTGGTGGACACAACTACCGCCGTGTCGGGGCGCTCACCCGCGCAGCTCCCGAAGAGGCGACTCTCAACCTGCGACGTGATGCTCACCGCAGCCCCGTCAAGGTGGAGGACCACTACGACGACGACGACGACGACGACGACGACGACGACGCCATGGAGGAGGACGAGCTCGAAGACGATGCCTCGCAGGTGGGCAGCCGCTTCCGTTCTGTGAGCCCCGCTGCCACCTCCGTGAGCGGCTGGTCCGAAGCTCCTGCCTCTGGTCGCCGTGGCAGCTCGTCGCCCTCGCACGGCCTCTACCCTCGCGTGTCGCCCGCCGAGGTTTCTCGCCGACTGCCACCTGTTCGATCCAACTCGACTGCCAGCACCTCGGCCTCGATCAGTTCGCTCCTCGAGTCGGACGGGCGCTCCTCGTTGCGACGCGACAGCACACCCTTTGAAGGATCGTCGTCGCGCCACTCGGCGCCTGCCATCTCTTCCTCGGCTGCTGCATCGCCATCGTCGTCGAGCAGCTCGCTCTACCCAAGCCTGGTGGACCGTGTTTCGCAGATGCAGGGTCTCGGCCGCTCACTCGGCCGCTCCTCGCCTTCTGCATCCTCGTCAATCGAGGAGGCCACCGAAGCCATGCGTCGCGAACACGTGCGTCTCATCCGCGACCTGCTCATCGCTATCAACTTCCCGGACAAGGCGCGTGCCAAGCTTGAAGCGCAACACGACCGAGTGCGTCTTCCACCTATTCTCACTTGGTCGCTCCCTCGTCGTCGCAACACGGAGGAAGGTGAGACGACGCCCTTGGCAGCTGACAAGTCGGGCAGGGAAGATGCTTTGCGCGGAAGCGACGGTAGCAGCGACCGCAACTCGACGCCTACACCACCTGGAAGGCCTACCTTGCCGACGCTGTCGCAGCTGTTGAACGATTTGCCAGACCGACGCTCGAGGCCTATGGCTGAACGTGAGATGGAGTGCGATGTTTGATGCGTGTTTTCTAAAGGTTTTTGTACTTGTAGCGCTTTTTTTGTTTCTTGCATTGCATGTGGTCGGGTTGTCGAAAAATCAGATTTTTCTAGACACAGACATCTTTTGTGGGGTTGAAAAGAGTGATTGGGGGGTGTAAGCGTAACGCGATGTGATGGTGGAAGGATAAGCGATGAAACGATGAGAATGATAAAAAAAATATATAGACGATACTCTCGGACTTAACTTAATACGTTGTTGTGACGAGCAGCTCATGCAACATTCTCAGGGCTCCTAGCTCCAACTGGGGCTGAAAGACTTGCTTGACCATTTTGCACTTTCTTCTCTCCAACGCGCTCCTATGTCTACCTTCCAAACCTGCGGATATCCCGGCTGCAGTGTGCAAAATCTCCTCCGGTAATCCGGCCAATTTGGCGCAATGAATACCGAAACTCTTGCTAGCGATGCCGTTTCTGAGTTTGTAGAGAAACTCGATCTCGCCCTTTCCGCCGTCGTCGTCCAGATCGGTAAAGTCGTCGAAATCGGTGGAGGAGGTCTCGATGAAGGCCATGTGAAAGTTTCGAATCCGTTGCGGGAATTTACGCTCCAATTGGCCGAGTTGAAAGTAGTGGCTGATGAATACCATGTTGGGTGTCACGGGTAAGGTGAGCAAGTGCTCGAGAACGCCAGATGCGATACAGAGGCCGTCGTACGTCGATGTTCCTCTACCGAGTTCGTCGAGGATGACGAGGCTGCGTGGAGTGACGGAACGCAAAATGTCGGCAGTTTCCGAGACTTCGACCATGAAGGTGCTTCGACCGTTGAACATTGAATCTCGTGCGCCCATTCGGACGTATACTCCGTCGTGGATCCCCACGCGTGCGGAAGAGGCAGGGACAAAGGATCCGATCTGCGCCATGATGATGAGCAGTCCTAGGGTGCGAACGGTGGATGATTTGCCGCCCATATTGCACCCCGTCAGCAGGATGGACGGTGTCGAGTTGGCGGTGGACAGCGTGATGTCGTTCGGTATGTACGGGAAAGGCGAAACCACTTCCAGGATCGGATGCCGCATCGCATGGATCTCGACCGGCACAGATGTGTTTTCTTTCGTCGGGACAAAGACAGGTCGAGTATACCCCGCTGAAGTCGCCACCTCCGCTAGCGACAGCAGCACGTCCAGCACGCCCAAGCTCGCCACCACATTGCGCAGCACGACGTACTCGGTCTTACACATCCCACTCACAAACTCGGAAAACGCCTCGCCGGCCGCTGCGTCGAGGGTCTCCTTGTGCTGATCGCGGATTTTCGTCAACCGGATCACCTCGGGCGTGTGAAATCGTACCATGCTCTTGGTCGCGCTGACACGGAGCCATTCGACGGGCACTTTCTTGGCATCCGCTACGCGAACTTCAACGAGATAGTCGATACCCGCAACGCTGACGTAATCGAGATTCGGTCGGTGCAGCAGTTTGCGAATGTCGCGCAAGTGTTCGCGCAGCTCAGTGTCGACGATCGCGATGTTGTCTTTCGACGCTTGGATGGCAGGGTAGAGGTCTGGATCGGGGAAGAGGTCGGGTTTGTTGTTGGCGCGCGCTTCTTTGATCGAGATCTGGTTGAGGTAGGTCTGCACCAGTTGCTTGCCGGTCATGAGCGAGGTTAATTGCGTGTCGATGAGTGTAGATTGCGTGTTCCACGTAGATGCTTCTTCCGCTTTAAACTCTTGCGTAACGCGGTTCAGCGAGAGCAGCACCGTGGCGAGCTCTGTTGGTGTCGCACGGCCGTACGTCATCCTAGCAAGACCTCTTTCGAGGTCAGGCAGTCCATGCAGCAGGTTGGGCAGCGTACGCGGTACGTAGCTCTTGCCGTCTCGAAGCGCTTGCACTGCATCCAGTCGTTCCTCCAGCTTATCGACATCGGTCAACGGCTTCGACACCCACTTGCGCAACAGCCGCCTGCCCATGGCGGTTTTGCACTTGTCAAGCAACCAGATGAGACTTCCACGCTCCTTCTGCTCGTCGGTTGTCCGAAAAATTTCGAGATTGGCAAGGGTGTTGCTGTTGAGCAGCATGGTGGTGCGGGACGAGAAGGAGCGGAAGTTGGTCGAAAGCGTACAGATCGATTCGAGTTGGAAGGCTTGAAGGTGTTGAATGATTTGGGCTAGCGCGATGAGCGAGAGGTGAGGAAGCGACAGGATGAGCGACATGAACGGCGTCGCCTTTTCGCTCGTGCCCCCCGCAGCCGTGGGCGCAGATGTGGAGTTGTCTTCGGTAGTGTCTGCGGTCTTGGATGCCTCGGAAGCTTCGAGCCCCCGATCACGATAGAAATGCGTGACGGCTTGAAACGCTTGGTTGTAATCCGGTTTGGCGGCGAGCCTCTCGATCCTGACTCCGCCTTCTGCGCCGCTACCAAGCAGATACGAAATGACTTTTTCGGTGGGTTTGCTCAGCTTGGGAGGGACAAGCACTTCCGCGGGCGCAAGATGGGCGATCCTCGTCTCAAGCTCGCTCCTCGCATGGCCGTCCGAGAACTGGTCGTACGTGAGGTGACCCGTGTTGACCTCGACGCTGATGATGCCGATGCTCACCCGGTCCTCTGGTCCGTTGCCGCCCTCGGACTGCTCCACAATAGCCATAAGGCTCTTTGGCTGGTTGGTGTACGCGTCGCCCAAGGTAGCAGCCAAGTCATCCGAGCTGGACAGGTCGTCGATCCACGTGCTGGCGGTATACAGGGCAGTTAGCTTACGAACGAAGGGCGTGTTGGCGTTCTTGGAAGCGGCTTTGAGCGCGCGCGTCTCGATCTGACGCACAACGCCAACCTTGTGACCGGCTTGGATGAGACGCTTGACGTGAATGTGGAGACGGTGGACAGGGATCATGGCGGTGAGAAGGTTACGTTCGGGGAAGCACATGATGTTGAGTTCCTTGGATGCGATACGTGCGTCTTCGCCGTAGAACTTGAGCTTGTAGCCGACTTCGATGATGAGCAAGACGCCAGGATGGGCCGCTTTGAGTTCGAGGATCTGCTTTTCGAGAGGGGTATACGTGGGGCCAGCGTCGGTGTCGTTGGCCTTGCCTTTGCCTTTGGATCTGCTGCTTGCGCTCTCGCGACGAGATGAAGTAGCGGCGGTAAGGGTTGAAGAAAAGGAAGATGCAGTAGCAGCGAATCGTTCGAAGCGGTTCAGAGTGCTAGCATCTGCTTGCGCGCCGCCGCCGCCGCCGCCGTCGTCGTCATCAACAACAATGGCATCCTCCTCGGCAGCCGTGCTAGGTTGAGCTTCACCGGGCGAAAAAGGGTCTCTGCTCGACATTTCTTCGATCTGCAACTGATTCCTTGCATGTCGATCCACGGCAAAGTTGGAGCCGAGCAGCTTTTTGCGGAAAGCTTCATGACAAGCCTGCTCCTTTTGTGAGCGAGCGGGCTCTTCTTGCGAAGGAGCCGACTCCAGCTCATCGACTTGGCTGCTTGAGACTTTGACGGGCGTGAATTTCCATTTGCCCATCCGATCGATCGTCTCGCGGCGAGGCTTTTCGTTGTCATTGCTTAGCTTTGTGCGCTTTTGTGGAGGTTGGGTCGATGTCGAAGCACCGCCTGCATCGAGGGAGCTCGAGCTCCGAACTTTTTCGTTGCTGCTATTCTGGATAGGGTCGGGTTGGGAGGACTTAGTGATGACGCTGGGACTCGACTTAGGCTTGAAGAAGGCGCTGATGCTGGCCTGACCCGCTTTTTGCGAGGGTGGCGTGGGAGCCATCTTCTCGGATGAGGTGGTGATCACGGTGGCGGCTGTCAAGCATGAATCCCAGACCTCAACCCTAGGGTGTTGGGAACGAGATGCGGCTTGAGAACAGCTCAGGTGGATGAGAGAAGGAGAAAGGAAAGCCAAATGGTGGGCACTTCATACTTATAGAGGAGCAGCACGCAGGCTCTGCTTTACCAAAGAAGAGGTCCGTGGGGTGATTCGCTTTTTGACACGTCCTTGCATGAGATTCATTCCTCTGCATTGGATGCTAAAATAAGTCTCATTCAATACTAGAACTGAGCCGGATCAGGGTCCGACTCTGCGAAAAGGCGCCACCGATCAGCCTTGTCAGCTTGTTGCACCTCCACTCTCTCCTCCCCTCACCATCAACCACAACTCAGCTTCCCAACGCACCTCTCAACCATGGCGACCGCGGCTGCTACAACGTCCTCATCCCACACGGACCCATCACGGCACCTCCTCATCCCACTACATGTAGCTTTCGTCGAAGCTTTGGACAAGAAACGCGATTCGCTCGCCTACCATTTCACCACGCACCTGCGCATGAATGGCGTCTATTGGGGTCTCACAGCGTTGGAGATCTTGGGCAGGCCAGAAGTGTTAGATAGGCAGGCGTTGATCGATTTTGTGTTCAGTTGCTGGGATGATGAGGCTGGTGGATTCGGTTCGTTTCCGGGGCACGACGCACACGTGCACAGCACGTTATCGGCTGTCCAGATTCTCGCTATGAAGGACGCAGTCGGAGAGATTGATAGAAGAGGTTTGCGGCAGAAGCTTGTCAAATGTAAGTCGTCGAGGCTGAAAGGAGTAAGCAGAGGATGCATCTGGACTGACACAACTTTTCGACGTGATGTCCAACAGTCTTGCTGGAACTGCAGCTTCCCAATGGTGCGATTCAGGGCGACCGATGGGGCGAGACCGATACACGCTTCCTCTACTGCGCCGTATCCGCCCTCGCGCATCTCAACGAGCTCCATCAACTCAACCGCCAGCTCCCAATCGACCACATCCTCTCCTGCCACAATCCCGATGGCGGATTCGGTACAGGACCTGGCGCCGAAAGCCACGCCGCTCAAGCATGGGTCTGCGTCGGAGCGCTGTCGATCCTCCAAGCCCTCGACACGATAGATCGAGACCGCGTCGGCGGCTGGCTAGCCGAACGTCAGCTGCCCAACGGCGGACTCAACGGTCGACCGCAAAAGCTCGAAGACGTCTGCTACAGCTGGTGGGTGCTTTCGACGCTCAGCGTGTTGGGTAGATTGCATTGGATCAATGCGAAAAAGTTGAGCAGGTTCATTCTCTCTGCGCAGGTCAGTATCCAGTCTGTCCTCTGGTTTCGGAAAAAGTAGAGGCTGATCGACGGTTATTTGTCTTTTCACAAAACAGGATCCGGAAGATGGAGGTATAGCAGATCGACCGGACAATGTTACTGATGTATTTCATACTGTTTTTGGTTGTGCTGGTAAGTTCGAAACCGATGGGGGCACTGTTTCTGCGAAGGGTGCGAGAATACTGACAACGATTGTTTGATCACATGACTTTGGACTCAAAACAGGCTTGTCACTACTCGGCTTCGAAGGATTACAGCAAGTTGATCCTACCTACTGCATGCCACTGCGAACAACCAAAGCGTTGGGTATTGATCGACCGTATCAGAGACCTCCGCCGATCGAATGGGATTGACGTCGCGCACTGCAGTAGTAGAAAGCAAAGCTTTGTGTACCACTTTGCAATGTGCACCTCTGTTTCACAGTCGGCGTCGATATCCGGAAGATCCTGCGGATCTGTGAGCACGAAGCCTGCAGTCACACGAGTGGTGAAGAGAAGTGTAATGCATTCCCCGAAAGTGTTTTGATCGACTGGTGCTGCGTGGGTATCAAGGTCTATAAGCAGGTTCAAAGATCGTGTCCCTGTTTGTGTGTGCGTTGGTCATTTGTATGTGCAAGCAGAAGAGCAAAAGATCAGCATCCTGCATACTCCGAAAGAACCTTGGGAACAAATCGTGTCACTTACTGAGGATCCACAGCGTACTTCCTACCATCCCGCCTAATCGTCCTCTCCTCCTTATCCCTCGCCAACGCTTTCCGCATATCGTACCCATCTTCATCTTTACTACCCTTTCCGCCACCGCCGTAATAGTACTCCTTGACGGTTCTGTATACGTGATAGTCCATTTTCTCGTACATGCTGACCGCGGTAGTGTTGGAAGGTCGTACAAACAGGTCTACGAAGTAGGCGTTGTATACTCTACTTGAAACGTCTTCCAAAAGCTGCATTAGGCCATTTGCAAGACCCAGGCGGCGATATTCGGGTGCTACGGTGATGGCTGTTACGTGGCCGTGCAACGTTGGAACCTCCGCTTTTACCTTGCGTGAAGTGGGAGCGGGAGAAGGGATGTCTCGTCCTTCAGCTTTACCGATCACATACCCCATCGTGCGGGATGATGAAGGTGCGGTTTGAATGAACGACAGATCCGGCCACTGTGCAAGGTAGGACAGGTAAAACGAGAGAGAGTAGGTTTCCGTCCAGTGATCCAAGTTGACATTGTTGAACTTAAACAGGTCCGTTGCTCGAAACGGTCGAAGAAGCGACATGTTGGACCTAACGAATGCGGACGATATGAGCGAGATATGCAGCGAGATTTCCGCCGAAAGACTTGAAAGCGTGCAAGGCGGTGTTGATGGTACAGCGGGCGGCTGTGGTGATGATGGTAGTTGGTAGCTGGAGAAGCATGATGCGGAAGCATGTCAAAAGGTTGATCTTCTCGCAAAGGTGGAGGAAAGCCGCTCTGTCGGTCTAACATATAAGCGATTTTTCTCAGCCCTTCACCGCCATCAGAACGCTTCTCATTTCACCTCGATCATTAACCGATACAGCAATCTCAAAGAAACACAGATTCTGCCAGCGTCGTATACTCTGCTAGTATGATATGCTTTGCTGCTGCTAAAATCAATTCGACATGACCCAATGCGACCATCCTAGCCACTACAGTATTGCGAAAAAAAATGCTCCTTTCAGCGCAGCCTGCTATCCTGCCAACTCGCCCTCCAAAGAAGTGACGCTCGCCAAGCTTGGCAAAAAAGTCTTTCCTTGTGGAGTGCCCATCCCCATCACGGGGAACGACTGGCTCAACAGGCTCGACATGGCCGCTTTGTAGCTCGGGTGAAGCGAAGGGCTCGGAGGCAGCTGTCCGAATCTCGACCGCGGCGATGTTGACGGCAGTCTCCTGGCTGACGATGCAGCTGCTGTGGTAGGAGGCGAGCGAGTCAGCCCATCAATGTCGAGATTCAGTCGAGACGGTCTGCGCTTGGGCGACGATGCGTTGCTTCCGCTGCCTCCGCCAGTCGAGGTCGGATTGAGGCTCGAGGCGGAGCCGCGTCGTCTGAACTGCTCACCCAAAGACGAATGGCTCGACAGGGGTGATGCGGTGGGAGAACCAGAGCTCTTGGGCGAGTGTGGCCCGACGACGCCAGCTGCTGCTGAAGACGAAAGAGGTACGACGGCGGGCAGAATATTGACGTGGTGCGCCGTCGACTGCGACAGCGCCTCGCGTACTGCGGCGCGCGTATCCTCGTGCATGGTGCGGATCTCTTCCTCATCTAGCGAGTCCTCGTGCGTGCCGGCGAGCGGTCGAGTCATCGAGAATGTGTCGACATGGATTGGTGAAGAAGCGAACCTGTAAGCCAAGGCAGGTACGGAGTCATTCGTCATGGGCTGCTCCATGACTGGTGCCGCTGCGGCAGAAGCTGTGTGATACTCGATCATCTGCTCGTCGCTCGGGTCACCCTTCGTCAGATACTGCTGAGCATCTTCCATCGAACCAGTTTCCTCCCCACTGTTGAACATTGCTACATCCTGCTGCGGCGGCGGCGGCCGTCGCTGCTCCCCCTCCCTCTGCGGCACAGACGCACCCTTAGATCCAGACGAGATGAAAAACGTTTCGTCCGACGGCGAACTTGAAAGGTACGACTTGACCACCTCGCCTGCCACCGACAAGCCCTCACCTTCGGCACTGGCGCTACTCAGCTGCGTGTCCACCGTGGTCGGCTCGGAACTGAGATGAGCGTCGTAAGTGAAGCTAGGAGTGCGCACTTCGTGGTGCAGATCGCGCTTAGGACTGTTGGAATGGAGTGAGTATCCCGAAGGGTGATGAGACGAGAACTGACCACCGGCGTACGAAGCCTGACTCCATCGCGGGTCTGAACCTGTTTCTTCTTTGGTCGACTGTGCCGCCTGTTGCGTCGCATCCATGTGCGCCTCTTCCGAAATGGCAGCAGGCGCATCCTCCACATTGCCAGCGCGCGGTTCAGTCGTGGCCGAAAGCAGATCGCTGTCCTGACTCGCTGACCTCTCAATGATGGTGCCAGCGGCGCTGGACCCCGGATGTTGACCCGAGCCAGACACGGACGCATCTTGCAAGACCGAGGCGTCCGAGTCGACGCCGGACACTACCTTTCCGCGCAAGAACCGCTGGATGGAAGCAATACCATCCTCGTGATTGTCCGTCATGAAAGCTGACAGCTCCTCTGTTTCCTCTGGCTCGTCGATATCAGCCTCTTGCGCGGATGGCGCTGAGGTTGAAGCCGCAGCGGGGGACCTCGAAATGTTATGTTCCGTTGCAGCCCCTGCATTTGCTGGCTCGCTCGAAATTTGCTCGACCTCTTCCATCTCTCGACTCTCGGTCTTGGGGGTTGCGCTCATCACCGACTCGACCTGGACCACCTCACCAGCGACCGAGTGCACAGAGGAGCCCAATGGCAGAACATGACGTGCCGTCTGTGCATCGACGACAGGCACCGACATGAACTCCGGCTTAGGCTGAGGCTCGGACTCGGCGCCGTGATGGCTGCTCGTGCCGCCAGAGCGAGTGGATTCGACATCGCCTCCCTCGGTCATAGCATGACGCGGCACGGCCTCGACCTGCGCAAACTCGATCAAACGCGAGGCGCTCAGTGGTGCGCGGAAGCCGGGCGAGCGAGCACGAGACGACGATACAGCCGATGTGCTGACAGGTCGAGGCGAGACCTGACCAATGTCAAAAGGGCTGCCACCGACAGCAAAGGTCCTTCGTGCGTGGGTTCGAGCTTTGGCGGTAGCTGCTTTTGCGCGGGCGATCCACTTGGGGCTGGGCGTCACGGAAGCCGAGAGGCTGCGTGCGTATGCGAGGCTGTCTCGGCTGCTCATCTTGCGTCCCATGGGATCCGGGCTGTGTCCAATAGCGGGGTTGGGCGAGCAGCTAGGGCTGAGGAGCTCGAGAGCTTTCTCCATCTCTTGCAGTGTATCGCTGAGATCGCCTGAGCTGCGTCGGCTGGCCGTGCTGGCCTTGCGATCGAGAGGAGGTGCGAGCGATGCTGGCGACGAAGGCGCGTGCGACTGAACAACGGGAGTAGACACGGAGCGCTGGTCGGACGAAGCTCTCGGCGTGTTAAAGGCATCGCCCACCGCTGTCGGGCTGAGAAGCTGCGGCGACAGTGGGACGGTCAGGTTGCCCAGCTGAGGCCTCATGCCGTCGAATGCAGCAGCGTCGAGATGGATAGGGCTCAGAAGCGAGACAGCCGGTGCTGTGTTGGACCCCAAGCTGGTGGCCTCGCTGGTGCGCTGGTCCACCGCCTGATCCTGCATCTCTTCGTTATGTGCCTCCTCCTCCTCCTCCTGCGCGCCAGTGGTCTCGACCCCTCTCTCTCCGCTGACGCTGACGGCTGCAGTGGGACTGCTGATGTGCGGGATGCTGTACGGGTCTTGGCGCACCTTGCTGGCCCAGAGACCGACCACTTCGTCGATCTCCGACTCGTCGGACAGCTGCAAGCCGTCGTCTTCAAAAGCGGGCTGGTCAAACGCGTCGTAATCGTCGTCAAATGCGCCAGAAGAGTTGGGTCGACCCGTAGGCGTTTTGCCGATCCAGCTCTGTATTCTGGCCATGTTGGAGCGCTGCGGACTGTAGTAGGCGTCGTGATCGAAATCGTCAACTGGGACGAAGCGGTGCTGAGGGAACATGTCTTGAGGAGCGTGTACGTTTGCGGAAGAAACCCATTGGTGCAGGGATGTTTGGCCCTGCTGATGACCAACCTCGTCATAGTATGGCGTCTCTCTGGGCTCAAAGCCGTTCGAGTGCTCTTCCGCATGTGTGCGTTGTGCTTGATCGCCAGCATCGGCTTCGCGAGGCTCAGACGGCATCGTGCGGCTGTCCTCGCGAGGCTCGGGGAACATCTGGACCATGCCGTGATGGTGCAGATCGCGCCACATGGCCTCATCGCCAGCATCAACAATGAAGCTGTGGCGAAGCGGGAAGCCTTCAGGTGGGAAAGTGTGCTGATCGCGATCTGAGTCACCCGGACCGTCTGCAATTTGATGCGCCTCGGAAGGAGAATCAGGAAGAGCCGCGTATTCGCCGTCGTGGGCAGGCGAGAGGGGCTCTCGGTGGAGATCTTGGTCGTCCTCATCGTCGGTCTCTTGCTCGTTTGCATCGTTGACATCGAGGATTTCGGTGTAGCCAGTGCGACGCTGGTCCGATGCATCGTGAAGGCTAAGCACGGCTGCGCTCGTATCGAGGCGTGACTGCGGTGAAGCTGTATCGCTTCGAGCAGCATTGGAAGACGTCGATGGAACGACGACTGGCGCGTCTCTTGGCGTTGTCGATGTGGATGCGAGCGAAGTAGACGACACGCGTCGCGAATTGCGAGAGCTCATAGATACGATGCTCGCGCGTTCCGATCGAAGTGGCGCGTCCGAAGGCGAAGGCGACCGACGCCCGGAGGCGAGCTCGGCGACTGGAGCCGTTGCTTGTTCCTCGTTGCTGGATACACTCTTCGTGGCAGACGGTGGCGCTTGAAAGTCATCCTCGACATGGGAAAGCGACCGAGCTGAATTGGAAGGTGCAAGGAATCGTGGCGATTCTTGCTGCTCGCCTTGCGCGGCGACGGGATCGATCAAGCCAGAGAAAGGTGGGAGTGCTTGATTTTCTGCAAAAGCGCTGTGTGCTGGCGATATAGATCGAGCCGCAGATGGACCTGCGTCTGGCGTCTCGTCATGCTCCGGGGTTGACTGTTGGGCGTGCGGCTGTAGATCGCGTGTATGAAGTATCTGACTCTTGTCATCGTCGTCGTCGTCTGCCTGAACCTTGTCCTCCTGCACCTCCTGTTGATCCACCTCGTCGTCAGCCTCGTCAACCTCAGGTGCACCAAGCGCACCACCCTCTTTGGGTTGCAACAGGTTGTTGGCTAGATGCATGCTCTTCCTTGTCTTGTGTAAAGTACGTTCTCGCACTGTGCTTCGGGTTGCGATCCAGTTGGGCCACCATGCAGCTTTGTTGGGATCGACCTGCCACTCGATGCGTGCAAGAATCGGCAACTGCGGGAAGGGCGAGATGGGAGTCGCGATTCGACCAGCCGCGGAAGAGGCGTGGCCGGACCAACCAGCGCTGCGTGTGGACGGGCTCCAGTCTGCGGAGGCATCACGGCGAGAAAAGCCTGATGCATCTACCCTGGGCGAGGGCCGAGACGAGAGATATGGAATGCTAGGTCGACCAGACGAGGCTTCGGCAAGGGTCGAGCGGGATAGATCGGCGGCGTGTGCGCTGGACGAGGCGGATGGATCGGCAAACGAGTCGCCAACGATGGTGGATGCGCGACGGCTGAGTGCAAATGCTGCCTGGGGCTTGTAAGCCGATGTAGAAGGGGCGTCGTCTTCGTTGAAATACCTGGCCCAGAGCGCTTGCCAAGATGCGTCGCCAATGCGCGGGCCTCGATTGCCCTGACCATCGTCTGACAAGTAGAGCATCAAGCCTCCAAGCGAAGGCAGAGCAAACTCGCGCGAGATGGCCCAGAGCTGACCACCGAGAGTCGGGTAGAGGGGCAAGAGCGAGCCGCGTTGCAAACGATCGCGTTCGTGCTGGTTGATCTCTGGAGACATGCGCAGGTCATCTGGCGGCACCACGGTGACAAAATAGGTGGGACTGGGCGGATAGGGGGATCTAAAGGCGTTGATAACGGGGCTAACGCCATGTTCAACACCACGAGCTGCAAAATCGGCTGGTACCGGCACTGGTACCGCTGTGGACGTAAAAGCTGGGTCTGCATTGCTGCTGAAGCTGGTTGAAGCGACATTCGACATGATCGAAGTGCCCTTGTGTATTGATGCTGCTGCTGCGATGGACGACGCCGGATGCGCAGCAGATTGAGACAGACCGAGCTTGTCCTGCACAGCACCGAGGTCTGGCGGGTGAGTGTGTGCAGTGTTGGTGGTGGTGGTGGTGGAATTGTGGGTAGAGTCAAAGGTTGTTAGCAGCGACGAGTCGTGAGCCTGTGTGCTGGGGGTCGACATGACAGGCGATGCTGATGCAGATGTCGGCGTGCTTTTCTGGAGAGGTGAGGCGGTCGACGCGCCCGACAGTGGTGGGATGGCGACCGACATTTTTTTTTTTTTTGTCTCCAGCTGCTAGAAGAATCGGATAGAGGGCTCGACCAAGTGGGAAGTCAATCCAAGCAGAGGTCCATTCGAGTGCAATGCAATGAATGCGCAAGATGGTCTGTGCTGTAAAGATGGCGCGTCACAGAGCCATTTGTCACCTTCTTGGAGGCGGTCGAGTGACTGCGTGAAAAGAAGAGGCTGGCGATGCGTGAGAGGCGATGGTGGCTTCTGCACTGACGCCAACAGCAAGATGGTGCGGTTGTGTAGGCAAGAACGTGATTTTTGATAGGGCGTCTGACAGATCGGAAAGCGGCAGGGCGGTCCAAGCGGCAGTGCATACAGCGGGACGCTGCTTGGAAGATTTCGAAGGCGGTGTTGGCGAGAGTTGTCGCTGATGCTGATGATGTCAGAATATGGGACACGTCAAGGTCGTCGTCGTAAAAGAACAAGTATAGGATCGTGCGGGTGGTGGTCGAGACGATGGACGATGGCGACGGGGATGGCGATGCTGAGTCTGTGATTTTACAGGGGAGTAGCGTGGCTGTGGCTTCTGTGAGCCAATCCAAAGCCAAGAACTGCACGCCAAAATCACAAATGTGATGGTGGAGAGGGCAACCGGGCCGCTGTGACTGTAGCAGAGCCCGGTTTAGCTCGAATCATGCAATATCACAGTCACCTTCTGCGCAGCGGTACGTAAATTTTACTTTTTTTTTTTTTTTTTTTTTTTTTTTCTTGCCCTGCACATTTCGGAGTTGTGAGCGGATAGCGGGCCGACTTCTGAGTGCTGATTTCGTTGCGATTTTCCTTTCTCTTGTTCAAGCCGACAACAATGCATGAAAATCAGAGAAAAGCCCGTCTCGCATGTTCCTTGCAGTGCCTCTCAAAAGGCTCGCACAGCAATACAATACAAACAGTACAATACAACACATGCCAATGCTCAAAATGTGTCGATGAAGAGGTGCTTGGCAACATCGCATCTTGCACATCCAGCGCAAGCGAGTTTCGTCCTCCGAGCCTACATTTTCTTAGCCGAGCCCATATGCCTGCTTCATTTACCGTTGCAGATGGCTGGCTGCCTTGGCCAGCTCAACGCAATGATGCAGTTTCGCATGATTCCAGGGTCGCCTTGTTTTCTACTGTAGCACAGCCCGGATGCCGACGTTGGACCGATTCATGCCCCGCCAATGTGCCGTGGTGCAGGGAGGGCCAACGATGCCGTGTTGCGAGCATGTGAGCTGGCGTCGCGTCGAGCTTGTTTCGAGAGCATTGAATCGACGTTGGTAAAGGGTTCCAACGGGCTTGCTTCCGAGGAACCATCATCCCTGCGCTGATTGAGCTGCACCAGATCGACGGTTCGCGACGGAACGAGCTTAACGTTATTATGGTGTTTTGTTCGGATCAAGCACCCGACTTAAAGTTGGGATGCCAATCCGTGGGACTCGGACTCGCATCTCGGAAGGTGCCGACGTCGATCGGCATGGACATATAGCAGAGCTCATGCCTCTGCAGCCTGTCGAGATTGAGACTCAATGGTCGGTGGCTAGATTGTCCGCTCACCGAGTCTTGCTGTGTACGATCGCGAGTCTACTGTGTCTCAACATCCACAACCTGCGCATCGTCGACAAAGAACAGTCGCTTTCGACCCTTCTCTGCTGTTCAAACAAGGACGCAAACATGCACGAACAAGAATGATTAGGCGGACCGTGTTCATTGCTTCATGTGGGAGGGAGTTGTTGCTCATCTCTGCATCCATGACAGCCAACGGGATCTTGCCAGCAAACGACACGATTGAAAAAAAAAAAAAAAAAAAAAAAAGGAAAGGGACAAAAAAAGTGTCACTTTCTTTTTCTTTTTACTGTATAGACATTTTCTTCCTTCCTCCGTCACAGGCGGTAAAAAAAAAAACCGAAGCGGAGAAGAGCCGGTCAACTTGCCATGCTCTCGATCAAGATCAAAAAAGAAAGAAGAAAAAATAAAATAAAATAAAATAAAATAAAAAAAGGAGAAAAAAAAAGAGTGTTGTGTCACGGTATTCGCGATGTTGTTCCATACGCGTTCCAACGCGTCGCGCCTCGGGGGAGAGAGCGACCAACAACAGTGGGCGAGTCCGCTCTGCCGCTGCTCCCATCGTCTTGACTTTGTTGTCAGGGAGCATGAAGCGCTGAAGCGAGCAAAAAGGCAACTCAGCTTCAGCCCCCGATGGCGCTGAGTTGCTCACGGCTCCATTGTACGCCACTTCCAATTTGCTTATACTGAGCGCTGGTGAGGGCTATACAAGTTGCATTCTCTCGCTCCCTCTCATCTCTGATCGTTGATTCGCTCGGCTTGCTTCATTACCATTGCATTGGGTTCAAACTGAAGCAGCAAACATGCTGCAGGAACCCGAACGACACTCACACCATTATATGTGCAGCAAGCAGCAAGCCGAGCATAACCCTTTAGTGGGACGTTCTGCGCAGAAGTCCTGTGGTTCTCTCCTGCCGAGTTTTCGGGCGGCGCATGATTCGTACAACGCATCCCGCTCATTGTCTTGTCAAGCTCAGCATTGTGTGTTCGCAGCGGCATCAGCTTCAGGCGCATCTTTGAGTGTTTGTATCTCGCCTTTGTCCTTTTGTCTGCTTCTCCGAGGGCCCCGCATCGTTTTCCATCTCCGCTCGGTTTTTGCGACTCGCTGGAACAAAAACCCTTGCGCCCTTGCGCTCCAAGCAAAGCCGTACTCCGGCGCTCATCGGATCAAAGCGGTCACGGGAGCGCGAAAGGCGGAGTGCAAAGCATCGCGCATTGCACGATCGCGACGCGGCCAAGCCCTCCCGAACAAAAGGCTCGCAAACAGATGGCCAGGTCCCAGTGATGTTTCATCGCCAGGGTGATCATTGCCAGCCTTCGCTGCGTTTCGGTAAAGGATTGACACTTTACGAGCGACAACGAGCTTTCAAATTTGCATTGGGTTTCGCTCGAGTTGGCTTCCTAAGCGAGACATTGTGATGAAGAGCGTCGGTGGGATTTTTGCAACCTCATTTTCCAGCCCCCTTTTTCGTGGAAATTTGTAAACCCCATGCGCCGTCGATCTCTTCGCAGAGCCCCCGATCATCCAGATCGTGACTGCACTTCGCGACCACACGTCCGCGGACTCCCACTCGTCGTAAATGATACCACACGATACGAAAGCCAGGATTGTTACTGCTTCTCTTTGTGCGTTGTGATAGATCGTGATGATTGAAAGAAGAAAAAGGAGACGAGTCCCCCTATAATACAGTTTGACTTTTTGACTTTGAGTGATCATGTTGTTCTGATCGGGAAGCCTAGTACAGACGCAGGGCGACGTTGACACTCATCAGCTCCTGCATGAGCAGCTTGGCCGCATACGGGATATGGATCTGCGAGATGGCCGTCCTGTTGCGGCACGATCGGCACTCGTACGTGCCCTTCTTGAGGTTGGCCAGCGCCGTCAGACCGCACAGATCGCACACGTGGATGCGGTACGGATCCGACACGTCAAACATACGCTCCTTGAGGAATCCGGCGATACCGTGGGCGATCATGCAATCACGTTCCATCTCTCCGAATCGCAGACCACCGCCACGCGAACGACCTTCCACGGGCTGTCGCGTCAGGATCTGCACCGGCCCACGCGCTCGCGAATGGATCTTGTCGTCGACCATGTGCTTCAGACGCTGGTAGTACGTCGGGCCCAGGTACACCTGCGCCTGCAGCTTGCGTCCCGTGTGGCCGTGGTACATGACCTCCAAGCCACGTGACTGGTAGCCCAAACCACGCAGGATCGAAGACACGGCCTCCACCGTCAGCTCCGTGAATGGCGTCGCATCACCTTCCTGGCCCGACAGCGCCGCCACTTTCGACAGCAGACACTCGACCAAGTGTCCGATGGTCATTCGCGACGGAATGGCGTGCGGGTTGATGATAATGTCCGGCGTAATTCCTTCCGCCGAGAACGGCATGTCCTCCTGCCTGTACGTGATACCGATCGTACCCTTCTGACCGTGGCGCGAGGCAAACTTGTCGCCCGTCTGCGGCACACGCGTGTTGCGCACGCGCACCTTGACAAACTTGTTGCCGTGCGAGTTGGTCGTCAGCAGCACCTGGTCGATGATGCCGTTCTCGGTCGACTTGAGCGAGATACTCGCGTCCTTCTTGGTGTGCAGCTTGGATCGCATACCCAGCTCCTCCGAGTCCGGCGGCAGCGGCGCCGTCTTGCCGATAATCACATCGTCACCAGAGACACGCGTGCCTGGCGCGCAGAAGCCGTCGGCATCGATCTTGTCGTAGGTGCCGTGCTTCATACGGATTGTCGTATTGCGATCCGGCTTTTCGAACTCTTCCAGCTGCATCACGCCCACCTTTTTCTCCTCGGCCACGTAACCTCGGTAGTACAAGGAGCGGAACAGCCCACGGTCGATCGACGACTGATTCATAATCACCGAGTCTTCCTGGTTGTATCCTGAATAACACATGATCGCGACTATGGCGTTTTGGCCAGCCGGAAGCTCTCTAAAGCGCAGGTGCTCCATCGAGCGAGTCGTTCCCAGTGGTTTTTGCGGATATTGGAGGACATGATTCATCGAATCCGCTCTTGTTAAAAAGTTGGAGATAGGAATCGACACGGCTTGCTTGCCCATCGCACTCTGTGGCGCAGAAAAAGTGAGAAGTTAGACATCAAAAAGAGAGATCAAACGATTGGAAAGAAAGGAGGTTAGCCAGCAGCCACAAAGATCAAACGATTCTGAGCAAAAGATACTTGCTTGACTGTAGACGAAATATTGCAGGTTGGCCATCAGAGAGAGAGAGAGAGAGAGAGAGAGAGAGAGAGAGAGAAAGCAAAGAAAGGTCAGTAATCAGTCGGAAAGATTAAACTGCTGAGCAAAAGGCTGATACTGTACTAGACGTTGCGTGGGCTCTGGTTATGGTCCGGGAAGGGAATGATGCTGGCACAGATGCCGAGCACCATGGCAGGGTGGATTTCGCAGTGGGTCCAAGTATTGGGCGCAATGTAGTGCGGGGACTTGAGTCGAGCGGAAGGATCGGCCGAGTGGAGGCTGATCTGGCCATTGCGGGCTTGGTACTCGCGGGACTGTTCGAGGTCGGTGGTGGACATGCAGATGAGGGCGGACTCTTCTTCTTCGGCGTCGAGGTACTCGATGACGCCTTCCTGCACGAGGTGGGACCAGCCAAACTCTTCGCCGGTCTGTGGGACGGGCTGGCCGATCATGTTGACGTGTCGCTTCTTGATGAACAGGGTCATGTCGTTCGGGTTGACGATGAAGACGGGTCTCAAGACACGAGAGGCGTCGGTGTAGATGCGGAGCTCTCGCTCTCGAATGTCTCGGACGACAGACACTTCGTGCGAGATGTCGTCCTTTCGACGGAGGTCGCGCAGCGTGTCGACGAGCTGGCCCGGGTCGTCGTGGGTGCCCATCCAGACACCGTTGACAAAGATCTTGGTGGCCTTGGCGTGGGCGAGCTGCATGTCGACGAGGCTGTCGAGACCAAACTCTTCCAGGAACTCGACGATGGGTGTGGAGGGCGTGCCGACGGTGACGGTAGCCATGAGACTGAGGTTCTTGACCAGACCACACGCCTGACCTTCGGGGGTCTCGGCGGGACACACCATGCCCCAGTGGGTGTTGTGGAGCTGACGCGGCTTGGCGATCTTACCGTCACGACCGATGGGGGTGTTGGTACGACGAAGATGCGAGAGGGTCGAGGCAAAGGCGAAGCGGTTGAGCACCTGCGAGACACCGGCCTTGGCCTGCATGGCCTTCTTCTGGTCACCCCAGTTACCGGTGGCGAGCGAGTAGCGGAGACCGTTGGTGATGGTGCTCGACTTGACGGCGGCCTGGATGTGGAATTCGCGGTGCTCCTCGACGCATTTCTGGAGATGGCGGTAGACGTCGCGGGTGACTTTGCGGAAGAGCATGCGGAAGAGGTTGGCCATGAGCGGACCGCCGAGGTCGATACGCTTTTTGCCGAAATGGTCACGGTCGTCGATCTCGCGACGGTCGAGGGCGGCGAGCAGGAGGCGGTGGATCATGTAGCCAAAGAAGTAGGCCTTTTTGGTGTTGGAGCCTTCCGAAGTAGAAATGTGGGGCAGCATCTCCTTTTGGAGGATCTCTTGCGCATACACGGTACGCTTGGCACGCGAGAGACCGGTGGTGGTACCTCGACGGCCGATAAAGTCGAGGGCGACGTCGCGATCCTGGATGACGAAGGCTTCTTCGATGCATGGCTTGAGCATCTCGAGCATGGCAGTATCGTTAAAGTCGTAGCAGATGTGTTGGAGCACCTCGCGATCAGGGACGATGCCGAGGGCACGGAAGACGATGACGATGGGAATGTCGTTGCGGATGTAGGGGAGGGTGGCGCGGATGGTGTTGTTGGCGGTCTTTTCCTTGTTACGCGAGAAGAGCTTGACCTGCATGGTGGAGATGGTCTTGCCGCCCTTTTCGACGGCACTGCGGATCTCGGCGAGGAAGGTGACGGGGGCGGGAGGAGCTTTGGAAAAGACGTAGACGTGGTTGGCAGCCATTCGCTCCTGAGCGATGAGCACCTTTTCGGAACCATTGATGACAAAATATCCACCGGAGTCGTAGGGACACTCGTTGAGCGAGTACGACATTTCGTCGTCGAGACCCTTGAGCCAGCAGAAGTCGGACTTGAGCATGATGGGCACCTTGCCGATGAAGATCTGCTGTTCTTCGACGTCGGTCTTGCCGTACTCGGGGACCCAAGCCGGGTCGCCATTGAGGTCGACCTCATCTTGGCTCTGGACGAGCACCTTTTGTGTGACATCAACAAAGAGCGAGGCCGAGTAGGTGAGGTTACGGAAACGCGCCTCTTGTGGGAACAGCTGGGCGGAGCTGCCGTCGGACTCTGTCATGGTGGGCTTGTTGAGGTAGATCTGACCAAACTCGATCTCGTAGCGACGGGTCTTGTCCTCTGCGTGGCCGGAGTGCTGATCGCTCTGCTCGAGGGTGAGGCTGCGCACCTCTTCAACAAGTTCCTGGATGGTGTTGGACATGAACTCGTTGAAACTGTCGAGCTGGTGGCGCACAAGACCCTTTTCCTCGAAGAAGGCTCGGATGACATCCCAGCAATCCTCCTGGGAGATCTCTTCCGCATACTCGTCATCATCTTCGTATTCGACGCCTTTGCCGGCGCCGTAGGTGTTGTTGTAGCTGGCGACATCCAGATCATCGACGTCGATGGCACCCTCATCGAAGGTGTCCTTCATGTACTTGTCGTAAGCGACAGAGTCGGCCATGGTCGCGGCAGTTGACGCTTACCCAGCGTCACGGGGGTCCGAGGAAGAAATGCGGGTCTGAAACCGATCGAAGCTGTTGCAGCGGTTCAATGCGATACTATTGGACGAGAAGACAGTGGTACTTATAATAGTGTCCCCTGATGACGGCGTATGATCCGTTCTGCCGGACTCTGGGAGAGATGCTGCGCAGCTGTGGATTAGCTGCTGGGTGAAAAAAGTGAGCGTGATCGGACGCAATCGACAAGTACCGGTAGTCGAAAGGTGTTGTGTTGTCGGTAAGAGGGAGACAGCAGATCAGAGGCTCGGTTGCAAAAAGCAACAGATGCGGAAGGAGAGAAGGTGAAGGAGAGGGTGAAGGAGGGATGACGGTAGCGAGAACGATGTGAGATGATGAGCCAAATGGCGACGAAAGTGTTGGCGCGGCTCAGCTTTTGCTTTTGCTGCTTTCGCTGCTTTCGCCTTCTCTCTTCCGCTTCCGCATTCTGCCTCTCCTCAAGTGCATCAACAGCGCGCGCTCTTTTCGACTGGTGTTGCGCAGTGCTTTTTATCGTGCGAGTGAAATTTTATTCCAAACCGGATTTCGGTTATTCATTTCGAACCCCTTTTTCTGACGGTTGTGGAGTGCTCAGCCAAACTCAGCTTCTTACCATCAGCATCATCAACAACTCGACTCCCATCAACCCTCCAATCCACATTTTGACACCACTGACCACAGCCCGCACCGGCTAGGGCGTCGCATACTCGGTCAAGATGGGTGGGGGTGATCTCAACATGAAAAAGTCGTGGCACCCTCTCCTGCAGGTCAACCAGGAGAGGGTGTGGAAGCGCGAAAAGGAGGCGCTCGAGGAACGTAAAAAGCTCGAGGAGCTGCGTCGCGAGCGCGAACAGGAGCGCGAGATGCAAGAGCTCCAACGCTTGCAGGAGGAAGCTGGCGGCAAGAAGCGAGTCGATAGGGTCGACTGGATGTACGCTACGCCTGCTACCACCGGGTCCAATTCCGCCGCCGAGATGGAGGACTACCTCCTGGGCAAGAAGCGCGTCGACAAGCTGCTCCAAGCAGACGAGAACAAGGATGTCTCTAAATCCAGCCAAAAGAGCCTCATCTCGCTTCAAAACGCCAATTCTGCTCGAGATCTAGCTGCCAAAGTGCGCGAAGATCCCATGCTGGCTATCAAACAACAAGAGCAAGCAGCGTACGAGGCATTGCTCCGTGACCCAGCAAGGCTGCGACAGCTCAAGATGCAGGCTGGCATCGATGTCGATGCGGAAAGCAAGGAAGAGAGGCGACGCAGGAAAGAAGCAAAGCGGCGCAGGCAGGAGGAAGAAGGGCACCGTCGGCATGATTCACGCCGCGGCGATTCCCGCAGCGAAAGTCGCTCACACCGTCATCGAGACGATCGAGGCTATAGCGACCGCACTTCCAGTCGTAGCGAAGGAGGTTCTTCACGTCGTAGATACGCTGATGACGAGTCTCGCTCATCCAAGAGACATCGGGATGACGACCGCCGCGACCGAGACCACGACGATGGCCGCGATCGTCCATCCGAACGCCGACACCGTGAAGCGGAGGAAAGTCGGTCCGCTCTCCGCAGCAATGGTGATCGCCGAGAAAGAGCTGCACATGAAGATTCGAGATCCCGACAAAGACGATCCCGCAGCCGCAGCCGCAGCCGCAGCCGCTCACCACCCGTCTGCGACTCTTATCGTCCTTCCAATCGCGACCGACCCTCCACCGATCCTCGCCCACCAAGTAATGGCTTCACTCGCAACCGTGAACAGGACGACAAACGCCAGGAAGAAATCCGTCAGCAAAGGTTGCGAGAGATGCAGCAGAATGCAAAGTCGATGGAGCAACAGAGAAGCTCTTATGTCTCAAAGATCAATGCCGAGGAGGCCGCGCAGGAGCGCAAGGAAGCCGAGCTGCGTCAAAAGCTTCTCGATGCGCGTTCAAAGGGTCATGGAGATGGCAAAGGAGCCTTTCTCATGGATCAGCAGCGAAAGACTTTTAGTGATAATGTTGATCTTGCGGAACGGATGAGGCGGGATAGAGGCAGATTGCAGCAGCAGATGGACTGATTCACTTGGAACTCATGTAGATGACATAATTCAATATACCCCTGATCTTTATCATCATCTCTGATCCTGAAGTCGATCGTGTAGCGGCTGACGACGGCAATGCGAGCGCATCTGAAGCTGTTACGAGCCATCCTGTGAAACGATGGCAGATGCTTGGGAATGCTTCAGGGTCCAAGGTGCGAGAATCTTATCGCATGCAGGGTGCAGGGCGTAGTCCAAAAAAACCCGACTCGTGTCCGTGCACGTTTCGAACTGAAATCGAGCCCTTTGTCTTTCTCCTCCCACTACCACTTCCACCTCTATATCTCTCGCTGTCACACGGCCCAACACTCAGCTAGCAGAAGCTTGCTCATCCTTTAGGACAAGCTCGAGAGTTCAACACTTGAATGCCCCCATGACGATCCCGAGACATCGTCTCTTCGACAACACCTGCATCACCAATTAAACCCGCTTCGCCTCGGTGACACGATCAAAGCTCGCAACAATGCCACTAGCAAACATGACGACCACCTCAAGCAGCTCCAACTTCACCACCAACCCGGTCCCCGCACTTATCGCACGGCGCACCACCGTCCTCGCACCTCCCAGCCTATCTACCGTAAACCACCTCGACGGCGCCTCCGCCGCCACCGCCACCACCACCCTCGCACCTCTTCCTCCACCTCAGCCATCCCCCGACCTTCCACAACCACCTCCACAACAATCACCCGGCGACACAGACCCGACCTGCAACAAGCCGTCTCACAACCCACCGCTGCCGTACCCATCTCGACGCACGAAAACATTTCCACGTCCAAAAGCTGGTCCTCGAATCACGTGCTCAAACCCAGCGGCTCCAGTTACCACACGAAAGCTTTTACAGATAGCAGCGGAGACGGGCAAGGTTTTGCGGTGCATCCGACTTTCCGCAGCGATGCAGAGTGGAGAGGCGACGTGCTGGTGCGCGTGGAAGGGGTGGAGTTCTGGGTGCACAAGGACGTTTTGGTGTTCTCCTCGCCGTTTTTCCAAAGCGTCCTGGCAGGTGGATGGCGGGAGTCCCGCTTGTCGAGGTTAATGAATCAAGAAGAAGACGATCCGGCGATGGAAGCTGATCAAGGTCGAAAGGGGGACAGTCCAAACGAGGCTGCTCGGGATGTCTTTTCATTCAATGCAAGCTCGACGAGTCTGCCGGCTGGACAAGCGGCAGAGCAAGCAGATGCATCACAGCCGGTGGTCGTAGCCGAACATGCTGCGGAAAGCCCCACAGAGACAAAGCTCGAAGCGGACGATTCGTTCAATGCCGAGCTCGACCCTGAACACCTCGGTGGCGAGGCCCGACGAAGGAGCTTGTTACGCGCTTCGTACCATACGGCGCTTTGGAGTCAGGATGACGAATCGAGAGCTTCGCCCACGCTCTCACAAGCGGCTACTTTTGAAGATACTATCGAAGAACCCGATGAGGGAGGCGACGATAGTGTGGAGGGACAAGGCAGCGTGAGCGAGGACGGCGCTGTAGAAGACGCGGAGGACGATGCGGGAGTTTCGGCCAAGGAGCGGGCTGCGTCTGAAGGGGTAGAAGATGCGGAAGGAGCGGAGGAAGGCAGCTCGTCAAAGGTGAAGCAAGTTCGGTCTAAGTCGAAGCAGATTGCGACACGATTGACGTTACGGAAGCTGGAATCTGCGAGGCGCGAAAAGACCATCCCGACGAGAAGCACAAGCAGAGTCCTCGACGTAGGACCCGACAAGGCGTACACGACAACGACGTCGCATGAAAGAATGGAATCGCTCGCCACGCCTCCTCTATCTCGACGACCGAGCAACGACGCCCTCAAAACCACCCATCGCTCAACCAGCGACACCGACGCACCCGCTCCACCGGCCACCACCTCCGCCACCACCCTCCCGCACCGTTACAAAGGCATAATCTCCCTCATCGACCTCACCGAAGAATCCGCTTCCACATTCCACGACTTTCTCTTCCACATCTACCCACATCTCGACCTGTCCGTCACATGGTACAACTGCGGCCCGCTCCTCCGCTTCTCGGACAAATTCCAAGTGCCCTTCCTTCGTCGTTCGTGCATCACCTTTCTCCGTGCCGCACTCGCAGGGCGCCCAATCGAAGCGATGCGTCTCGCCGAACTGCACGCGATCGACGACCTGTATCGGGAAGCGAGTCGACACGTGTTGGATAACTTTGCCGCTTGGCAGGCGGATGAACTGGAGGTGTTGAGCGGTGAGACGCTGTTGAAGTTGGAGAGAAAGCGGACGTGGTTCTTGGAGCGACTGCTTAAGTTAGGTCTGGCGAATCCGGCGAGGGATTACGAGTGTCATACGGCTTGTCCTGATCCTCAGGCGTGCGCACGTGCGCTGCACGATAAGTGGACAGCTGCGTACAGGACAGCGTTCAGATATCACCCTCCTCAACCTAGCGTCATCTTCCGCTACCTGCGTGAACTGGACAGCATCGGCACCGCTACAGCCGGTGCCGGATCGGGCGTCACCGCTGGCGGACTGGCACTGTCCGCTGCTACTGCCGCTGCCGGCGCCGGCGCTACTGCGGGCGGCAGTGCAGCATCGGCTCTCCAGCTGAGCAATTGTCAAACGACCGCTAGGGTTTGGGTCCAGGGATTGTTCGATCGGATGTTCGAGTTGGGTACGCTCCATACGGGCAGATTGTTCTTGGCGGTTAAGCTGGATGCTGTGGCACCGAGGAATGTTGTTCACAAGGGCTGACGATCTCAATCACGCCACAAAATATTGAAATTCAAGAGCCATCATGATGATCGGGAGTTTCAAACTGCAAGTCTGTGGTGACAAGGGGACATCACCCTACGACAGACTGACACCAACGATGCGAGCTCCATCACGACTCCAAAAGCTCCTTCTTCGACTGCACGTATCTAAAACTCGGCCTACCCAACCACCTAAGCAACACATACCCAATACACAAAAAGGTCACCGTAATCGCCCCCAAAAACCCAGCATTCTTAGCAATCGTAAACCTCTGCAAATCGTACTGATTCAACACATCCTCCCCCGTCCTATAGCACTGCTGCGAATCGGCGGTACACGTGAACGTCAACCCGCAAAACTCGTTCTGCGCCAACGCCGAGTAGGTATACGTGATAGGTGAGATCCAGTGCAGCCAGATAAACCAGGGTGGGATCGACGAGAGTGGGAGCAGGTTACCGCCAAAGAGGAGGAAGATGACGTTGATGACGGGTGCAAAGATGTTGGCTAGTTCGATGGTGGGTGCACCGCAGCCGATGACCAGGCCCAAACCGACAGCGGTGCCGACTTGGAGTACGTTGATCGCTAGCCAGATGAAGAAGGAACCCGCTGTTTGCCGTAGACCGATCATCCAGTATACGACAATGTAGAAGAGAAGACGTTGTACGAGTTGGTTGGGAACCTCGGTGAGGATTTTCGATAGGTAGAACGATGAGATTCGATAAGTGCCGGCGGAACGTTCGCGGAGCATAATGTTGCGTTGCAGTGGGAAGATGGCGAGGATGGGGAAAAGGACCGCAAAGGAAGCGTTGACGGGGACGATGAACAGTGCGCCGATACGAGCGAGGGCGCCACCTTGGTCGTTGTCCAGCCGGAAAAAGGCAAAGCCGATGATGATAAGCAGCACGAGGTTCTGTCCAAACGAGGCAAAGACGATGGTGGGATCCTTAAAGATGAGCATGGCACAACGGTGCGTTAGGACATAGAGCTCGTGCAGCCACGAATTGGGCCATGATCCGGCCAAATCGGAGCCGTCGCTGGTGTTGGCGACGATGCGAGACGGTTTCCGGTCCATGTCGAGCGGTCGATGCTGCTCTTGAAGCTTGGAGGTGGAGCCGGTATTGGCCGTGGTCAACGCAAGCTCGTTTGCAGCGTGGTCTGCTACAAAGGATTCACCATTCTGACGCCAGGATGAAAGCAGACGGCGAACACGACGTTCGGCGGCATTGGACTTTTCGTAATTCTCGGCGATGGTGATGTAGTAATCGGCAGGGTTGACACCTTCGGGAACGTTGTGTTGGAGAGAAGAGAACCACGCAGGAGCCAGGGTGGGCGGGCCCGAGTAGTAGACCTGGCCACGTGTGAGGAGGATGACCTTGTCAAAATGCTTAAAGATGTTCCACGAAGGCTGGTGGATGGTCATGAGCGTGTACAGATCGCGTTGGCGTGTGATTTCTTTGAGGTTTTTGACGAGGTTGAGTGCGGCAAAGGCGTCCAAGCCGGAGGTAGGCTCGTCGAGAAGCAACACGCTGACGTCGGCGACGAGCTCGGTGCCCACGGCGACACGTTTGCGCTCACCACCCGACACACCGCGTTGGTTGGGACCGCCGATACGCGTATCCCTGCACTTTTCGAGACGGAGCATTGCGATGCTGTCCTGAACGCGCTGTTGGCGCTCGCGCTTGTTGTAGAGTCGTTTGGGGAGGCGGAGGTCGGCCGAGTACTGAAGAGTCTCTTGGACGGTGAGCGCACTAAACATGAGATCATCTTGCTCGACAAAGCCGGTCAAGCGTTTCCATGTGGCAGGATCACGCTGCTTGCCTTGGAATAGCACCTCGCCGGCAATGTCAGAGGACTTGTCGAGACGTGCCGAAAGGACCGAGAGGAGTGACGTCTTGCCGGCACCCGAGGCGCCGAGGATGGCGACCATCTCACCCTTTTTGACATTTCCGCCGACACCGTTGAGCACGCGTCGCCTCACGGGATCAAGAGGGGGAAGGTGCGGGAACGCTTGGTTGTATTCTGCGAGCGCCTCTTTCTCATCGTCAGCAGCTTCTGGAGGTGGAGATGCGAATCCTTGTTCTACGTCTGACGCCCTTTCTTGCGTAACCGATGCTTGAGAAGACGAAGGGGAGGAGGGAGCACCGGTCTTCTTGATCTCTTTTCGACGTGCTTTAGAGAGGAAGACATCGTAGGTGATGTCGTGCCACGAAAAGTAGTTGGGACCTGAAGGGACGCCTGCAGATTGTTTGGCAGGCGATGACAATGAGGGGGAGGAGTCAACTTTGGGGCCTCCTGCAAGCGAGCCAGGGGCAGCAGGGGTGGAGATGGACGAAGAGGACGCGGAGCGCATCGCTTCAATTGTCGGATGCTGCTGATGCGGGTACTCGGCTGTCATTTCGGAGGGTGATGAGATGAAGGTGGGAGGGATGAAGGGACTGGAAAAACAAGCTGGTATTTATGTGACAGAGGTGGGTTGGAAGTGGGCTGCAGTGATGTATTCCAGGGTCAAGTGCGAGGACGTCGGGGTGTCGGATCGAGAGAGCAGCGCCAATCAAGAGGCTCAGCAGGCTTGTTTCAGGCTTGTTTGAGAGTGTGATTGGTGTGACAGTTGCGGGAAGAGAACAGGCAAGTTCGGAAGACAGAGCGAGGAAAAGGCGCAAATGAATTCAACTCCACGTGGGAAAATTGCAGCTGACAAGGCAGAAAACCGCGGAATTTTTGGCTTTCTTCGCTGAGAGACGGGCGCATTAAGCCAAGCACGATTCAAGGCACAGATCGGCAGCCAGTCGTTTTGTCCCGATCTGCCATGATGGCCTCCTCATCAAGGATGCCGATTCGGGTCAGCCGTCAGTCTGTCTATCAAGAGTCAATCACTCAATCAATTCCACGGGCGACAGAGCTTTCTCCGAGCTAGCTATCGAGCATCCGCGGCACGAGGTCGCGATCGCCTCATGCTCAGCTGCACACTTACGGAAAACGGAACTCGGACGCACCCCTACAGTAGTACATCTTGCATCGGACTTTTGTTTGACTCAACATCCCCTCAGTATCACAGATATTTCTACAAGTGGCAAGTGGCGTGCAAAACAAAATGATTCATATCTCGAGAGAGAGCGAGCGAGAATAGAGGATAGGTATAGTATACATCAATGTTGCCAAAGGCTCGTTCACTTGAACTGCGTCTCGGTAACACCCTTGCCCATGGCCGACGTCGAGGCCGCCTTGAGCACAGTGTTGAGGCACGAGTCGACAAAGTTGGCGCCCGACCATTTTTGGTGCGTGAGCACGTCGCAGCCAATCTCGCGCTCCTTGCGCTGCACCAGCTCGACGTACGCCTTCATGCCCTCCTTGGCGAATCCGGCGGCGAACAGATCCGAAATGTAGGCGTTCGAGTGCAGACCACCGAGCGTGATAAACTGCCACACAAAGCCCAGCTTGCCCAGGTCCCACACGTAGCTCTTCATCTGATCCGTGCTGAGCTTGGCAGCGTCCCAGTTGAACGAAGGCGACAGGTTGTATGCCAGCCACTGGTGTGGGCGAGCAGCCTTGACACCCTCGGAAAACTCCTTGGCCTGCGCCAGGATGGGCGACTTGGTCTCCATCCACAGCAGATCGGCATAAGGACCAAAGGCGATGGCACGGTTGATGGCACAGTCGGTTCCACCCTGGTATCGGTAGTAACCCTCGCGAGTTCGGCAGGCGTCCCAGTCGAAGCCGACCTCGACACCCAGGCTCTTGGCCTTGGCCTTGGCCTTGAGCAGCGACTGACCGATCACTTCCTTGCGGAATGCCTCGGCCTCAGCCTTCTTGCCCTTCTTCTCGAGCTCGGCGGCGACAGCGTCACCGTAGCGAATGGGCTGCGCCTTGGAGAGCCACTCGTCCTCGAGTGCGATGAGCTTGGGGCCATCAGCACCCTCGGCCTCGGCGCGGTTGAGAATGTCGACCAGTGGCTCGAGGCTCGTGTTGGTGGTACCCAGGATGAAGGCGTGGTCGCGCTCGTCGACGTTGGTGGTGATGAGCGTAGCAGCCTCCGAGTCGGTACGCGCGACGACGAGGTTCTCGACACCCATAATGTCGTACTGCAGACGGATGGCAACCAGACGGTTAATGTGTTCCTGGATGGGCACAAGCACCTTACCCGCCATGTGACCACACTTCTTGGTGCCTGGCGCCTGGTCTTCAATGTGGATACCGGCAGCACCCTTTTCGACAAAGAGCTTGGTGAGCTTCATGACCGCAGTCAGACCACCGTGACCCGTGTCGGCATCGGCGACAATGGGGCGCAGGTAGTCGACGACGGGCGTCTTGGCACGCTGCTCGGGCGACATGTTGCTTCGCTCCTCGCGCTGCTTTCGGTCGTGGAAGAGTTGGGCCATGAAGAGATGCTCCACCTTGAGCGGAACCGTGTTGTAAGGGTAGTCAGCCAGATCGGGACCGGGCTCGTTGGTGGACGAAGCGGTGGACGAGCACTGCCAGCCTGAGACGTAGACGGTTTCCAGGTGCTTGGCCATCTGCGTCACCTGGACCGGGTCGAGCGCACCGTACGTGTGCGAGGTGGTGCCCTTGGCGGCGTGCGCCTCGAGCGTCTTCCAGAGCTTCTTGCCCTGAACATCCGAGGGGTAGGTCTGCTTGAGCGTGCCTCGCTTCGAGACAACCTGCTCGGCAGTGTAAGGACGTGTCGTGTTGGCGAAGCGGGGGTTCTTCCACCACTGCTTGACGGCCTCGACCTCTTCCTGGAAGAGTTTCAGCTCCTGGTCAGCCATGATTGCGATGGTTATTGGGTAAAGCTAGGGTTGTTGGTAGAAGTCTAGATGGTCACGATGCAGCAAGCGCAGGCGTGAACTTTTTTGAGGAATGTTGACGGTGATCAACGGGGGAAGGACGGAAGATAGGGTGTGGTAGGGTAGAAGGCGAAGCTGGCTTTGTTTCATGTATATATGAGTTGGCTTGATCAAGCCTAGTCACTCGAGGAGGCACAGAGGCAGCGGAGCATTTGCACGGGATCGCCATTGGCGGGAATGATCTCGTCTGCTGTCGGCAAGCGAGTCTGAGTCAATGCCGGAGGGCGCAAGCAAGCAAGCAAGCAAGCAAGCAAGCATCGAGCCAAAGCAGAGAGGCGCTAGAGCTCCACCTCTTGCTGGCGGAACAGATGCGCTTGGCTGTTGAAACCCTTCGGAGCAAGCGGCTTGCCAAGGGTCAAACGAGTGACTAACTTAGTGTCGAGGCTGGTTCAGATCAAAGACAAAGCTCGAATGGCTTTGCGCGCACGATCCCAGCAACTGACCCTTTGCTGGCGGGCGAGCCATGCTGTACGACGCTGACTGACTCACTCTGGCTCGAGTACGGCGTTGCAAGAGGCCATTTGAACCGGTTTCGCGCTCTGGTGCCTTGAAACCGGCTTCCCCTCGCCTTGCACATCCGTCCGCCGCATCTGTGTAGAGTCGAAACAAGGAAATTGACCAGTTTCCAGCCAACAAGGGTCATGCGCCGCCTTCGCATTCGCACTTGGCCTGCTGTCTGGCCACTCTTTCCATGTCCGATCCGTCCGGCGTCGAGCGTCATCGAGGCTTCCCTCTGCAACTTTCAGAGCGTGAAAGCTCTCCTTGGCTTGCACTTCGTCGTCCTGCAAGCCTGGTCTCCCATCCACCTTCTCCCCCTTGCACTCATCTGGACAGCAATCGATACTTGACCACATATGAGAAAGACCTTGTCTCTCTGATCGCCAACAGTATCGCCCTTGCACAAACAGGGAACAGCAGAGTGAACGACAAGGGCTGAAGAAGAGAGCCATGGATAGAGAGAGAGAAGCGCGCAAGGGTCTGTGAGAACCGTGGCGGCCTCAAACGGATTTTCGAGGTTGGATCGCCGTCAGCTTGGCTCCCGTCTCTCAGCTCCTTGCAAAGCCGTTCCAGTGTCGAGCCGCGTTCGACCATTCTTAGCTTGACACGCTTTTTCGTACGAATGAAGTTGCAAGCCGATTTCCGAGATATTTTTCACGAGTGCCAAATTTCTCTCCACACCGACACTTGAATTTCTTCTCATGCAGGTCGACCTGTTTTCCACGGCGTCTTTGACCAGCAAACCAACGCCTACAAACAGCGATCAAGAGGGTGGCTGTACATCTGTCATACGCTATGGGAAAGCCATCGTCATCAGCAAGAGGGGTAAAGGCGCCAGAGGTGGTGGAGCTGGAGGTGGCCGAGGCCGAGGACGTGGTGGGCGTGGTGGAGGACGCAACCTGGCAGATCGTTATGCCTCGGCATTCGAGACCGACAGCTGGAGACCAGATAGCGCTATCGACGCACCGAGGCGCGGAGTTGCTCGACGCAGCGACTCTTCATCGGAACAAGGGAGCTCAGATGCAGAGGACGACAGCGAGCAAGAGGATTCCGAGGCAGGGCCGTCATCAGAACGAACCGGTGCGACCGCCTCGAGCGACGACGAAGAGCAAGACGACTCCAGCGAGGCAGAGGACAGCGACTACAACTCGGTCGACGCAGGCAGCGATGTCGAATCCATAGACGTTCCTGTGGCAATGTGGGACTTTAACCACTGCGATCCCAAACGCTGCTCGGGCAAGAAGCTTTCACGATTGGGACTGATCCAAGAGCTGCGTGTGGGCCAAAAGTTCCGCGGAATCGTGCTCACTCCCAATGCGACACAGACGCTCTCGCCCGCAGATGCACGCATCGTCGCCGAGAACGGAGTGGCGGTGGTCGAGTGCAGCTGGGCGCGCCTGGACGAAGTACCCTTTGGCAAACTCAAGAGCCCCAACGAGCGGCTGCTCCCACACATGATCGCCACGAACCCGGTCAACTATGGCAAACCAATGAAGCTCAACTGCGTCGAAGCGCTGGCTGCTGCTTTCTACCTGTGCTCGATGCCAGCGCAAGGGAGACTGCTGCTGTCCAAATTTGGCTGGGGCGAGCACTTTCCCAAGATCAATGCAAGATGGATCCGTGCCTACCGCGATTGCAAGGATGCTCGCGAGGTGGACCAGCTGAGTTGCAAGATGGTGGAACAGGATCGACTCGAGAAGGAGGAGTTGAAGAAACGATTCGACGAGGCGGGCGGCATTCAAGGCACGCTCGATCGCATCGCTGACGAGGCGGCTCACGACGATGAATACGACCTTGACAGCCAGGATGAGCGCGAGGCAGAGGCAAGAGCACTCGAGCAAGACTTTTCCAAGATTGTCCGCGTCACTGATCCTTCTGCTGCGAGCAGAGTTTAGACCATGCCTTCCGCCCTTGATCACCTGTTGCACTCGATCGTGACCGTCAACTGCATCTGTACTTGTATCGTATCCTCCCCAATTGCATTCTGATGCTTCCACTCTCATGCATGTGTGCTGATCATAGAGTAGCGAGTATGCTGGTGCCAAGTGCCTTTGAAGCTGTTCTAGCTCGTCTCGACCAACAAGATTTACCCGATCGGGTCGACACGCAATCGGGAATTATATCGTCAGATGAAGCGGCGCCAAGTTAGACATGGCGGAGAAAAGGAAATTTTCAGGCAAGCATGAGCAGCATGCATGAAAGAGCACGAGGTGCGCCAAAACGAGACAACGATGACTTCACCGCACTGCAAGGCTTTTTGGCACCAAAGCTGCCCGAAGATCCCCCGGAATTGCATCGTTTGCTCTTTGCTGTCTCGGTCTCCATCGAACGGCGACCCTCTGGAACCAACGATGGAAGCTTGCCGGTATCTGCCCGGCTCAACCGATCAGTGCGAATTTGTCCTCTTGGATCTCTCATCCGTCCCGGATGGAAGCAGGTGCTGCTATCTGAAAAAAAGACGACCACGAGTCGGGCGAACTTCTTTAGGTGACGAAAGTGTAGATGCGTGTGCCGATCCAGATTGATGGAAAATATCGAAGTGCAATACATTCCTGTCTCCAAGCTCGGATGGAATCAAGGCTGATTCTTATCGCAACGACAGATAGCGCAACAGATACGAAGACTACGTCAGTAACACACTTGGCTCGAAAAGGCCACGCCTTCGATCCGAATTGCATTCGCCATTCGCCATTTGGCGTCAGCATACGACATTGGCTTTGTGAATATAGCGAGGCTCCGGATCGCGGTCCCAGCCGATCGAAAAAGAAAAAAGAAAAAAGAAAAAAACAAAGTGTGGGGCAAGCAAAGACAGAAAGCATTTGATTTGCCAAGCGAACAAGTGGTTCGAGTTCCGATCGATATCTGAGCTGACTTTGTCTTGCGCCCGCGTCGATGAGTTGGCGCAGCCTGACTTTACGATGGTCAAGTCAAGACGGTCAATCCGATGTTCCTTGGCCCGTTTTTGCAGAGGATGAATGGACGGGATGGTTGCTTCGGACTGTTCGCCGAAAATGCAATTGGGCGACTGTTGGCGAAAATCGACAGTTCCTGCGTGTTTGAACGTGCTGTGCTTCTGCTGCTACTTTTTGCTGCTTTTGACGAGAAAATCGAAAGAAAATATAAGATGTCTAAGCGAGATCGGCAGGTCTGCGTCACCGTTTCCAGTGGAAAAAGACAAAATTTGACCCTCTGGGCGTGCATTGAAGCTGCATGGGATGGCAGATGCGTGATGTCTGAATTTGATTTGATTTGATTTGATTTTTTCCCCCTCTTTTCTTACTGTCAAGAAGCACCGGTGAGCCCTTTTGGACAGCACTGCACAAGCACACGGCACTAAATGCTGCAGCACCCCTTCAGCCATCACTTTGCTGCAGCAACAAAAGGGGTTTGCTCTTGCATGGTGACCAGCACAGCACAGCACAGCACAGCACAGCACATTCGAGTTTGCAACCCTTTGACTCTCTCGCTTGCTCGGACCTCCTTCCTCCTTCCGTCTTTGCCGTTCATTCACATCGACAAGTTTATCATCACACTTCCACCACTATCGCCATCACCAAACATTGCGCCCTCGTCGTGGACGTCGCTCCGTTTTGCATCCCTTCCTCTTCTTCTACTGCATCGATACCCGGACAGCATTCTGTTCCCACCCACCATCCGCCATCCGCCATCTGCGCATCCATCTCGACCTCGATATTCGCTTCTGCTCTTTGGTCAACCTTGTTGCGCCTCAATACCAACGACATAAGCTTTTCTCTTGGCGACAAGCCTCCGAGCCTCTTCTGGATGAATTACTCCGTGCTTCGACCGAGGTGCTTTCTTTCTTCTTGAGCCAAAGTGGCCCAACTTTAGCTTTGCTCTACCACCACGACAGACCAGTTCAAACTTAGCCCAACCCAACCTGTCGTCTCTCATCTTCTGGCATTGTTCCTTGGTGCAACTCGTGCCCTTTCTCGCTTCGGATCATTTGCCAGAGCTTGTTTGGCTCGATCGCATCGCCTCTATTCCCGCAGCGGCGGACCGCACGCCGAGCAAGAACCCTCATTGCAGCCCAACGAAAGGGTAAACCCCTTTGAAAACTCCTGCCAGCATTACTGCTCGATATCACGTTGCTCTCCAGCCTCGGTTGCATTTCGGCCTTCCATTAAGCATGGCTACATCCCAACTCGACACGACTCGGCAGGATGCGCAGCCGTCGAGTCCGAAGCGCGCGCTTGCATCCCACGATGATGCAGCAGCCCCTTCAACCTCTAAACCGCGCTTCATGAGCTCTAGCTCGTTTCGTCGCTCCTCCGGCTCATTTACCGGCGGCGGAGACATGCTCGCCCGTTTCACCAGCTCTTCTTCCTCTCGCTCCCAGCCCGATGCTCAAGATGGCGCACAGCCTGCTCAAAGAAGACCCTCGATTGGCCAGCGCCTCTCGTCTCGCGCTTCCCGCAAATCCATGGATGCAGCCACGGGCGCAAATTTGGCAGAACTCAGCAAACCCAACGGCAAGTTCAAGAGCGGCATCAAGTGGCACTCGCAGCAACCGGTGCCAGAGCCCTTTATGGAAATATCTGATTCCACAGCAGCACAACGCGAGCTCGCATCGGCTCTCGACGCAAACGCTGCGCTCGCTTCCGGTAGCACTGCTGCTGCCAAAGCACACGCTCAAGGTCGTGGCTTTGGCCAGCCCATCTTCCCACGCAGCTCCTCCATCTCCGCCAACACCATTACCACTTCCCCGTCCGCCTCCTCGTCCGCAAAAGACAACTCTCAGCTTCCAACCGTGTCCCAGACCATCTCGGCGCTAGGCAGCAGTGGCATCCATCCCGACATGCTCGGCACCGCTCGCTCCTCTGCCATGCAGACCGAGCCAGCCCCTGCCATTGTCGCAGCGCCTGTTTCTTCTAAAGCTGATACTAGCTCAGCGGCACCGCTCGAGGCCGAGTCCGATACAAGGAGCGGCGACGGTGCAACGCCTTGCATGACACCTCCCACCAAGAGCAGAGAGGCATCCTACTCCGAACAAGGCACTTCCGACAACCACATGCTGGCGCGCGCAGCACAACTGGTCCTTGAGGCCGCTCGTCAACAGGCTCGCGTCGAGACCAGAAAGAAGGGCAAATCTGCGCCGGCCTCGCCCAAGCGCAGCACGTTCAATCTTTCTCCCATTACCACCTCTACCACCACTGCCGCCACCACTGAAACCAATCAGGACGACAGCGCTATCCAACAGACAACCGAAGGCGTCGATTCGGAGCTCTCTCGCACACCTTCTCAGCGTGCACGTTCCAAGTCCGATGCTGGCGGAGACTCCAAAGTCAAGCGACGCAAGAGCTTCTTGCGATCTATGAGCTCCAAGGCACGTCGCGAGCGCTCTGGGCCCTCCGACACTCCCGGCGCTGCCGGCTCCGAGACACCCACGCCCAGTACCAACAGTCCCACCACGGGCTCGGCTACTACCTCGGGAACCGTCACTCCCGGCGGCCGACGACGAAGATATGCCGACACGCGCGACTTGGACCTTCTGGCGCGCGAACTCGCTGCCGAAGCTATCGCAGAGCAGATCCCTCAGCCCCCGTTTGCACGCGCCAGTCGTAGCGGCAGCTCATCGCCTCATCGCATCAAGACGGGCGCAGCTGGCTTTAACGATCCTCGTCGTCGCTCGTTCCCCAGCATCCTCGAGGATTCTCCGCTTCAGGACGATAGCCTCGTGCCCATCTCTTCGTCCACCAACAGTCTCAAACCCATGACGCCCTTGCATTCGTCGCGATCCAACGGACGTGCCAGAGCGGCAGAGGGCAAGGGAATGGCCGGCATCGGCTCGTCCGGCTTGGCACCTGCTACGCTCTCGGATCCCACCAAGGGACTCGTTCCCAAGGAGATGTTTATTGGACTCGGCGGTTCGTCTTATCCGAGCCTTCCTCCTCCCAGCTCGCGTGCCAACGGCTCGACGATCGATGGCACGGATCCGTTTGGCATCCCTCTGACGCAGGAGAGTTCGCCCTTTGATGCGACCATGGCTTATGCCAACAAGACCAACGTCTATCATACACCAAACCAGGAGGCCGTGTCTCGCAGCCGATCGAACGCTTCCATTGCGTCTGCATCGCCGCCAACCTCGAACAACAAGCGTCGGCCCGTCCTCACCATGACTATGAACGATCCTGAAGCCGAGCTGCAAGGCCTCACCAAGCCGCCCAAGGAGTCGAGCAGCAAGAGACTGACGCCGTTTGGAAGCCGTGCCAGCAGCCGTGCGCCGAGTCCGAGTCCCTCGTTCACCAACCTCAAGAAGGTGGCAGCTGCACAGCAGCCAGCAGACGAGCTGAATCCTCCAGCCAGGGATGGCGACGAGGCAGCTAGAGAAATAATGCCGACCGTCGATAGCAAGGCCGTCACAGCTGGATCGACTGCTGCTGACGCTGATGTGCGCCCTGAAGAGGCAAGCGCTCCTGTGGAAAGCAGGAGAAACTCGATGGCGCCTTCCGAGAGGAGCATTCGGACCGGACTGGCTCCCGTCAAGTCGAGCAGGATGACTCGGCTTTCCGTTATTTTCCGGTCCAACAAGTCGAGAGATCAGGTGGACACCATGCCGAGTCTCCAGGCACCTTCACCTTTAAACAATGCGTCCTTGAGCGCATCGCCCGAAATGAGTGCCTATGCCACTCCGGCTGGCGAAATGGCGTCCTTGGCCATGTCGCCTCGGTCTGCTGCCGTTTCAGCCGACAGCGATGCAGACATCTCGCCGGTGGCGTTCCGCACTCTGGAGCTTCCGTCCACGCAAGACACACCTCGCTCGAGCAAGCCATCGAGTGCCAACGCAAGCCGACGCTCAAGCATGGCGCTCGACAATGTGGAGCGAACGACGGCCAAGAAGCGGCCTGTGCGAGCGTTTTTGCGCCGACTGAGCAGTTTCAGCTCCAAGAAGAAAGAGGGTAAAGAAGAGAAACCCAATTTCCCTGATGCTGGCACCATGCCCGTCGTGGACATGCGCAAGATTAAGCAGCTCAGCGAGGACAGGGATGTCAAGGCCGGTGGGCTAGACGCTTCGATGGACTCGAAAGCGACGAGCGGTGTTGAGGCTGTACCTGCCACAGGCGCTGCTCAGGCTACACCTGTCGACGTTGAAGAAAATGCCAAGATGGAAAAGGGGCTCGTTCCTGCACTGCAGGGCTTGGACCTCTCGAATGCGTCGCCAGTGCCGGTCAACGAAGAGATGGCCAAGAATGGTTTCGGCACACGATGCGCTCACAAGCTCGGAGTAGGTGGCAGTGCAGGCAAGGATATCGAAGCCGTGGACAAGAATGGAGTCGAGCCCGAGCGAACGAACGATGCAGAAGAGAGTGCCAAGGAGGGGGACGCCATGGCAGCAAGTGAAGATGTCTGGGATCGATCGCGACCTGGTCAGATTGTGAGGAGCGATTCTCAGACACCCTCGTCGGAGGACTCGTTTTTCCTGGAGAGCAGGCCGAGTCTTGCAAGCCGACCGGGAAGTGGTGCGCTTATGAAGCATGGTAGCGAGAGCGCCATTAGCGAGGAATTGCACACGCCGGATCCGTCTACGGCGTACCTGCCTGCGACCAAGACGGAAGACGCGATGCTGGAAGACGCCACTTTGTCCTCGACGCTTTCTTCCAGGGTGAGCAGTGTGACTGGAGCTGCGGCCAAGGTGGTAGCTGCGGCGGCGGGCGAGGGCAAGAGTCCTGTCATGACGGCTCTTCCTAACGAACCGGTGCCAAATGGTGTTTCGCTCTGATGTATCGATGCTCAGCGAGCATGTTGAATTCATTCATTGACGATTGTCTAGCAGCGACCTTGTTCAACATGTGTGTGAATGTGAGAGTGGACCATGCCAATCCACGATCGAGGCCATGTGCAATCGAGCTACCCTTACCAACTTTGACCGCTCGACGATGGGCGGAGATGAGCGATGGGCGTGAGAGAGTCAAGAACGTGTTCGAGCTGACCAGGGGTTGGGGTCGCGTCGGCTGAAATCGTCGCAGTCGGCAAGTGGAAGATGCTACATGCGGGAATACTTGCGAGACAAGATGCGAAGTGGGCACGATTTTCTGGTCAGCGAGGAACGGTTGGATAGGCGCCATGCGAGCGAGAAGCGAAACGTTCTACAGTAGGAACATGGCCGCTGACGATGCGATGCTCAGTGCTGGCGGCTTTGTGGCCTACCGCGGAGCGTTTCTTTTTCCCTTTTTCCATTTTCAGTGTCAGAAGATTGACCAGAAAGATCCTCATGGTGGTGCGCATGGATCGGTCTGCAGAGGAGTGAATACCGAAGAGTGTCTCTGTACAAGACGAGGGTGTCCACGTTCTCATTTGACTCGCTCCTGTCGAAGCCGATAATCATGCCGGTTTGTGCGTCTCCGTCAATGTGCCTGCTTTCCTAAATCGATCAGATAGCGCAAGCCAATGAGAATTTTATTCCCCCTTGAAAATCGAGGTTGTGGTTGTGGGAGTCGACCCGCCGACGGTGGCTACCGTGGGTTCAGTTGTGCATGAGCGGCTTCTCGCTAAGAACTGGCCACATGAGAAGTTCTTCTTGTTCTTCTCACGGATGCAGAGGATCTGCACGGCCGGCCGGCCCCTCGTCAAAGCGAACAAAGGACGCACCGTCCTCCTTGTTCTTCGAATGTAGATCATGGTGATTTCCCCATATAAGGCGCATCAAGGTCGTCTGTTGAGGTTTGCTCGCTCGATACACCATCCTCTCAACTCCCTCCCTCCCCCCTCTTCACTCGAGCAAGACCAGCCATGCACTTTGCGGCAAATTTTATGGCCTTGCAGGCCTTGGTGGTCAGCGCCGTCTCGGCTGCTGCTTTGATGCCTCGCGACTCGTCGGCCACCAACTCTTCCTCGGCACCTACCTCGATCAGCCCCGAGAACCCTTTCCCCACCAATGTCGGGTATCCGGGCACGGTCAAGTACGGCGCCCCACCTTTCCTTGCCGTCACCGACCGCATCCCCGGTGAGCTCAAGGATAGCTCGATCGAGACTCGATGGAAGCCACTCAACGCTAGCGAGGATTGCACCTACAACATCTTCCAGCACTTGGGTAACGAAAGTCCCTACTTTTCGTCGCCGATTTTCAGCGAGTTCCAGAAGGAGCACGCTCGGCTTAACGAGAAGTGCACGGTGAAGCAGGTGCACATTCTTCATCGTCATGGTGCGAGATACCCTACGTCGTCCACCACCGAAGGCGCTCCATTCTTCGGAGCGGTGATCGCCAACGTTTCCAAGCTCAACCACCCGGACTCGAACTTTTCCGCCTGGGGACCGCTCGAGTTCCTCAACACCTGGAAGTACCAGCTCGGAGCCGAGGTGCTCAATCCGGTCGGAACGCAGCAGCTGTTCGACTCGGGCGTGCAGCACTTTTACCAGTACGGAAAGCTGTACAACGCTTCCAGCCAGCAGCACAAACCCGTGATTCGTACCACGAGTCAACAGCGTATCCTCGATTCGGCGCGATACTGGACGCTGGGATTCTTCGGTTGGGACGCACCCTCCAAGTACAACCTCGAGATCATCCTCGAAGGCGGTGAAGGACTGGGTCCGGCTGATGCGTTTAACAACACGCTCGCTTCGTACGACACGTGCAACAACTCGGACACCATCACTGTTGGAGACACGTACTTGCGTCCCGTATGGGATGCGATTTACTTGCCTGCGCCGAGGGAGCGTCTGCAGCAGTATGTTTCGGGTTTGGAGTTGACGAATGAGATGGTGTATGGTATGCAGAGTTTGTGCGCCTACGAGACGGTTGCGTTGGGATACTCGAACTTTTGCGGCTTGTTTACGAAGGAGGAGTGGGATGGGTTTGAGTACGATTTGGATCTGCAGTTCTCTGGCGATTATGGGATTATGAGTCCGAATGGTAAGGCGCAGGGTATTGGGTGGGTGACAGAGTTCCTCGATCGTTTGAGCAACACTAGCTGGAGTGCGGATACGATTACGACGGAGAACAGCACTCTGGATTCCAACCCGACCTACTTCCCTCTTGACCAGCCGATCTACGTCGATTTCACCCACGACGATATCATCCTCTCGGTTCTCACTGCGCTCAACTACACCCAAGTCGTAGGCGAGTTCTTGGACCCAACCTACGCCGACCCGGATAGGACGTTTGTGCTGAGCCACATCACTCCCTTTGCTGCGAGGTTGGTGTTCGAGGTCATCGAGTGCGAGGGTGACGCGAAGAGGTATGTCAGGACGAAGCTGAACGAGGCGGTCATTCCGTACAGCGGGGCGGAAGGGTGTCCGCAGGGTGAGGCGCTTTGTGGATTGGATGACTTTGTCAAGTTCCAGAGGACGAATGCGTACAAGGACGCCAACTTTGACAAGGCTTGCTTTGGGGTCAATGGCGCCGACTTTGTTGTGACGGGTCCTGTGAGGAACGGTACCATTTACTAGATTGGTGGTCGGTGATCGCAGTTCCACCTCGCCTCTACGTTGTTGCGCTTCTTTGAAATAGATTTTTTCGCCTGCGCATGTCACATCGTGCCGTTCATTCTATTTGTGGCTGTTTAAAGCTCTTTGTGATTGTGAGCTGAGCATAACAAGTGACAACTCCAATAGTAGCATTGCTTTGTGTGGTCTCTGGGATGGCGGTGGTGCGGAATTATCTTTGCAAAAAAATGCGGCGAAGGGTCCAGCCAAACAAAAAAGGTCGCCTTGTCGACTTCTTAGCGGCATTATGTTTCGCGCTTGGTCAAAGCGGCGTCATATGGTGACTGGCATCATCCAGCAGCGAATGAGCCCTTTGCAGTGCTCGACCATATCCATTTGCGGCCGGCTAAAGCTTAGAAGCATCTGCCGGACCGAACGAGAAGTGAGGGTCAAGAGGACAGGTGACCACCGCTAACTCGTCCCTAACCACACCCGCTCGATGTTATATCAACCCGGGCGCAGCTATTTAACATTTGCACTCCATACAACTAGTTACACCGTCTCTGCTCGATTCTGCACCGCACCTTCTCGCCTACAGAGCACAACAGCAACCATGTCAACCAAATCCACCAAAACCGCCACCGACAGCAGCAACCCCCGGCAAAACAGGACAGATCCGCTGAAGCCCGACTTCACCCCTCACGCACCCGTCCAACCGCTCGGCCAAGACCTTCTACACGGCCCTGGGCTACAAGACCACATCATCGTGATCCTCGGCGTCGGACCGGGACTGGGCATCTCCATCGCGCAAAGTCTTTGCAGCACGCGGATACACCACGGCCATCCTATCGCGCAGCAAGCAGCGGCTCGAAGCGTGGGCCGACTCCCTTCACCACACTGCCCTTGCCTTTCGTCGACAAACCCAGCTTGCTCCTGCCAGACACGCAGAGAGGCTCTCTGCAGCGTTTGAGTGCGATGCGCTCGACAACGAGTCGATCATCCGAGCTATCCAGAACGTATGCGAGTACTGGCCGGAGAAGAAGTTGGGTACTGCGTGTTATAATGCATCGATTCGAAAGAGGGGACCGTTTTTGCAGCAGAGGTTGGAACGGGTGCAGGAAGGGGTACAGGGTTCTATTCTGGCCGGGTTCACATTTGCTCAGGCTGCGTTGAGGAAGATGGAAGAGCATGGGCAGGGTGGGAATCTGATCGTGACGGGCGCGACGTCGTCGACTCGTGGAAGGGAGGGCTTCGCTGGGTTTGCCGCTAGCAAGTCTGGGTTGCGTGCCATGTGTCAGGTAAGATTCCCTCCCCACGCAGCTTTTGAGAAGATCATCATCGCCTTCTAACTTCGTCTGCCTTTGATCTTGGTCGCTTGCAAACAGTCGATAGCAAGAGAGTACGGACCGAAAAACGTCCACGTCAGTCACGTCATCGTCGACGGTCTTATCGAGTCGGATGCCGCTCTCGAGTACCTAGGAAGGCCCAAAGCAAGTCGCTTCCCTGACGGCTCGGTAAGTTTTTCCCTTCTCTGCGCCATCTCGCTTTTAGCTCTCACTGTTCGCCAACTCCCCATCCTGGCTTGTCTTGTCGATGCTTTCGCTTGCGCAGGCTCTGCTGCCCCCTCAAATGGCCAAGACGTGGCTCTTTCTCGCTCAACAGCATCCTTCCGCGTGGACATTCGAGATGGACCTGCGCCCGGCTCGTGAACATTGGTAGGCTTTCACGGCGATGTCGACATAGGCTACTCACACAATACTCATTTGACTCGATGACGAATAACACAAACATTGACGAGGGCTCTGCCGCACCACATTGCAAGATGAAAAGTGTTGAAAACGCTTCAATTTTTAGAATGTACCATACCAAGGCTGCATAGACAAGCAAGACCCTAGCAGGACAAAAGAGAGATTTGAGTGTGAATTGTTGTTGTTGGCCGATTGTTGGGGGTCGACTAAACTTTCGAGCCGAATTTGGAACGCCCGACACCGACAGTAGGAAAGCCTCAGTGACGACTGATGAGAACAAAGCGTGCGTCGATAAGGTAACAAGTGGTGACGAATGTGAGTGACGTGTTCCTACAGAGAGAATGTTCTGGCCACCGGTCGCCGTCGCCGTCGCCTGACGACGTTGGGATGAGAGCACGTACCATCGCTAGAGGCTATCCATTGCAGATACCAGACACGGGAAACCAAGCCGTTGCGTGCTCTAGGTTGCGTCGACGGGGTGTAAACAGGTCACCTGAGAGGGGTGAGCTGTTTACTTGGATCGGGCGCGCATCTTTCTGCGCTTACGACGAAGTCTGCGCATACGCTTCTTCCTCCACTTGGCTCGCATGTTGACAAAGCTGTGATGTGTAAGATGGTGATGACGCGATACGGAAAGTGTAAGCGTGCTGTTCTGCAAATTGGAGCCACAACGATGTTGGGACGATCGACCGCTGGAGATTGTCGACTTTCAAAGCAACTGACAAGCTGCTAGAGCTCCTCTTCTACCCCAGCTGATGACGATGACGACCAAGAACTGCGACTTTGCTTCCAACGCGATGTCGCCGAGTGACTACCATGGTTGCGATGCTGTTGGTGTTGATGCCATGTCGAAATCTCCAGCGATGTCGATTTGTGTGTTAGGATAGTACCTACCTGACTTGATCAAATGAGAGCTACTTGGTGGGAGAGAAGAGAGTAGGAGCAAGAGTCACGACGAGCTTTGTAGCAGCTCTCACTCCACCTCGAACCTCCAACTCGCTCGCTCGCTCACTCTGCAGCCACGGCCACGGAATTCCGCAGCTTCACAGCCTCACTGCGGTCATAGCCTCAAAGGGGAAATTCAGGCCAAGGACACTGACCACCTGACCAACCTGATCAATTTTGGCTGTTCCTCTCGTCAAATGCCCGAATTTAGCCGATCACTGGCAGGCCGCTTTGGTCATGTGATTCTGAAAGGCCCGGCCGAGGTTGAGGGGCCAATTCGAATCGGATATGCAATTTACAACTTTTTGTCAGATCGGCAGCCGAGCGATCGGTGATGAGAATTGACACCTGGTGTTGCTTTGCCGGTCTAACAACCACTCGATCGGCACCGAGGATCCACGACGAGGTGTCTGAATCAAGGTCGATGGCCGTACGATGTTCGACGAGAGGCCTGATGCTTGTAGGATCAGGCAGATTGAGCCTCCGATACTCGATGCTCGCAAAAAAAAAAAAAAAAAAAAAAAAAAAAAAAAGATCACCTGCGCGAGTGTATGGCTATATGACCTTGACGGCAGCTGGCAGCGAGAGTGCCCTTGTCACGATTGACAAGGTGGCAGGCCAAAGTGCGTCGATGCTCGTTGTTTCGGCGCTACATGGCCACCGGATCTCGTCAGGATCCATCATGATGGCAAATTTCCGGATGGCCTTTTAAGTTCTGTAATCGCACTTGGTCATTAGACCCAACAGAGCGTAGATCTCAGAGCACTCGTTGAGGCATGATCAACTTGTTAGATGCTATTTCTGAGAGGCAGTAAAGTACATTGGCAGGTAGGAAGACCTGAGCGAGGAAGAGACAGAGACTTGAGGATGACGTGATGCACGTACGCTGAAGTGGCGACAGCATCACAAAGTAGGCGCTTTACAAGCGGGCGAATCGAGCCAGAGGCGAGGGGAGGGCAGGTATAATAGGGTCCATCTTGATGCAAGGCCAGGCATCACAGGATGTCCAAAACAAAAAAAAAACAAAAAAACAAAAAACAAAAAACAAAAAAAGATCCGAGGATGATTGGTTGCGACAGGCAAAGTAAGCCTTACTCGCTGACGATGAGCTCGCTGACGGTCCAGTCCTCGTAGCTTCCGTCTGGCAGATATCGCCTGACGACCAAGGGAATCTTTTTGGCGGACAGCTCCTTCATGGCAATTTCCAACGGGTCAGTCTCGCCTTCGATAGGTACCAGAACGGGAGCGTTCATTCTGTGTCAATCGAATTCACGAAAGCGCAAGGTCATGGTGAGTCGTCTGCTGCAGATAGTGACGGTGTATTTGGATCTTGCGTGTACAAAGCAAGGAGGGTAAACTTACGAAATCTGAAGGGCACGGGTGCCAAGAATCCTGGCACGCTCGTACTTGGTCATATAAGGGGTTGTGATGCGTTCGGCGTTGGCTTGGCCGGCCGTCGAGTTGGCGGGGTCTCCACCTGCTGATGAGTGGACGATGCCGTTGGCAGCCGCATCGGCGCCATCGTCAAACTGCTCCTCTCCGAGATCATCACCATCGTAGACCGGCTCCTCGTCCTCGTAGAAGCTGTGTAGCAAAGCAACGTGCAGAGCAAGATGTTCGTGTCAGAGGTCGTGCTTCTCACTCTTTTAGGGTATTTCGCGTCCTTCGTGGACATGTATGGCTACTCACGTCTCTTCTCCGCCGTCCTCGCGATCCGACATGTTGCAGGTTGAAAGCTAAGCGGTTCGAAAGTGCCAATTTATGCTTAGGCGCCTCGATGAGCTGAGCGGAAGTGTTGAGATCTGGCCCGAAACAGCGGCCGACTAGCTTTGATGATGCTAGGTGTAGCGTATGGCCTTGCGGGAGCGATCGAGTCGAGATGGCTAGACAGCGTCTAATGGTGATAAGCGATGCCGACCAAGAAGAACAAAGCAAATTTGGTGAGAGCCGACAGCCGAAATTTTCGACGTGTGGAGAAAGCGCATCGACGTGAATCGGCAATTTCTCGACTGAATCGGCGATCATTTCCAGAAGTCAACAACTTGCTCGCATCTCTCAGAAGAATAAGACGCACGGGGCTTTGGAGCAACTTGCTCGCAAGGAAAGGTAGCGGAACTACACTTGGATTGTGAGCTGCACCAGCCCAGCTCAACCTGAATCTTGGCAGTGCATGGGAAATCCGCGTTCCTGGCCGGGGTTTGGTGTCGAGCTGTCATTGGTCTCGTCCGTCTGCGGTTGACATCATCATAGTGGGACTCCGAGGCTTCCATGAAGCAAAAGTGTGCTATGCGAGCTCGCACAGTGGTGACGACGAGAGCATGGGGCATGCCATTGGAGTGCATGCTTTTTGCGGCCGGTCGACGCTGAGGGAGAGCGGAAATCCGTCGACAGGTCCTCGGCTGGCGATCATGGATTTGACAGCAGCAGCGGCACAGAGCGAGAGCAGAGCGAGAGCAGACCAAGTTACTGTATTTCGTGAAATAAAGCTCGCTTTGCAGTCAGCAAGGGGAAAAGTGTCTCTTGTCTTGGTGTTGGTCTCCTTGTTGTACTGCTGAAATGCTCTAGATTTTTGACTGCTGGCATTCAATTTTTTTTTTTTTGGCACGTCGGAGCTTCCGAAAAGTGACTTCTACGCGCTCTTGTGCGCAAGAAAGGGTCTTTTTCGCAGGCGACATGCAGGCACACAATGACTTGAGCATTTGAGAGTCTCGTGAGGCAGTTTCAGCGCAGCGCATGCATGCTGTGCTGCTGCTGCTGCTGCTGCTGCACCCCTTTGGTCGCTGGCAGCAGGCGGCGCAGGCAAGTGGCGTGCAGTTGCAAAGGTCCCGACTCTCCTCGTTCAATCATTCTCTCTGAACCCTCTCTCTCCCACAGTGTAGAAGAGGACCGTTCCTCATTAACAGTCACTCGAATCTGTGCTCACAGCATAGTCGTTTCGCCCTCCCCTTTCACCATCACGTCGAACGCTCCTCCTCACTTCATACCCCTTTGATGAACAGATATACCCACGCTCCTAGATCTTAGACAAGGGACACACGGTGCGCCACACGCAAATCTACCGGCCATGAGCCAATACAACCGCTACGGTGGCTCTGGTCACCACTACGAACCTTATTCTAGCTCACAGCAGCAGCAGCAGCAGCACTGCAACAATCAGGATGCGCACTCTGCATACACCTCAGACTCGCAGTATCAATACTCTCAGCAGCACTCTTACTCTGCGTATGACTCTCAACAACCCGAGTATCAAGAGGCGCCCGTCAAGCCACAAAGGTAAGCTATCTCTCTCCCCCACACGCTGCGTACAATCGAATTGCCATCCCGCGTCCTCCGTCCAGACTTCATTTTGACGCTCAACTTGAACCCACCCTTCCTCCGCGCACTCCCACACTGCAACGCAGACAACCGTCCAGGCTCAGATCCAACTCGTCTGGCAGCCGCTCAGCAACTCACGCGCCTGCCACCTACAACACCGACATCCCTTCTGTTCCCTCCAACCTCTCCGCCGCTAGAAGCGGTCTTCCTCCTTCTTCCTCTTCCTACGCTTCCAACTCCAACGCACCTGGCAGCTCTCACCACCCCAGCCACTGGGATCCCAACGCGTCGTACGACACGTCTCCAAGCGCTTCTCTCTACGATCCCGCGCCACTCCCCAGATCTGGCCAGCTCAACGCAAACCCTTCGCAACACGGCATCGATCTCGGCTCGCGCGATCCCACCTACGACGACCACGCCATGCAGCAAAACTACCCCTACGGCGGTTCAGCCGCATTTCAACGCTCCGAAAGCTACCAGTCTCGTAGGCCCGCTGCCAACGGCTACTACTCGATGGACGACGAAAAGAGCACCTACTCCAAGCACAGCAACCATCCTCCTGGCTCATGGAACGCGGGCGCTCCTGCCATGCCATACAACGATATGCCCGCCTCGCACTCGATGGTCCAAATGGGTCAACCTGCCTATCCTCCCACTCCTTACGGCGACTACGAGATGCACTCTCAGGGTATGCCCGAGCCCAATGTATCGATTGGAGGCCTCGGCGTGCCTGGTGCCGTCATTGCTGCTGCGCCCATGTACAGCATGCAACACCAGAACTCGACCTTCCAGCGCGAGAACCGCGACCGCATCATGCGCAAGCGTACCGTCAAGCGCATCCCCCTCCAGGACGGCAACCTCGTGCTCGACATTCCCGTCGCCTCGAGCATCAGCAAATCTAGCAACAACAACCCCGAGTTTCGCGAGATGCGCTACCACGCCTGCACCTCGGATCCCGATCGCTTTATCGAGGAAAAGTACACGCTTCGCCCCTGGCTCTACGGCAGGCAGACCGAGATGGCCATCGTCCTCACTTGTTACAACGAAGATGACGTGCTCTTTGCAAGAACCATGGGCGGTGTCATCAAAAACATTGCCCACCTCTGCAGTCGATCGCGCTCCAAGACCTGGGGGCCCGACGCTTGGAAAAAGGTGGTCGTCATTATCGTCGCCGACGGCCGAAAGAAGGCCAACGAACGCATGCTCAAGGTGCTCGGATTGATGGGATGCTACAACGAAGGCGTCATGAAGGACCATGTCCTCAAAAAGCCAGTCGAAGCGCACATTTTCGAATACACCACTCGTGTCCAGGTCACTGAGAAGGGCGAGGTTCAAGTCACACCCTGCCCCATCCAGGTCGTCTTTTGTCTCAAGGAGCAAAACAAGAAGAAGCTCAACAGCCATCGTTGGTACTTTAACGCCTTTTGCAAGATGCTTCAGCCCAACGTTTGCATCCTTTTAGACGTTGGCACCAAACCACAAGGCACGTCGATCTACGAGCTTTGGAAGAGTTTCGACAAGCATCCCAGGGTTGGAGGTGCTTGCGGTGAAATTTGTGTCGACAAAGGACGTGGATGCGTTTCGCTCTTCAACCCGCTCGTCGCATCTCAGAACTTTGAGTACAAGATGTCCAACATCCTCGACAAACCTACCGAATCCGTCTTTGGCTTTATCTCGGTGCTTCCAGGTGCCTTTTCTGCTTACCGGTACAAGGCGCTCCAAGGCCGTCCTCTGGAAATGTACTTTAAAGGCGAAAGGCTGCACTCGGGCCAAGGCAGCAACTCGATCTTTGAAGGCAACATGTATCTTGCCGAAGATCGCATCCTCTGCTTTGAGCTCGTCACCAAAGAGCGTGAAGCCTGGCTCTTGCGATACGTCAAGTCGGCCAAAGCATACACGGATGTTCCCGACAAGGTGCCCGAATTCATCTCGCAGCGTCGACGTTGGCTCAACGGATCACTTTTCGCTTCCTATTACGCAACTTGGCACTGGTACAAGATCTTTACGTCGGGCCAGCCTTTCCTCCGCAAGCTCTGGCTGCTCTTCCAGGTGATCTACAACTTGGTGCTGCTCGTATTCAGCTGGTTTGCCATTGCCAACTTTTTCCTTGCATTCTACTTTTTGCTCAACGCTTCCACCAGCGCGGCCGGAAGTGATCCATTCGGGGGACAGGGTGCTGCCGTCATTGAGATTTTCCAGAACATTTTCATCGCCATGTTTATCGTCGTGCTGGTTTGTTCGCTTGGCAATCGACCTCAGGGGTCCAACTTTGCTTATACTTCAGCCATCATCATCTTTGCCCTCATCATGGGACTCGCACTGTACGCGGCAGGCTACACCACCTATCTGGCAATCAAGGCAGCCGGCCTTACCCACAAGAGCGGATGGAGCGTTGACAACATCGAGACGCTCTTCAAGACGTCTGGATTTCGCGATATCGTCATTTCGCTCGCAGCGACCTATGTCATGTGGCTGGTTTGCTCCTTTTTGCACCTTGAGCCCTGGCACATGGTGACGAGCTTCGTTCAATACATGCTACTTACTCCGACTTATGTTATCATCCTTTCGGTATACTCGATGTGCAACACCAACGATTTGTCGTGGGGCACCAAGCAGTCCAACGGCCCAGCAAACGACTTGGGTGGTGCGACGGGTTCGGGCTCGAAACAGGATGGCAAGGGAGAAATGGTCGAAGTGAAAATTCCCACCTCGGCTGAGGATGCCGAAGAGTTGTGGGCACACTATCGACAGACGCTCTCGCAGCCTACCGCCGAGGTGAAGCAGAAGCGCGACAAGGCGACGAAACAGGAGGACCACGCCAAGAACTTCCGAACGAACCTGGTGCTCATCTGGATGTGCACCAACGCGGCAGTGGTGATTGTGTTCACGAGCACTTGGTGGAACAAGTATGTGCGCAATCGTATTTACGCTGATGCGGTGCGCAGGGGCGAGCCGATCATCAATCCGTACCAGACGGTCATCTTTTGGTCGACGGCCGGTCTGTCGGCTGTTCGTTTTGTTGGCAGTATCGCCTTCTTGATTCTGCGTCTCTTTGGACACTAAACTTGCTTGGCTCGTCTCGTTTGCTTCTTCTCTCTCATTTCCCCACCCACTCACCTGCCTATGCCCTCATTGGACCTTGGACCTCTTTTTGTGCTACGATCGTTGCTGAATCCTATGCACTCCTTTGCTGTAATCGTGTGTGTTTGCTCCATGCTGTCCTTGCCAGCTCGTATGAAATTAAATGTACTCCATGCAATTTTTTTGTTTTTTGTTTTTTGTTTTTTGTTTTTTTTGTTTTTTTTTTCGACCCATTAAAAAATGACAAGAAAAAAGGTGGAGAAAAATGAACCAAAAAATGTCTTTTTTTTTTTTTTGTTCGTGTGTGCAGAGTGAATTTTGGTCCGATATCCGAGATTTGACTGGGGATTACGAGAATTTTTTGGTTCAAAGAGGAAGAAAAAGAGGCACAATTTGACACAGTTCAAGTTGCAATCTTTCCTATCCCTTCTTCCTTCTTGATCGTCCACGACGACCAGGGATGATCAGCAGGACATCCTAGACTGCACATTCTGCGACCCTTTTCACCACGTCGTCTACAAGCTGAGAGTCCCAGCCGTCACCAACATGGCGCGTTCCGCTGCCTCGTCCCCCGTAAAGAAGTCGGTGCAGGTGCCATCAACACCCTCGCAACCTGCACCGGCATCTGTGTCTACTCCAGCTCGATCCACGCCCCGTCGACCGTCGACAACAAATGCTTCAGTAGCAACGCCTCAATATCACAACCATGACGCGTCCACCAGCAATGCAGCCAACACCGCCAGCAAAAGTCGTCATCGCAAAAACAAAAAGGGCTTCTCTGGCACCAAGGAACGCTCCTCCGAGTTCTCGCCCTTCCAGACCATCAGCGAAGGTCGTGTCTCACGCCTCCCCGTCGTGTTCACTCGCGATGCCGACTACTTTTTCGCCGTTTCCAAGACCTCCATCCGCATCTACTCGCGCACCACGGGTCAGGTTGTCTCGACGCTTTCCAGCGGTCCCGGCTCCCACTTTGCTGCCATCACTGCCATCATGATCAACCCCGCCAATCCTTTGCAGCTCCTCACCGCCTCGCTCGATGGTCTCGTCAAGGTGTGGGATTTCTTGGACGGCGTCTTGCTCTCGTCCTTTGATCTTCAGCTCCCCATCTCTGGTCTTGCTGCTCACGCCAACAACCCCAACACCGTCTTTGTGCTTCTCAAAAAGTTCCGCCACCGCGACGCCGAGACCGCACCCAGAAACATGTCCGAGATCCTTACAGCGCTTGACAATGGTGCGCCTTTCAACAGCATCATTGGTCACTTCAGTCTGGACCTCTCGACGCAGGCTCAGAACCCCGCAGGGCTGCCCAAGTTTTCGCGTGGCGCCTCGTTTCGTCCCGAACTCGTGCGCATTGCAAAGACGCGAGAGGCTGCCTCCATCGGTGTCTCTCCTAACGGTCAATGGCTCGTAGTCGTCGGCAACGACAAGGTGCAGGTGGCAAGAACCAACGACCTCGCCTCGGGCTTTACAAGATTCATCTCTTCTCACCCTGGATCGCACCATCACCAACGCGAAGCCATGACCTGCATGGCCTTCCACCCGACCGACTCGACCAGGCTTGTCACTGGCGACTCGACTGGACGCATCCGCGTGTGGTACTGTCTGCAGAACAGCTTCATGGCGCCCTCCAAGGCCGAAGCCGACGACGGCATGGAAAGACACGCTCCCTCGACTGTGCTTCACTGGCACGCCCACGCTGTCTCGTCGCTCTGCTTTTCGCCCAACGGGGCGCATCTCCTCTCTGGAGGTGAAGAAGGTGTCTTGGTCGTCTGGCATCTTGGTGCATCGGGCAATGCCGCTTCCAAAGAATTTGTCCCGCGTCTCGGTGCTCCCCTCTCGGCTATTGCAGTAGCCAATGGACTGGATGGAAGGGAGCAAGAGTATGCCGTATCGCTCGCAGATGGCAGCATTACCTTTATTTCTTCCATGACTCTCAAGCCCACACGCACTTTTACTCGGATCAAGATCGATGCGTCGCGCCACCTCCCGGGCGCCTCGATCCCCATGGACGCGCCCGTGCCGCTCGCCGTGCACCCTGCCAGCCGCAACGTTGTCCTCTTGGCTGGCCACCCTTCGTCGCTGCAGTTTTACGATCCCATCAAGGATGTCAATACGATGGAGCTCGAGGTGTCTCCTTCCAACCGCGTCTCGCGTGTCGATGAAGAGCAGATCGAGCCTACCCGCGTCGAACGTGTTGTCTTTTCCCCCTTTGTGTCTTCCAAGACCGCCGAATCCGGCGAGTGGATGGTCACCTTTGACAGCCGCAATCTGTCTGACTTTCAAGGAGAGGTTGAAGTTATCTCGGAATCCAGTCTCAAGTTTTGGCGATGGAATCCGGTCAATCGACGCTACACGCTAAACACGCGCATTGACCGCCCTCACAACGGCAGACGCCTCACTTCGATCACCTTTTCGCCCAGCTCGGCGCTTCTCGTTACCACCGCTTCGGATGGCAAGGTTCGCAGTTGGCACCTCGCTTCGCGCAAGCTCAAATCGGGCAAGATCGAGAGCTACTGGGCCTGTCGTTCGGTGTTTGGCTACCGCGAACAGACGCCGACCACAGCTGCCTTTTCTGCGGATGGCTCCATTCTTGCGATTGGTCAAGCAGGGTCCGTGACGCTGTGGAGCCCGGAGAGCAACCTCATGTCGATGGTCATTTCGGCACCGGAGCTGGCCGAAGACGTTCAGAGCTTGGCCTTTTCTGGTCGATACTTGGGTATTGCCACTGCCATGACGGTGCTCGTTTGGGATCTCATCTTGTCGCGACAGGTTTCTCGCAAGGGCATTGATGCTGGTCTCGAGGCCAAGCTGCTGTTGCCCGCCTCTGACAAGACTAGCACGGCTGATGCGGAAGAGCGATCCATCTTTACGCTGGTCTCGTCGAGTGATGCCGACGGTGCCGAAGACGTCGAGTCTGCTACTCAGCAGGTCAAGACGGTTGTAGAGCCGGTCTCGCTCGTTTCGGATCGAGAGATTGCCTCTTCCTCTGCCTGGGTTGCTTCTGCCACGATCAACAAAACTGGCTCGAGGACGGGCCGGGTTGTGTTCCGTACGGCCGTCGCCTGCGTCGCACCCGTTCCCTTGCCTGCTGGCCTTGCAGCTCAAGCGCAAGACTTTGTTGCCATCAGCAAGGAGATGGACCTGGTCACTTTCTCATCGTCGGCCTCTGGCTCGAAGATGGCTGCTGCTGGTGGCACTACGGCCGAAAGCATCCGCGGTATCTCGAATGTGCGAAAGACGCTGTTTGATGATCTGTTTGGACCGTCTGCTTTCCACGATGCACGTCTGGATCAGGACGACGACGACGACAGCGAGACGCTCAAGGTCGCTGCCGACGGTGCAGGTGGGATTGGATCCGGTGTGGCATCGCTCTTTTCGACCGCACCGCACCTGCTGCCACCTGTTACTTTGCTATTTGATGCGTTCCTTTCCAAGATGTTGCCCGCGGCAACGGCTGCAACCACACAGAGCGCTGCTGCGACAGATTCCCAAACCTTTATCACGGCCGATCCCGAAAAGGCAGCCGCAGTCACGAACGACAAGGTCGACGGCGCAGCGGTGCAGCAAGAACGAGGCGTGTCGGATGTTTTGTTGGCAGACACGGACGAGCTCGTCGAGTTGTTTAAGAATCAGATCTTGGTGGATGGCGCCAGCGATTCGAATGCCAAGCCGGCAAAAGTGAATGGAACGTCGACACCGGTGAAGAAGGCTCAGATGAATGGGGGTGCATCGTCAACACCTGCAGCCAAGTCGACGCCGAGCGCTGCTGTGAACACTCCACGACCGACCGGGGAGGCAGACAATGCGTCGCCTTCAAAGCCTTCTAGGAAGCGCAAGCTGTAGGTACCCCACGTTGATGCAATAGGGAACTTGATTCTGCTATTCATGCTTGATGCGATAAAGAGTGCTGAGCCGGGAATGAATGTCACTCACGTTGTTGATCACTAACGCTCCTAGCGCTCGTGAGGTCGGGTTGACCCAATCGGCAGTCCAAAGGTCTTACAAGTGACGTATGACCAATGCAATCCAACACTGAGCAACGTCAACCCCGCTGCATGAGCCTAGAAACCTACCGTTGGACAGCGTGGGCACAAAGTGGACGGGCGCCATCTCCGCGCAGTCTCGGCAATAAGTTGAGCGCGGAAATAAGTTGGCGGCTAAAATTGACAGGTGCGCCGCCAGGTTGACGTGCCAACATGCCTCTGTCCGTTCGGCTCTCGAATTCAACAGAACTCCTCAAGCACATGCTTGCTGCTCGTGATGCGGCTCTCGACCTTGTTTCAAAGTCGGCATCCGTACTCTGCCGCTAGATGCTCGAGTCTGTGGACAGAGTAGTTGTTGCAGGCCGCGGGCGCAACCTCGCTGCATTTCCGGACTTTGGCTCGTTCCAGCCGAAAGCGCAACAAGACGGGAGTCATGTTGCCGAACACTCTCGGGTGTACAGCTTCCCTTTTCGGACCCTGTCGTGTGCTTTGACAGAGCCTACGTATCTCTACGATCGTCATTTGCGCTTTCCCATCTGACCACCATCAAGTCGACCCGGTCTTTTAGAGAATCAGCTCGCCCATCATGGTCGTCACCACCGCCGCCGCCGTCGCTGCCAACGATGGCAAACCGCGCACAATGAATCGCTCCTGCATCCAGTGTCGAGAGCGCAAGATCAAATGCGATCGTCTCGATCCTTGCAACCAGTGCATCTCTAAAGGTTCTGGACACGAATGCAAACGCGAGCTACGTAAAAAGCGCGCCAAGAACAAACGTCCTTTCCCCAAGCGAAAGAGTCGTGCCGCTGTCGCATCGCAGCCAACGTACAGCCTCGATGCGTCGGCCTCGTCAACGCGGGCATGGGCCGAGCAATCTATGGCTTCTGCATCGCATCACAGCGAGAGTAGCCATACACCTTCGAGCGGCTCTGGTAGGGTCGTGACGCCGAATACGTCTTCGTCTGCGCACGAATTTGCTAACTACTCGACGCAGGCAAAAGGTGCGCTGCCTGCGTTTTCGGGTCATTCGTCCTTCTCCCATCCCGGACACAAGCACGGCGGTCAGTCGGACTCGGAGGATGACAGCTCAATCGACTCGGACGACTTGGACAGCGACGACGCTGACCAGCCAGACGATCGTCTTCAGATGCTTGAGGCAAACCACCTGATGCGCATTCACAGCGCCCCACCCTTCCGATGTCCGTTTGCCCTGAAGGACGTCTATGCAGAGTGGCGCGCCATGCCTACCGCCGAGCGTCTAGCTCTGATCCAAGATATCCGCTCTGCACTACCCAGTCTGCCGCAAACGCTGCACCTGATCCACGACGTCTACGTGCAGCGCCTGCATTCTCTCCACGGCAACGTGGTGCACATCCCCACCGTCCAAGTGGTCTTGACCGAGATGCTCAGCGATCCCGTGTTTGAGCAGCGCGATCGGTACAATTTTGGAACCATCACCACCGCGCTCATGGTCGTGTTTGCTGCACTTCGATTCGCCCCGCTCGATCGCACCTACACCTGGGGCCGATCCTCAAGTTCGCAAAGCCACGTCGAGCCGCTCGGCCAAAAGGAGATCCGTCAACGCCAACGAAAGATTTTCGCGCTCGTCAAGCGCATCCAGCGCTTCAATGTCAATTTCACCTTTGGCAGCGTTCCGGAGCTTCAGACGGCGGTGCTGATGCTTGCATGCGGTAAAGGGTCGTCGACGTTTTTGGAGACGTTGGCGGATTGTGCGATTCGTTCGGCGATGCGTATGCGTATTCACCGCATTGGCTCGCTGGAGAGGCTGCACGATCCGAGCGCTACACCGACGCAGGTGATTACGGCAGAGATGGCGGTACGATGCTGGTGGGCACTCGTACGACGGGATTGGGGACAGAGCAATAAGAACCGCAGCTACCGCATCTCTTTGCTCCAGTTCAACACCCGTCAGCCGTTGAATTTGTTCGATGACGAATTGCTGATTATTCCCTGTCCCCGATCGCACTTGAGGTCGACTTGGACTCACGTTAGCTACTCGTTTGCTACGATCGATTTCGCCATCATGACCCGAACGCTCGTCGACCAAGTCAATGCGGAATCGGCGCTCGACGAAGGACCCGACTCGGCGCTCGGTTGGGGGCTCGCATCGGTGTTCGGCCAACGACTGTCACCGCAACAGCGCGATTCGCTCGATCAAATGTTCCAATCGCTCGTCGCAGCCTTCCCCGCCCACTACTCGCTCGAAGCACGCTACAAAGTCATCGGTCTCATCGACGTCGAACGATGGCTCCTCCACCAACGTTTATTCTACCTGTTCCTTGCGTTGCACATGCCGCTGGTCTCGGAAGCAACACGTCCGCACGGCAGCCTCATGTACATGGCTGGTCACATTCTGGACATCCAGGATAAAGTGAGCGACATTTGCGTAAGGTTGGACAATTGTTACCTCAACACGCTGCAGATGTTGCGTGCGTGTTTGGTGCTGTTGCTGGATTTGTACTTCACCGAAGCGCCGGTGAATATTAGTGGATTGTCGCGACTCATGACGAGGAGGAAGATTACGGCGGTGTTGGAGAAGGTTCCGATGGATGTGTTGTCGAGCACTACGAAGTTGTGTGTTCAGCTGCTGAGGTTGCTGCTGGGGTTGGAGGAGCGGCATCATCAGTTGCAGGTTGGTGCTGCGGCTGGTTTGGGCGTGGATGTGACGGAGGCTGGTAGTGCAGCGAAGCAAGTCGATGAGGTAGGCGGTTCGCCGGTGCTGGACGCTGCGGCGTTGCGCCATCGATGGCACGCCACTTGCCAGGTTCTCGACATTTTGCTCAACGATGGCTACTGGCGCTCATTCCGTCAGAACCTGCTCAAGCTCGAGAACATCGTCCCCGAATGGCTGCAGAAACTTCTGCGGGACGTCTCTGACGATGCGGAGCAACCTCCACAGACACAGCAGTCGCAGTCTCCGCTCGCAGCCATGCAGCCTTCCACCTCCACCGCACAACCGCCGAGCATCCCTCCTCCAGAATCGTCATTTGCGCCTCAAACCGTCAACGCGACGACTGCACCGGCCACCCTCGATCCAATCGAAAGCGCAGGTCTAGCATTCACATTCGATCCAAAGCTGCTCGACGATTTCGACGTGTCAAGCTTCGATGTAGGCGACGCAGCATCGTCACAGATGCCGCAATTTGACATGGATCTGATCGGACACCAAGATCTGGAAGGAATCGGAAACTCGAGCCAGGCGATGGACTTTGCAAAGATGCTCATGGAGTGGCGGGTTGAAGTTCCGCTGAGTTTGTAGTTTCAGTGTCGTCGTAGTTGATGCTATCTGTTTGATACTCCCTATTCTTTGATGCTGAATCTCGCGTGGGGCCTGTTAGTGTCGTGAGCTCACCCAAGTTTGCGGTAGCGACGTTTCCAGGATTACCAGGGTGGAGTTTTGCCCCTAACCATGGTGACCCAAAGCAGATCGAACAAGACCGTTCCGTAGAAAAGGCGCAGGTGATATTCGTATCAGCAATTCTACATAGAAGCGGAAAGCGGATGAGATAGGGCGAACGTGAAGAAGGCGACATCGGATGGCATCTCACTTGGACCTGGCGGCCGAGCCGTTGACCGCCCTCCACTGAGTGCGTGCGCCCATGATGGAGGAAGCGCAACCGGCGAGACCGAGGATACCTTCGTCGAGGCCGAGAATGTCGGCACCGGTAGCGGGGATGAGCCAGTCGAGAGCGTCCTGGGTCATCTGGTAGCGGACAGCAGCCTGTTCGGTGGAGATCTGTGCCAGTTCGATCTTGCGCTCTGCCTCCTTTTCGGCGGTAGCACGCGGGCGCTTGGCACTGGCGACACGCTGTTGGAGGACGTAGGTCTTGTAACTGCCGGAAGCGAGGGAAAAGGTGAGACCGAGAAGCCAGAAACGAGCAGCGTTTTTCGCGATCTTGTCTGCCGTCGCTTTTTCGAAAGTGTAGACCTTGGCACCGTGAATCCACTGGAGAGTGTCGAGGATGAGGTAGAAACCGTAGCCGAGCTGTCGGCCGATGGCAGCGTACGAGACGACGGGGTCCTGGATGGTGGTAGCCTTGAGAGCGGCCTGGAAATGCTCGAGGAACTTGCCAACACGCATGAGCTTTCGGCTGAGACCGAGCTGCGACTTGAGCGCGCTCAAGCGGGCCACAGTCTCCTTGGTAGCGCCCTTGCGGTATTCGTACCAGGCGAGGAAGCGTGCAGCATACTGGATGGTACGGTAGGTCTTGTCCCTACCGACGGTGGTGGACCAGAAACGCAAGAGCTGCGAGAGGTAAGGGTGGAGGATGATCTGTTGGAGTGCGGACATTGTGGTGGTATATATATTGGTATGGCCAGAGGAGATGGTGGTGGTTGACCAGATGAAGGTCAAAAAGAGCGGAAAGTGGCCCGTCGAGCATGGAAAGTGTGATTGTGGGAAAGTGCGGTCGCACTTGGACATCTGTGAATGCTCGCCGAGACTCATCTAGCGCCGCTCTATCCTATTTCACACTGCAAATTTCAACTTTGTCTAGGCGCCAATTCTCGCGCTTGTCCGGCTCAAGTGCCCGACTTTTGGACCGGATAAGCTCGGCGATATCTCGAAATTAGGCTTTTGAGCTTTTCATTTCGGCTTGATCCGAAGTATTTTGGTGGCTCGAGGTAAATTGATTGAGACTCGATCACGGTCGTCGCTGCTGTTGCTGCTGCCACTCGTACATCTCGTTGGATATGCCAAGCGCATCGTCCAGAACGGTCAAGACGCCGAATGCAGAATAGGCCGTGTAGCGAGCATCGAAACAAATGAGATTTGTAACCACAGGCAGATTGATACGTGGTCGCTGTTAGCGCGTGACGCAGTTCCGCACCTCTTCTCAACTTGCGCATCTTGTAGATGCCGCCGCAACCAATCGACTCACACGACAGGAAAAGACACCGAGTCGAGAACAGCAAAGAGGCTGCTATTGCGGTACAAGTACAGAGTGTGTCGGTGATGCCATTTCTACAGGATGCTGTGTTCACTTGTCATCCGCTACCGACGTCTTTGCAAGTGCATCGGCAAGATCGTCGGTCTCGTCGGGCTTGACCTGGCTGGCTGCGTCTGCGTCATCGTCGTCGTCGTCGTCTTGATCTTCTGCTTCGCTCTCCTCGCCTTCAGGGTCCATCTCGTCGAGTTCCAAGAGGGCATCCTCGTGACCGTGCTTGGCCAAAGCGCTCTTGATCTTTTCAATGCATTCGTCTTCCTCGTCGGCCCAGTTGCCGTTGATGTCGAGCTTGGTGAGCTTGGTCAAGTGAAGTTCGATAGCGCTACCCAACTGGTCGAGAACCTTGCGGTCCAGGTCGCAGTACTGCACCTGGATCGTCTCGAGCGCAGGGTTGCTGCCGTTCGCCAGTGCACCAAACACGAGCGCACCACCCTTGGGTTTCAGAAGGCAGTCCGAGAGGTTGAGCGTCTTTAGCTTGGGCCACTTGGGCAGGCAAGCGGCAATGGCGCGAGATCCTCGAAGCGTTGCGGTGTTGTCTTGCAAGTCGAGCACCTCGAGGTTGGGACAAGAAGCGAGACCTTTGCTGATGGCCTCGATACCCTCCATTCGGATGCCATTCTGGAACATGCGCACCTCGACGAGCCCAGCGTGAGCTGCGTATGCCTTGGCCCAAACGGGTGCAGAGCCGTTTTCGAGTCGGTTGCGTCCACAAATGACAGTGCGCAGTTTGGATTCCAAGCGCTTGGTCTTGAGGTTCTGTGCGGCTTCGTAGAGCGCTTCAGCGACAATGGTACCGCCGGTGATGCCGAGGCCATTGTTGTTGAGTTTGAGCACCGAAAAGCTGTGGTTGTTCTTCAGAAAGTTGACCATGGGCTCAGCCGATCGTCCTCCGAAAGCATTGTCCGAGAGGTTGAGCTCTACGAGGCTGGTGTGGTCGGTGAGAGCGTCACAAAGCGCCCTGAGTGCATCTGGAATCTCCGAGATGAGCCGCCCTGTGAAGATGTCGGCAAAGTCGGCGACCTGGAAGCGATCAGCAAGTGAAGCGATGTCAAAAGTCAGCGACCGCGGACGAATCAACTCGAGACTGTCGTTGAATGAGACTCACCTTGAGCGTCTTTTTGGCTTTCAAGACATCGGCAAGAGCTTGACATGCCTCGACGCCGAGCGTGTTACCTCCAAGGTGGATTTCTTCGAGGTGCGTGATCTGCTCGAGCTTCTCGAGGTGAGGTTGAATGTCGGCCTTGCTGTCGAGCTTGAGGCCCTGGCCGACGAGGGAAAAGATCCTGGACTCGTCCGACATGTCAGTATGTAGCGAAGATGATGTTATGTGAAGGGTTTGTCCGTGGAAGCAAGAGCGAAGAGCAAAAGTTTCAGTTGAACAGGACAGCAACACCTTGTCCGTGCCTGTCTCGTGCCACCAGGCAAAAAGTAACACAGACAAACGAATGATTTTGCAAAAAAGTCACACGCATGCTCTTCATACTGTACTCGGTTGACAGGAATTCTAACTTTGGGAGAGGAGAAGCCCGATGGGGGACGAAATGGGGCACCGATATTGGGATCGGGGATTACACTCGCGCGACTTTTTACTCGCTATCAGCTGCGGCAACAGCGCGCATCCCACACAACTCCACGGACGCTCACCATTTCAATCTGGATACCTTGAACAAATGTCGCTTTTTTTTCTTTTTCTTTTTCTTTTTCTTTTTCTTTTTTTTTTCCTCTTGAGGAACTACAAAGGTGGAAAGCAGGGTTTCATAAGGAGCTGGCTGTCATCGTCTCAACGTCACATCATGCGATGAAACCATGATCTGCCATGCTGGTTGACGACGAGAAGCTCGAGGTGCAGCGCTGAGCTCCGCATCGGGTCGGGATACAGGCAAGGAGGAACCAGTCAGTGAGCTGTCTCGCTCTCAGACCGTCGTGCGCGCGAGGCCCTCTTGAATTCGACCGATCAATGGTGGCGGCGCATGGTCAGTGTCCGACGCTCGGTTGGTGTGTGCGCAGTTCTTCTCGAGATACACATTTTGTATTGCTCTGGTCTTGAGGCACCTGGACAGCCAACTCGAACGGACCTCGCCTGGACGAAATTGTATTGAAATGCAAAGAGGAATTTGCATGGTCAGCTGGAATCTCGAGTTCCAAGTCGACTGCGCTGAGCAAGCCTGAAATTTTCCTGAGGATCTACAGAATGTCATTTCGCCGTTGGAGCGTCTCTCTCTGTCTCAAAAATTTTTCGCTGCTGAGTCGATGCTGCTCAGTTTTCTCGTTGTCCAATTTTGCATTGCCTTTGTCCAACCACAAAATTTCCTCTCTGTCCGCTCTCGCCGCCGCCGCCGTCGAGCCTGCCTCGAGCCAGATGCACCACCGTCTCCGCCTTGACCCTCTACTTCCACCAACCATCCCCCTCCCCTATCCATCTCCCTCGTTCCTCAGCGCACCGACGCTAGTGTACTGTCAAGATGGTTAAGTGAGTATCGGCAATCAACACCTCAACATCATCACCCGCCCAGATGCCCGTTTGAAACTGCCAGGAGGAGATAACGGCCCATCCAGCACTCATGATGATGTCGCCAAGGCCATTGTCCCTGTTCATGTTCTGACCGTTTTTGTCTCGTTTCGCTCCCCCTCCTTTCCAACAGCTTCACCGTCGACGAGATCCGTGGCCTCATGGACAAGCCCACCAACATCCGTAACATGTCGGTCATTGCCCACGTCGACCACGGAAAGTCCACCCTTACCGACTCGCTCGTTTCCAAGGCCGGTATCATCGCCGGTGCCAAGGCCGGTGACACCCGTTTCATGGACACCCGTGATGACGAAAAGGAGCGTGGTATCACCATCAAGTCTACCGCCATCTCCATGTACTTTCCCATGGAGAAGGACGCCCTCGACGCCATCGCCCAGAAGAAGGACGGCAACGAGTTCTTGATCAACCTCATCGACTCGCCCGGTCACGTCGACTTCTCCTCCGAGGTTACCGCCGCTCTCCGTGTCACCGACGGTGCCCTTGTCGTTGTCGACTGTATCGAGGGTGTCTGTGTCCAGACCGAGACCGTGCTCCGTCAGGCCCTTACCGAGCGTATCAAGCCCGTCGTCTGCTTGAACAAGGTCGACCGTGCTCTCCTCGAGCTCCAGGTCGGCAAGGAGGACCTCTACCAGTCCTTCATGCGTACCATCGAGTCCGTCAACGTCGTCATTGCCACCTACAACGACCCCGTCCTCGGCGAGAGCCAGGTCTACCCCGAGAAGGGTACCGTCGCCTTTGCCTCTGGTCTCCACGGCTGGGCCTTCACCCTCCGCCAGTTCGCCAACCGTTACGCCAAGAAGTTCGGTGTCGACAAGGACAAGATGATGGTCAAGCTCTGGGGCGACAACTTCTTCAACCCCAAGACCAAGAAGTGGACCACCAAGGACACCGACGCCGACGGCAAGCCCCTCGAGCGTGCCTTCAACATGTTTGTCCTCGACCCCATCTTCCGTGTCTTTGACGCCATCATGAACTTCAAGAAGGACGAGATCCCCAAGATCCTCGACAAGCTCGAGGTCAAGCTCACCCAGGACGAGCAGGACCTTGAGGGCAAGCAGCTCCTCAAGGTCGCCATGCGCAAGTTCCTCCCCGCCGGTGACGCCCTCCTCGAGATGATTGTCATCCACCTCCCCTCGCCCGTCACTGCCCAGCGCTACCGTGTCGAGACCCTTTACGAGGGTCCCCTCGACGACGAGTCCGCCATCGGTATCCGCGACTGTGACCCCAAGGGTCCCCTCATGCTCTACGTCTCCAAGATGGTCCCCACCTCGGACAAGGGTCGTTTCTACGCCTTCGGCCGTATCTTCTCCGGTACCGTCAAGTCTGGCCCCAAGATCCGCATCCAGGGTCCCAACTACACCCCCGGCAAGAAGGAGGACCTCTTTGTCAAGTCCATCCAGCGTACCGTCCTCATGATGGGTCGTTACGTCGAGCCCATCGAGGACTGCCCCGCCGGTAACATTCTCGGTCTCGTCGGTGTCGACCAGTTCTTGCTCAAGTCTGGTACCCTCACCAGCTCCGAGACTGCCCACAACCTCAAGGTCATGAAGTTCTCCGTCTCGCCCGTCGTGCAGGTCGCCGTCGAGGTCAAGAACGCCAACGACTTGCCCAAGCTCGTCGAGGGTCTCAAGCGTCTCTCCAAGTCTGACCCCTGTGTCCAGGCTTGGATCGCCGAGACCGGCGAGCACATTGTCGCCGGTGCTGGTGAGCTCCACCTCGAGATTGTCCTCAAGGACCTCGAGGAGGACCACGCCCAGATCCCCCTCAAGATCTCGGACCCCGTCGTCGGTTACCGTGAGACTGTCCAGGCCGAGTCGTCCATGGTCGCTCTCTCCAAGTCCCAGAACAAGCACAACCGTCTCTTTGTCAAGGCTATGCCCATCGACGAGGAGCTCTCCAAGCTCATCGAGGCCGGCAAGATGACCCCTCGTGACGACTTCAAGGCCCGTGCCCGTATCCTCGCCGACGAGTACGGCTGGGATGTCACCGACGCCCGTAAGATTTGGTGCTTCGGTCCCGAGACCACCGGCCCCAACCTGCTCGTCGATGTCACCAAGGGTGTCCAGTACCTCAACGAAATCAAGGACTCGTGTGTCGCCGCCTTCCAGTGGGCCACCAAGGAGGGTGTCTGCGCTGAGGAGCCCATGCGTGGTACCCGCTTCAACATCCTCGATGTCACCCTCCACACGGACGCCATCCACCGTGGTGGTGGACAGCTGATCCCCACCTGCCGTCGTGTGTGCTACGCCGCCGCCCTCCTTGCCCAGCCCGGTATCCAGGAGCCCGTGTACCTCGTCGAGATCCAGTGCCCCGACTCTGGTCTTGGTGGTATCTACTCGTGCCTCAACAGGCGTCGTGGTCACGTCTTCTCCGAGGAGCCCCGTGTCGGTACCCCCATGGTCACCGTCAAGGCTTACCTGCCCGTCAACGAGTCGTTCGGTTTCAACGCCGATCTTCGTCAGGCCACCTCGGGTCAGGCTTTCCCCCAGTCCGTCTTCGACCACTGGCAGCTGCTTCCCGGTACTCCCCTCGAGGCCGGTAAGACCCTCGACATTGTCACCGCTATCCGCAAGCGCAAGGGTCTGCGGGAGTCCGTTCCACCCCTTGAAAACTTTTTCGACAAGCTTTAAGCGATTCCTAGGCTCTGTTCGATGTCTCTTTGATCAAGATCACGTTGGTGGAAGCAACGCGCATGGTCGTGTGCTCCGCTTGCGGTTGTTTGTTGCGTATCTCCAAAATTTGATTTGTTTGCTTCCCTCTGTTCGTGTGAACTCTCTCTGTGTGTCGTGTATAGTGTCGAGTACGATCACCGTGTGAACAGCGTGCTACCACCATTCCCACACCATCTCGATCATTTGTGCGACGTCACTTTGTATTTCTTCTTTTTGTTTATTATTTTTATTTATTTATTTATTCTTATTTTCATACTGTACAGTACTGTATATTACTTTTTTTTTTTTTTTTTTTTTGCGAGTTTTCCTGTTTCGCGTCTTTTTCAACGCTCGGGACAGCTGAGTTTATTTTCGTCCGAGTCGGTTTCATCGATCTTCTTCACAGCGCTGTTTTAACAACACCACCACTTCTGTCCCTTGAACAACAGCCATCTCCGCGATCAGCAGCCTATTGTCTGACACGCAGTACAGCCGATACGATGGCGGTCTTCTCGTTGTCCACTCTTCTTCAAAATGTCCCACCGGGGACACGGCTCTTGACAGCCGCTCTCTTGGCTTTTACGACACTGCTCTTCTTGTTGCGCCTGCGCACCGGCCTCGGTTTTGGTACCATCAGCGCAGTCAAGTTCCCGTGGCTCGTCATTGTGCCCGGCGCAAGTTCCTGGTATCCATGGACACTCATCACATCAAGCTTTTGCGAATCGTCCGTTCTCGAATTCTTCGTCTCGATCATCTCGCTTCCTCTGGCAGCACGCTACCTCGAACGACAGTGGGGCGCCGTCGAACTCGTCAAGTTTGCAGCAGTCGTTCTCGTAGGCAGCAATATCATCGCATGGGGTCTGCAGCTTCTCCTCTTTGGTGTCTTCCGCAAGGAGGCCTTGGTCTGGGGCATTCAATTCCACGGACTTCAGGCATTGCAGACCGCCTTCCTCGTCGCTTTTACACAGCTCATCCCCGAACACCAAGTGCAAGTGCTCAGTGGCGCACTCAAGATCAGGGTCAAGGACCTGCCAATGCTCTACGTCACCGTCAGCAACGTCATGTGCCTCATCGGCTACACTTCGCCGTGGATCCTCATTCAGTTCGGATGGCTCATCTCGTGGGCTTACCTGCGCTTCTTCAAAGTCAATGAATCCGGCTACAAGGGGGATCGAAGCGAGGCGTTTGCATTTGTCAACTGGTTCCCGCCTATCGCACATAAGCCCGTTCAGTTCATCTCGACCACCCTCTTTACCTTTTTCGTCAAGATCAGAGTGGTGCAGCCCTGGACAGGTGGAGACTATGCCGATCTGGAATCTGCCTCGGTCCATGCTCAGCAACATGGCAGCGCAAGAGCCGAAGCGGAACGCAGACGAGCCATGGCGCTCAAAGCGCTCGATCAGCGTCTCTCTGCCAACAAGGGCTCCGGTACGCGTTCCAGCAACTTGCAGCGCAGCGATTCCATCAAGTCGTCTGCTTCCGCTTCCACCGCAAAGGACGTCTCGGCGGCGGCTGAACAAAACTCGGCTGCATCTGGCTCGACGTCAGTGCCCATCCCAACAGTCGTCTTTGAGGCGCCTCCAGAGGACTTGCCGACGGAGAAGGAAGCAAAGTAGAAGCCGCTGTCACGTCGCCAGAAACATTTTGTCAATCTCATTTCATAACCATGGACAAAATAGCAACCGTTTCGACAGAGTGTGTTCGTGAGGGATGAGTTTGATTGAAGTTGAAAAGGTCGCAACATTTCTCTGAGATCAGACATCTAGAGATCAGATTTGGGCTTCTGGGGAGAGGACGCGGCGTTCTTCTCGGGGTCAGTTGAACCGTAGACGAGGTCTTCGATGGCTTTCCTGTTTCTGCGCTGCGGAACGGTCAAGCGAAGAGGCCCTTTGTCCGAATCGGAAGAGACAGGAATCAGGGTTGCACTGAGGGGGTGAGGAGCATCGTTACTTGCGTTGCTATCGGTTTCCGTTCCCTTCTTGCGGAAGAGCTTCTCGAAACTTTTCTTGAGAGTGCCTCGTCGTAGAACAACGCTTCCTTTGCCCTTATCCTTGCCCTTCTTTTTACCCTGATCCTCGTCTTTACCCTCGTCGGTCGAGGCAGCGGTACCTTTCTTTTCGACCAAGGGCTTGTTGGAGCCGCCAGAGCGAGCTTGGTCCTTTGCGGCGGCCTCCTTAGCATTGAGCTTGCGGCTGGCCAAAGTCGACGCCTTGAGAGGGCTGGCACGATCCGGATCGGCAAGTGCCATGTCGTCGGCCTGCCCACCAGAGAGTCTGGGAAGTGACATTTTGGCCATGTTAGGCAAGTCGAAAAGTTTCGGTGGTTTGCCTGGCCTACGCTGCTCCAGCAACCTGACTCGCGCCAAGAGCCTCTCCTTCTCGACACGAAGAGGGCTCTGTGGAAAGCTCTGGCTTGGCCTTGACGTTCTCATGACAGACCTGCAAGGACGCAATCCCTCTGTCTGCAAGACCTTCGAGCAGCTCTTTGTCTCTCTTTAGACGGCAACCTCAATACAAGATCTTTCCAGCGAGACAGAGGCCACCTGCACCCTTGAGCAAGCGAGAGAGAGAGTCCCCTTGTGGAATTCGGCGATGCTGAGAGCGCCTGTGCACTCTAGCGAGGCAAGAGCTCCCTGCGCCTACTCGAGCGGGACGAGGACTTTCTACACACACTCGAGCGAGACAGGTGCTCATTGCGCTTACTAAACCAGAAAAACGCTTGTTGCCCTCACTGGTCGAGATAAGGGCTTGCAGCTCTTTTCCTTCAACGATCCTGGAGGCAAAGGCTCCTTGCGCTCACTGGGCGAGACATGAACTCTCTGCGCTCGTCCCTCAATGAGCGTCCAGCTCATTGTTTTTGCCCGCCTCTCTGTCCCCTCATGGCTATAAGTACTGAGAACTGCTCGGACCCAACAACGAATTTTATCACCCATCCTCACCGACATCCACTTCAAGACGTCCATCTTAGCTTCTGTGCTCCATAGATTGCCGCAGTGTAAGTTCCTTCTTCCCCTCGTTTCTTCTCGCTGTCATGGACGGACCCGGCCACGTCAGGAGGTAGACAGGATCGGTGACACGTCAGGAGGGGGACAGGATGGGTGATCCATCCAAGAGTTGGGTTGGACCCAGAGGGGGCTGCGGCAACAGCCCACCGGCCCCCAACTATTCCTGAGAGGCACTACCGCGCCTCCGCCTTTCTGAGAGACGTCGGTTGTATTTTACTCTCCTCACATTGTAGGTGAAATCCTAAGACCTGTGCTGCCTGAAGCTACCGCGCCCACTAGCGACGTACCGGCCCTCCTAACCCGGCGACCCGCTCCTGGCCTTGACTCTGCTCTCTCTCCGCCGTTGAGGTCCTCAGACCCCAGGAGCGTAACACTTGCTTGAGAATCCTTCTTCTTTGGCGATTCTGGTTCTGACACACTCTCCCCTTTTTCATCTTTCATTACATAGTCACATCACTCAACACTTCAGCATACCGATCTTCGCCAACTTTTCCGGCGTCAATGTCAACCACGTTCGCCGCAAGACGCAAGTTTGGGGCAAGTTTGGTGGAGGTCATGCTTGGCAACCGGTTTTGCCCTGGCCACTTCCATTTTGGCCTTTGCACGGTACAACTTCTCCGGTGTATTTCCCTGAAGCAAACGGCCTGGATTATGCCGAGGATCACACCCTGAACGACGATGGCATCCACGAGCTTGCTCTGACAGTCAGCTGGCTGGAGTATCGGGGACAGTTTGCATACCGCGTAGATGCCAATCTCGCAAAGGAGTTGCACACTTACTCATTTGTGTGGGATTTGCCTGACAAGAATACACTTCGCTCTCGCATTCTTAAGGGGCCACCAGATCTTTCCGACAAGATGGGCTTCAACCTGGTGACCATGCAAGCTCGGGCAGCTACTGGTCTGCTTGAGCGAGTCTTCCCTGCTCCCAACTCCGAGCCGGAGCCCAACACGTCCTCAACGGCTGCTGCTCCAGCCACTGCAAGTGTTGAATCCTCCCCTCTCACATCTCTCGACTCGTCCCCGGAGCCATCCGCTATTGCCTCGACACGCACAGTGACCGGAGCTTGCACGAGGTCCCGATTTCTTCATCAATTCAAGGACGGAACCCTCACAGTTGGAAGAACGAGGACGATCAACGTTTCAGCATCAGGCAACTTCAAAACGTACGCCCCCTTCTCGTCGCCATCCTCAATTCGACTGGTGCTTCAATTCCGTTCAAAAAGGACATCTCCAATTCAGCTTACAATCATTCTCTTGGTTGGAGAGTTACACCATTGCTCGATAACAAGATCCGCTCTTTTGTCCAAAGCATGCCTGATGAAGATATCACTGTCGAAACAATGGCTACGTTTCTTCTGTCGGCTAGCAGAAGAGTACAGACAGCACTTTGACAGCGAGGCAGAGTACAAGTCACTTGTTTCCGGCTTCGAGCGCCTTCGTACTCCTGTCAAAACCAAGACAGGCGCCGATGTCATCTTCATCAACGTTCAGAGGTATCGTCTGATTCACAAAACTGCCGACACATCCTCAGGCAGTCGCGAAGGTTCGGCTGTGGCGGTTCGCAGAGGCGATCCATTTTACGACCTGTATCTTCCAAGGCTTTGCGACATCCTCTTCTCTCTCAACAAGACGCTTCGCATTTCACACGATGAGATTGAGGACGAGGATACACTGGTGCAAGAATTCGACGACGTCATCAGCAGCCGCGCCCTTTGTGCTCTGCTTTACTACCCAGTGTCGCATCGGCTCGAGGCAAAGAATTACGAAGAGTCACTTGCAATCGCAGACAGGTGGTTGGACATCCTGAGCAATTGTTATCCTTAGCGACCGACTCCCGTAGTCACGATCTTGGCCGGTCGTCCTACTTTGAACCTGGACGCTGGCCACAACGAAGACAGAACGACGCTGCGCCAAAAGCTCAGTTGCGCCTTTGAAATGCTCGAGAAGGCTCAGGAGGCATGCGAGCGCTTGCAAGACTATCTGCACGACGTTCGACTTGGAACATTGGATCCGTACAACGTTTTTGAGGTCTGGTACATCCTGGAGGGTCCTGGAGAGTTGGTCAGTCAGTATTGGAGCAGGAACATGTTGCCTGGTCTGATGAAGGACGACGTCAAGCTGCTCAAGCTACTTCATGCTCGTGGTGTGCAACTGTATCACTGCACGCTGAAGGGTTTGAAGGATTGGTTCGATGGATGCCAAAAGTGCGGTCGTCACCCCTGCGTTCGGATGTCGACGGGTATGAAGGCTGCCCCTTTTCAGAGAAATATCCTCGATCTACTGCCACACGACGGCAGAGGCCCGCTGAAGTGCCACTCGATGCACACAGACCAACGATGCTGGTACCACCATGCAGTTTTTACCGCTTACCTTGCTGTCAGCAATGACTTCTTCTTTAAGCATCGTTGGGACAACCTGTCTGACGTCCGAGAGCCAATCGCTATGGCAGCTCCTCCACTTTTGCTTTTTGACTTCAAGAACGCAAAGTATCCTTTGCACATAGCAACGGTGCCGACTCTCACCAACATGTCACAATGAGCCGAGCTGGTCCGCTTCTGGCTCACTGGTGGCGCTTTGCTTGGTCAACTTCAAAAGAAGTCGCAATTGAGTCTTGAATGTGGTCTGACAGGTAGCGTCTTTGACTGTCATCTTTTGTTGGATCCTAGTGGTCTTGCTCTTGCAGATCACAAGGATCTGTATGCCGCCGCCATGCCTTTGATGGATATAGAAGTGCACTTTCTCAAAGATGGATCTCAGCATGTCCGAAAAAATGTCAAGATCACCAACGTGCAGCACAACTTGGCGAAAGGCCACACTTTCTTGCCCCTTCATGCAGACATGTTGGAGGTCGCCTTGATCTCACATCAGCTCATTGATCGCATGTTTCCGGAAAAAACAGCAACACTCACTTGCAGCATTGAAGCATTCTTATCTCGCCAAGATCAAGTGCAGGCATCAAGGTTTTTCATTTCAAACGCCAAGCAAGCCCGCCACACTCCGTTGAAGCGCAGAGCAGGTGACAATGCTCACTTTGATGTTGCTCAACAGAACCTCATCAGAGGGTCTTTGCAACAGCTGGCATTGCAATGCCAAGGTGGCCAAGCCTACCAAAAGGTGGACAAAGAGCTGGGCACAATGGCGGAGGAGCTTTACATGCGAGGCAGGAGTGGAAGCGAAGAATATCTGCAAGACATAGACATGGGAGAGCTGGATGCCGAGGAGGATGCCAAATTTGTCTCTAGGACCAAGGCTGTTGATGGTATCTACTTTCGCCGCCACTCAGTACAGGAAGCGGCAAGGAAGGTACTGGAAGAAATGGAGTGTCACTTTGCTGTTGTGGGCAATTCGCTCCAGGATGTTGAAGAGAACCAGGCTGGCTTTCCTATCCTTGTGGGTGATGCCACTTGGACTTGGGATAATATGGTCAGGTTCTACGCCAATTGCTTGGAGAGGTCTTATGTTTGCGAGCTTGTGCAAAACATCACAGACGAGCAGAAAAAGCCCGGTGCGATCAGAGGTGTAGTGCTCACACACCATCATCTATCTCAGTTCCAGGCTCGATCTCCGGTGACTTTGATGCTGACCCATTATTGTTAAGCCCCAAGGGTCTGGTAACCTTGTGAGACGTTGGAGAGAGTATGTGTGAAGCGAGGCTTGGAGCGTGGGGGTTCCTGGGAGTACTGGGGTATCCAGGATTGCCAAGTGCGCGCGTGGTGTTCACGAAAAAGGTCTGATATTTACCTACAGGTAGGAGTAGAGGAAATACAATCGATGACCAAGGGAGGGTTGGGGACAGAACGGGGGAGGGGGGATCTTAAATAGTTGCGTGGCACCGCGGGCCCTTCTCTGGGGACGTGAGGGCGCCCCGCGCTGAAACAGGGAGGCCACGCGACGTGTTGGTTCAACGCAAGCCCAGGCACACCCCGGACTACTCGCCCACAGCTGTTGATACTTCGTCCCCCCGTGGATCATAACAATCATCATCAGCATCTCAAGTGGGGCACAGGTAGCACTTGTCATCTTACGGGACTGCAAATGGTCGCTGAGATCGGACATCCTCTCAAGATCAGCTTGGGACATCGAGTACACGGCTGGAAGATGTACCATGGCTGGGCGATCGAGGTTCCAAAATCCTTCGCCACCGACTTTTGCGAGGAGGCAAACAATGTCATTTTCGAGTCATGGTGGGCGAACAGCTGGAGACGTGGTTGGAGGTGCCTACTTTCGAGTCTGCCTCGCCGACTGGACTGGGCACTTGGATGGCTTGCTGAAGCAGGAAAGCGCGGGCTGGTTGAATGCTTCGGTGAAGCAGACTTGGCAATGATCCGCGAATTCTACTTTGCGGACGCCAATCCGGTTTCGTATTACTTCCAATGGTGTCCGACTACTGATCCTTTGGTCGACATCAACGTGCTCAGCCCGATCGAGCAGACGATTGTTTGGCAACGAATCCATGGCAGCAGCGCCTAGTTGCAGCCAACGTGGGCTTTGACGCCGCGGTCTCTGGTCAAACTAAATTTCATTTCTCTCTCTCGCCTCGTCTTTGATTCCTGTCGCGGTCTTTCTCTCTTCTCACATCTCGCTCTCCTTGTAATGAAAAGAAACCTTTGCGCTCTGGTCATTGAAAGTATCTGAGTAGAACGTCTTGGTAGAGATGTGCAAATACGTCAGTGGAATTGCGTCGATCTTGCCTTTTATGCCACTTACACCATTTGCATCGATTTGACCATCTGCTTCCGTCTGACCATCGTTTTAGTTGGAGAAAATCGGGGGAAATATGGCGACGAATGCGGAAAGGAGGGCTCAGTTGCGAGGACCGTAGCCCTTGGGAACGCGAGGCTTGGAATTGGAAGAACCAATCTTCTTGCCGTCTCGCTTGGCTTTCCTCTTGTTTGCGCGGAGCTCCTTCTTCATGCGTGGATCGACCATCTTGTAACGACCCTTGGTGCCCTTGGGACGACCCTTGAGACCACGGTTGACACCCTTGGCCACGACGAGCTGCACCTCCTTCTTCTTCTGACCGCCCTTGACCGACTTGGCGAGGAGCTTGTTGATGGTGTTGGATTTCTCCTTTTCGGAAATGTCCTCGTTCTCGTTGATGGTCTCTGCCTTCTTCTGTGCCTTTTCGAGACGGCGAAGAGCGCGCATCTTCTTTCGCGCTTTGGCTTCGGCAATCTTTTTGATGGGTCGAGCATCGAGAGCTCGTTGACGCTCGCGCAGCGCCTGTACGGCTTCCTTGGTGATAGGGATGTTGGCCTTGTAGTGCTTTTGTTCGTCGTCGAGGAACCAGGTGGGCAGACCGTCCTTATCGACAAAGTTGTGCTTGGAGAAACCCTGGTCCATGAGGTCCTCCTTGGTGATCTGACGGTTGACAAGTGCTTGGGCGAGAGCAACAGCTTCGGCAGTGGCGAGACCGTGATCCTTGATGCGCTTCTGCTTGCCTGCCTCCTCGTCTTCGCCGTCCAGATCCCACTCTTCGTCAGGGATGGCGTCTTCCTCCTGGTCTCGTGGCACCACTTCAAAGTCGTCTTCCTCCTCCTCGTCTATATCCACATCCTCATCATCCTCATCTTGGTCCTCCTCTTCTTCCTCGTCCTCCTCTTCTCCCTCGTCCTCATCATCGTCTTCCTCTTCCCAGGCATCCTGATCCTGATCCTCGTCTTGCTCAGCTGCGTCTTGGAGGTCGAGGTCCTTAAAGAGAGGATTGTCGAACCAGATGGAAGCTTCACGGCTCTGCTGGGCGCTGACGGCAGCGTCGCTGACGAGGGCGTTGACGAGCGAACGTTTTGAGGGCTTGGGGGTCGTCTCGAGAGTATCAGACACGGCAGTGGCAGCATCGCGCTTCCTCTTCTTCGACTGCTGAGCAGCTTGTCGTTCGAGGCGTTCGTCTTGCTCGTCCTCCTCGTCGTCGGTGTCAAATGTCTCTTCCTGCTCCTTGCGCTTCTGGACGAGGTCGTAGCCGCCTTCGCTCTCGTCACTCATGTTGGCTTCATCGTCCTCGTCGTCTTCCTCATCGTCGTTGATGCCGTGCCACGAGTCGTTCTTTGCATCTTTAAGGCGTGCTTCTCTGGCGCGGAACTTTGCGTCGCGCTCCGACTGCTTCTGCTTGAACTCGTCGTAGAGCGCATCCATCTCGGCATCCAGGCGCCTTGCGCGAGCTTCGGGATCGTCCTCGTGGGTGCCGTGGGAGCTGACAATGGTTTCGCTCTCGTCGTCAGAAACGTCGGCTTGTTGGATGAGGGCCTTCTTTGAGACACTCTCTCCCGAGCCAATGTCAAACACGTCGCCGTTACCAGAGCCGAGCTGGTCGTCCATGAGGTCCATGCCGATGTCCATAGGAGTGGTCATCTGGAGCTGCATTTTGAGCATCTTTTTCTGGCGCAGCTCGTTCTTGCGACGCCTCTCCTTGCGCGCTTTCCTGGCAGCCTCTTCGTTGAGCCTTGCGAGCTCATCATCGATCTGATCGTCTTCGTCCATCTCTTCCACTTGGACGGTCTCGGTCTGCTCTGCGAGGTCCTTGTGCTTGGACCTGGGCACGTCGAGGCCGAGTTCGAGGCGCACCTCTTTGCGCCAGTTCATGAGGTTGCGGAAGTCCTTCTTGCCGAGCACTTTGAGATCGGAGCAGTTTTGGCGCATCTCGTCGGTGGTGTCGGGCAGATCGAGCAGCTTTTTGCTCTCGTCCGACTTGAACGAGATTTGGTTGTACGAGCCGAGCATGCCGATGACGTCCTGACCTTTGATGAAGTCCATGGCGTCGAGGGAGTGGAAGAGGGTATAATCTCCATCGGCGTAACCTTCACGGTTTCTGCGGATCTTTTTGGGTTCAAAGACGTTGGCATGTGCATTACCGGCGGAGGTACCCTTGAGACTGAGAGGTACGCCGGCTTGTTGGTCTTCTGCGGCAAGGGCAGCGGGATCGAGCTCTTTGAATACGTGACGAGGGTCGAGGAACTTGGGGTCGATGCGGGCAGGGCTCTTGTAGCCTTGGCAGACGACAAAGATTTCTGCCGAGACATTACGTGATGACGAGGGCTTGGTGGCCTCGACCTTTTTGAAGAGCTGGTTAAAGACCCAAAGGAGGTTGTTGTAGTCTTTGGAACGGAAGACCTTTGTGACGAAAGTGCCGCCTGCGGTGAGGAACTCGACGGCGAGACGCAGTGATTGGAGGGCGAGCTCGGACTGGGCGTAGGCATCCTGCACCCAAGCGGTACCGACGTTGGGGGCACCGTCGTGGATGACAATGTCGGCCTTCCAATCTTTGAGGATTTGACGAAGTTGGTCTCTGCACTTGTACGAGTTGATGTCTTCGGCAAAGGTGATGGTCCTTGGGATGGGTTTGATGGGGACGAGATCGACACCGACGATGAGCGAGTTGGCGGGCATAAACTTGCTAGCGACTTGGAGCCAACCACCTGGAGCGGCACAGAGATCGATACAGCATCTTGCCTTTTCGAGGAAGTTGTACTTTTTGTTGAGCTGGACGAGCTTGAAGGCGGCACGCGAACGGTAGCCCTGTTCCTTGGCAAGCCAGTAGAACTTGTCGAGACGACCCTTGGCCGTCTTTTTCTCCTGCTTCTTACCCATCTTGAGCGGTGAAGATGGTGGATGGTAAGGGAGAGAGGAGATGATGGATGGCAAGCAACGAGCACTGCCCTGTTCCGATAGAGACAGACTGAGCAGCGGGTCCAAGGGGAGCTCTTTTGCGCCTGCAGACAGCTCTACTGCTCTCGACTCTTTTTTTTTTTTTTTTTTTTTTTTTTTTTTTTTTTCGTAACTCAAATTTCCAAAATTTTTGGAGAGGAGGGAAGACGTGCAGCTCCAACAGGCGGCCACACGAGCGCTGAAAATTGCAAGGCCCCTGGATGAATCTAAGTCGCACGAGAGATACTGCTTCCAGCGATTTTTATTTTTGCAGCTGAGCGCGCTCGGCTGCTGTTCGTGTGCGTAGCTGAAGCGCGTCCAATTTGACTTGAAGCTGAACAGCGAATAGAAAAGCTCAAGGAAAAGAAGAAAAAGAAGAAAGCTCGAATTCAAAAACAGAAAGGCAAAAGAACAAAGGAGCACAAAGAGAGAGAGAGAGAGAGAGAGGGACCAAAGAAAAAAAAAATTCCAGTCCAAGTAGGAAGAGGAAGAGAGTCGCAACTCGCTCTCTCTCGTGACACTCTCAGAAGAGCGCTTTCGACTGCAACGCAGCACAAACCCAATCGGATCCTCATGGCGATCCACCTCTCTTCCTTCAACCTCATCCTTCTCCATCACAAAAAGGTCGTATAGATCCCTCTTTACCTACTTCGTACATTACGGCCAGCTTTCCACATTCAGCCTTCGCCATCAACTGCAACTGCCCCGGTTCGCAGAATTCACCATCCTCGTACGGCTGCGAACGAGGTTGGTCTTTTGATCCAATTGCATCTGCATTCTACATTCGCGCCTTGTTCCATCACATTCACCGCCCAACATGCCCAGCGTAGACGACATCACAAACGGCGTCGATGAGCTCGACTTCATCGACGATGCCGACATTGACTTTTCCGACATTGAACAAAAGTATTCGGTCAAGTTCGACGAGGGTCTCGACGATGTCATCGTCATCGAGGGCGTCCCCGTCATCACCGAGTCGCGTCAGCAGAAGCTCTTCGAGACCATCCAGAAACGTTTCAAGACCCACGCCGGCATCGACATTGCCGTCGAGGGCATGCACATCCCTTATGCCGACAATGGCGAGTCCAAGGGCTACATCTTTGTCGAGATGGCTTCTGCCGAAGACGCCGCCCAGGCCATCCGACAGATGGACGGTTACGCCTTTGACAAGAAGCACCGCTTCTCCGTACACCGTTTCACCGACGTCGAAAAGTTTGCCAGCCTGTCCGAGACCTACGTAGAACCCGCCGAAGAAGAGTTCAAGCCCCGCGAGCACCTTCGCTCCTGGCTCGCAGACCCTTCTGGTCGCGACCAGCTCGTCATTTGCCGCGGTGACGACGTCGAGATTGCCTGGCACAACCGCTCCTCGGATCCCCAGGTCGAACACAGCCGTCCCCGCTGGACAGAGAGCTACGTTCAGTGGTCGCCTCTCGGTACCTTCCTCACCACCTTCCACCGTCAAGGTATCCAGATCTGGGGCGGTCCCTCTTGCGAGCGTTTCATGCGTTTCCCTCACCCCGGTGCCCGTCTCGTCGACTTTTCTCCCAGCGAGCGATTCATGGTCACTTGGTCCCACGAGCCCATCCAGGTCCCCGACAACGCCCCCATCGGCCCCCAGTTCTTTGGCCCTGAAGACGAGGGCAACCGCATCGCCGTTTGGGAGGTCCGAACCGGTCACCTCTTGCGTACTTTCCCCGTTCCTCCCGATGAGAGCGGTCAGCCCGGTCAGCTCAAGGGCTTCTCCTGGCCTTTCCTCAAGTGGAGCCCCGATGACAAGTACTGCGCCCGTCTCAACCCGGGTCAGGCCATCAGCGTCTACGAGACTCCTTCCATGGGCTTGCTCGACAAGAAATCCATCAAGATCGAGGGCGTCGTCGACTTTGAGTGGTGCCCCATGGGCGACAAGGACCGCGAGCTCGCCGAAGCTGGCAAGCCCAACAAGAAGCCCAGAGACAACATGATCGTCTACTGGCAGCCCGAGGTGGCCAACCAGCCCGCACGTGTCACTGTCATGGCCGTGCCATCAAGAACCATCTTGCGTTCCAAGAACCTCTTCAACGTCTCGGACTGCAAGCTTCACTGGCACCCTCAGGGCGACTACCTCTGCGTCAAGGTCGACCGTCACACCAAAACCAAAAAGTCCATGTTCTGCAACCTCGAAATCTTCCGCATGCGCGAAAAGGAGTTCCCCGTCGAGGTCGTCGAGCTCAAGGACCCCGTCACTGCTTTTGCTTGGGAGCCATATGGAACCCACTTTGCACTCATCTCGAGCAACGACCCGCAGCTCGGCACACCGGCACCAGGTATCACCATCAAGACCCAGCTCAACTTTTTCCATCTTCACCCCAAGGGCGACTTTCGCCTGCTCAAGGTGCTCGACAACAAGACGGTCAACACGCTTTTCTGGTCGCCACGCGGCCGTCACATTGTCGTTGCTACGCTCGGCAGCTCGCAAAAGTTTGACCTCGAGTGGTACGATGTTGATTTCATGCACGAGGTGCGACAGGGCAACCCTTCGGCCGACCCAGCCGACGACGTCAAGCTCATTGGCACGGGCGAGCACTACGGCATCACCGACCTCGAGTGGGACCCCTCGGGACGCTACGTTGCCACCTCGGCATCCGTCTGGCGCCACTCGCTCGAAAACGGTTTCGCCATCTGGGACTTTAAGGGTCAGGAGCTGCAAAAGCACATCCAGGACCGCTTCAAGCAGATCCTCTGGCGCCCACGACCTCGCACGCTTCTCACCAAGGAAGACCAGAAGAAGGTGCGAAAGAACCTGCGAGAGTACTCGAAGCAGTTCGAGGAGGAGGATGCCGCCGAGGAGTCCAACTTGGCTTCCGCCGAGCGCGAGCTGTACCAGCGTATTCTCGAGGAATGGAAGGCATGGCGTGGACGCGCCCGCCGCGACCTCGAGCAGCTGCGTGCCGACCTTGGCCGCGAGGCGGTGGGCCAGAGCGTCGACCACGCCAAGAAGCTCGCCGAGGAGGCGACCGAGGAGGTGCAAGAGTGGATCGAGGAGATTATCGAGGAGACCGAGGAGGTGCTTGCCTAATCAGCGCTCGTTCTTTGGCCGGCAGTCTCGTTCTGATCCGCGGTCGAGCCTGAAGCCGCATCAATCTGTATACTTTACCCCTGCAATGCGTACAATTGTAGCGCTCGACTAACCCTGTTTCGTAATCGCTTCCCGCTGTGACTGAGTATCCCGCGTTTGTCATCAAAGTGTGAAGACATATCACACGCATGAGATATGCTTGTGGATTGACCATTTTGATTCCGCTGAGCTGTGAAATACATAAGAGCTTCCTGAAGGTGCAATCAATTTGATGGGGGTGTTGTCGATGAAGACGTCGTGGATGAAGGTGCTCTTGAGCTGGCGGCGCGGAAAGCGCGCCTCCAATGCGCCAAACCCAGCTCTTGCATGTCCTTCTCAATGTCCTTGGGCAGGTTGATGTGCTTGACCGATTTGGGTTCAAATGTCGTCTCTAGCAGTCTGGCCGTCTTTCGCTGCATGTATTCGATCTGAGAAAAGTCTCCTCTGCGGAGTCCACCTCCCCATGATGGGTGCTTGAAAAAGTAGCGCAAGTAGATGGTAAAGTCTCTTCGATGTTCCTGTTGACAAAACCAAGGGAGGGACGTAGTAGTCAGAATCAAGACGAGGACGAACGCGAGATCGGCTCAACATACCTGCCCCTTTGTCTTGATCATACGGAGACCCCTTCGATAGAGGGACAAGATCTCCTTTTGTGCCTGCGTGAGCTTCTTTGCTGGTGGCATGGTGATACCGGTAGACGGGGTTGTGGGAAGGCTGTGACGATGACGGTGAAGCAAAGATGGTGTGAAAGGCCTTTTTTTTTTTTTTTTTAGCTAAAGCGATTCTTCTTCTCCACAAGCAAAGCCGCATGAAAAAGCTCGGATCTCGGAATGTGACTGTCTGGAATTGCAGCCCAAAATTTTAGGAAATGCCGAAAGAAGAACGATCGGAAACCTTATTCGCGATTCTTGCCAACACCATCTTATACTCTGTCCCACCACTGTCTACCTCGGACACCACTGCCCACCATGCCGAAAGCGTCGAAAAGGCAAAAGGAAAAGAAGGAAGACTTTCAGGTAAGCAGGCTGTAACACGCTCGGCACGAGTCATGTACCGCTTAGGTCCTAACACTTGCTAACACGCTGAACTTGCACCGTTGATCTGCCACAGAAAACCAAGCTCAAGCTAGGAAAGGGGAAGCAAGCCGCCAACAATGCCACCGATGTCTCGTTCAAAGCCAAGACCATCGCTCTGCCTCAACAGTCCATCAATGTGGACAAGTCGGGCAAGCTTGTCAACTCTCGCAATCTCACCATTGTCGATCTGGCGCTTCAACTCCGTCATTACTCTGCGAGCGTACGACGAGATGCTGTCTCAGGTATCAAAGAAATCCTCACCATGCATCCAAGCTTGATGCTGACCGATGCCGCTTCGCTCGTTCCGGAGCTCTCGCGTTGCATCGGTGACGACGACGCGGCGGTCCGCAAGCAGTTGCATGCCTTGTTGGCGTGGATGCTGCCAGAGGTACCAGCTCAACTGCTCGGCCCTTACCACAATACGCTCCTGCTCTTCACAACCTCAGCTCTCAGCCACATCTACCCAGAGGTGCGACTCGATGCTGTCAGGATCCTAGACGTCTGTTTGAATGTATTGCCGCAAGTAGCAACAAAAGGTTGGGAGACGGCCGTTCATAAGATGGCCAACGCCGTCTCGACAGCATCTAGCGCGCCGGCTTCTTCCAACACTGCTGGACCAAGCAGCGCTGCGCATCAACCTCATGGCGAACGTATCATGAATTGCTACCTCAACCTCCTCGGCATCACGCAGCGATCAAGCGCTGCGGCTTCCATCACCATCACTGACCTGGCACCGGCCGCCAAGCTCTTGATCCTCAAATCGCTTCTAGCTTTCCTCACCCACGCTCTTCCGTCCACCTCCCAGACTGGTGTTGAATCTGACAGCGAGCAGAACTGTCCTACTTGGTTCTTCCGCTCCGCGTTTGCTTCCTCGGCCGAGTTCGAATACTTCCAGAGGATCCTCAGTCGCCACTCGAGCTCTGCACAATCACGCTGCGTCTCTATTCAACGGTCCAGGGAAGGTGACTCGCAGGCTGGTCCCGCTTCCCATAGCGTGCAAGCTTCATATGCTGACTGGCCTTCGGCTGACATGGCCACCGCTTCCCTCATGGATCTGGATTCCACGGCGGGCAAATCACTCAACAGTGTCGACCTCTTCGATTCTCTCCAAGCAGCCATTGCCTTGCAGTCACATCTCAGCTCGTACTCATCGACGATATCGTTAGGGAAGCGCACACATTCCGCTGCCTTGTCGCTCTACGCTTTGCTGGACCCAGTTCTGCTCGCCTCATTTCTGGACACTGCGCCGGCCGCTTTCCAGCCCGACCTCGACCTTTCGCAGCAATCTCGTGGCCAAAACGTCGGCCTTTCCACCCCTGCGCAGCTCGCCTTTGAGATCATCAGTCTCATGCTAGCGCTGTGGCGAGGCTTGTCATCCCCCACCGCACAAGCACGCACATTGCTCGCAAATACGCTCGGCCACGTCTCAGTCTACTTCCCCTTCAGCCACCACACAGGCTCCAGCGGGCTTTCGGCCAAGGCCAAGGCAGCAGTGGTGCAGATGGATCTTGCCTATGCCGAGCTAGTAGCCCTGCTGGCTCTCAACAACGCCAAGCCGCAGAAGACCAAATTGAAATTCAACGTCGAGGTGCAGATCGCTTCTGTCTCTGCATTCATCGCCCAGCTGCTGTCGACACCCGTCACAGAGAGCGGCACCGTCTCGCTCGGATCTGTCAGCGCATCTGCAGCCAGCGTGCTCGACCCGGATACTTTCCGTGCTCTGCTTCCGACACTGTGGTTCCTGTTAGGAACAGAGCATGAAACGCTCCTCGATAGTCTGTTGGCCACCTATCACGCTCAGGCATCTCAGAACCGCGTTAAGCCTGTCCTGTTCGAGTTCTTGGCACGCGCTTTCCTTCTTTCCAAGGTGAGGGCGAAGACGCCGTTTTCGACGGCAGAAAGCGAACGCATCCTCGAGAGTCTGCTGTCGACACTTCCTCGCTGCCTCTGGGAAGCTTCTTCCTCGTCCAGCGCACACGCATTTGCAGGAGTCCAACTCAAGTTTTTGCACTTCCTTCTTTTGCTGCCCTCGCCACCCAAGGCGCTCGCATACGACAAGCTGGGTCCATTCTACTGGATCCGTCATCCTACCAAGAAGATTTCGGGCCCAGGACCGTTCAATCGACTTCCGCGAGCACTACGCAAGCTTGCGCTCGACAATATCTCGCTTTTGGAGAAGCAGAATGATAAGCTCGACAAGACCATGTCGCAAGCGCTGCAGTTTGCTCAGACAAGCGCTTGATTCTTGATCTGGGACGCAAAGACGCGGATCGTACCAGTGTGGCTGATATTGTATGAAATGGTGATGAATCATGTGTGTTATCAGATCGGCTACAGGTCCTTGTTGCTCGAATCGCTCATCTTCTTTTCCAGCTTTTCGTACATGGCTTGTGCTTGAGGAATGAGGCTGTTAAACTGACTGTTGGACCACTGATCTTTTTGAGATGGCAGCGAAGGCAAGTTGCCTGACGTCTTGAGGATGGCAAGCAGCTTTGCCAACAACGCATACGAAAGCTGATCGGCTTGAGCCTCGTCGATGGTACGAAGGCCATGCTCCTGATGCGCGCCGGGATCAAGAGCGCGATGCTGACCAAGCAAAGTTGCGAGCTGCAAGATGCTTGGCGGGTAGTCGGACTGTGCCGACTGTTCGAGCCAGAATCGAGCCTCAACGTCGTTGGCGTCGACACCGAAAGTGTCCTTGTGTGCCTGCTTCATGGTCTTGTCTCCTCCGGTCACGTCTGGATGCTGAGCCATCTTGTCGCGATCCAAAAAGTAGAACGAGCCCACTTGGAACATGCTCTGCGCATCTCCTTGCTCTGCGGCTTGGTTGAACAGCCGGAACGCTTCCGATTTGTCGCCCGTTTGGCTGTCCAGCAGGTGATCCATGCCAAGCGCAAAGAGGCAGCCCGGGTGACCCAGTTGGGCGCCCTTGTTGAGATAATCGCGCGCCCGCTTCTGATCTGGTGGATTGAAGCGTGATTCTTGGAACAACAGCGCAAGGTCATACCACGCTTCCGCAAGACCTTTGTCACCCGCCTGCGTGTACAGATTGACGGCCTGCTCTATTAGTGCAGGCCATTGCGCCTTGTCGACCTAGCCTCTCTGCACCCGTTGAAGCAGCAGCCTAGCTACACCCAGAGAGCCACGTGCATTGCCCGCCGCCGAGAGTTGCTGGTAGAGCGTCACCGCCTCTTGCACTCTGCCTTTCGAATCACCGGACGGTGGTGGGGGTGCGGTGTTTTGCAGCACCATGCTTGCCCAGTAGTATCCGGCATCGTCGAAACCGGCCTGGTGTGCCACTTGGAATAGCCTGAACGCGAGAGGTTGCCGACGTGGATCGGCGGAAGCGGACAACAGCACATTGGCGAGCTGCGAAAGGTCTTGTGCGTCGAAGCCACCTTCTTTCGAAGAAGAAATGATGTCTGCATCGACCGATGACTGATAGGCTTGACGATCGGCTGCGGATGCAAGGTCTGCGGTAGTGCGCAGCTGGACCAACAATTTGGACAGGAGGGAGCAGGCTTGCTCGTAGTTGATCGATGGTGCGGAATCGCTCTCGTAACGAGAAGATGGCAGGATTCGGCTGATGGAGGCTTCTAGTTCTGACTGGTCAGGAGCGCGAATGTTGGTCGGTACCGCGTAGTGTCGAGCAGAAAAGATCGTAGAGCTGACCGGGCGGCTAGGTACGGCTGCCACGGCGACGGCCCTTGCTACGGGTGCAATATGGGTTTGGAAGTGCAGTGTCCTTGCTGCACTTTGGCGCAACACTCGTAAGCGGGCTGCCATCTTCTATGAGGTTTTGTCAAGGCAAGAGAAGCGGATAAAACCAACTGGGAATGAGGTCAGGACAAAGTCGTGAAGAAGTCGTGAAGGAGAATCCGTTTGCAGAACGAGCGTGAAGGGAACCCAACTGTGAAAGACGTCGTCATGACGGTCCTCGGCGATTTATCAAAGATCTTACTCGCCGAACAAGCCTAGCTCTAACCCTAGCCCTAACCCTAACCCTAGGCGGCTGACGCAAGTGGCTGGAGGCGGCCACGGCTGCTCTGCCAAATGGATGCATCAGGCCAGGTGGAGGGCTGCTTGTGGTCAGTGCAAAAGAGACTGGTCCAGTGCTGTTACAGTTTGAAATTGGTTGCAGTCAGACATGTGGAAATTCAAGGAAATTCAGATGCATACTCACACTGCTCTAGTGCCCAGCAGCCAAATCCAACTTTTTCAGTGTGCAATGGCCAGCAGTTGCAGTCACCATCAGCAGCTGACCGCACATGCCAGCCCCAGCTTGATGGCAACTGAGCCAGAGACCGCAGACCGCAGAGCTCACACTGCTCACACCACAAACCACAGACCGCAAACCACAGACCGCAAACCACAGACCGCAAACCACAGACCAATCACTGCACACCGCTCACACTGCACACTGCAGACTGCAGACTGAAGACTGCACCATGTTTCTGAGCTGACTGCTGTGCATGACTCTGATGAACAGTGTTTTGAGTGTGCACATAGCCTCACCAGAGGCACTCAGTATTTGTTGGAAATGGTATGAGTGTACAATATTGATTGTAAAGACTATGAAATGATGGATGCAAAAAGACGCATGAAATAGGTGACCATGGTTGGCAGTTGGCAGTTTGTTGCACTGCTCTCACAGTCTACAGTCTCCTTTGTTGAAGCCACGTGTCTCCAACCTTTGTGACCACAAGCTGTGAGAAATTTAAGGTAATTCTGACTGTCGACGCATCTTGCAGCTGCTCACTCACAAAGGGACCACAGACCGTGAGAACACTGTTATGTAGATGCACCTTGCAGTCAGCCATAGTGGGTGGCAACACTTATGGCCCTTTGAGCTTTGTGCATACTGGTCCAGACCACAAACACACACTCTGATCAAAGGGGCCATACACAAATGAGACTGTATGTGCATGGCATTCTCAGCCTTTGTCTGCTTTGGCTGTAAAGGAGACTTTTGTGTCTGTGAATGCATTGGCTCTTGCGGTACAGTCTGCTCCAGTTGTGTGCACACCGTACCCTTTCAACCGTTTGCAGTCATCCTTTGTGCATGAGCTTGAACGTGAGCATGAGTGCTGATCCAATGCTGACCGCAGCTACTCACAGTGTCTTCCCTTTGTTGTTCTTGTGGTCAGCTGGCTGCAACACCTTTGTGATGGCAACACTCCTTTGTCTGTGATCTGCACTAGAGTGTGCACTCAGGTTATGGCCTTGCTTGAAGCCGTTGAGGCTGAACTTGAATATATAGATGCCACTCTCTCTTGTCAGTCAACAGACTGAGATTCATTCACTCACTGCACTCTACCACTCTCAGCTCACCACACTAACAGCTCAACGCTCAACGCAACTCTCAACAATGTCCCAACTCTCCGACTGCTCTCTTGGTGCTGGCACCAACAACAGCAACAACAGCAACATCACCACCACCAACAATGCCAATGCTGAGTGCATTGTGCTCACCATTTCCAGCTCTCCCATTCCGGTTCCAAGCTCTACCTATTGAGAGGTACATATTCACTGACGCATCACCAAGCATAATTCCATTTGGCAGTAACTGACAGCTTGCTGTATGCATCTTCCTGGCTACAGTGCTACCACTGTGCCTGTCACTGCTGCTCCTGCTCAGGATGCGCAGACCACCATGTTCATCACCACTGCTCAGGTTCTGCAGCTCCAGGACTTCCACCTCCGCCTGGTTGACCATCCCCGCATCCTTGTCTGCACACGCAAGGACTGTGGCTACTTGCTTGTGCTCAACCCATCGGTCAAGGACATTGTTGCTCACATCAAGCAGTTCCACGCCTACATGCTCTACAACACTCAGCAGGCTATGCTCAAGCGCCTTCTTCAGCAGCTGAACCTCCAGAAACCATTGGACATCGAGCTCAACAAGGATCTTCTGCCGGTTCCATTCATTCTGGAGCTGTCGCACAGTCTCGATGGCCGCCACTGCAAGGCTTGCTCATACAGCATCAGGAGCAAGTCTGCAATGAACAGTCACATCAGCAAGAAGCACAAACACCTGTTTGTGGATGACAACAATGACAACAAATTCCACTCTGGCGATGCCATTCAGCTTTTCTGGCAGACGAGCAAGAGCCATTGTGGTTACGTCCACGCCAAGAAGCCTGATACGCAGCTGGCACCTCCTCCTCCGCCTGCGCTCACTACCGCAATGTCTGTTGACATGCTGGACGATGCCACAAAGGCCAAGGTCAACACTCTTGTTCAGAAGGATCAAGAACTCCTCTGCAAGGCTGGCCTCCTCAACCCACAGATGCAGCCAGCTGAGTTTGCCAGTAACCTCGGTCCTTGGGCATGCAGGCTGGACTGGCAGACATACTGGGCTGGCAAGCCAGTGACTGCCATTGCTGCATTGAATGGTGAACCCAAGCACTGGCCTGGCGCTCACTGTTATGGTGCTCACTGGATCTACACTGCCAGCAAGAAGGCTGCTGTTGGCTGGATGAACGGTCTGTGCAAGGCTGGTTCAGATCTGCAGACACTGTTCCGCACATACAGCGATGATGCCAGCACACTGTACAGTCTCTTGGTGCACTGGAGAAGCTCACAGTGTCACGTCTTTTCCTTCACCTCTGCCTCAGCGCTGACGGCACGCTCAAGAAGGTCAGCGCTGCTACGTCTGACATTGCTGTGCTGCAGTTCTGCTTCCGCTCTGTGCTTCACGAGCATCTGCTGAACAAGGAGCACAGTCTTCTTGCTGACAATGCAGCATCAGTTCAGTTTGCAAAGGTGGGCCAATGGCTCAAGGACTATGTGCACAACAAGAGTCATGCTGCCAGCGCTCACCTCCAGAATCTGCACTGCTTTGGTAAAGAGCTGGCACAAGATGACAGTGGCAGCTTGGAGTTCATGTGGAGCAAAGACGGCAGCACAGTCATGTACAGCCTGGAGAGGACTACAGTGGAGGAGCTCCAACATCTGATTCACCAAATGCAGGCAACAGCCAGCAAGCTACTCACTCAGCTATGTCTGCTTGCTGATGGCAAGGATCACAACTGCATTGACCTTGCACGCGTCCGTGATCATCTCTGCAACACACAGCCTGGATTCAATGTAGCTTCTGCATTGCCAGAGCCGCTGGTCCTTCCTAGCATTCTCTGCTGTGTGGTGGTTGCCAATGCTCCTGCATCAAAGCCATTGCTGGATCCATACTCAAGAAGCATCAAGTTCAACCACACTGGTGCCGATGTGTACTTTGCTCTCCACAATGAGTTCACCAAGCTGCTAGCGGTGCTCATCGAACTCAGCAGTGGTCTTCCAGCAAGAGGTACAGAGCTTGTTCAGCTGCAGCACACCAACACACTGCTTGGTCCACGCAACATCTTTGTTCACGATGGCTGTGTCTTCACTGCACTGCCAACCAACAAGGGCACTGGCTGGCAAAAGATCATTCCACGCTTTCTGCCTCACGCTGTTGGTTGTCTTGTGGTGATTTATGTCTGCCAGGTGGTGCCGTTTGTGCACATGCTTTACAATGCAGTGGTGAAGCCACGTGAAGCCAGCGCAATGCTCTTGGTGGATCACGCTGGCAAGCCATGGGATACCAGTGCCATCACTGACATGCTCAAGATCCTTTTCAAGCAGCATGTCCGTTCCAAGTCCAGCAGTCTGACAATCAGCACTTGGCGTCAGCTGGCCATCAGCATTGACCGCAAGCTCATCCATCCCAAGAAGATCACACAAGAAGAGCTGGAGGATCATGCTCACGATCTGCAAGCTGGTCACTCCACCAGTATGGCAGAGCAGCATTACGGTCTTGATGCAATCATGCTCCACCAGCTTATGCAAGAGAGCATGGAAGCAATGCTGGAAGTGTCAGAGCAGTGGCATGCGTTCTGGAAGCTGCGCACACGGTATCAGGAAGCAGTAGCACGATTGGCTCCTCCTGTCAGCGCACGCTTCACCAGCACAGAGCCGTCAAAGGCCATCAACAGTCTCAAGTGTCAGATGGATACTGTTGAAGAGGATCTGCATTGCATCAAGCAGAAGCTGGAACACGCTGCCACACCACTGCCTCAAGCAGATATCAGTTGCGGCCGCTCAGCTGTCATCTCTGGCACCATCAGCCAGGCGCTCTTCAAGGTCACCAGCAGCTACCATGCCAAGATGGTGGAGCAAGCATATGCACTGAACGCAATCCACCGCAGAGAGTCTCCGCTGATTGTGGTGATGGCCACCAGGTTGCAGAGCGCTTGGAACGAGCGCTAGCTTCACTGGAGCGGTGCACGTGACTGCTCACGTAAGCACTACGTCAGCAGTGGAGGCGACGTGTACAAAGGCTCAGTCCGCTTTGTCGTCGTCGCCTCTGTCTCACCACCATCACACACTCGCCGTTTTGCTCCGGCATTCGGCTTTTCACCCGCCCGTCCCGTCCCGTGCGTTGTTTCTCTTGTTACTCATGTTAGTTTCAATTTCTGCGGTCTCCCGCACCCTCTGCTACGCTCACACGCGACGCTCGACCGTCCGTTGCCTTGTACGGCCACGGCTGGGAGCTCGCGAGCGACTCGCTCGAGTTAGGCAATCAAACTTGTTTCGTTTCTGTTCCCGTGCGAGTGGAGTGATGGCGTGTGTGGCTGCGTGCCCGTGATGGTGAAAGAAACTACACTGATGCGGTATACCAAGCAGCTTGTGGGGGTTGATGGTGATAGTATCTGCCAAATGACTTTGCGAGAACACCGATCGTGTCAGGGAAGAAAAAATCGCAGGTCCTCCCCAAGACGCATCGATGTGCAACCAGAGTCCGTACTGTTGGCAAATGGGTGCTATGGTCGAAAGGTCGTCAAAAGCGCCTAGTACCGTGGTGCCTGCTGTAGCACATACAAACAGCGGCAGATGACCAGAGTCAATTGCTTGTTGGACGGCTTTCTGCAGCAATTGGGGTGACATTCTGCCGAGATTGTCACAACTAACCTTGACAACTAAGTCAGTTCCCAAACCGCATGCAACGGCCGATTGATCTATAGAGTAATGGCAGTGCTCGCTGGTGAAGATCAAGACCTTGGGCAGGGCGTGAGTTGGCGTGTCTTGGGCGTGCAACAGGTCGGTGTAGATTCCAGCAAGACCATTGCGGCGAAAGCTGGGAAAGCGTGAAGTGAGGCAGGTTTGAAGCGCGAGCGTGTTTGATGCGCTTCCTCCGGGCATTGTTACCCCATCGCATTGGTCCTGTTACAGAAAGAGGAAGAAGCGTGGTTGGTACGTTTGAGCTGAACCGTGCTGAATCTGGAGGTTGAGTGATCAACTTACTGGATCCCAACAAAAAAGCTGTCCAAGTTGCTTGACACAGAAAGCTTCGACCTGAGCAAAGAAAGGGTTGGCGGACTCCACATGGCCACTGGCATAGGAGCATGCTACCACCATATCACCGACCACACCCACCGGATTAGGTCGACTATATAGCTATGAATCCAAACGCCAGCTTTTCAGTCGGTTGGTAAGTACTGCTCGCTGTGGAGGGAACGATTGGAAAGGAGACTCACCTTTTCCCAGAAGCGGCCCTGAAGAGCGGTATAAGGGTTCAAAGTTCAGTTGTCTGTATCACAAAGGTCCAGGCCAACAGCGGGTCTGGATGAACTCACCGTCCATGGATTAACGCTCCTGCGAAGCGCCTCTTCTATCTCTGTAGATATCTCTGTTTAGAATTCGCAGAATAATCGTTGCCGTTGGTGGCCTAGAATGTCAGTCTAGCGCTTTCAACTCGCTCTGCAGGCGTTTGTCCACTCACCTTGGCACGAACATCCGCTGTCCGAGATCGACAACTCCCATGATGATGCTGAAGCCCTAGACTGAGCCGGTGTTTCCTGCAGCTCACCCTCGTGCGCCCCTGTTCCTCACCAAGCATTTCGTCAGCATGAGATTGCTGGCAAACGCGTACTCGATCAGGATCAATACTCACATGCTGTCAAAGCTTCATATGTTGGTGCTAGAAGCGCTTGCAGTTCCTGCGCTGAGAAACGAGGAAAGTCCTCGCTGGGCATGGCTGGGTCGTGAGGGTGGCTCAAGGAGATGATAGGTGGACGGAAGGGAAGCAACAAGGCTGAAGATCGACGCATGCGTACCATTTTCGTCGGAATTGATCAAGTGTAGCAGCGGGGCGGATTGTAAAGTCCACAAAGGGCACTGACCGTTTTTGCAGCATCACGCTTCGAAGCTAGACCGCTCGTAACACGAGTCCTTCGAAAACCGTTGCCTGGCAGCTATCCGCTACTGGTTCCGGGAAGTGATACTCGGTCGGGCGGCATGTACAAGCGGATTCTGACAGCCTTCTTCACAATCACATAGTCACACCTTGGTCACCGAGTGGACAACAATTGTTTTTCGTTTTTTAGACCAGACAGCTTGGCAACAATCTTCTGTAATTCTCGAACTGATTGTGTTGTGAACGATCACTGGTTCGCAAGTGTGCACTGCATCTGGGCACGAGCACGATCATCAAGATTCGTAATGACGAGAATGACCTTGTTTCGGTCCAAGAATCTACCCAATTTGGACTTTTCCTTGTTGAGTTCCTGCTCATGCTCTTCCTCCTGCTGCTGTATGTAACGCATCACTCCTGCTTCACCTTCGTTCCTTCTAATGGCTTCGATGGTTTCTTGCTGCTTGGCGTTCTTCCTTGCGTTCTTTTTGGCGGGGAGACGATCCTGCCAGACATTGTACTTTTCCACTTTTTCAGCTGCTTTGTCGATGAGTGACGTGGCAGGTTCTTTGTACTGCGAAGGTCGCATGGGTGAGTATTGGTCAGGACGAATTTTGACGTAGCCAGGACCGTAGTCAAAGGGATCGTATTCAATGGGCCGTTTGTTCAAGTTGAACAGTCCACCGTGTGCCTTTGGATGGTCTTCAGGAAGCACGTTGGGTGAGCCCAAAGAGAATTGAAAGGAGCTTCGCTGCGTGCTGGCGTCGATTTCGGATGTGGGACTACCAACATGTCTTTGAGGGTAAACGCTGGAAACAGGGACGATCTGAGCGTGAAGTCCGCGCGGATGGAAGAATCGTTCGTTGGAATGAGCTACATAGGCTTCACTCTTGACACGACTCTTGAGGTGCGCTGCCGTGGTGGTGAGAGCCTGGGTTCCAATGGTGGCAACCAGCAGCTCCCAGGAGCTACAGGCAATGGTGCCCACATCGATGGCAAAGTTGAAAATCTTGATCTTGTTGTCAAATCCAATCGCCACATTGAGTCGGTTGAGGAAGCTGATAAATTGCTGCTCGCTAACACCACTCTCGGCGAGGGCGGGCGCATAGAGAAGCTGAAATCCGCGCAATCGATCGGATTGCCTCCTTTGCGGGATCATGACTGGTTTTTGAAGAGGTGGTGGAATCACGCGCGGCGGATCTTCAAAGTAGTTGGGAAGGTTTTGGAAGGCTTGATAGGCGTCATTTCGGAGAAGTTGCTCTTGCTCGGTGAGCGGTTCATCGTGTTCTCGAAATGCGTAGGGAGAAGAGAGCGAGTTGAGCCGACGTTGATCGTCTCCCAAGTCTGCCTTGTCCTTGTAACGAGCCATGAGTGCTTGCATAGTGACTGACGTGAATCGATTGCGTTAGAGGGGAAGGGAGGGTATCTTGATGGCAGCGATGGCGAGAATCTTGATGTTGAAGGTATGAAAGAAAGGCGGATGTACGGCCAAGAAGCTGATCAAGGGCCCTTGACCAAACCTTAAAAGGAACATAACAACACATGCACTTCTCACAGTTACACACATGGAGGACGCTATTAATCTTGTCTACTCATCCATCTAAAACACTGCAGCAGCCCAGAGTTGAGTGTGTGCGAGCTCGAGAAACCCTTTATACTAGCCGAGCGATTCTGCCGGTACGCTTCTCAGCAGCCAACTCGGCACACACAAAAGCCAGACGATAATGCATTGCAACTCGACTCAGTCGCCACACTGCTGCAGATAGTCTTGGACCCTTGAACGTTGCTTCGATAATTTCGCTTCCCGTTTCCGAAGCCACAAGCAAGGTGACCGCCACAAGCTGTCGAGTTGAGCGCTCAGGATGCCGCGGCCGTCCGTTCAACTGCCCGCGTGAGCACCATACTGCACTGTCCATTCTGATATTTCGCAACTCGACATAGAGAAGTTGCCGAACACTTCACCTATGACAGGGTTGGCAGCTGTCGAAAGAAGATTCGACAGAAAAATTCAAATGAACCTTGGTCTGGTGATATCGTTGAGTGAGCTCGTACTGATGCTGCTTCAATACTTCCACCCTCATCTTCCAGAGCACGATAGACCATGGTCCTTGCCACGCTTGCACATTGGGTGCTCAACGAGCCGCACTTAGCTCTGTTTGCAGTCATCGTCTTTCTGGGATGGATCTATCGCGATCGACCTCTCTTTGTTTCGCGATGTGACCACATCAAAGGTCCAAAGGGACTGCCATTGTAAGTGGACAGCATGGTTCGTAGAGGCCGAAGAACGCCCTTTCTGACCCGCAGAAAACTCCTTAAATTAGGCTTGGCAACACACTACAAGTCTTCAAAGATGTAGCGAATCCCCTTCAAGCCATGCTTGCCAGATCCAAGACGTATGGCCTACGTGAGTATCCGCTTTCACTTTATTATCATGATTGATGCCAATGCTGACACACTAATCGATATGATGTTGGACTCTAATAGCTAACACAATGACTGTGGTCGGCATGGGCAGAGCAATCAATGTCACCCGACCGGACTGGATTCAGCACATTCAGAAAAGTAAGGAACGTCTGCGTTGACACTTCTTCTGTAAAAGCGACAGTAGTGCTGACCAGAGAAAACCTCATTCGATCCGCTTTGCTCACCTTTCACGAAGCAGCTCGGTTCAACAACTACGTCAAAGGTCCCAAGCTTCACGAATGCCTACACGATCTTCTGGGAGACGGTATCTTTAACGCGGACGGACACACCTGGAAAGCTCAACGTAAAGTCGGATCCAACATCATGACCATTTCCAACCTCAAGAATCTCGTTTCGCACGTTTTGGATGCACAATCGCAACGATTCTGTAATGTGCTGCAACAGGCTTCGGAGCAAGGAAAAGCAATTGACCTCCAAGCGGCGTTTTTCGACTTGACCATCCAGACTTTCCTCAACATTGCATTTACTACTGATCTCGACAGTGTTCAGCCGACCAACGGCCCTGGAGACGATCAGGAGGGGGAGGAGCTTTCTTTTGCTGATGCTTTTGACCTTGCTCAGCAGTTGAGCGTACGTCGTATCAATAATCCGTGGTGGAGGTTGACACGTCGATGGAGTGCTGACGAAAAGGCCCTTCAAGGGGCGATTCGAAAGATTGATCATTGTATTTATGCTCTGATCGATCGCAGGAGCAAAGCTTCAGAAGTAGCTTCTGAAGCCAAGAACGGCTCTCAACTGGATCTGCTTGACCTCTTCCTAACCTATCGTGACGAGCATGGACAACCACTCACGCCTCGGCAGCTTCGAGATGCGCTACTCAACTACTTGCTTGCTGGACGAGACACCACTGCAGAAAGCCTTTCTTGGGCTAGCTTTGAGCTTCTTCAACATCCTACCGCCATCGAAGAATTGCGTTCAGAGGTCGCTGAACATTCGATCAGATTCGGAGACGCCGCCATCGACCACGAGAATTCAGAAGACAATCAACGAAGTAGCTCGTTCGACTTTGGACATACCAAGCAACTGCATCGTGTCAAGGCAATCTATCACGAATCGCTGCGTCTTCATCCTTCAGTTCCTCGTTCATCCAAGATCAGTCTCGGGGATGATGTTTTGCCAGGTGGGATTTTTGTACCGAAAGGAACGACAGTGATTTGGTCAGATTGGCTGCTGGCTAGAAACCATGATGTTTGGGGCGCTGATGCGTCTGAATGGAAGTTCGAGCGTTGGCTCGATAGAGAGGGGAGATTTTTTAGCGAGAGCCCCTGGAAGTTTCACGCTTTCAATGTGAGTTCCATTCAAGAAAATGGCAAGCGTAGAAGAATGGACCTGCGCTGACCTCAATCTCTTCCTCCTTTTCCACTTACAATGACCTTCAGGGTGGACCTCGAACGTGGTAAGTCCCAAGAACTTATTGGTCCAGTTGACTAGATTTCGGAGACTCATAACCCCTTCATCCCCCTTTTCTATTTCGTTGCCACAGCCTCGGCATTCAGCTAGCCCAATTCCAAGGCATGTATATTCTCGCCAGACTGTTCAGCGAGTTTGATCTCGAGCTTGAATCGGATCGAGGCACACACTACAAGCCCGAGGTGGAGAATACTCTGACTTTGCCTATGAAGCAGCCTTTGATGGTCAGGGCTTACCCTCGAAAGTTTCGCGCCGCCTAGAACGGACTGCGATGGCGTTCATTGAAGGAGCTTACTTTGTCATCTCACAATATGCATTCTTGTGCTGTATCACGTATTTCGCCAGAATCTGTTCAATCGAAGACTTGACTTCTGAATCCCTGTCGTGCACAATCAAATCCTTGAACTGAGGCCAGAGAGCGAACGACAACCGAACTAGATTCGAGAAAAGGAGGGAACAGAACTGTATTCCATGAGCGACTTCCATTGAAAACCCAGCGAGCCAGAACATCGAGCAAAACGCACAGAAAGCGACCATCCGAGAACCACTAGTAATCATCAACCTTCCCAAACTTAGTGTCTCTTCGAGAATGCTCCTTGACAAAGTCGAGCAACAACCGTGTCGCTTTTACGCACCGCGGAACTTCGTGTCCAAAAGCAAACGTTTCGACCCTGCATAGTTTTGAACTACCTTCTTCACTGATTTTAGCCGCCATATTGATCGAGTGTGTTTTGTAACGATCTGTTTCGCCAACCGTGCAAAAGGCGGGTATGGAAGGTAGCCAGGTGGTCCCATTTTCGGGAGTCCAGGCGGTGGAGATGGGGCACAGTGCAACGATGAATCGCAGCTTGTGCTTTTTGTTGCTAAGAGAGAGAGGGAGGGTGAGTTGGGATGAGGCTGGACCGGTGGTGATGCTAGTGGCGGAGGAGGAGGATGGGGAACCAGTGGAGGTCCAGGTGAAGGATGTTTCGCCGACACTAGAGTTGGTTGTTGTGGTGCTTGCCCAGGAAGACACTTTTGACATGAATCCTCTTGTGGTGACTTTTGATTCGGAGTTGCTTTCACTCTCGCTACAGGGCGATGAAGTGCCGTGGGACATCGAGGGCGTTGCAATGTGTGCGGCGGTTAGAGATACTGAAGCTTCAGGTGGAGATTCAGGCAGCCAATGCTTGAGCTGATCGTGCTCAAGAAGCGATGCAATGATCAAACCCAGTGTAGCACCTTGAGAAAAGCCAATGATGGCACCTACTTGGTACAGATCATGTTGCTCGTGAACCGCTGCTATGGCGTTACGAAGCGTGGCAGACGTTTCCTTTTGATACCACCCGAAGTACGGTCCTCCGAATGTTCGTACCACATCTGTCCATGAATGACACAAAGCACTTTTGTGTCAGCATAAGTCACCGGAGAGAATGAGCAATGAGCGACTGACTTACCTAGCTTTCCCATCCAAAGCGAGCAAGGAGCTTCTGCGAAAACCACCTTGTGACCAAGATCACGAAGCGGTTTGACTAACGTTCGTAGCTGCACCTCGAATACTTGGGGACGCGAACCCCAGCCCTGTTGTCGAACAACGTTTCGGTATGATCAGCATTCGAATTATGTTCGCGACTACTTCAATGAACGACGAGAACTTACATGAAGACAAAGCACAATTGGTTGCTGGCGGTCAGCCATGTTGAAGATAGGTGATTGGAATAGTCGGAGGGACGAGCTGACGCTTTGGACTGAAGCATGCGAAAGGAAGACCTGTCTACTTCAGCAGCCAGCAGCTCTCTCTATAGTACCTTCTCAGGCGAGCGGAGTCCAGTCGTATTAGAGCTCTTGCCACGAGTACCGCTGCCAGACTTCTGCACCATTCCTGCATTAGCATTCGTAGGGTCCTGACCTGGTAGCGGGAGAGACAAGCGCGTGCCTTACGGTCGTCGGAGTCGATGCTCTAGGTCGGCAGCCGCTTCGAACCTCGAACACAAGAATGAAAGCGAAGCGATTGCTAGCCACAGAGCGGAAGCCGCCTCTCCGCTTCCTGCAGCCTGCCGGACGGGCCTTGAGCATGGCAGCAAGGACGATAATGCTCTGCCTTTGCATCGGATCCCGCTACCTGACCCTTGACACCGCAGTCTTGCTCTGCTGTGTAACTCTGGCAGAGCTTCATTTGTCCCATCAGCGCCTGGCGCTTGCTCGGTGCTGTTGCTCGCTGAGTCCGTCGCTGCTTCATTCGCATCAATGCGGATTTGATACGGTACTCAGAAAACCGGCAGCTTCTCGTATTGCTTGCATGTGTCCACACAGAATTTCTGCTTGGGATACGGAAAATAGGATCACATTGAGGAGACTAGATGAACTCACTACATGGAAAAACGCAACTCTGAACCCCTTCGGAAGCTGAACACGTTACTTAATCGACTCCTCGCTCGACTCGACAATCCAGGTCTTCTCTTTATCGAACTTTTCCAACAGCCTGTAGAACCTGAACGCAGTAAACGGCCAAAGCGTTGAAGGAAAACCTTTCCCGTTCTTGTACCAGCCTCCGCAATTCTGAGCGAATGGAGAATCCTTGATCCCCTGATAAATTGTTCTTGCCATTTGATCTTCTGCTTCTCTACTAATAGACATTGTTGACTGTCCTGGCAAAGTACTTAGCTGCTTGACGCAGCGAATGATTTCTCGGGCCTGCAGTTCTGCGATCGTAGACAGTGCTCCTTGACTGGGTCGTGATGCTGGTCCGAACAGGTGGAATAGGTTGGGGAATCCAGAAGTTGCTAAGCCAAAGTATCGGCCTCGTATGTCGGAGGCCTGCCAAATGTCGACCAATTCTTCCCCAGAAGCATTGTGGATGGTCAAAGGTCGGATCCATGAGTGATAGTCGTATCCGGTGGCTAGGATGACTACGTCCACTTCGATAGTTTCGCCATTGGCCGTGATGAGAGCTTTCTTGTTGGAGGCGGATACACACTTGACTTGCGATGGATGGAAGTGGACGTGCTTCTGGAGGAGCGAGGGGTAAAAGGTGTCGGAGACCATGACTCTTCGACAGCCGACGCTCCATTCCGGGGAGAGGGATTCGATGAGTTTGTTCCTGTCCATTTCACCGTCATTGGTCTTTTCGGTGTTCAGCGAGGAGGGAAATTGGTGAGGAATCTGTGTCTGAATGGCCGAAGTTGCATAAGAGCGCATCGTGCCTTCTTTACGGAGCAGCCAGTGAATGAAAATGTCGTACTGGAAATCGAGAGCAGCATTGTCAGCCCCGAGGCAAAGAAAGTGAGAAAGTTCAACCAGAACATCAACTTACATAGATAAGAAGCACCACTCGATACAACCAAAGCAACCAAGGAAACATTTCAAACGCCTTCCGAATGGCCGCAGAAAAGTGTCCTCGAGGCAACTTCAACACCCATCCAGGAGACTTTTGAAAGACATGAATCTCGCTTGGCGTTTGAGATTCCGGCAGGTTTGCTAGAGCCGGAACGATTTGAATCGAAGAAGAACCAGTACCCACGACAGCAACCTTTATGTTGGCCACATCAAGATCGTGCGGACATTTGCTAGAGTGAAATACTGGCCCAGCAAAGTGGTCTACGATGCTGCTGGGTTTAACAGGGTTGCGCTGACCGCCTGCGCACGAGATGCTGTTAATACAAAAAGATTGGAAAGTCAGTCGACTCTCTTCTCAGAGGCCTTTGTGAGGGGATATGCAAACTTACAGAACGTCAAAGTCGAGCGTCTCTGTCTTCTCTGCCTCGATAGTAATGGATAGGTCACGAACCTCGCAGCTCCAAAGTGACTCTTCTTTGTCCCAATGAGCACTGATCACTTCAGTTTCATATCGAACAAAGCGATCAAGATCATGTCTGGCTGCTACTGACTGTAGGTAGCCAAGGTTCTCGCTTCCACTTGCGAATTTGGATTTGAAGCCTGCGATGCCAGCAATGATATAGAAGTATCGTTTCAGCAATGGCGTCGAATTTGGAGCCCAGAAATGGAAGGAAAAGCAACATACCGGAATTGGGAGAAAACCAAAAGCTATACAAATGACTTGGCGAGTCGCAAGCTACACCGGGATATCGGTGTGTATACCACGTTCCACCCAGTTGGTCGTTGAGTTCAAACAGCGTGAGTTGAACGTTAGGGATGGCTTCCAGCAGCTTGCATGCCATACAGATGCCTGACATGCCGCCTCCGATGATGCCTACCCGCAGCGGCGGGCGTCGTTGATGCGAAAGCCTCTCCAAAGTGTTGTCAGAGTCGGTCATCTTGCTGTCATTATGGTTTTGTCGTTTGACAAGGCAGTTGTTGAGTCGAGTGAGTCGAGTGAGTCGAGGATCTATAGTGCGATGACGTCTGGTGAGAAGGTGGCCAGTATGTCGGAACGATTCAAGATGAAGGCGACAAATAAGAAGATTCGAGAGAAAGGCTTGAAAGGATCTCTGGGTAGACGCTTAGGAGGATAAAGCGCGGTTCGGCGTTCAGACCGTCAAATTGTGCCAGTTGCAACCGGATTTCCGACATCTGTCTGAGCGTGCTTTGCCTCAGCGTTAAGGAAGGAAAGGGCTCCGCAGACCAGGCTATGAGGCGTGCAAGAACCGGAAGCGGTACGCGAGGCACAGATTTCCCTATTTTTCGGTAGAGGGAAGCGAAGCGGATCATGTTAAAAAAACCCTTGCCGCGCTGTCAAATAACGCTCGCGTGTTCCATTTGGTATGCCTCCACAACACTTTCCCCGACAGCTCCACTCCGCTTTTCTCAGCTTGATCGTACGACTCATTTCTCGACCAGCAATTCAGTAGTTGTGTAAAAAGCCTTGACTCCACACCAAGGCAAGCGATACATAGCTACACTCTTTGCTTATTCAACCCTACCTCCAGAAACATGGACGACATTCCCACGGCGCTCGAAATCCAAAGCGGCAGCAATTCTCCCAATGTCGAACGCTTACCCACGCTCATTTTGATCCATCCAGGAGCTGGAATGAGCGCTTGCTACACCAGGTTATCGTTTCATCCCCAAAGAAGGGTCTTGGCGGTAAATCAAACTTGGCTCTGTGGACATAATTCCGAAGATGGTTCTACGAGCGAGAAGTTTGAATCGATTGGAGAGGCTGCTTCGCGGTATCTTGAATATCTTGAATTGCAAGGTTGGTTGGATGAGGAATTGGATTGGCAGAAAAGATTCGATAGGCGAGCTGTGGCGTTTGGTGGATGGTCGTATGGTGGAATTGTTGCTCTAGAGGTGAGTTGAAGACTTTATACTTGTTGGGCTGCATCAAAGACTGACTGACATTCTTTCTTTGTTCGCGTTTTGCACCAGATGGCAAACCAGGTGAGCGGAGGTCATGCACCCTGGCGAAGACCTCTACTACAAGACTATTCGGGTGTCCTGCTCTTCGATGCGGTACATCCAGTGGGAATCTACGACATGCAACCCGTGACTCGAGCCTCCGCTGCCGACAGCGCTATTCTTGCCTCTGCACCCATACAGCTGAAGCAGGATTCCGACCTTCTCAATTACCTTCGAACGTGCTACGCCGACGCACAACGGATACTCCGCAGCTACGAACCAAGTCCATTAACTCTTCAAGGACCGATCACCTTGATCAAAGCTGGTAAAGCATCGCCCACCGATCGCTCGTTGAGCAACGCATCACGAATTCAAAGGATCAAAACCCACTTGTGTCCCTACAACGGATGGAAGAAGCTCGCAGAACAACCTGGTGTCAAGTGGCTCACTATTCCGCTAGCCAACACTGCACACGACAATTTGTTCATTGAGCCTCACCTTGGTCGTGTTCAAGCTGCTATAGATGAGATTGAATTGGCACAACGTATCTAAATGTTCTCTTCAAAGTATGAATCAAATACGAAAGTCAAGAGCAGAAAGCGCCGTGGGCGTCGTAAATGAGCATAATCTACGCAGTAGATCGGCCTCGCACGAAGCTCGACGAGCCTGATACCGGTATGAATCGAGTGTGGCATTGGCTAGAGAAATGAGTGCCTTCACCAGACTGAAGAGTTCGTTGGAATGGATGCAATTGTTCTCTGGCTGGTTTGACTCGACGCGTGATGTGCATTCCGAGAGAGTTTGTCGAATGCACTCGAACTTATTTTGCGTTCCGTCTGCTACGACCTCAGCAGCGGTGTGGGTCGTGGTCGATAATTGCAGCTGCTGCAACTGTGCCAAAGAATGAAAGACTTTGACAGCGACACGCACCAGTTCAAGACGCAGATTGGCAGATTGAGCAAGATGTTCTGCGTCGGATCGAGCGTCAGTGTCAAGATCTTGTCCTAGATGCAAAGGATCGACAATGCCACCATGAGGTTCTGCTACTGAGAACTCGGATGCTTCGAATGGAGGATAGTCGATCGATCCAAGATCCAGGTGCTCAATGCGGTCGCCGAGATCTTCCAAAACAGAGTCGCGTGCTCCGAGCAGAGACACGAGCTCGCCTAATGTTGCCTCGATATGCAAAAGTTTGACCGTTCGCAACTCGGCTGGAGAGAGTTCTGAGGAGCAGGAAACGAGACGGCGACAAAGCTTTTTGAAGCACAGAGCTAGGCTTTCTCTTCGTGCCTGATGCCATTGCTTTTGTAGAGGAAGGTGACAAAAGCGTGTGAAGAGCAACAGTGTCACAGCTTGATCGACCGTAGCTGCCTCTGACTGAGCCGCACATGATGAAGATGATGCCGACGACTCGCTGGCATGGATTTTGCGTTCAAGACGCTGTACAGCCTCGTTGCAACTCGACCGCTTTGCCATAGCATCGCTGCTATCCGTGCCGGTGACCCCTCCAGTCGCATAGGTATGTCCAATGGCAAGAACGGTCATAAGCAAGTGATCGGGCAAAGGTCTAAACCGACGAAGTTCCATTCGAGCCAGAATTTCGAGTGGGGGTAGCAAAGGGAAAAGGCGATGAACGACACGAGCAGCGTGGTAGACGTCGCGCGGGTTGCACCGTTCCATTTCGGAGTCGGACCTTGAGCGCCTTGTTCGAGATGAGGCTTGGGATGAGGTGTATGACCGCGGCCGCCCCCATGAAGCCGAAGATGTGGAAGACGAAGAAGAGCAAGAAGCCGGATTGTGCAATGAAAACTGGGACAGTGGGGACACTGTCGGGGGGCCAACACTGTTGATGGATGCACTGGGTGTCGTGGTGACTTGCTGACGCAGGTTGTGATCGATAGGCGAAGCTGGACATTGAGCAGCTAGAGTGTTGATAGGATCTGACGGTGTCGCACTGGTGCTGCAGCTGGAGACACTGGGCACAGAAGGACTGTCTAGGAAGCTGATGAGACTATTGCACCACATGTTGTGTAGATCGGCCCACATAGGCGAAGACATCGATACTGCGTTCGACGTATCTAGCAGTGCTGACGTCGATGATGATGACGAAGAATTGAAAAGTCCAGTAACAGTATGGGACAGCTGCTCGTCTCTCTCTTTTCGCTTCAGTGAGCCAACTGAGGAATCACAATGAGGCAGTGGAAAGACAGGAAGGCCTGTGAATCCCGCAGGGGCTGCCGTGGAGGAAGATGGTGACATCGGCGGTGGACTGGCTTGACGCAAGATACTTCGAGGCGACACGGCCATGTAGGCCCAATTGGAGGGGTCGCAGTACAAATCGACAGCGCTTTGACGATCATCGCCGACCGCGTCAGCCTCTTGCTTCGGGGTCAAGTTTGTGTGTGTGTCAAAAGGGTATGAATAGGAGCGTGTAAGATTGTGGCTGCTGCTTGTGCCTGTTGCCTCATTGAACGAAGCAGTATCCGCTGGGGAGATACAGTCTAGGCTCGCATTGACGGCAGAAGGGACTGCATTGTGCTGATTCTGATCAACGGCGTCGGTGCTTGCGGTTGATAAGCGAACGAGCGGCTTTGACTGTGTTTGAGAAGGCTTTGCGCTCTGATCTACTGAAGAAATGAGCTCGAGCAAGCTGGTCCATGTGCAGTCTTTGTTGATTGTAGCTTGAAGGATGATTGGCTCCACGGGCATGGAGAGACGTTGTGCCGCCTGGACACATTTTCTCTTGGCATGTTGTTCATCTACGTAGATGGATCTGTCGACAGCCGACGATGAGGAAGAACGATGATCAACGACGCTGTGACGTGAAGGGGAAAGTGGAAACTACTACTTGGCGTGGATCCACTTACGTGCACTGGATGCCGCGTTCCACACAGCATTGACAGGGAAGCAGTGGGCCTTCTTGATCCAGATCCGCATGGTCTGGTCGAATGCACTTGGAGCGACGTTCTCGACATTGATCACAAGCCGCGTTCTGTTTGTAGACGGGGTTGCAAGATGAAGTGGTGTGTCAGAGGGGAATCAAGAATCGGGAAAATAGCGTGTCAGGAATGAGGTGCACTAGGGGTAGTCGGAGCAAGAAAGCCGGAAGGGAAAGGCCATGTGGAAAGTCCCTGTGGCTCTAGGGAGGGCCGCCCAGACGGAAGGGAAAATGGCGTGCTTACCTGCCTGCGTGGAGTCTTGTTAGTTCTGTTTCGTTTCGAAGGCGGAAGTGACGACATTGTGACCATGGCTTCGTTTTGTTCTAGACTTGTTTGGGGATCATCCGTGAATCGCAATGACGACTTGATATGATGTCAGTGGTGTCCCTAGGATGATAAGCAGTAAGTGTTGCAATGTGGGGGCGATCATCTGGAAGGAAGGTGGTAGCAGCCCGTCTTTATTTTGTCAGCGCGCCACAGCATCTTCTCAAGCATGCTCTCTCTCAAAAGAGCTCAAGTGCATCAGGCACACCTTGGCAGGCGTGGCACCGCCAGGAACGTTGACCCTGACTTGCCACGCAGCAGTACCAGAGACCCCAGAGGGCCGCCAGGACAGCGAGGCAGAAGTCATGGCAACAGAGGCAAGTCGCAGCCGCGCAACGAGCTAGAAGATATCGAGGTACTCGAGGCTAAACCACCCCGAAAGATGTTCTCGGCAAAAGTCGTTTTGAGGAACGTGCCTGCTTTGCTCTACCAATGCAGGCCAGAACCGAGCGAACTCATGCATGCACAAGGTGAGAAACAAGGCGGCAGTGGGTTAGGTTGTCGCAAGTCCGGAAGGAAGACAATGGTTATCGGCGGCAAAAAGAGGTGCAGAGAGGATACTGTAAGTGGTAAGACGACGATGCCGTTGACAGCAGACAAATCCTTGAAATTACACTTCCGTTGGACTTCAGTTGGACGACGGCGTCTTCTCACACATGCAGACATACCACCCTACACGTTTTGCTTGAGGATGGTGGGCAAGTTACGACAAAGCTGCTCGGAATTATTTGATGGTAAAAGCTCGGAGCGAGGGCAGCCGAGGTTGGGCCCAAGGGTTTAGCGAGGGTCTTAGCTTTTGCCGGCGGATGGAGAGGCGGCAGATCATTAGTGAGGTTTCGCAACCCCAGAATAACCACCTGATCAGGGGGGTCAGCGCGACCAGAAAAAGGATGAAACCGAAGACCTGCATGATTGTGCATAATGAGCTACCCCCTAGACCCCCTAGACAGCTCGGATTCCGTTGTCCGGGTCAAAGCTGTGGCGGTAGCGAACGGGGATCTGCAGAACGAGTACATTAGAGCACATGACTGGTCGCTGCAATACCTTAACGGTTTTAGTGCGTACAGTATGCAGCGGCAGATGCAAGCCCTCCTTGACCTTCGTTTGTTCGTGCAAACCACTGAAAGTAGCTCTAACTGCTTCTAAGCGAACACAACGTCGGTGCCAACCTCACTAGTTACACACCATGTTTTGACTCGCTGGTCATAATCTGATTGTATTGTGCTTGAATGACTCAGTCGCTTGCTCGAAGTCGATCTTTCAACTCGCCGCAGCATCTAGCCGAGACAGCCTCGTTTCAAGTTGACTCTGCACACATCATTGATGATTTTGCCTTTCCTTGCACCAAATATTGGATTTTTGGTCCTCAATTTTGCGATCACTTTTCTATAATAATTTATCAGATGAAGGTTCCCGAACAATGCAGACCTTCACCTTTACGGATACGGCTACCGGATAGGGTACTCATGCCCGTACGCCTTCCTCGCTGTTGTGAAATACGGTTGCGGCTACCGTAACTCTAAGTTGCATTCATGCTTCGCCTAAGAGTGTGTTGCGAGCCGTCCCATGCTAAGTTGTTCAGCCAAGACCACGATAAAGGGAAGTTGTTGCCGCGGTCGATCATTCGTTAACTCAAAACATTACACTGATAAGGTACCTAAAAACTAGGAAAACGAATTCAGCGGAATTTCATGAGTGCAAATTCCGACAATTCTGTGCATAGAAGCGAGTCGTTGACGACGACGACGGAGACGAAGACGGCAATGATTGGATCACTGCTTTTGCTAGACGAGGAAGCAACAAAAAGCGGAGTGGCAACTTCTAGCGCTTCCCGCACCTGCTGAACAACGGCAACCTTTCATGCACACGTGATTCTCCCTTCCACCGACCAAACTACCGAATAAACTACCGGTACCGGGATCACCACCGATATGACTTCTATCCAACACTCTACCGAACCAATGTAAAACGCTATGTTTGATACTCACACAACGTATATAGAATGACCAGTCTTCAGCTGTTTGTGTTTGTAACCCTGATCCAACTTTCGTTTTCTCCTTTCGCACGCACTTCAAGAATGAGTTGCGCCCCCAACGCTCCCATTTCGCAATGCAACATCAACTACCCGCTTCCTCCTACAGGAAAAGGGGTGGTGGATTGGGTGATTGGAGGAATCTTTACCTCCTTTTACACCGTCATTGCCTATCAAACTTTCCGAGCTTTCCGTCGCAAGTCCACACTTAAACTACCCTGGATCAGCCTGCTCTTCTTTTCGGGCTTTCGATCGGCTGGATTTCTCATGCGCGCTTGGGTCGACGATAATCCAGTTCAAGACAGTTGGTCATATCAACGAGCCAAAGATTGGGTTGTACTGCTCACTGCATCTTACTCGATAATTGCTGCTGGTACCACTTTCTTCCTCATCTTCTTGGCTTCAGTACTGGTAGCTTTGAGGAGAGCTAGTCGTGCTGCCCGCGACATCGGTGATCAATCTTTCAAGTCCACTTTTAGCAAGTTTGAGCAACAGCAAGATGATGGAGCATTCCTTCTAGACGATCGCGAACTCATGGCTCGAAAATGGGAAGATCGCGCCATGATGGCTTACCGTATCTTTGTCATCGCCGTAGCTGCGCTCAACATTGTCGGCGCCTTACGTCAATTTGATTATTACTGGCTCGACTACGATCAGGGTCTCGCACTACGAAAAGTGGGAGGTTTCCTTCAGATTGTTGTTGGAGGTGTTTTGATCTTGGCCTTCTTGTTTGTTTACTTTCATTATGGATCTCCCAGACCTATTCGTCCGGCTTTCCTCTTGTTTGTTCTCAACATCTTGCCTCTCTACACCATCACCTTGATTTTTAACATTCTTCGTGTCCTGCAACCTTTGCAGGCAGATATCAACCAGGATCCGAACTATACCTATTATTTTCAAGTGCTTCCCGATTGCCTCAACCTCTTTCTGCTTCTTATTTTCAACTTTGACAGGTTACTAGACTACAATGCTATTCAAAGGCATTAGTGTTCGTCAATAGCATTTTGATCATGACTCAAAGTAATGGAATTATGCCTCATCGCTCGGTGCTGTTAGTGTGAAGAGCGGACTGACTGAGCATTGATTGTCTATGAGTGTGTATCAGCTGAAATTTAAGAGAATGAATAGAAACAGCCTAAAGACGCCTCTTTCGAATAGGCCAAAGAACCAAGTGGTACCAGAACATCCACCACAAGTTTCGCAACAAACGTCGAATCCAATATCCACCATTAACAGGTGTCAAATCAAAGAGCTCCAAAGGCTGAGGACGGGGTAACTCTGCGATCGCCTTTGCCCGTTCTGGCACTGCTGACATCAACTCTCGAGCCGGCCTTTCCTTCATACTTGCCATGATCTGGATGAGGCAGCGCATATCATCCACCAAACGGTGTGCCTCGTCCGAACTGACAAGTCGATCGTCGAACGCGGTTCGAAACGTCAATTTGTCCTTGCTGGGAGTTACTTGGAGGAAAATGCACGACGAAGTGGCCATGTGTTCGCGACCCAATTCCATCGTGATTTCCTGCTCGTCGTTTAAGGATGGTTTGAGGCTAGGTAAGTTTTGGAAGATCATACTTGTTTGCAGGCCGCTACGAACTTTGGAGATGCCCAAAGTGCTGCTCAACCGGTCTAGAGGCGAATGCTCTTTGCCCTTGGAACGAGAGATGGTCTCGTAACAGTGGCGTAGCAAAGTCTCGACATTGTCATCGAGATCCACTTGGAACAGGCCGAGCAAAACATCCAGTGTGGGTCCACGAATCGAGTCCAGGTCCTCCAATCCATCAAAGAATCGGCTCGATGCAATGTACGATGTCGTGACTTGCACTCGCGACTGATTCTCGGTGGTTGTGCTACGTCGTGCCAATGCTAAAACAAAGGCCGTCATTGTGACAGTAAAGAGACTCACGCCCGAGGATTTCGCCAGCGCTTTTGTATCGATAAAGAGATCCGAATCGTACTGACGGTTAACCACCGGTAGCGTTTCCGGTTTTGATTCGTAGTCGATTGGCCATTTGACGTAGTGGAGTTGCTTCAACTCTTCTTCCCACCAACTTGCCAATTGGTCAACGTCACGACTTCGGGTAAATGCAATGTACTCTTTGAAGCTCGTGGTCGGTAGTGGTGAGACTTGGGATGGGTGACCATTGAGGTGACAGAGAAGATCTTGAAGCATCAGACGCATCGACCATCCGTCTGCCAACGAATGCGGGAAAGAAATGATCAACTTTTGCACACGATTAGCCGTAGCACCAATCAGAGCTAGACGGAAGGGAACGCGTCCAAACTCGACATGGCCGAGCAATCGATCTTCATCCATATATCCATGAAAGTCGCGATCGTGTTCTTTGTCTGTACGCGGATAGAATGTCTTGAGATCAAAGGGACAATGTTTCTGCTTAAAGATGCATACGACGCCACGGAATCTGGCAGTGTAGGCCATGCCGGATCGAAAGTTGGCATGGTGCTGAATTGTGTTCATCCATGCTGAGCGTAGTTTGTCGGCGTTGATGCGTGGCCCTTTGCATTCCCATACAGCTTGGTTCCATTCGATGCTTTGCGGTCGTGCGAGTTTGTATGCGAATCCCATTCCTGCGGACACGCCTTGATAGGGAGTGGAATAGAACATGTCTTCGATCCAGTCGGGATCAATCGCGTATCGCCACATGACCCAGTCGCGGTCCATAGCATCGAGTTCGGCGAGTTTGGGGTCGACTTTCGTCAGAGTGGTTGCGGAACTGTCTTCGTTAAAGCAAGCTCGAGCTGCGACTATGGCAATGGTACCACCTCCTTGAACGAGGTCGCGAATCTCGACCTTGGCGCCTCTCTTGCGTAGGTGAGTCAAAATACGCACCGCACTGAGCGAGTCTCCGCCGAGTTCGTCCAGGCTATCGTGGATGTTGATCGTGTGCGAATCCAGATCGAGAACGGCACCAAAGGCCTCGGCGACGGTGATTTGTGCCTTTCCAGTGGCAAACGCAATTGCCTCATTCTTCTTGTCCTCCTCCTGCTGTTGGCACGCCGGCTTGGTTGATGAAGTGACGACGTGCAGCTTGCCAGATGCAATCGAGTCGTCAACCAGCCGTTGCAAAGCTTTACGATCCAGCTTGCCCGAGACCGTGAGCGGCAGTCCAGAAATAGTAAAGATGAAGACGTTGGGAGTAGCAGCGGAGCCAAGCTTGGCACGAACGTGATCGGCGAGCTGCTGCGCAAACGCCTTGTCTTCTAGCTTTTCGTTTGCGTTCATCTGCACAAGGGCGACCAGTCGAGCCGTCTCCTTGATGGTTCTCGTGCAGACAAAAGCATTCTGGATACGCTCATCTGCTCGTTCAATGGCATCTTGAATCTCTTGGGCCTCGAGACGCACGCCGCGATACTTGAGCTGGCCATCCATACGTCCAAGTAGCTCAAAGCGACCGTCCGCATGGAGCCTTGCAAAATCACCGGTGCGATAAAAGCGTTTGCTGGCACCGTAAATGCTGAGATCAACAAAGACAGAGGCGGTCTTTTCAGGTTGATTGAGGTAGCCTCGAGAAACTTGCTCACCTGTGAGATATAGTTCTCCCACACCACCGATGGGAGCGAGAGCGTTGGACGAGTCGACGATCATACACTCGACGGAGCCGATAGGGCGACCAAACGGAGTCCAGCGCAAGTTTGTCTCTTCAGGATCAAGCTGATTCATGAGAGCCAAGATGGTGACTTCAGAAGGCGCTCCACCGTTGAGTAGCGATGGTACCAGTGGGAGAAGGCGATCTCGCTGCGCAAGCGGTACTGGCTCTCCCGTGAGAATCAGAGCTTGCAAGCTAGCATGACGCTGGCGTATAAAGTCAGCAACGGTAGGTGTCAAGATGGCGTGCGTGATGTGCAGCTCATCGATCGTGGCATCAATGTCTGTGATGGCTGCAAATCGGTCTTGAAGCACCAAAGTCGCGCCTGTGGTAAGTGCATAGATAAAGTCACCTACTGACACATCCCACACAGGTGCACTGAACTGGAGGAGGCGTGATCCAGGGCTTGGATTCCAGCCCGTCATCTTGGCTGCAGCAAACGAGGCGAGGTTTCGATGCTCGAGGATGACGGCTTTGGGTACTCCAGTGCTTCCCGAGGTATAGATCGTGTAGGCCTTGGTAGTGGGGAGAATCTTGACGTCTCGCAGGGCAATGAGGTCGAGCAATGGCTCTTTGGAGCTATGCAGATCAGGACTGACGCGGAGAAGCTGAGGACGGATCTCATCTGTCAGAGAGCTTGCAATTTGCTCTGCTCGTGGAGCATGGAAGGCATCGATGATCCACACAGGAGGTCGCGTCTCGTTCATAATGTGACAGATGCGATCATCTGTGAGCTGATCGACCATAGGAGTGACACAGCCTCCAGCCTTGAGAATGGCAAGGATTGAGATGGGCAGCAACTCACTCTTCTCGAGCATCATGGCAACATGAACCTCGGGAGCGACACCGAGACGGCGCAGCTGACAAGCCAATCGGCCGCTCGATGTTCCAAGCTGCTCGTAGGTGATCTCGACTTTGGATGGAGCTTGAACAGCGATTGAGGATCTGAACCGCTGCGAAGCAAGCGAGATGAGTTTGTGCACCAAGACTGGCGTCTTGCTTCCAGTACTTTCGAACAGCTGTTGACTGCGACCGAGTGTGCCCAGGATTAGCTCACGCTCTCCCGGGACAAAGGCATCGAGCTGGTCCAGCGGCACCTGTCTATGCAGCTGCGTGAGAAGATGGACCATTCGCTTGCAGATCTGCTCTGCGTCCGATGCCAAAAGGGTGTCGGCTGCATAAACGGCCCGAACGCCGACTCGATGATCTGCATCCAGGCTGAGTTGCAAGTGTAAGGAAGTGCATGAGAGCGGCAGGTGCTTGAGGAGCCGCTCTTCTACATGAGCATTGTTTGAATTGATTGAGAAAGATGCTCCCCAAAGCTTTCGGCCGTCCAAGTGACGCGCAAGACTGTCCAAGGGTAAAGGTGCTGTCGTGTTGACAGAGCCCGATCCGAGTTCGACGACGCAGTGACGAAGCAGCCAAGCGTCTTGTCGAGTCTGATCTGCTTGCTCCAAGAGAGCATAGGCTACCTTTGTTTCTCCAGCGTAGATGGAAAGAAGCTTGGCGAAAGCCAGTTGGACGAGCTCCAGGTTGCGGTCATCCAAGTGACTGGCATCGAGCTCGATGCCGAGATGGTACTCTTCGACTTGGACAACATTTGCTGGAGCAATCTGCCTGACAAAGCCAGAGACATCTGACAAGCCACTGCATTCTTTGCTCCAGTTGGACACGAGGCTGTCTATGTCTGATTCATTGACCTCTACGACAGGCTCGACTGCGGCCGTGATAGCACGATCGGCGTTCTTTGGTTGAGCTTTGTTGGGGGTGAAGACCTGCTCCTGCCAAGCTTGTCGAGAGACCAACATCGTGTTCAGTCTCGTGTAGAGCCTGAGAATCGTTGAGCCAATATGTGAGCTGTAACGTTGCTTGTAAGCGAAGCTGATATGGTAAGATGAGAATAGACAAAAGAGTTCTTGAGATCGGCGAGAAGGAGAGATTGAATGCTGGGACCGGTACTACGGGATCGAGACCAGTAAAGCGTACTCCGACCGATACAGGTTGCTCTACTCTTCCTATCTGCTGTCATCTTGATTTTTTTTAACGAGAATGCTCTGTATTTCCCAAAGGATGAGTTTGCCTGCTGTATCGACATAGAGGTGTGTTTTTGACAAGGGGTATGATCATACGGCAGGAAGCGGGAAGCGAGCAACCCTAATTTGAGGCTGCAACGGCTGTCAATTTGCGCGCGCCTTTTCAATTCGTACATGCTCGGTTGCGGCTTCCGTAAAATCTCTGCTCTCGCTTCCACCATCGCTTTCGTCTGCAGATCTCACCATCACTGTCCTCTCACTTCTTCCACACTTGACTCGACCGCCTCTACAGAAAGAAGATGTGGGAATATGGTGTTCTGCTGACCGCTCGCCAAAGGTGCAACTTTGCTGCGCTTTGGTCGCTTTGAAGCTCGGCAGCCACTGCCCCATCACGCGGTGATTTCTTCTGCAATGCAGGTACACCGCATCCGCAGTGTCTGCTTAGGGTCCGGCACCCAAATGAGGGAGTTCCGACCTTCTTGCGACAATGTCCGTCTCCAATCAGTCGAGGCGCCTACCGGCAGATGGCTGCTTCCTGTCCTCTCTCGGTAACTCAATGTCTTAGCACGTTTTGTCTCTGCTGCTGTACGAACAGGGTTTTTCCGTTGGTACCGAATTGACTAGAGTACTGCGCACTGTATGGACAGAGTTGAGCTCCCATTCCAATCTCAGTGCGCTGTCCATTCACAACTTACTAAGAAGCAGATAGCGTTCTCTTCCCCCTTTCAGTCGACCTATCCTGAACGTCTCTCAGCCGACCTACCTTTCCTTTCCTTCGAAATTGAAGAAAGAGCGAGTACAACGAGGGCATCGCTTCCTTCGTATCCTGTCAAGAACGATCTTTTTGGCCAACAACCAGCATCCCATTCCTTTCTTCGAGACCACCATCTCCTTGCCGCTCTTTGACAGACACCAAATCTATCTTGATCGACTCGTATCACCGTTCTTAAGTTATAGCAGACATATCACAAATCCTTCGTTCCTTCCGCGACTAGAATCAAATCATGCCCACTCCTTCAAAATATACAATGGATCCTTTCAACTACGACCACACTGTCCTCGACGTGATCGAGCGACACTCAGGACAGCTTGCCAGCAAGAGGTGTCTGCACTGGATCGGAGCCAACGGCTCAGTCCAGAAGAGCCTCACTTTCCAGGACGTTTGGGAGCAATCAGCTCAGATCGCCGCTCATTTGATTAGCGATCACAAACTCATCAGCCAGGAGACGGTCCTTCTCGTCTACCCCTTTGGACTCGACTTCATCGTCGCTTTTCTAGGCGTCCAGCGAGCTGGAGGTGTTCCTGTGCTTGTGCCTCCTCCTAATCCCGCCCAGCTGGACAAAGACCTGGCTCACTTCAACAAGCTCGCTCAACTTTCTGGGTCGCGCCTCTGTCTTACTTTGCGTTCCTACTCGGCTACGCTCAAACTCGCCTCAGGATGGCGCAGCATCAAGTCAGCGCTCTCGCTCAATAGGTCAACCGAACGCTGGACTGACCTCACCTGGGTCAACACTGATACGATCTGCAACAACAGCAACTTCTCGGCCGTGTCAGTATCGGTCCCCAGCGTCAAGCTGGATCACTTGGCATTCATCCAGTATACCTCGGGCTCCACCGGCGATCCCAAGGGCGTAGAGGTCACGCATCGCAATCTGGTGGCCAATCTGCAGCTCATCTGTCAGACGGTTCCTTACACTCCCGACACGATTGGCGTGACTTGGTTGCCCCACTTCCACGACTTTTGCCTCATCGGTGCCATTCTCACCAGCGTTTACGCCGGTGGCGTTGTCTATCTCCAGAGTCCACTCGACTTTGTGCGCGATCCTAACGTCTGGACACGCGCCATGTCCACTTACAAGGCTACTCACACCGCCGTACCCAATTTTGCTCTCGACCTAGCCGCACGAAAGTATGACGGTGCTCCTCTTGATCTCTCGGCTCTGCAGTGCGTCGTTTTGGGCGCTGAGCCTATCCGCAAAGCTTCGCTCGAGCGCTTCCACCGCTGCTTTAGCCCCAGTGGCTTTTCTGTCTCTGCCTACAAGCCGGCATACGGCATGGCCGAAGCCACGCTTGGTCTCTCCTTCTATCCACGCCCTGCTGAAACCATCGAAGAGCTGCTTGGTCCCGATGATGCTGTTCTCTGTGGTCCACCCTGCATGGGAGTAACAATGCGCATCGTGGACCATAACACAGGCATCGATGTGACTGAAGCAGGCCAGGAAGGTGAAATTTGGGTCGCCGCCCCATCAGTGTCGAGCGCCTATCATAACCTTCCGGAGATTTCTCAGTCAACATTCCGCAATTATCTCGACGACTTTCCCGGACTTCTCTTCTTGCGAACGGGCGATCTTGGCAAGCTTGTTTCAACAGGCGGCACGCATGCCGGTGCCGAGGGAGCGACGGATCATCCTCAGATTGTGGTGACGGGCAGGCTCAAGGACATTTTCATCATCCATGGGCGTAATGTTTATCCACAGGACATCGAAGAGCTTCTCTGGACAAAATGGCCTGATCTCTTCAAGGCTGGCTCTGTCGCCGTGTTCGCTTCTCACTGCAAGAGCAGCTCCAACGCGGATGTTCAAGATAGTGACGACGGTGATGAAAATCGCGTTGTCCTCTGTGCCGAGGTACGCAAGACAGTGCTGACGAAAGCAGATAAGCTCGAGACACTGGCAAAAGTGCTCGAACAGATCCCTTCGCTCGTGCTCTCATCGAGCGGCGTCATGCTCGATCACATTGTCTTCACCGAGCCAGGTCAGATTCCACGCACCACCTCGGGCAAGATTCGTCGACGTCAAACCACGGCTTTGTACGAGCAGGGAAGCATCAAAGTTGTGGCCGACGATTCGAATCCTAGGTCGAGCTGGCTCAAGGCTGTGCTGGCAACCATGGCCAAGATTCCCAACATGCCAACAGACTTGATGCAGAACCTCGACTCTATCACCAACCGATCGCTCACAGAGGTGGGCTGTGACTCTTTGATGCTCTTCAAGATTGCTTCTCACCTGTCGGAAGAGTTCCAGGTCGACATCCAGGTGTCTGATCTCGTCAACACGCAGTCCCTGCAGAACATTGCCAACCTCGTCATTGACGCGCGAGGCTCCAAGAACCAGTGTGTCGACCTTTACACTGGCGAAGCTCTTGACGTCTATGCCCCTACCAGTGACCAAAAGCGTCTATATCTCGAGTCGGTGCAATCAGCTCGACACTCACTTGCCTACCACATTGCACATTCGATCGAATTGCGCTCGGAGGACGTCGTCCAACTCGATCAGCTTCGCAGTGCCATCTTGCAAGTGGTGGCGCGCAACGATAGTCTCAGGAGCATCTTCACCGTTGATGGCAAGGGCGAGACCGTCGCCGAGGTAATGGCACCCTCTCAGTTGCCCAGTAGAATGGTTCGCATCCTGCATCAACCCGAGGATGAGGAGCAAGAGTTGCGGGAGGCAGCCACCTCTTTCGTGCAACGATGGGCTACTACAAGCCTCAACTTGTCCGAGTCGTGTTTTGAGACCGTTCTCGTCCCTCTCTCTGAGCGTTGCGTCGTGTTCGCCTTCAAGGTACATCATATCGTCTTCGATGGCTTTTCGGCGGTGCTTTTGGCACAGCGTATCACGGCGGCCTATATGGCTTTGATCAGCGGCAGCCAATCAACCGTTATCAAACTCCCGCCTCAGTTTTCGCTGCTGGCTGCAGCACGGCATAGCGAGGTGCAAGAAGGTCAGAACAGCATTCCAAGCGACGCATTCTGGCAATACATCAACTCACAGGCTCCACAGCCATTCGAGCGCCAGCGCCGAATCAGACATGCTGATACGAGCCAGGAGGATGGACAGGTCATCACCCAGCTATCTGCTGCCACCTCTCGTCGCATCCAAGATCTCGTCCGTATCAGCGGGTACAGCGCTTTTACCTTTTATCTCACTGCTTTCATGCAACTTCTCTCCGACTTTGAGATACAGGATGACTTTGTTGTTGCATGTCCCGTGACAAAGCGGACCAACACTTCGATCAGGTGCATGATCAGCTTCCTGGTCAACACGATGCTCGTACGAAGCCCCAAGCTCGAGCCTTCGGAGGAGCGAGATGACAAAGTCTCGGCGCTCGAGTTCGTTTCACGCCAAATCCAAGCCTACATCAAGAATCCTCACTTTGACTTTGAAGCCGTCTTGAAGTACATTCAGGGAGACGCAGATATTGCAGGAGCTGACTTGCTCTCGCTCTGGTTCAACATGCACGAGTTTGCGCTCGAAGCAGAGATGCAATCGTCGCAGCTTGCTGTGGCCGGCTCGCAGCCGCTATGGACCGGCGTGAGCAAGTTTCCCCTCGGCCTCGAGCTCTTCCCTCAAGCCGATGGAAGCGTGACGTGTGTCTGGGAGTATGCCGGGAAGATCTGTACCAGGCAAGAGGTGGGTCAGCTGGCAAGCGCTTTCAAGGCCATGATCGAGATTGCTGCTCGTCAAGATCGCGCTAATGATTCACTTCAGCGACTCCTTCACGCAAACGACACGACTTCCATGGCTCGTTTGCAGATGGCAGGTGCCGTGGTCAATCGATCATCGACGCAACAGCAACACACTCTGGTCAACTTGTTCCACGCCTCAGTATCTCAGTTTGCTGATCGAGTAGCCATTGAAGACGCTGTAAGCGGCCGCAGCTTTACGTACCGTCAGGTTGATTACCAGACCAACTATTTGGCTTCGCTGATCTGCCAGCGTCTGAAACTCAGTTCGCCAAATCAGACGGGTAGCCATGTCATGCTTGCGCTGGAACGAGGTCCGCACCTGACCATGGCGATGCTTGCTGTTCTCAAGGCGGGTGCCGCATACGTTCCGTTGGATCTTTCCAATCCCACCGACAGGAATCGATACATTGCACAGCAAGTCGCTTCGCAGCTGGTCCTCGTTGACAACTCGACCACCTCTAGGTTCTCTCAAGAGCTCTGCATTGATCTGATCAATGTCGAAACTTGCATTGCAGAGAATAACGCCAAGGCATCCGAGCTGGCTGCAGATCTGCCTTCCCAGATCGACCCTACCTCGATTTGCTACGTCCTGTTCACTTCTGGATCGACTGGTATGCCCAAAGGATGCGTCATGACCCATAACGCAGTCACGATCAGCGTGCTCGGTCATCTTGATGCGACAGAATGTCCCAAGGGTGTACGAACACTGCAGTTCTCACGATACACGTTCGATCACTCGGTGTTGGAGCTCTTCATGACCATGTGTCGCGGTGGAACCTTGGTGACAGCGCCGCAGAACGAGCTTCTCAGCAACCTCGGGGGACTGGTAAGTGACTCGATGATTTCGATGTGTGTACTGACCCCTACCGTCGCTTCTCTATTGACAGATCCTCACGACTATCCCTGGCTACGAATTCTCATCCTCAGCGGAGAGCCCACAAGCGCAGAGATGCGATCAAAGTGGCTCGGTACCAACATCAAGACTAAACTCTTCAACCTTTACGGCACTACCGAGGGCGGCATCCATCAATTCTGCTGTCGCATGACCGTTGAACAGCTTGCTTCGTGCGTTGGAAAGCCACTTCCTGGGATGAGGGCAACTGTGCTCGATCGCAACCACGAACCGCTACCTCTCGGCGCTGTTGGCCACATCTGGGTCGATGGACCTTACTTGGGTCGAGGATACTTGGCCAACGCTGAGGTCACCGATCAATACTTCAAGCAAATCAGCTTCCCTGGCCTTGACAGATCCGTGAAAGCACATGATACGGGCGACCTCGGCTACTTTGACGATCAAGGCAATTTGCAGCTCGTTGGACGTCAGGATCATCTTGTCAAGGTTCGGGGTCAACGCGTCGAACTTGGGGAGATCGAAGCGCATATCAGTCGCTTCCAAGTAGACAACAACGACAGTGGTAAGGCGGTAGTAGTTCTGCGCCATGTCCCGTGCTTCAACGAAGAGGTGCTCGTCGCCTTTGTCGAAAGCCAAGACGCTGATAGCCAGGACACAGTTGCTTGTCCAGCTCCCGCGCCACATCTGGAAGACAAGCTTCGAAGCCAGCTCCCTCGCTACATGGTGCCCACGTTTTTCGTATCGATGAAGAAGCTCCCGCTGACTTCGAGCGGCAAGCTTGATCGAAAGCGTCTTGCTACAATGCCCTGGGTTAATAAAGATAGCAGGGCGATTCCGGTTGCCATGGAGTTGTCTGCTTCTGTCAGCTCTGCTGTCTCCGTGGCGAGCTTCGAGACGCACAAGACCACGGACATCCTCTTGGATACCATCCGAAGCGTAACGAGTCTCGAGTGTACGGCCGACACCAACTTGATGGAGAGTGGTATCACCTCGATCACTGCCATGCGCATCTTGGCTGTACTCCGTTCACATCACAAGCTTGAGGCAACCATCAATGACTTTTTCGAGCATCCCACCATTGATCAGATTGCAGCTTGTATCGACCGTCGTCAAGGTCGATTGAACCCCGACGCGATGGCGCACAGCTTCTTGTCGGACAAGCGCTTTTTGTCGACTCTAGACAATTCATCTCCACAATTATCTTCGTCTGCCTTCAGTGATGCTAACATCGAGGTGCCCGAAACTCATCTCAAGAACATTGCTGACTTTGAAAAGCATCCCGAGCAACGTCACGACTGGTTCCCACTCACCACTCTTCAAGAAAGTTACATGATTGGCCGTCGCTCAGATGTGGATTTGTCTCTTTCGTCGAAGACCATGGTCGAGATCGTCCTCCCAGCCGATTTCAGCGTTGATAAGATTAAGGCGGCGTTCAAGGTGCTTGTGCAGAAGCACGATGCAATGCGGCTGGTGTTTGACGCTGACAGGATGGAGCAACGAGTCTTGCCCTTTGACGAAGTGGCTCAACAGATCCCTGTCTCGTTTCACGACGTCACTGAAGACGATTTGTCTCCGGAAGAGAGCAAGTCATTTGTTCAAGCTCTTCGCGACGAAATTGAAGCCGCCGAGTACGACCCCAACAGCTGGCCACTCTTTGATGTCAACCTTGCTCGCTGTTCACCCGTGAGCGAGGGTGTCGCAGAGAAGCTTCACATGTGGCTCTCGCTCGACTTGCTCATCATCGATGCCAAGAGCGTGCAAACCCTTTGCATGGAGCTGAAGCAGCTGCTGACGCATGATGTCGAACAGATGGACAGTAACATCGACAGTCTTGATGCCACCTTCCGCGACTATGTCGTATGGCATCGCAACGGAGCTTTCGACGCAGATGCATACGCCCAAGCCAAACAGCATTGGCAGGGACGTTTGCCCACATTGCCACTTGCTCCCATCCTTCCACTTCGATCTAGTGGTAGTGATCAACTTCAATTTACCTCGGTACATCATCTCGAGCATACTTTCAGCGAGCAGTTTTGGCCGGACTTCGTTTCAAATTGCAAGCAACACAGACTCCTGCCTTCTTCGGTGCTCATGACGAGCTTGGTTGACGTACTTCGTCTATGGAGTCAGGACAACTACTTCACGATCAACACAACTCTCTTCAATCGTCAGTATGTTGATGAACAGATTGACCAGGTGATTGGCGACTTCACCGAGGGCATCTTGTTCCAAACACCGGACGAAGAAGAGCTTATCGGTGGTGACTCCACACGATCGACGTCTTTTGCAGCTCGCTGCACTCATGTGCAAAGACAGCTGCTCTCGGACATCTCTTACTCCCAATACAGCAGTATTGAAGTCATTCGAGATTTGCAGCGACATCGCCCTGGCTGCCTCATGCCCGTTGTCTTCACCTGCGTGCTCCCTCCTGGCCATTCTACCACCGAGCAAGGCAAGGACAAGATCGAAGCGCATTCTTCCAGCCTCGACTTTGACTTCGAGCTCGCTGGACGCAAGACACAGACCTCCCAGGTGATGCTCGATTTCCAGGTCTTCCCAAGCCTGGATGGCAAGAACATTGAACTTCACCTCGACTATATGGATGTGTTCGAGCCTGCGGTTGTCCACGAGCTCTTCGGCGTCTTTGCAAGCGGTCTCGAACGAAGTATCGCAGCAGGCTTGGAGGCGAACAGTGATTCGAGCTGGGACCGTTTCGCTTCGTTCGCTCAGCTGTCGGCTGATCACCTCAAGCCTCGATCTGAAGCCAACGCTACTGACCGAGTTTCCATCTGCAAAGAAGTCTTGGATCTGCCTGATCACGAAAGCATGCTTACGGACGGCTTTGTTCGTATGGCTCAAGAACATCCAGATAGAGTCGCGATCCAGGCTATCGATGGCATTATCACCTACGGAAAACTCCTGGAACAGGCAGCACATGCTGCCAATCGTATCGAAAAGATCCTTGCATCTTCTGTTCAAGATGTGTCAGTCGGGCCATTCAACGTCGCTGTCTTGCTTGAAAAGTCCTGCAGTCAGGTGTTGAGCGTCTTGGCAGTGCTGCTGTCAGGCAACGCATACGTCCCTGTCGACGTCGAGGCTCCTGCCGAACGTGTTGCCGCCATCGCAGACGCCGCTTCCATCAGACTTGTCCTGACGTCCAAGGCGGTCGAAGCTGATCGATTGGCATGCTTTGAGCACGTTTGGTTTGTCGAAGACCTCATCTCCGACACACAGGCCGCTTCAAACAAGCTGCCGCTGGTCAAGCGTCGCGGAGACGATCTTGCATACATCATATTCACCAGCGGCTCAACAGGCAAGCCAAAAGGCGTGCGTATCTCTCATCACGCTGCTCTAAACACGATTGCAGCCATCATCGAGCGTTTAGAGCTCAACAAAGAGGACGCATGCTTTGGCCTTTCGAAGCTGTCGTTCGATCTTTCGGTGTTTGACATCTTCGGCACACTGTCTCTGGGTGCCAAGCTGGTGTTGCCAGATCCTGAAAGACTCAAAGATCCGGCGCACTGGATCGACATTATGCAACGACACCAGGTCAAAATGTGGAACAGTGTACCGATGCTTCTGCAGATGCTAGTCGCTTATCAGCCAGCTGATACCGCTTATGAAGTTGCCCTGTCGTCCCTCAAGACTGTGCTGCTGTCCGGCGACCGTATTCCTGTGGAGCTTCTTCGCGGATTGCTCCATCGCAAAGGTCAACAGACTCGGTTCTATGCGCTTGGAGGCGCTACGGAAGCATCGATTTGGTCCAACTATCATCCAATAACAGCGAGCGACGTCAGCACAGAATGCTCTCGTCCTATTCCCTACGGAGTGCCGTTGCCCAATCAGCAAATGTATATCTACAAGGAGACGCCTACCAACGCTTTTGAGCACACGCCTGATTTCGTCGCTGGTGATCTCTATATTGCCGGCCAAGGTCTGGCGCAAGGCTACACCGAAGAGAAACAAACACGAAAAGCCTTCATCTATCATCCGGAAACGGGCATGCGTCTCTACCGCACGGGCGACGTGGCGAGATATCTGCCCAACGGTCTCATCGAGTTTGTAGGCAGAAACGACTTCCTCGTTAAGGTTGGCGGCAATAGAGTCGAGCTTCAAGAGATCTCCACCGTGGCTTCGAGCCTGCAAGGTATACGAAGCATCTTTGTGGACGTGCATCGCGAACAGCTGGTTGGTTTCGTCGTCCCTCTCGACGACGATCAGAACAGGGTCTTGCCACTTGAAGGTCTGCCCTTGCTCACCGAAGAAGCTGATCGTAAGTTACACAAGATCGAGCACAAGGATGCAAGCTCCCTGCCACAATCTGTTGGCTTGCTCGAGTCCAAAGAGACCACTCCAATTGCCGGTCTCACAAAGTCACAGAAGAAGGTCACTGTAACTAGAAAGAGTACCTATGCATTCTCACCGCAGGCCGTGGCTATCGACCAGCTACAAGAATTCATCGAGAGGTCGATGCGGCTCTCAGTGCCTCAGACTCAAGACTCCAACGAACCGAATCAGGCGCTAGAAAGTGTACTCGGTGTCTTGATGCCGGTCCAGACAGAGGATAACCGTAAATACCGTTACCCTTCTGCAGGTGCCACTTACAGCGTCAACGTATTGGTGTCCGTCTCCGGCTACACGACGCTCGCATCGGGTCTCTATGCCGTTGACACAAACAACTCGCAGCTGGTGCTCCTTCAGCCCTACAATCTCGAACGCGACAATGTCGAACCAGAGACAAAGATTGACCTGCACTTCTGGAGCAACCTTGCAAAGATTGGTCCTCTGTACGGACAAAAGTCGCTGGACTTTGTTCAGGTCGAGTCTGGTTACATCGTTGGAGCTATGGGCCGCGAACTTCGTCAGAGTGCATCTGCGTGGCAGCTGCAGCCTTGTCAGACTACAGGCAACGTGGAGTCGCTGTTGGGCTCGGGAGAGTCCATGATCAGCAGCATGCGCTTGACCCTCAGCCAGGATGAAGCGCGTCCCAAGGATTCGTCTTCCGTCTTTGTCTTCCAGCGCAGCGATGAGGAGTATTTCTGGCACAGATCAGCTCAGTCGAACGAGCTCGAGGCTTCCCTTTTCACTGATGGAGAGAAGGGAATCTATGACTTGCGCAGCATCTTTTTCCATGCCAATGCCGCCTTGCTGCATTCTGCGAGCCTGATCATCGCCATCGCAAGTCCGAACGGAGAGATTGAGGCTGCTAGCCTGGCGCAGAACCTCCTCGAGGAAGCTTCGGCCGCCAAACTTGGTTTCACCACCATCCCCTTCATCAGCGAGAGATTCGAGACTTTCTTTAAAGGACGAGGTCTGACTCCGCCGCAGGTCATTCTCGTCGGTGGCAGCCTTCCAGATTCAGTTGCCGAAGTTGCCTCTCTGCAGTCAGGAATGCCACTGAAGCGTCTGAACGGTCATCTCTCAGCGCGTCTCCCGAGTTACATGCTATTGAACAAACTCTTCACCATCGATCGGCTTCCTCTCACGTCGAATGGAAAGGTAGACCGCAAGTCGCTACTTGCACTAGCTGAACAGCAAATTGGAAGCGCCTCAGAAGAAGATGAGGGTATCTTGACAGACATGGAGGTCTTCGTCGCTCAGATCTGGAGTAAAGTGCTGACACTTGAAGAGTCGAGTCTCAACAGGACCTCCTCCTTTACCGAGCTTGGTGGTCACAGTTTGTCTGCCATCAAAGTGCAAGGCCTTTTGAAGGCAGCTCTTGGTCTTTCAGATCTTCCTCTCAAGGTCCTATTTGCCAATCCTCAGCTGTGTGACCTTGCAGGCGCCCTTGAAAGGTTGGGCGCCAAGGCCGTCAACGGTGCTGTCGATGATCATTTCGATGCAACCAGCTCGGCTGTCGAAGCAACGATGCAAGCATGGGAAGAGTCACGTTTCGATCCATTCCCATTGACACCGATCCAGCAAGCCTACTTTATCGGCCGTGATCCCCTTGTCGAGCTCGGCGGAGTGGCAACACATGCCTATCAAGAGTTCGCTATCCCGTCTTGGCTTACATCAGACCTCCTCGGCCAGGTCATTTCTGAGCTGCTTGCTCGACACGATGCACTTCGCATCATTTTCGAACAGGATTCTGTCAGTGGCGTCCTACAGCAGCGCGTCCTGCCATACGCAGAGACGGGAAGCTACGAGGTGCTACACGCAGACGTCTCAGACGAGGACGAAGAGGTCGGTGAGCAGATGATCGAGTCTGTTCGCTCCGAATTGTCACATCAGGTGCTAGATCCTCACACCTGGCCTCTCTTTGACGTTCGAATCACGAAGACCAAGGAGCTCAACGTGCTGCACATCTCACTTGATGCTCTCATCGTCGATTTCTACTCGTCGGCCATTTTGGCAGCCGATACACTTGCACTCATCAATGCAGCTCGCCAAGCCAACTCGTCCAGCTTGGCATCGGTGGCACAGCTTCATCCACTCAAAGCTACCTTCCGCCAGATGGTGTTGGAAGAAATGCAGTTGCGAACAGACGATAGCGCTGGCATGGCTAGGTCACGTTCGTACTGGCAGGGCCGAGCTGACAATATCCCCAACGCACCCGAGCTGCCACTCGCAAAGAGGCCATCGGAGGTCAAAGTGTCGCTCTTCGAACGTGAAGAAGTGATCATAAGCAAGGAAAGGTTCGCCAGCCTCGAGATGTTGGCGCGCCGCCACAAAGTCACCCCTACAACGGTCATTGCATATGCCTTTGCTCAGGCGCTCTCGAAGTATGCTGCCACCGCGCGCTTCATCATCAATTTGACTGTCTTCCAGCGTCCGCTCGACATTGTCGACGCTGATCAGGTCGTCGGCGATTTCACCTCGTCTCTCTTGCTCGAATATGACGGTCAAGACGCAAGATCTACCAAACATGCCCTTCAACAACTCGACGCTCAACTCATTGACGATCTCAGCCACGCTTCATATTCGGGTATCGATATGATCCGCCACCTCCGCTCCAAGAATGGCGCTTCACATCAAGTTGCTTTCCCTGTGGTCATGACTTCGGTTCTCAACGACATTGGCGCTTCCAATGATATGACGAAGCTCATGGACTTGTTTGGCAAGCCGAGGCATTCTATTTCGCAGACTCCACAGGTCACTCTGGACTTCCAAGCAGTGCGAGAGTCGTCCGGCGCGCTCGTACTTCGTTGGGACTATCTGGGAGAACTTTACCCTCCAGGTATGATCCGTAACATGCACAGCTACTTTGCGGGCATCGTTGTTGATCTATGCACAGCGGAGGCTTGGAGTGACGACTTTGACCTGGCCCGTCGCTTCCACGCACATGTCCCTCTCGATCTGGAGGCACGAACAGCCATGAACGCTACCATGGACGCAAGCATAGGTGATGCAAGCAACCTTCTACTCCATACAGGCTTCTTGCACTCAGCTTTGCTCACACCTCAGTCAAAGGCGCTATTCGATGCTGCCGAGAATCGTGCTTTCACTTATCTCGATCTAGCTCGCAGTGTGTACAAGATCTGCAAGCTCATACCAGCCGCCTGGTCTTCGAACAAGCTAGCTGGAGAGACAGTAGCCATCATCGTTCCCAAAGGATGGCGCCAAGTAGCTGCAGTCTACGCAGTGCTCTGCTCAGGGATGGCCTACATTCCGATCGAGGCCGACTCGCCAGCTCGGCGCATCGCCTTGATTCTGCAACAGGCGGGATGCACCAAAGCGATCGTGACTGAGAGCAAGGAAAGACGTGCGCTTCATCTCTCCGAAGCGGTAGTCGAAACAATTGCACTCGAGGATCTTGCATCAGTCGCTTCAAGCATAAGGGATGTCTCTGCCTCGAAAATCATCAAGACACTGTCAGCCGCTTCTGTCAGGCCGTCCGACAAAGCCTACATCATTTTCACGTCGGGAAGCACAGGTGTTCCCAAAGGTGTTGTCATTTCTCACGGCGCCGCCATGAATACGATCCACGATATCATCAAGAAATGGTCGCTGTCAAGCAAGGATGTTGCCTTTGGCCTGTCCAAGCTCAGTTTCGACCTTTCTGTCTATGACATATTTGGACCTCTTTCTATTGGTGGCTCACTCGTCCTACCGCCAGATGGATGCAAGGACCCGGAGCTCTGGGCATCTCTCGTTAGTGAACACCGAGTGTCAATCTGGAACTCGGTACCCATGATCGTGCAAATGTTGCTCGAGGCTCCTCAAGCGCAGCTTGCTCGTGCATGGAGGTCGCTCAGGCTGATTATGATGTCGGGGGACTGGATTCCTATCTCGCTGGCAAAGAAGCTCCTCTCTTTCGGCGACCATCTTCAGTCTTGCCCGGCTCTCGTCAGTCTCGGAGGTGCTACAGAGGCCTCGATCTGGAGCATCTACCACCCAATCGAGCTGCAGGACGTCCGAGCAGGTGCAAAGTCGATTCCTTATGGTCGCCCTTTGGCTAATCAGCAGATGCACATCTTCACTGTCCACGCTGACGGCAATTGGATCGAGGACGCTCCAACTTTCGCCACTGGTCACCTTTTCATCTCGGGTCTTGGACTTGCCGAAGGCTACACGGATCCGATCAAGACTACGCAGGCATTCATCACTCACCCCATCACCGGCCAGAGGCTGTACAGGACCGGAGATCTTGCGCGCTACCTAGCCAATGGCGAGATCGAGTTTGTTGGACGAAGTGATTTCCAAGTCAAGATTCGCGGTCACCGAATCGAGCTCGACGAGATCCAGCACCACTTAGAACGTATTCCTGGTGTCGACCGTGCTTGTGTTCTCGTTGAGAATGATAACATCGTCGCCGCTGTGGTTGGAGCTTCCGATGGCTTGACTGCAGACGAGATGAATGCGAGACTAGCACTTCATCTACCGAAATATATGCTGGTCGATCACGTCCTCAAGCTCAACGCCCTTCCACTCTCCGCCAATGGTAAAGTCGTTCGCAAGTCTTTGTCGGCCAAAGCGAAGGAGCTTTTCGCTTCAAAGGCAGTAGATCAAGAATCGAACAAGCGTATGAGCGCCGTTTTGACACCTACCGAGCTCACTCTGTCCAAGATCTGGGTCGAAATCCTGGAGAGAGAAGACGATGGAGGAATCGATTCATCATCTTGCTTCTTTGAGCTCGGTGGACACTCTCTTTTGGCACTTCGCCTCAAAGGAGCCATCGAGAGAGAGATGGGCGTCATCGTGCCACTCAAGGAGCTTTACAAGCAGCCTTGTAGACTGGGCTGTCTGGGCCAGGTGGTCGACGAGCTCATCGCTCTGCGAGACGACGGCACTCTCGGCAAAGGAGAAGACGCATTGGAAAACTTTGTCGCTTCGCCTGCTGACTTGGATCCTCATGCTCCTTTTGAGCTTACACCTATCCAGACGGCCTACCTGCTCGGACGAGGTGACCAGCTAGAAATGGGCAACGTCTCTGCACACAGCTACGTTGAGTACCGCCTTCCTTCCAGCTTTGTTTCAAGCCAAGGGGCCCATTCGGTGGCGAGCCTAGTCGGTATAGTCGTCGACAGACTGGTGCAGCGTCATGATGCTCTGCGCCTCGTTTTCGATATTGCGACGCAGACGCAGAAGGTGCTTCCAATCGATCAAGTTGAAGCGTACTCGGTGCGAAACTTCGACCTCACCGAAGTGGAAGACCAAGAGGTAATTGTCGCTTCGATGCGTCAGACGAGGGACGAGATGGAAGCGCTTGTCATGGATGCCTCTGCCTGGCCTCTCTTCGATATTGCAGTCACAGTCAAGACTCAGCAAGAGGTGATCCTGCACGTTTCTCTCGATATGCTGATAATGGACTTTGCTTCATCCACAATCCTCGCGCAAGAGTTTGTGGAGATGGCCAACGCCATCATCAACGGCTCAAACAGCTTGCCAACCAGCTTGAACGGTGCTCCTATGTCAACCTTCAAGCACCACATCATTGCCGAACGTCGTTTCAGGGCAACTCAACGCTTTGCCGAGATGGAACAGTACTGGAAATCCCGCAGTCTCGATTTCCCTGCTGGGCCGGAACTGTCTCGAAACGCGACTGCTGACACTCTGACATCTCCCACATTCGATCGAAGAGAAGCTGTCATTCCACGAGTCGACTTTAAGCGACTCAAACAGACCGCCACAGCACTCAAGCTAAATCTCGGCTCTGTTCTGGCAAGCGCGTTCGCCAAGGTTCTGTACCGTTTCGCTGCGGAACCACATTTTGCCATCAACTTGACGCTCTTCTCACGCCAGGCCGAAGCAGCGCAACATAATGTCGTCGGCGACTTCACTTCGTCACTCTTGCTTGAGTTTGACGAGCGTAGGTCGCCTCGAACGTTTGCAGGGGAAGTCCGACAGACCGAAGAGAGACTTGTCCAGGACGTCGAGAACTCTCGCTTTGCTGGTGTAGAGTTCATTCGCATGCTAAATGCTCAACGCAGCCAAAAGACTATGTATCCGGTAGTCATGACCATGGTACTGCACGAAACGACATTCGATCAAAGGGTCATCGACATGTTTGGCGAGCCTGTTTATGCTATTACATAGACGCCTCAAGTGGATCTCGACTTCCAGTGCATTCGTGCAATCAATGGCGACCTCATCATTCGCTTTGATTACCTCAGGGACGTGTTTGCATCAACGTACATTGACGACATCCACGCTTCTCTGCACGGCTTCGTCCAGCGTCTCTGCGATCAAAGCAGTGACGCTTGGATGAATTCGAACAGCGAGCTGGCTGTGCGCGTACCTTCTGTTGAACATGCTATCAGACAGGGCTTCAACGAGACCGAACGTAGATTCGAAGAGGACGCAAGAATTGCACTCCTGCATCAAGGCTTCCTCCGACAGATTCAACGCAATCCAGCTTCGCCAGCAGTGTCTGACGAGCAGGGCTCCCTGTCGTACGGCCAACTTGCCGTCCTTGTTGCCCTGTTCCAGTCCCAGATCCACGCGAAGGAGCTGAACAACCCCAGCCGCGTTGCTGTCGTGCTGCCCAAGGGACGATACCAGGTTGCTGCTTGCTTAGCGATCCTTTCGCTCGGGCATGCCTACGTACCTGTGGAGCAGGACTCGCCTGCTTTCCGAGTCGCCACAATTATCGAGGAAGCCAATTGTCGCGCTGTCATGGTGGACGTTAGCTGCCCGACCTATGCAGTGCTGCCAGCTACTTGTTCTGTCGTTGTCATTGACACCGACGCCGCCCATGCTCAGGTTTCGATGGACTTGGTCCCAAGTGCAATCTGCCAGCTTTTGGGGACCGAAATTAGGACCAGCATTGCTCCTCACGACGAAGCATATCTGATTTTTACAAGCGGTTCCACGGGCAAGCCCAAGGGTGTCATCATTCAGCATCAAGCGGTTGTCAACACTATCAATGACTTGGTGGCTCGCTGGTCGTTGAGCTCGCAGGATACCTTCCTGGGATTGGCCAAGCTCAGCTTTGACTTGTCGGTGTTTGACATTTTTGCTGCGATGACCGTTGGAGGCAAGCTTGTGCTTCCACCTTCGCTCAAGGAAGGAGAAGTTCACGATCCGCAAGTATGGCTGTCGCTCTTCGTAGAACATCAAGTCACTATCTGGAATTCGGTGCCAATGATGGCGCAGATGCTGATTTCCACCCGCGCCTCTCGCCTTCGCAACGATCTCGCTTCGCTGCGCGTGATGTTGCTGTCTGGAGATCGTTTCCCTGTTGATCTGGCCAAGGGTTTACTCGAAGTATGTCCATCCGAAATGCTGCTGTACTCTGGCGGAGGCGCCACAGAAGCTTCTGTTTGGAGTGTTCTTCATCGCGTTACACCTCAAGATTTTGGGCATGGTCAAGGCAAGGCGGCCTTGATTCCTTACGGCAAGCCCATGTACAATCAGACCATGTTTGTGCTCCAGCAGACCGATGCTGATCATCAGACTTGGCATCACGCACCCTCGCTTGTCCCAGGGAAGCTTTTCATTGGTGGACTCGGGCTTGCAAAGGGCTATACCGATGTGGACAAGACGCGTTCCGCCTTCGTCGAAATTCCTGGTCTCGGACGTCTTTACGATACAGGAGATATTGTTCGCTTCCTGCCATCGGGCGAGCTTGAGTTCTTGGGTCGTCGCGATCTTCAAGTCAAGATCCGTGGACATCGAATCGAGCTAGAAGAGATCAACTTCCGACTGAAGCAGATCCCTGGCGTTCACGATTGCGCCATCAAAGTCATTGATGGACAGCTTGTCGGATTCGCTGTTCCTCGCAACGACATGCCAACCGTCAACGAGTACGGCGGTGTGCGACTCTTATCGGATGACTTGGAGCGTCTGGCTCTCAAGGCAGACTTAGCGGAAGTCGACGACAGCATCCTTCGAGCCATCAACCCTGATCAGGACCGCTGCGTCAGCTTCTCGCTCGACACCGCCCCAGAGACATTTCAGCTGGTTCAGTCGCGTCGCAGTCATTACAAGTTTGACAAACAGCCTCCTTCCATCGAGACTGTAGCTCGCGCTCACGGTCGAGCTCATCATCTGGCAGCCTCGACCTTCGATTTCGAATCACTTTCAGCAAACTTGCCTTCAAGCCGCACACTGTCACTCGAGCACGTTCTTTCGACGCTCTCCGCTCTTGTCGGCCAACGCAAGGAATCAGGATCTTTCAAGTACCGTTATCCCTCGGCCGGAGGCACTTACAGTGTGCGACTTCTCTTGCAGCTTTGCAACATTGATGGAGCTCAGGATGGCGTCTACCTCGTTGACCAGAAAGTCGGAAGCATCCTGCTTCTTTCTGACAAGATTTGGTTCGCTTCACCAGAGCGACTGGAGAGCCACGCTGAGCTGATGTTCGTCAGTCACCTCCCTGCCATTGCGCCATTGTACGGAGATGCTACTCCCCTCTTTACTCAGTTTGAGAAGGGTTACATGCTCGGCTCTATGGCTGATGCGGCTTCCAAGCACGGTCTGCGCTTCCACCTGGAGCCAACAGCGAACGAGGATACTTCAAGGTCGGAGCATCAGAAGCTCATTTCGGAGTTGGGTCTAGACCGCAGTCAGTACCTCGCGCTTGGTGGCGCAGTGCTCTTTGCTCCATCTTTGAATTCAGCCTCACGCTGCAAAATTGGCAAAGTTGACGTCTCCTTCGAAAACAAGATCCGTGCTTTCGATATCGAATCGTCGAGCCGTAGGGGCGATCTCACCTGGAAGGAAATCAAGGTAGACTGGGATCTGTCAAAGCAGCCGCTTGCTTTCCATCACAATGCCCCTCTGCTGCAAGCTGCTACAAGTGTCGTCACTGTGGCTTCCTCAGAGAGTCCTGTCATGTCTGCTGTCTTTGCCCAGCTATTCATGGAGGTCGGGATCTCAAGTTCGTCCGAGGACACGCCTTCATTGGGATGGACTCAAAGTCCGTGGATCTGCGATGACTGGGCCTCTTCGTTCGAAGAAGGATTTGGTCGTAAGCACGATATTATCTTGCTCGGTGGCATCGTGTCAACGGAGGAGGACAAAACGCAGCCGAACTTTGATCCGCTTGAGTTGGCAAACGAGCAGCTGTCCAAGTCACTGCCAGCATACATGCTCCTCTCTTCGCTAATGCCCATCTTCGGGGGTCTTCCACTCTCTGGTAATGGCAAGATCGACCACACCAAGCTGCTCGAGCTACACAACGCGTACGCAGCAACGACGGGCGCGCAAAACAGTGCCGATGGCCAGTATCCAGAAACACCTCAGGAAGTTGGCATCGCTCAAGCTATGGCCGAGGCATTGGACGTTCCTGTCGCTTCAATCTTGCTCAACTCGAGCTTCTTCCAGCTCGGTGGCAACTCGCTGTCTTCCATCAAGCTGCAGGGCCTTCTTCGTCAGCGTCTTGATGCAGAACTGGACCTCAAGACAATCTTCCGTCAGCCGACGGTCAAGGGCATTGATGCAGCCATTTCAAAGGTCCGTGGCACGACCACCTCGAACTCAAAGCAAAGCAGCGCTTCTTCGCTCTCGGTCATGGCCCGATTGGAAGGACCCGAGCATCAGCACGAACCTTTCCCTCTGACTGCGATCCAGGAGGCGTATCTCTTAGGACGTAGTTCCGCCTTCACCCTCGGTAACATTGCCACTCACGCCTACTTGGAGTTCGAAACGCCTTCTAGTATGACACCGAAGCACCTGACGACGATCATTCATGCTCTCGTTAAAAGGCATGATGCTATGCGTCTGGTTTTCGACTTTGATACTCAGATGCAACGCGTGCTGGATATCGACGAGCTTCCACAATGGGAAGTCGACTACATCGATGTCACCGAGGAGTCCAACGAGGTCGCTCTTTCAGTGCGCAACTCGATTCGTGACGAGATGAGCCATCAAGTCCTGGCGCCGGACCAGTGGCCTCTGTTTGACATTCGCCTATCACGAGCCTCAGAGCAAAACTCAAGCGCAGAAGGGGACCAGTCACCTCCTCTGATCATGCATGTTTCGCTCGACATGCTGATCATGGACTTTTTCTCGTCTGCGATCCTCGCTGGCGATCTCGTCGAAGCTTTCAAACAGCTCAACAGTCGGGGACAAATCGAGATGGAGACGCCACCGGTCACCTTCAGACAATTTGTCGTCTCGGAACACAAACGTCGAGAGGACGCTGTTGCCAACTCGGACCGCGAGTACTGGCTGTCGCGCGCCAACGACTTTCCACTCAGTGGACCCGATCTTCCTTTGGCAAAGCACATGGATGCCATCAAGACGCCCAAGTTCCGCAAGATCGAAGCTGTTTTGCCTCGCTCGCAAATGGAGGCTTTCGAAGCCAATGCAGCAGCAGCTGGCGTGACTGCCTCGGCTGCCATTGCTACAGCCTTTGGACGTGTGTTGACGAGGTACTCGGAGACGACGACCAACTTTGCCATCAATCTCACCGTCTTCTCGCGTCCGGCCGAGTATGTAGGAATTGATCAGGTCATGGGTGACTTTACCACGTCCATCCTGCTCAACTACGACGACCAAATCCGAACGGCAGCTTCCACGAGCGGCAGCTCTGCATCCTTTGCGACTCGAGCTAGTCGATTGAATCTTCAACTTCTAGATGACGTTGGTCACGCCAGTGGCTTCTCTGGTATCGAGTTCGCACGCCACCTCCGAAGCAAAACGGGTCAAGACGTTGTTTACCCGGTGGTGATGACGTGCGTTCTGAGCGACTTTGGAGCATCGCACTCGCTTCGTGATGTTCAGAATTTGCTCGGAGACGTGACCTATTCGGTGTCTCAAACTCCGCAAGTCTCGATCGACTTCCAGTGCGTCCGCAAGACCAACGGAGATTTGTCGGTGCGCTGGGACTACTTGCAAGAGCTTTTCCACGACGGCTTCATTGACGAAGCGCACGCAGCCTTTGTGCACATTCTTACACAGCACGCCGAGGACAAGCATGCATGGTCAAAGAATGTTTCGCCAGACATCGACCTTGTTCGAAACGAGAATGTCATCCAGCGACTCGAAGCAAATAACACTTTGCCCCTCACCACCAACGCTTTGCCCACGTCAAACTTTCCGCTTCTTCACACAGGCTTCCTTCGACACCTCTCAACATCACACGAACGGATCTGCATCACGGATGCCTTTGAAACGGTGACATACCTCCAGCTCGCCATCGCCGTCCATGACACTCTCTCTAAGCTGAAGGAGGCTGGTGTTGTTACAGGAGACCGAGTGGCGGTGCTTATGCCTAAGAGCTGGCAACAAGCGGCTGCGTGCTTGGCGATTCTCTCACATGGATGCAGCTACGTGCCCGTCGAAATCTCTCAACCTCGTGCTCGCATCGAGACGATCTTGAGCGAGGCACAGTGTGCTGCTGTGGTCACGAATGCAGCGGCGGTGGAACAGCTGTCATACGTGCAGTTCCCTGTCATCGCAATCAAGTCTGCCGACACCTTGTCATCCAACGGATCGTTGTCAGAGGAACTTGCTACGCAGCTTCTGGACATGGCCGAGTCCATCGATCCCAACAGCGAAGCATACGTAATCTTCACGTCTGGAAGCACCGGCAAGCCCAAGGGTGTCCGCATGAGCCATGCTGCAGCCATGAATACGATCAATGATCTGTTGATCCGCTGGAACTGCCACGCCAATGACGTCTTCTTTGGACTGGCGAATCTCAGCTTCGACTTGTCGGTTTTTGATCTGTTTGCCAGTCTGACGGTGGGGGCACACCTCGTTCTTCCTTCTGGCAAAGTTGATGCTAATGAATGGGCTCACTTGGTCCAATCACACGGCGTGACAATCTGGAACTCGGTACCCATGCACATTCTGATGGTGATGGCTGCCTTGGCCGACGACGATGGTCCAGAAAACAGCGACGCATTTAGTAGCGCGGTGTTGAAAAGTGTACGCATTTGCCTCCTGTCTGGTGACAAGGTACCTGTCGATGCTGTTCAGACGCTGCGAAAGGCGCTGCCAGACATGGACATCTACAGCGGTGGTGGCGCTACCGAGGCAGGCATCTGGTCGATCTTGTACCCCATCAGTCGACAATTGGAGGAAGGTGCCATGTTTGTTCCGTACGGCCGATCGATGCACAACCAGTCTTTCTATGTGCTCAATTCCCAACTCGAACCCTGTCCGACATTCGTGGCTGGCGAGCTCTTTATCGGCGGTGACAGTCTTGCGCTAGGATACACGGACACTCAGCAGACTCGCAAAGCGTTCATCGATATCGACATTGACGGATCGGGGCCTCAGAGGCTGTATCGAACCGCCGACTTTGGTCGCTTCCTCGCGAGCGGTGACATCCAGATCCTCGGTAGGAAGGACGACCAGATCAAGATCCGTGGACACCGTGTCGAGCTTGGTGAGATCGAGACGCGTATCCTCGAAATTCCAGGCATTCTCGAGGCGGTAGTGGTACTCAACAGCGGTGCAAGTCCAGCTGACGTTTCGTTGCATGCCTTTGTCACTCAGGCGCATGGCGATGAAGTACAGCCGATGACCGACATCGAAATTCGTCACTGTCTCGAATCAAGTTTGCCGCGCTACATGATCCCTTCTAGCATTTCGATCGTCGACAAGCTCCAAATTTCGGCCAACGGCAAAGTGGATCGAAAGTCGCTCGCATCGAAGGTGAGCAAGGCTCACGAAGTCGAAGCTGCCGAACAGGACCAGCAGAAGCAGGCACATATCGAGCCTCCCAGCAACAACGTGGAACGCTCGATCCGCGCTATTTGGGCCAACATTCTCAAGATGGATGCTGTGCTGATTGGATGCGACCAAGACTTTTTCTCTCTGGGAGGCAACTCTTTGTCGGCGGTGCGTGTGCTGACAACTATCAAGCGTACGTACGGTGTCAAGGTCGACGTGACTGCCATCCTGCAACATCCCACAGTACAATCGGTTGCACTTCACATCTGCAAGCTCGGCATAGACGTCAATTCGCCTGAAGTGATCCCCTCCGCCAAGAACGGGTCCAGCTGGTCGAGTCTGTTCTCGCGCCCATAGCAGCATGATTCTCAAATCGCCGCTTTCCTTCTTCGTTTCTTAGGGTTAGGGTTAGGGTTAGGGTTAGGGTTAGGGTTAGGGTTAGGGTTAGGGTTAGGTTAGGGTTAGGGTTAGGGTTAGGTTAGGGTTAGGGTTAGGGTTAGGGT